>JAZGTN010000049.1:1200000-2400000 GCA_037783415.1 Leptasterias polaris | reverse complement strand
TGTAAGTCTTACTGTGAACAAACCCAATTTGGAAATACCAAATTCTATATTTAAGTCTTTGTGTTGTATGAATGTAGTTTAGTATGCATGAATAACTTTGACCAAGCTGTGCTGATTCAAACTAGGCAAGTTATTCTTCTGATAAATACCAATACTGTAATGTTGTGAAAGGTCTTTCATGTTTTTGCACTGCACTGGCTGGTTCTGACGTGCAGTGGAATAATAGCGGGACAAGTTCTCAAAGAACAAAATCTACCTAGCAAGTAGATAAACACATGGGTTACCGCAAACCAAATACCTCACCATGCAATGCTTCAAATCCCATAATGAGTGTATGATTTGCCATTTTGGGGGCAGGGGCAGTAAATTACTTTGAAAGGATGTCCAGTTCTTGGCAGGGCATCCTTAAACGTTAGGAAGGCAGCCCACCTTCCCAAAACCCACATGGGAAGAACATTGAAGAAAGTCACATGTGAAAGTGTCAGCTGAATACAGTGCTAAGAAAACAGCAAAAAAAGTCACAGATTTTTTACGAGAATGTTGAAACCATCCACGTTGAGTGAGATCAAAGGGGATACCAACTGCATATCTGACCACATCATTTGGAAACGAACACCAACTCTAAGAAATCTAAGGAACGATTCATGCATGAATCGTTTCAACATACAAATGTTTTGGGGTGAATTTTTTTCCAAACAATAATACTTCTAAGGAATACTTTCTCAAACTAGCTCATACTATCAATAGCTGCAGTGCTTCTCACTATGGTGATATACATCTCCATGCTCTCATGAAGCAAAGTTTTTATGTTTATGGTCATTAATTGTTGGAGTATTTACCAATCTATGACTCTACTTTTAAAGCTCTGGTCTTCATTTATCATAGCATGGGTTTGAATCATGGTCATGATCAGAGTCCTTGGCCATAATTTCTGTCAAATTTATAACAAAATGTGTGTCTTGCAAAATGACATCAACCTCATCTTGTGCCTTACGGTGCTAAACGAACCATGGAATAAAGAAAATACAGCACATAAGATAAAGCGTCATGGCGCCAGCTAGTTGAGCGTGCTAAGCTTCGTTCATTCATGGTACAGGATTATCCTGTTATAGTTTTTTCCCATGTGTGCCAAATTTTGTAAGATTTATTGAAGATTAAAGACTTAATAATAATAATAATAATAATAATAATATGCAGTTCTTATATAGCGCTTATACTCCCGATGGGTGTCTCAAAGCGCTCCGTATTTTTCCTACAAGGTATGTGGAGTTACGTGTTGAACAGTATGAGACCTATTCCTTTGCATAGCACCATGTAATGATTTACAAGGTGCTGTGGCGCAATATGCAGCCAAACCAGGAACACCGGGGCGAACCCCTTCTCTTTACGATAAGTGCACTGGGTTCTTTTACGTGCATTACACAACACACAACTTGTTATATTATTTGTATAAATATAGTCAACTAAATTAAATTGTCTTAATTACTTTAAACTTTTGATTTCTACTGGGGCGCTATTTATTAAAAAAAGAAAGAAGTAAATTGCTGAAAAGATCTACCTGCAAAAATGTAGCTGACCCGGGCCCCAATTTCATGACTCTGCTTATCGCCGAATTTGCGCTTACAATCACCATTCGCCAAAATACTATGAAAGCGCAGAATTTCTGTGCTATCTGTGTGAGCAAAGAATGCCTAGTAACGTGGAGTACGAAGGCGCAGAGACAAAAATTCCCTTCTTTTCTGTAAAATATCCTGTACTCAAGCACAGAAATCCCTGCTTTCGTAAAGCAGAGCCATGAAACTTGGCCCAGGTCCCATTGTAGATTTAAAGATATTTTTAGTGTATTTTTCTGGTTCTCTCTACCCCCACCAACCACTGCAGATGTACTTTTATAACTAAGTCTAGTCCCTTGTGACAAAAGGGAAATTAAAACATGGCTGGCACTTTTAAAGCGTAAAATATATATATAATTATATATATTTTTTGTTAAGGGTTGTTGTTGTTGCAGTGTTTACTTCAGAGAAATCTGAATGATTTCAAAATGACACCAGGCAAATAACAAGAGCCCTAAATGAGTGAAATGTTAGGAAACTACACTGAAATGAATCTAATAAATTGTGATAATTGGCATTAGATAGAAGGCAAATCAACTAAGGTTTATCCACTGAACAATACATTACTATTACTATTACTATGAGCCATAATAAATGGCCAGTGTATTAATTTTAGGGAGTGGTTTGTATTGTGATTCATATTCTGGGTTTCCCAGATATGCAGCAGGAGCTGTATCAATCACGTGATACAAAACAACCAATCATTTCTGCCTGGGGCAGAATTCCATCATTTGATTTTCTTTTATTAACTCTTTTGTCATTCACACCTCATTACTTTCTATAGATATTTGAATGACTGTGAAAATGTTTGTATTTTGACTGTTGAGCCTTTGGGCATGGTGCAGAGTTGCAAAGAAAATATGTGTACACTAAAACTATGCTGGTATTACTATGAGACTCCTACTGGTGTTGTGTACAGCCCAATAACTGGGTAGGCCTATGAGTTTTCATTTTGCTACTGTTCTCATGGAAACTAAAAAACAACTGACTCTTTGTTAACTGGATCCTTGTTGAATTGATAATAATATTAAAAGCATTGATGATGATTCCTGAGATTTACTCACTTACTGAAAGGGAGTTTTGATCACACTTTGGGCTTTTCGTTGTCATGATATCTTGTGTAAATAGGTTAAAAAATTTATTCGTAAGGTAAAACTAAAAAGCTTACTATGTTGGATTGTTAGATAAACTTTTAAGATGACCCTACAAGGTTTTTCAAAGGTACAATACAATACATCCAGCCCTCCAGTTTAAATGGTGTAAAATATGGACATCATCAATTAAAGGATGGCGGGGGGGGGGGGGGGGGGGCAGAGAATTAGACTGGTGGCTTAATACTTAACTATAAGAAACCACTTGCAAGAAATTCTACAAAGTGTTAATTACTTTAGTTGAGTTAATTACTTCAATTTCTGGTTGCTTACTGGATGAATGCACCAAAAGGTATTTTAATTGCAAACACCAAACAAAGACTAAAATTTCCTTTCTTCAGTTTCACTTGGGGCAAAGGGGGGGCGCAAGAGGGGAGGGGTGGAGAGGGCTCGGGTGCAAGGTTCTGGAATTCCTAAGCTTTCAAAGTTGCCTGATTGGCACCTGGGGAGCTGCATGAATCATTGTGGTACTTTGTATACAAAATGACCAATCAGTTTAAATAGCTGATTCTTGAAAAAAAAAATGGTAACATGTTGTGCCTTTGCCTGTGGGTTGTTGACTCTGTTGAGCATTTGGGGTGCAACTAGCATTTGGGAACATTTCAGTGAAGAAGTACTATTTAATACATCTTGAGGCCAGTCCCAGAGAGCATTGTTTAAATGATGGGGTAAAACACAGATATAAGGCTGCAACAGTTTAAGTTGATATATATATTTCTTAAAATAACAAATTTTAATATTGCGCAATGGTCAAGGCATTTTTGTCACACATTTTTTTGCTTGTTGTTAGCCTATTTGAATAATATTCTAGTTTCAACACTGGTTGGAATTTGGCTTGTTATTACCTAACTGGATTATATATTTCGTTTCAATTAGGATTTGTTTTTTATGAAGTTCTGATTATTTTAAAGGGTCTGTATACGTTTAGTAATGACTCTGAAAATTAATGCCAATAAAAACTTACCTTGTAAGAAGTACAGCAGCTTTGTATAATGCATTTTTAGAAACTTTTCACTCGAGGTACTAATACTATGGTTATGGAAAATATATCACTTTTTACCCACCAAAATTTGAATCTGAGAAGCATTACGACCGTAATGCTTCTCAGACTGTGTATTCCTATAGGGAGGATTCTTCCTGCTTTGAAATATTTGCTTTGGTTTTTCGGTGATATCTCAAAAACGCAACCGTCTTTGAAGTGGAATTTTCACAGGTTAGTTTCATTGTCTATGCCTACATTAATAGAGGATTAAAACAATCGAATGGTTCCAAAAACCAAAGGTATACTTTGCCTTTAAGCTTCGATAAAAAGTACTAGATAGTTATTCTTTCTGCCCTTAATGTGTCTATTAAAAGAAATTGTTATTCGAAAAAGAAATCTCAACAACTTGTACATTGGTTGCCTTTGACTAATCTCAAACAACTTACTTGAATTATGACAGAAGAAGATGACTTGAAATACAGCATCCAATCTGTTAGTTGAGTAAGATATTCAGGCACAGCAACAATCCTATCCTGGTACTGACTGGTGTAAGTCTTACTGTGAACAAACCCAATTTGGAAATACCAAATTCTATATTTAAGTCTTTGTGTTGTATGAATGTAGTTTAGTATGCATGAATGACTTTAATCAAGCTGTGCTGATTCAAACTAGCCAGGTTATTCTTCTGATAAATAAGGCATGTTATTCTATCCATACTGTACTGTTGTGTTAAGGTCACTAAGGCCTTTCATATATTTGCACTGCACTGGCTGGTTCTGAAAAGGTTCTACCAATGAGTGTATGATTTGTAAATTGTTGTCAGTGGGTGTCAATTGTTTTGAAAGGGCGACCAATTCTTTGGCAGGGCATCCTTGATTGTAAGAAAGGCAGCATGCCCTCCCAAAACCCACATGAGAATAACATTGAACAAAGATACAAAAAAGACACACAGCTGAATGCAGTGCTGAGATTTTTTTTTATTTTTAAGTCATGATATTTTTAACTAACCATCCACGTTTAGTGAGGTGAGAGGGAATACCGACTGCATCTGTGGCCCTATCATTTGGAAACGAACACCAACTCTAAGAAATCGAAGAAACCATTCATGCATGAATAGTTTCTACAAATGTTTCGGGGTAAACATTTATCCAAACAATAATACTTCGTAGGGACTACTTTCTCAAACTAGCTCATACTATCAATAGCTGCAGTGCTTCTCACTATGGAGATATACATCTCCATGCTCTCATGAAGTAAAGTTTTTATGTTTATGGTCATTAATTGTTGGAGTATTTACCAATCTATGACCCTACTTTTAAAGCTCTGGTGTTCATTTATCATAGCATGGGTTTGAATCATGGTCATGATACTTGAGTCCATAAGCAAGACATTTAAAACCACTTAAGACTTGGTGTATACATGCAAAGTGTTCTCAGACAAGGTTGCAGAGTGCAGTAAAAACATTCTGGATGTGGCTGGTGTAGTGATATCAAGTCTGGATGTATCATTGCAGCATGCATCATGCGTGTACTCCAGTATTGCTTTGATTGTGCTGTACAAAGAGAGATAAGATGACAGACTTTCAGACAATCTTTCTTTTGTCTGACAAAGAAGATGGGCCAATGAGCACTCTTCTTTTGACCTCCATCAGAGGGCGCCCTACTGAAATGACGTCATGCACATAAGCTCTGTACCATCATTGCTGCGGCTGCCAGGTACACAGAGAAGACAATGGCAGTCAACTGTAAAAATTGTCAAGAAAAAATGAGCGAAGCTCTGGAACTCAGACAGTGTGGAATAAATGCATGCTTCTTAACATGGTGTATGCCAAGCCAGGGTGACCAGATGTGTTGTACATATTGGAAAATGGCTTTTAATTTAGTTTACTGACAATCAATGCATTTTAATCAAAAGAAAACATTATTTGTCCATGTTCAAAATAAGGCATCAAGATAATGTTTTGAATGTACTGTTGATCATTACATTTGCTCGAAAAAGAATCTTGGGCATTTTCAATTTTGTTTTTTTATAATTTGTGCTCAAACTGTAGGGAACAGTGTTTGGTCGGAAATCAATGTGAAATCATACTTTGTCATTTTACTTTATCCTCAAGGCTACCAGAAACTCTGGAAAGACAATTGCTGGGAGGAACGTGGCAAACCCCACCGCAATGATGGATGCTTACTGCTGAAATATCTGGGTCTGAATTAACATGGTGACATTATTAATTCTGCAGTCATCAAGACAGTCACACAAAACAAAGTGAGTTCTGTTCCGATTCTTTGAATGTTTTCCCTACCTACAAAAGTATAGATTCGTAACATTTTGGATTTTGTGAGGAATTTATACCAAACTCACAGATCTTGTAGTTTGCTTGGGTGGTACACTCCTCATATGTCATCCTTTATTGTGCCATGTAAACTACCGTGATGCTCAAAAGTTTAATATTGGAGTCCAATATGAATAAGTATTGGAGGCTTTGCAGCTTCGTTTCCAAAATAATATTCCCCATACCAATTTTTGCAAATGATCGAGGTAAGTTCTTTTCACGGCTGACAAGGTTGGTGTCTACATGGAGTTGTTCACATTGTTAGAAGTTGTTGTTTTTTATATTCAGAGTGTGGATCACCAACATGGGTCTGCCTCCACTGCCCCCTCCCCATTCCCGGACATTTATTTGTGAGGTTTTCGAAAGCTTTTTCCTTGACCTTTATTGCTATAGTTGTGTCTTTAATGTACCTTATGTACCTTCAACAAAAGGATAATTTGACAATGACATCAAATATTACATAAAATAGTATGTAGGTAAGGTACTTAAGCGAGGAGTCCTTTCTTTTGCAGCATTATAGCCGTGAGTTTGGCCAACCAGTGGTTGGCAAAAGTGTGGCTACGGCTCTCAATACAAAAAATGTAACAATTTATACATGAAATGCTGTCAAAAATATTTGCCATTATCACTGATAAATCAATTGTTCAGGTGGTTCTAACACACCAGTATGCACTCCTGTAGTTTTATCGGCATTTGCTAATTGGGTACAATCAGTGAAAATGCTGGTGTGCAGTAAAACCAATGATTGAATCAAGACTACTTGAGTAGAGGAGGCCAAGTCTTGGGCTTACTTTGGTCAAGAAGAGGGCGTGGTCCATGTTAATGGGGTGCGATTGGTACAAATAAGGAATCGCTGACTGCCTTTCACATTATTGTTGGAAGACTACAAAGTTTTGTACAAGCATGCAAGATTCTTGAGTAGTTTGTCATGATATTGTAGGCAAGATTGTGATACGAATGTAGTTCGTGTATTAATGGTTTGAATTGTGAACCATGTTTGATTGGATATTAAGAAACCATGAATGATGTGTAATGGCTTCTTTTGTTCAGGAAAGACAAACAGAGCTCAGTATTTCCAGACTTGTCTCAGCCAGACTTTTACCCCCATATCTTGCACGTACATACATGTAACCCGTGTGTTCTGTGTGGTGTAATGTAATGACTGAAGCAATTTTCAGGGTCGGTATAAGACACAATATTCCAGTGAATACCTTGAGGAATTCACTAACTTGACCATAATTGCTTCTCCTCACCTAGGAGTAAATGGGTTTGATTTCGGTAATTGATGGAGCTTGATGCTTTATTTGCTTGGTAGTACAATTCAATTCAATTAATCTTTATTATATCCCAAAAAGGGTAACTCAAATGCTCGCATACAGTTAAAACATTGAAATATTAAAAACATTAAATACAGTTTTAGGGATCAATTACAAGAAAACACACTAAAAGGTGATACAAGTATAAGACAAGAAAAACAAACCTGGGGACTGAACGATACAATTCATAATTAACGTTTGAAATAAAGATTGTGATGTGTTATTGCACGAGGGATAAAGGAGGATGTGTACCAGTTTGTCGCAGCATATGGCACTCGCATACGACCAGACCTTGGGATCAGCTGGCTGGCAAGCACATCATGAAGCGGATGGTTTGTATCATTCAGTAGCACTGTGAGCTTGCCAGCCAGCAGATCATCATATGCTGTGTCTAATAGCGGCCGCGACTCCCCAAGAATTCTTCCTGCTGCTTTTATAATTCTATCTCGATGCGATCCTTGTCATTCCTCCCAACATTTCCACCCCAACAGATCAAGCAGTAGCCCCAAACACTAGCAATCACAGTGTCGTAAGAAATTGCCAAAATTTTACGATTGACATGAAAAGAATTCAATTTCCTGAGGCAGAACATGCGAGAATTAAGTTTTTCACAATGGAATCCACATGTTCATGCCAACCCAGTTCATTGTCAAGTATGACACCCAAATATTTATAACTAGTGGCACGTTCCACCGCCCCGTCTTTCAAGATCACAGGTTCTGGTTGACGACGTGATTTCCGATAGTCTATAACCATTTCTTTAGTTTTAGAGACATTTAGTTTGAGATAATTTAAATCACAGTACTTGACAAATTGTTGAAGTTGATTTTGATACAAGCGATCATCATCCTTACTAATCAGACCAATCATCGCAGTGTCGTCAGCGAATTTAATTAAGGGACACGACATTTCTGAAGACCGACAATCTGATGTATATAATGAAAAAAGGAAAGGAGCTAGAACCGTACCTTGTGGAGCACCAGTGTTTGAATAAATCAAATTAGATTGTGTGTCAGTAGCGCTAATTTTAACATACTGAGAACGATTTGTCAAGTAATTTAAAATCCAGGACAAGAGAGACTTGGGTACGTCACAGTGGTCTAGTAGTTTTTGAATTAGTAAATATGGCTGAATAGTGTTAAATGCTGAAGAGAAATAAAAAAACATAACTCTAGCTGAATTATCACAGCGAACTCGTTGTCATGGCCGAGTGGTTAAGAGCATCGGATTCAAGTTCTGGTGGTTTAGTCATCGGGGTGTGGGTTCGAGTCCCGGTCATGACGCTTGTGTCCTTGAGCAAGACACTTTGCTATAATTGCTTCTCTTCACCCAGGGGTATAAATGGGTACCTGCAAGGGTAGAGGTTGATATTGTGTTTGAAAAAGCCTTCGGAGCGCCATCACGGCAGCCCGGGCGGCATACTCCCCAGGGAGCTGAGAAAGTTTAAAGGAATGTTATTGGCCCAATGACCAGGGCACTAATGTAAAGCGCATTGAGACGTTATTGTGAAATGCGCTATATAAGAACTAGTTATTATTATTATTATTAAGTGAGCATATAATTTATCCAACAGACCGGTTAGGAATGTATATTGTTGCACACACAACATGAGAAAATTCTCGGGGTAGGTAGTATGAGCGTAAACTGACCGTCAAAATTTCCAAGTTTGGGGAACATGAATGGCGTTTAATCAATGCATTGTTCGGATGGCACCATTTCTCATTTACGTACAAACAAACTCCACCACCACAAGCTTTTTCTGTGTCGTTTAAGTTCCTATCTCCTCGTAGCAATTTAAACCCATCTATTGCCACATGCTCATCTCGGTCGATATCCTTAAGCCATGTTTCAGTGAATGACATAAGGGAAATGTTTCTGTAATCCTGCAGATACCGGGTATTTGCTTGAAGTTCATCACTCTTATTTCTCAATGATTGTACATTGCCAATTATAACTGAGGGTAAATATGCTCTGAACCTACGTTTTCGTATAAGTTTCTTTACCCCACCAGCTTTGCCTCGTTTTCGACGTCGTATACCTTTTGGCAAGTCCAGATTCAATAGCCAAGTATTGTCATGCAAATGTCGGACGTCCATAGCGTGCAGCTCTGCAGCAGAATATCGAATAGGAAAGTTTGTTGGCAACGAAAAACCAACATTTTCACACAATCCTAATGTTGAAACTAGTAGTAACATACATACATGTAGTCCCAGGCACAAACATTTAATACTTCGGTTATTGACATCCATGTCGGTATTAAGATCAATAAGACATAAAAACAGTTAAAAAAGCACATGGAGACAAATTACGAGCTGTGTCGCCACATGAGCAGCGCCAGTAGTTTCTTCAGCCCAGAAACACCGCAGGACTGTCAACTCATCCTCATAAGAGCTTTTGAGTACAGCTAACCGGTATGTCTTAACTCCTTCATTTACCTCTATTTTGGATGTGTACCAGGCTCAGTTAAGGCATCTTTCTAGGGCTCCACACTGCACTTACCCCCCTCCCCCCTTCAGTTCTGACTCGGTGCTACGCTGCATATGTAGGTATCGTAGGTGAGGTATTTTCTGTTATAGAATCTCCCTAAATTTGTAGGGATTTCCTATTCTATCTAAGAAATTACTCACCTCCGATACCATCCCGCCCAGATGAGTATCCTAAAAATAAACCAGAAGGTGAAATAAGGACGATTCGTATGGGCTCCTGGGAGATGCAGTATGTGGGTGACGTCATAGCCTTTGTTTTGTGTCAGCGAATTGCTTGCGCATGTGCATAGAAATGCATATGTAGGTATTGGAGGTGAGTATTTTCTTAAATAGAACAGGAAATTTTCCTTACAGATTTAGGGAGAATTTACTAAGTGACTGAATTGAGTTTTTATCATATCTTTTGCAGATAGATCAAAAAATATACTCTTAAGGTAAAACTGGAGAATGATAGATAAACTTTTAAGATAACCCTATAAGGTTTTTCAAAGGTACATTACAATACATCCAGCCCTGCAGTTGGGGTAAAATATAGCCTTTTGTCAAGGCCTCGTGGCTGGGACAGCTTCATAGTGCTGCGATCTCAAGCGACTGAAAGGGGAGACCACGCACGAGTGCCTTTTCCAACTTGTTTGCGGTTTCTTATGTGTTTCTTTATATAATCTCACTTTCTGCTACCCAAACGAAAGCAAAAGTCCAAACCAATCAGAAGCCAATAACGCGTGTTTCATGCATTATGAATAATTCATCAACAAAACCGCAAACAACTTGGAAAAGGCCCTCGTGGCTTTGCCACTCGGCTCACGCACGTGGTCTCCCTTTCCAGTCGCTCCGCTGTTAACAAAGCTGTGCAAGCCACGATGGCCTTGTCAAAAGGCTAGTGAAAATATGGACATCATCAATTAATTATTATTGGTTTATTGAAATCATTTAAAAATACATTTTCCATTGCGGCCAGAGGCCGAATTAGGGAATAAAATAACAGAAGGTAATTATTATTTACAAAATTATGTAAAAGTAAAAGAAATAAAAATCAAAAAGAGGGATTTAAAAAAAACTATATTTAAAAAAACCACACAGAACGTAGCGACCAGGGGCCGAATTAGGGAATAAAATAACAGAAGGTAACATTAACAATTATGTTTAAAGGCACCTGGAAATAATTTTATTTTATTTTATTTTTTTATATAAGAGTATATGTATATTAACAATAAAACAATTTTTTGAGTAATTGTTTGTCAGTATTTATATGTTAAAAAAATAGATAAAGTTGTTTGGGGGCGACTCCGCCCATCCCTTTTTGTGACGTCAATCGAGGAAGACTTCGCCTCGATTGAACATCGACCCCACTCGAACTTGCCTGCATTTACGTTGTATATACACGTGCAAGTAGTGAGATTGTACGTTTCGTTTGGTTATCCAAAAGGGGGGTTTTTCTTTCATTTTTCCAGCGAAAATTGCTGCTGGATGCAGCAAAACGACTAAAGATGGGGTCAGCCAGCATTTTTTTCCTGCAGATCCCAAATATAGGCAGTTACGGGCATCGAAAGTTAGGCTAACGAGGGCAAAGTGGTCCGGTCCGACGTCGTTTTCAGCGCTATGCAGCGAACACTTGGATAGCCCGGGGATTTTTTCGTTGGTAGTAGTGTGCAAGGGAAGTTGCAGTGAAGCTTAGGTTACCAGCGAAATGTTTCTGGTGGAAAAACAATACCTCGTATTATCCGTGTTCTCGTTATGACCATGCTCGTATCTTCCGTTTTTAAGACATAGAAACGCGCATGGGACAGTTCGGGACCGGTGAAAAACCTTGTATAAACTGGCGTCTCGTATTAGTCGACTGTACACTGTCCTAGGATTGCATTGGGTGGTGACGTCCGAATACGAAAACGCATCATACTGATCAGGTACCCAGATGTAATGTACGGGGCCAGAATACACATTTTCTCCTGCCTCGATTGACGTCACGAACAGCGCCATGTAAAGGGGGGCCTATTTTTTTATTTGTAATTAAAAGAAAAATACAATTTTTTAACCTTAGCAAATTGTTTATTCACATTCCACTCATAAAAATGTATATATTAATGACAAAAGCTTTATTTTGAAAAAATACCACTGCCAGGTGCCTTTAAGAGTATTACACCAAAAAAATATTTAAAGGAGGGCGGGGGCAGAGAATTAGACTGAGGGAGGTGGCTTTATACTTAATAATACAACAAAGTATTATTTACTTAAGTGCTGTTAATTTATTCAATTTCTGGTTGCTTACTTGATGAATGCACCAAAACATGTGAAATACCAAACAAAGCCTAACATCCTTTCTTTGGTCTCACTTGGGGCAAAGAGGGCATGGGTGCAAGGTTCTGCGATTCCCAAGCTTTCCGATTTGCCCAATTGGCATCTTGGGAGCTGCATTGATCATTGTGGGGGAGTGGTTGTAAAGAAATAGTTTGGGGTGGCTATAGTAAATGTATCGAACCAATCATTGTGCATTTTCAATCTCACTGGGGGAGGGGGAGGCATTCTGAGCGGTCCCCCTTACCCCCCATGGTTATGCCACTGCATGTAGCTGATACATGAACAGCAGGTTGTGGTACTAATATTGATAGTGAGTACCACTCGACAATTAATCTTTTAGTTTTTGATATCTGGGACAAATTCTTATTTTTTTAAAGGAACCAAGAAAAGTACAAGTGAGAGCGGACCTCAAAGGATGGGGAGAGAAGCAGAGAGCGATCAAGTGTTACTTACCAAAGACCTGGTGATGCCTGGCGTAGCACAGACTGCACAGATAACTGCAACCAGATCAAGCTTCAATAGTGACAAGGTGAAAGACGGTAGAAATTTGAGCTTCTTTCAGAATCAGGATTTCAAACATCAGACAAGAAATGAGGTTACAAAAATGCATTGAAATTTACCGACACATTTGGAATAACCATCATTAGATAGGAAAGAATCAACCAATGTATCAAAGAATCAACCGTCTAGCTTTAGTAGGCCAACTAACAACGTAAACCTTTGTGTTAAAACTGAAGGACGAGCGTTGTCTCGTTCTGGGTTTCCCAACTCATGTCACATGAGCAGCTGCATCGATCATGTCATTCAAATCAACCAATCAGTTTGTATAGTTTTATCTAGCATTTCTTCGTTATCACTTTTATTAAACATTTACATTTCATACATTGTTATTTGCCATAAACATTTTTGTTGGACTATGAAAATGTCTGTATACTTGAACTTTGACTGTTCAAACAGGACTTTATGCGAAGGTATAATTGGAGGAATCTGGTTGGTGCATTGGTAATTGAGTCCCTAATAATAGGTTCATCCCATTAACTGCTTAGGTAGGGGAATAAAATGATATTAAAAACAGGAATCGTAGCTGGTGATAATGAGCAAGTTCTGTGACCCACTATTTTTCACCATTCCAGTCAATCTTCTTTCAATAAAAAGTGATGTGAAGCCAGTCTATATTTACCAGCAGTTTTGAAGGCATTTCTGTATATTTAAAAAATCAGTGGTCTAATAAAACCCTCAACAACCCTTACAAAGATTCTGCTCTTTTGATTGGCTTAGAGTGTGTCACATGATATGTCTTAGTTTTACTGCAAAGTGGCAAACTCTGCAAACATGACAGGCTGTACATGCAGAGAACAATGTACTATACCCTTAGCTACAAATGTACTATCCCATAGCAACCAATGTACTAAACCCATAGCAACAGCAGCTTCTTGGTACCTTGACATCCAGGCACATAGTTATGATGGGATGTTATCAAAAGATTATTGACTGCTTTTATTTGTGCTATGGTTAAAACTACAACTCCAATGGTAATCCCTGAAGCTGTCTGTTTTTGTGATGCAAAGCCTCGGGAAAATAGAACGCACCAAGGATCACCTTGGGACTGTTAGTTTTAACCATAGTACTCGGAGCAGTCAATATTTTTATAGTATTTTGTTCTCCAAATAAGATTGGAAAAATGCACTAATTACTGGTTTTGTACATGAAGTAGGCCCCCCGCCCTCCTCCTCAAAAAGAAGTAGTAAAAACATTCCTTCCTGCCGATAACCCCCTCCATTCAGAAAAGAAAAAACCTAGTATCACCTTTAAAAAAATAATAATTACATACACAAAAAATCCTTTAACCACCCTCCCACTCCCCCCCCCCCCACTCAATCCCAAACACAAATTTTGTTGGGGCCGAATATTCCATTACACCGCGTTCACACTTGATCCTGCTAGGAGGATCAAAGGAGGATCTAATCGAAAGGGCGATCAAAGGGAGATCACTGGCTAGTGTGAACGCAATCAGGATCAGGATCAGATCCTCCTTTTTTATCTCCCTTTATTGCGAGATCAAAGGAGGATCAGATCCCGCAAAGGCGATCAAAAAACAAGTGTGAACGCAGATCGAGATCAGATCCTGCAATTTAAGCTGCTCACATCCGGTGTGTCAGGTCATTAAAAAAAACCTGCGAAACAAGAAATTGTAAACAACGCTTTGCCTACCTGTCGTCATCGTGTGGCCGGCCAACGCTGTGTCATGTACATGGGGGATTTATTGTACAATATACATTGTGTGTGCATGTGCACTCTATCGTGAACTGGTAACCTTTGCCGTCAGCTGAACTGAACTTCCGTTTAACGATGCGAGATCAATGCGCGATCACACTCAAGTGTGAACGCGGCACAAAAATGCTTGATCTCGCTTTCGGGATCTGATCCTCCTTTGATCCTCCTAGCAGGATCAAGTGTGAACGCGGTGTGAGTTGAGTTTCTTTTCGCAAGTCGTTTGTCACTTACACCTTGTTACTTTCAATAAACATTTTGATTAACTATCAAAAAGTTTTTATTTACATTGAAATCTTAACTGTTGAATTCATCATTTGTCAGATGCAATCATGCAAGGAGTACATATAGAGCGTATTTGTAAATGTTGTACAACCAAAATAACTTTGATCCACTTCACCTCACATCAGCACACAAAATAAACCTTTGTTGAGCCGTTTTGGGATTCAGATTAAAACTGTTATGTAAAATGCCTAGTTCAGTGTCAACTGATGAACTGAACAGTATGTAAAACTATGTCTTGCACTGGATTTTTCTTGCCCAAGTTTAAAGCCATGTCCCCTGTCTAGTTAGCCACCTGGAATCTTTTCCCAGTTGCAAAATGTACCGGAAATATTTTCTAAGTAAGTTGTGTTGTCTGTTTTGGAGCGGGGTACCATGTGTGAATGTGAGAGGCTGACCATTTAACCATGCCTCGTGACTTTGACTCTTCAAAACCCACCTGTCTTGTAAATGGAAACCATGGGTTATTGGAAATGGATCCAAACTACATTTCTCTGACTGTATACTTCCAGGATCACAAGAGAGCCAAACACAAGCATTGTTTGGGCCTTATCTTCCTAGCTTACTGAAAATAATTTTCATGGCAGACTTGATATGATGTGCATGGAAAAGTAACAAACATCAACATTTGACATTGAAAATATTAGATGTAAAATATTCATGACTCAGGATGGAAGTGCTCCAGAAATATTGTTTTCAGTAATTACATCTTTGGTGTTCCTTCAGACCATCTCTAGACTAACCCTTTATATCTCATCTAAGAACATAATCATCTGATAATATTTTGCAGTCGATTTTAAAAACTAGGCCTATAAGTAAACAATGACAAATCTTCTTAGGATTACACAAGCCAAGTAGCTAGTGGCATATTACCGGACACTCAAAGTTGGGTGAAAGACATAGTTTGGGGTGGCTATAGTTAATTTGTATCAAACCATTCATTATTTCACTTTTCAATCTCACTGGGGGAGGGGAAGGCGTTCTGAGTGGTCCTCCTTTCCCCCTCTAGTTATGCCACTGCATGTATAGCTGATGCATGGTTGTGGTACTAATATTGATATTAATCTTCTTACTTTTGCTGGGACAAATTCTTTTATTTTTGAAGGAACCAAGAGAAGTTCAAACCAGAGAGGGGCGTCAAAGGATGGGGAGAGAAGCAGAGAGTGATCAAGTGTTACTTACCAAAGACCTGGTGATGCCTGGCGTAGCACAGACTATACAGATAACTTCAACCAGATCAAACTTCAATAATGACAAGGTGAAAGATGGTATAATTTGAGCTTCTTTCAGAATCAGGATATCAAATATCAGACAAGAAATGAGAGCATTTAATGGAAAATACACTTATTAGTTTAACAACACATTTGGAATAATCGTCATTAGGGCAACTCCATAACGCCTACATAATAACCTGTGTGTGTTAAAATGTATGGATCGAGATTAGTCTATGTTTAGATTAGTTTTATCTGGCATTTTTCTGTAACCCTTTTTGATTAATCATTTGTAGTTCACAAAGTGTACGTTATTTCTCATAAACATTTTGTTGGACTATGAAGATTTGTGTACTTGAACTTTGAATGTTTAAATAGAAGATAATGCCGAGGTTTAAGAGGATTGATCTGGCTGGTGCATTGGTTTTCTGTTGTACATGTAGGTTCATCCCACTAACTGTGTAGAAAGAGAGCTTTTAAAGAGAATTATTAAATCAGGGACCCTACTAGTTGGTGATAATAGCAAGCTCATTGACACTTTGGTTTTGTAGAGTCCAAGTCGATCGATCCTTTGTAAAAAGTGAAGTAAAACAGCCCCCTCCCATGCTCTCACACACACAGCTCTGTGTTGCAGTCACCCTGTGGACATTCCTTTGTTCTATTTGTTGTCCTGTTTCCTTTTATACTTTAGTATCGTTGTTTTTGATTTAATTGTGAGGTGTTCATGTTGTGTGCATTTTTTATTGTAAAGCGCATTGGTCTTTTATGGAAATGCGCTTAATAAATCTTGTTAATAATAATAATAATAATAATAATATACAATCCTTTTTCTCAACACTGTAAATAACACTGTGTGGACATGTGTAAGTCCACATATTTTGTTTAATCCCTCCATTATGTGGAGCTCTTTTGTTCTCAGGTTCACACTTCTTATGTAGCGTGAAAACACACACATGTCTGGTTATTTTTCACCTGAAAGTTTGAATCTGACAAAGGCTTCAGGCAAGGAGCCTTTCTCAGGCATCTGAAAGCACACAATTCTATACAACAAGGGTGTTTGTTTCTTTCTTTGTTTTATTGCAACTTTGATGACCAATTGAGCCCAAATTTTCTTAGGTTTGTTATTTTATGCATATAGTGGTATACACCAAGTGAGTATACTAGTCTTTGACAATTTCCAAAAGTATACCCTGTATCTAAGTATGTATTGTTACGTCTTTCTAAGTTCACGTCCAAAATATGTTATACTATTAAAAAGACTTCAGACTCTAGTGATTGTAGGGTCCACTGCGTGGGCTACAATTAGCAGAATAAAAGCCACTTTAACAAACAGTTGTGAAGCAAAAAATCTGAAGTACATGTAGGGTGTCTGGTATTTGAAGTGGAAATCAAATATTGCTGGGGGGGGGGGGCTTGTTGAAGATAAGGACTCACTGTGAGTGGCAAACTTTTCGGTAGATGCACAAATGTGTATAAAATGTGAATTATCAGGATCCTAGTCTCCAAGATGCAGGTTCCCACATTTCCAGCTGTTAAATAAAGGACCCTGTCACACAGAACCAATTGTTTGTTTTTAGTTAAGAATTTTCAACAAAGGCTTTTTATCAGGTCAAAACCTTTTTCTTTTTTTTTTTAAGTTATATGATTGAAGTCTTGTTTGTTTCAAAATCACAGCATCTTCCATCTTATATGATCATGCAGTCTACTCTGATCTTCATTGAGTAGTTTAGTTGAAACCCACAGCATCTTGTTATGATCAGTCTACTCTGATCTTCTTTGAGTGGTTTACTTGAAACCCACAGCATCTTGTTATGATCAGTCTTATCTGATCTTCATTGTGTAGTTTAGTTGAAACCCACAGCATCTTGTTATGATCAGTCTTATCTGATCTTCATTGAGTAGTTTAGTTGAAACCCACAGCGTCTTGTTATGATCAGTCTTATCTGATCTTCATTGAGTAGTTTAGTTGAAACCCACAGCATCTTGTTATGATCAGTCTACTCTGATCTTCTTTGAGTGGTTTACTTGAAACCCACAGCATCTTGTTATGATCAGTCTTATCTGATCTTCATTGTGTAGTTTAGTTGAAACCCACAGCATCTAGTTATGATCAGTCTACTCTGATCTTCATTGTGTAGTTTAGTTGAAACCCACAGCACATTGTTATGATCTGTCTACTCTGATCTTCATTGTGTAGTTTAGTTGAAACCCACAGCACATTGCTATGATCGGTCTACTCTGATCTTCTTTAAGAAGTAGCCACACTTTTGTATCAGCACTTTTTAAAAAGAATGGTTCACTGCGCTCAACCCACTGTAGTTATTAAACTTAGGACATATAGGACGTTTAAAAGGAACCTCGAGATAGAGCCATACCTATGTTATTTGTACAATCCTCAATATCATCACTATTTAGCAAGGTTTAGATGCTCAGCACATAAACTACAAGTTGAGGTTGGGAGATATACAGGTGTAGAATTTAAGGATCGTATTTGTCTCCATTGCTTGAAGGATGTTGAAACGGAAATTCACTTCATTTGTTTTTGCCCAATGTTTACTGTATTCAGAAAGAAATTGTATGATACCATTGCTCAAAGTTACACGGATTTTAGTCTCTTATCGGAAAAGGACAAATTTATTTTCCTAATGAGTTCTCATGATAAAACCATTATAAATTGTGTTGTGAAGTACATATTCTCTGCTTTAAAGTTAAAGGAAAACCAAGTATAATTTAATATTTGTTCATGCTAACCTCTCCTTCTTGTTATATTGTAAGTTTAAAATTTTGTTATTGTTGTAACCCTTCCCCAGGGTATGGGGTTTGTTCCGTTTTTGGAATAAAATTAATACAATACAATACAATTAATATCATGCAGGCTCACTTATAACATGTATTGTTCATTGCTTTACATTTGAGTTCATAATCGTGCCCAGCCTCAGCCTAAACAGTTTTTTGATCTTCCCATATTTCAACATGATACTAAAGCTCTTTCTGGTTTCTTTCAGGAACCTTCCCAGTGTTGCTGTTTGATTCTCTGGCTTGCGTTTGGAATAAGCACGTTTGGCACCTTAGTTATTGACCTCTTGATGGGATGAAAGAGAAGCAATCCTGGGCTATGGAATCAAAAGGAACAGCAGGGAAGACAAATTGAAGATATTATTCTTTCAATACAGAGAGAAGCATGTCCAAAGAACGTCTAGATTGAACGTTTCTGTTGATCCAGTTCCTGGGCAAGTTTGTGTGTTAAAGGTATGATAAATAAGTGGTACTATAAATACGTTTAGGACTGGTTTTTAATCTGAAAGCTATACATCTAAGAATGTTGGGACAAGTTCAGAAATAGGTCTTAAAAATACTACCTAGTGGGGCAGGTGGGGAAGTATTGGAGGGGGGGGGGGGGGGGCTGTGCCTTTGATTATTAAGCAGGAAGTTTGTCACACAGTCAAGAGTATGTCATTAGAAAGGTATTGGGCTTCAGGACCATCACAGATTTGAAATTTAAATCATTTTAATACATGATTAATGAGCAATTCTACAAAATGCTGACATTGCTTGTTATACTTATCATTTTATGTAACTACATATTTTTGAAAGGGCTATTGTGCAATGGTCCAAAAGCCAAATATCTGTATCATGACATGCCCTGACTTTTGTCGTCAAAGGTACAATCCCATTACCTATCTGAATTACTAACAATGAACAGTAGCTTCTAAATTTGATATACCAGATACATGTATGCCAAATGAACATGCAAAAAGATAGCTTTTTCTCAAAAGTGACTATGTAATTTGATTTTATGTGACAGGTTGTTGGTGTATGATAATTAGATGATGGGAATGATTTTACTCTTCCATTTCTTTCTACCTCCATGCATACACTAATGATGTGTTCTCCCTTAAATTGTTCTCAGATTGCCCAGTGATTGTAATGCCTAAATACTTTGTAATCTGTGAAATCACATGCTCACAAGCAAGCCACAGAGCCTGGACTTCCTGCAGGTACAATTTGTACCCCATTTACAAGCCACAGAGCCTGGACTTCCTGCAGGTACAATTTGTACCCCATTTACAAGCCACAGAGCCTGGACTTCCTGCAGGTACAATGTGTACCCCAGTTACAAGCCACAGAGCCTGGACTTTCTGGAGGTACAATTTGTACCCCATTTACAAGCCACAGAGCCTGGACTTCCTGCAGGTACAATGCGTACCCCATTTACAAGCCACAGAGCCTGGACTTTCTGGAGGTACAATGTGTACCCCATTTACAAGCCACAGATCCTGGACTTCCTGCAGGTACAATGTGTACCCCATTTACATTTCATGGAGATTGGACATTCAGATTTGTATTTACTTTTGATATGAAGAGAGGGGGCACATCTCAAAACTTGTTCAGCTAGTAACTTTTTAACTTTTGAATTTATGTGGAAGTTAGGACACAAAATGTAAAGTTTCCAATATGACCAGTGTCATTATCTTGCCTGCCAGAAAGGCCCAGGAATGTACAAAGTGACTTTCTTTGTAAACACAAGTTACAAAGTCTTTAATTAGTTGTTTTCCATGGGGACTGAGAGTGACCTGATAAGGGGATATGAGTGGTGTATACTCTATGGTAGTATCACATCTTAAGTGTGTCGTAATTCCACTGTAAGCCACGCCCACTTCAAACAAACTTACTCCCCTGATTACCAGAAGCCCATAGGAGTTGAATTGAGCTCATTTTTGGTGAGATGATTTATGCAAGAAAAGTTTATTAATTAAGGTTGGCTTTTACATACGCTCTTTTAATACTGAAAGTTTTTTCAAACAATAAGTTTTCATTCATTTATTTTATTTATTTCATTACAGATCCAACACCGCAAATAGCTCCCATAACAGGATGAAGAAATGTTCAGTTTACAACAAGGGAGGAAAATCCTAATGGGGAAAACCCATGCAATCGAGTAAGGACTGAGCCAACCTAATCCCCCCTGAGCCAACCTGATACTTGTGACGCGATGACGTACCAACAGGGTACAATCTAAAACGTAGGCATTGTATTATTCTGTCGGACTTAAGGTTTGGGATTACTCCCCCTCGATCTTTCTGCAGATGTTTTTTAAGGGGACTGAGAATAGCTTGGAGGGGACATGAGAGGCGTATAAATGCTACACTATCACAAGAGCAGGCTTTTTATTATTCTGACTTGGGGTTGGGGTTTCAAGATGAAATTTGATGAGTTGTATGACTGCTATAGGCCTAGTGGTTCGAGGGTGGACAGTCAATATTAGCTTCCTGCTGTATTGGAAGTTGACAAATGATTCACCTCTGGAACAAATTGTTTTCATACCCTAAGGTAAATTTGGTTTGAAATTGCTATCATTTACTTAATGAAACATAATCTATGTTTGGGAGTGAGTGATATTCTTTGATGCAGTGAATTGATTTAATCAGTAGGGTCTAAAATGTGACATTCTAAAAATGTGTTTACTGTCAATGCATTACATAATTGTATTGAGGTATTATCTTTATTGTTTGTCTGCCTTTCACCTCTGACTTTGGCTTGATGCTTGTACCGAGCCTTGCATGCTGATTGGGATTTCAGTCCTTACCTCATTGCATGGGTTTCCTTATTTGTGCTAGTCACTTGTACTGAGCCTTGCATGCTGATTGGGATTTCAGTCCTTACCTCATTGCATGGGTTTCCTTATTTGTGCTAGTCACTTGTACTGAGCCTTGCATGCTGATTGGGATTTCAGTCCTTACCTCATTGCATGGGTTTCCTTATTTGTGCTTGTCACTTTTTAGGTTTCCTTGTTTCATTACCAGACTTAATAAATTACAATAAATTCAAAACCAAAGTATTTTCTCTGGAAAAAAAATTAAATTTCTATCAGACTCTGTGATCTTTACCACTTTCTGCATTTAGACCACCATTACTGTTTGTCCTTAAGCAGTTCACAACAGTTATCTTTATTATTTTCCCCCAACTTTTTAGTCTATGTAAATTCTGGTCTAAGTTTGATGATCACAATTGGGAGGAAACAAAAATAGTTTTTGAGTATCTTATTTCAGGCCTGATTCGAAGCTTTACTGTGAGCCACTCTTTATACCTCTCTGGGGGAAAATTATTAATAATTGAGTAAATATATAAATTAACTTCCCCTTCATCAGACATGGTGTATATGGTTTCCTAGAAGTAAATTCAATTGTATTATTTCAATGTTCTTTGGTAACACCATTTTGGTTTTTTTATACACATTAAAATCCATGTAACCAAAGTGAGGCTGTGAGGGAAATTAGCCTGGCCCCTTCATTGTATCAATAGAATCAGGTAGTTATATCTTAAGTACACACAGAGGGGGGGGGGGGGGGTGACAAAATGTTTGCTCTCTATTTGCTCACGGATGTCATGGTGAGTTAAAGAGGAATACAACTTCAAGAGATTCCTGTTTGCTCCAAAGGTATTATTTCGCAATTAACTGCAGTTTCAAAATCTTGTTACTTCTCTCATTCAAATATATGAGCTGAGGCTAGAGGGACAACTACTTGACCTTATATCAGATGATCCAATATCAGCCAATCACATTGCAGTTAATTAACCAATGTTAATTAACCAATCAGTGCAATAAATTGATCAATTTATAACCAATAGGGGGAAGTGTTTCTTTCTGCCAATCACATACCTTGTTTGTTATCTTAACTTGCAAGGCATAATTTGGCGGCAGCTATAGTTTCTGACACTTTGTCATAGCCTTTCAATCACAATGGAGGTGCACAGAAATCTGTGACAAATGTCATGCTTTTTATTGTCACCCACCGCCACCCCTATCACCACCTCTTAAGGGGATCTGTGTTTTGTATTCCTTCACAAGCATCAGGAAATATACAGCCAACGTAACAAGTCATTCACTTGCTTTAACATTGTCATGTTTGGTGAATTTATTCCACACATGGGCAATTATTTTTAAAAGTTCATTACACTATTTTTCAGGCACAGCAACGGCACCCCCAGTTTTCACTGGGTGCTATTCCGACCGACTTCCACGGTGGAATGTTGCTGTGTCGGTAAATTTTTCAAAGTGGTTATCATCAGGTTCTGACATGTAGTCTATGAAGGTGTTTGAAATGTGGTGTAAATGCCCAGGAGCTTGGTGCTCATTTTGGCCTGGGGTGTACCCAGTGTGTGTGTTGGTATTTGTTGATGTTTTGTCTGTTTGCCGGTTTCCCCGAACAATAATTGGTTTCTGGTGTTTGCTCACTTTAAATGAAAACCTTTTGGCTGTGGATGACTGTGGTTACACCCCTATGTTCTGACTCCCCTATATTCCGACACCCCTATATTCCGACACCCCTATGTTCCAACACCCCTATGTTCCGACATCCCTATGTTCCGACATCCCTATGTTCCTACACCCCTAAGTTCCGACAACTCAACCTATATTCCGACAACCCTATGTTCCGACATCCCTATGTTTTCGACACCCCTATATTCCAACACCCCTATATTTCTTTACCCCTATGTTCCGACAACTCAACCTGTGTTCCAACACCCCTTTGCTCCTTTACCCCTTATGTTCCGACACGTTATTTCCGCACATTATTACTCTGATAATCAATAATCAGAATACAATTTGTATTGCAGGTTTCCCGGCCAATTTCAGCAAAACTTCATTCAATTTCATTAACAAGCAATCAATTCACACATATCCCCCTAATCCACTGAATCTCAGTGGTTTCTTTCTAGCTCTAGTATTAGTGCATTTAATTTTGTTTTTGTGCATACGTGATTTCGTTCTTCTCATTCAGTCAACAGTCTTTCTAGACTAGGCCTACACATTGACCATTCATAAGTTGAATTTCTACTAACTTGAGCCTTCATTTTCTAAAAACTTCCAACTCCCCCCTTTGTCGCTAACGCACCGATGTGTAATTTCTTTCATATTGCCCCCCCCCCAATATATAAGAACTATTAATAATAATACCTAAATAAGTCCTATCACCCCCCCCCCCCCCCCCTAATTAATGAGCCCTCTTCTTTTTAAACCAAAGTTGCTACAGAAGAATAACACTATTCTGGGAACTTAAACTTTTCTGAGGAATGGCATAAAATAGACTACCGATACATTTATGGATTAAATTGCCGGCGGGTGTGGTTTCTTTCAAGTTGCATAGTTTTTCTTGAAAAATGGCTAACACACAATTTTGGTGCAGGTTGTCGGAACATAGGGGTGTCGAAACACAGGGGTGGTTGAGTTGTCATAACATAGGGGTGTCGGAACATAGGGGTGTCGGAACATAGGGGTGTCGGAATATAGGGGTGTCGGAACATAGGGGTGTCGGAATATAGGTTGAGTTGTCAGAACATTGAGCAGTCACTGTGACAGTTAGTCACTATAATAAGAAGTACACAATAAAAAACCATTTGGCTGTGACAGTTAGTCACTAAACTAAGTACAATGTGTGGTGCTTGTTTATTACTGAATCTGAGTGTAATCACTTTGTATTGTCCTTTGGGGGGTCGTGGCTTAGGGACCTGGACAAAACTTTGTTGGCTCTTATTGAAGGCTGCTGAGACTTAGCATTAATTTTCACTGACCCTTCCAGACCCATTGGAAACTTTCCCCCTAAATACCATGCTATGGTTTTTTTTAAAGCAAATGACATCAAATAATACTGAAACGGATGGTTTTGGTTGCCATGGTTATAGGTAGTATCTATAGAAGACCAGAACCACTAACCGATGGGTGGTGATGTTGCTAGCATGCCTAATTGCCTCATAGTAATGTTTAACACACTGTATATCTAGAGGTCTCCTCCAACAACGAACTGCTTGCTAAATAATAGAAAGATGACTTTAAGAGGGGATGGGGGGGGGGGGGGGAGCTCCAGGTTATATCTGTGTAATTTGCCTGGTCACTCACCTTAATTATTATACACACTTTACCCACATCCCCAGATCACCAGAATTGCATAAAATCGTATACATCAGTTTAAATCAGCTATGCACTTTTGGTAAGATCTAAAACATGAAGTTAAAATAAAATAAAACCGACAAGGTGATGATGGTAGAAAACATCCATTGAAATATTGATGCTTAAATACTTTTTGATGCTATAATTATTTTGAAATGAGCAGGCGCGGATCCATTTTTTTTTTAACCAGGGGGCACAACGACGCACACAGGATTCTGTATTTGTGGCTCAAATAAATATAAGGGGTGGGGTCCAGGGGCCGGCCGTACGGCCCCTGGTGGGGTCCAGGGGAGAAGCCCCGGTGGGGTCCCCCTGTAGCTTTGAGCTTTTGGCGCTTTGGGGTCGAAAAATCAAGCCTCAGTGTGCCTAAATACAGAGGAAAAGAAACACTTTATGATCACTTCTGATCCATATCAATCGTATAATTTTACTGGAAAATTTCCTGTAACATCAACGTGGGACTCCTAGAAAAGTTTAAGCCCACCCACGCTGGCTTTTGTATACACGTAAGGTATGGGCACCTCCCCGGATCCCTTCATTGTTGACCCCGAAAACTGTGTGGTAAAAACAAAAAATTGCGGGCTGGTCGTTCCTGGCCCTCTGCGCGCGTGTACAATTTGCGTCTGTTGCATGGGCGGAAGCGTCTGTTGCATGGGCGGAAGCGTCTGTTGCATGTTTTCAGCAGGGGCCAGTGCCCCCCCCCCCCCCCCCCGGTTCCTACGTGCCTGCTAAATCACTGCCTGTACATCAGGCATGTTGAACAAGTTGAACAACCCTTCTCCCCCCTCCCCTTCACTGAAAGAACAATTTTTCCAAATAACTTTAAATAATTCTTAAAATAATAGGCTAATGTCCGTACTGACGTATTTTATACAATCCTATTAACAATACATGTCCTCTGAATTAGTTGCAATATGATTAAAATCTTTCTATCAACCAGTAGGCCTACTTCAATCCATGTACTTCTTTTTATGAAGGGCCTATTTCTTTTGATGTGAGTCCAAGGTTTTCAACAATAAACACCCCTTCCTTCCCCGTTCTGCTGCTTTTTTTTAAAAACATACAAACTTTACCATTTTGGGTAGATGAGTTGTGTCTTTTTCACAGACCTCCAGTAAGGAGACTTGCCTATACCTAGCAGAGAGTATTAGCAGTTTTATTATTACTTTTCGGTAACCCTCTCAAATGTGTTGCTTTAGTTATTATCTCGTCTGTTTCCCCAGCGAACCCATACTATGTTTGATGTTTGGGTTGTTGTTGTTTGGGGGGGGGGGGGGGGGGGGGGGATCCAAAGCATATTTTATTCGGAACCGTTACATTGACATACCGCCCTCATAGCTGTATTTTGGAGTGGCCATATTCAATATTGTTCGTGTCAATGTGGGTTTTAAAAAAACCTAAGTTGACATAATTCCCCAAGTACCATTGGGATCTTTTGAACTACTAACCCTTGCGTAACTCTTGATGCATTGTACATTATATTAATTTGTATACTCGTCTGTAGATAAATAGTGAAACAGCCATCGTTTAAAATCCATATTTTTTCCCTAAAACGGAACCACATCACCTGTATTAGTTTTGCTGTAGCCTAAATTCTCAAGTCTTCACTTTGAAAAATATCCTAGTGGAGATGAAGAAGTTCCTGTACATTAAATCAATTAGATGAAACGGAGGTTTGATCTCTATTTGCTCACGGATTCCAAGTGAGTTAAAAAGGAATACAACATTAATAAGTGACTCGTATTATTGCTCTAAAGGCATTATTTATTTCGGTTTCAGTTCACAATGTGTATTATTGTTTTATCTCTCTTACAAATAAATGAACCGAGGCTAGAGGGACATTTAAGCTTGCCGTGAATAAGGAATTATATGTTTCTCAGGTTCTTGAATCAAGCTCATTATAAACTAATGCTCAGCTGATCAAATCCCCGCAACTATAAAGTTAATTAAGTTCTATATCTCTCTCAGCCCCCCCCCCCCCCCCGGGTGTAATCGAATAAAAAGTAGATTAAGGCTGTCCCAAATTCCTTCAACTGAGGGCGCTCTACCAACTCATTCACAAGTGCCTGGATTCTCACACGCTGTGCGCTGATGCTGGTCCTTGTTGCTCTGATGTAAACAACTTGCATTTTGTAGGAATTTTAGAAATGTTTATTATTGGCATTGACACCGAAACATGAAGGGCTTGAGCCAACGTAACAGTTTAATCATCTTACACTATTTTTACAGGATTACTGACAGAAAAATTGTTGAGTGGTAACTCGACCGGTGGAGCTGTTGACCGGTGGAGCTAGCTGGTGACAGCGAAAACACAGACTGCAATGTATGTGCACGCAAAGTTATTTAGTGCTAACGTCAAACATGACAAACGACCACCACAAAGCATGCAAGGACGGCATGTACACTTCACTATGCCGCTGGACTTCCATGGTGTATTCGAGGGGCAGCCATGATGGACGTAGCATGGCTGTAATGCTGACAACCACGGATAGGACTCAATGAAACCATGCTCTATGTCTTATGTGGATTCTGAACTGTCTAAACTGTTATTGACACTAGTGTAGAGTGACAGTGACTATCTACCGGAGTTGAAGCTGCTAGAAAGTGACGGCCTTTACTTTAGCATGCAGCCACACTTGGGGTTTGCTGAGTAGATTGTCTTCTAAGTTCCGGCGGCCATGTCTTCGTGCAGTTGCAAGAATCACAGTTTGTTCACAGTTTGTTCACAGCCGCTGGTGAATCTTAAACTATGTGGAAATTAGGAAGGAACTTCATCAAGGCCGAGACCAGGGAAACAGTCCACGGCCTGCGTAGCCTCCGTGTAATTACAGGCGTGTATGGATCTGGGGATATGTGCGGAAGTATGGGATGACATGGTCTCGCATTTAAAAGGATCATCTTGAATTTGAACTTAACGAGGAGCTGTCTTTTTCGGAGGTGAACTTTCCACGTGGTAAGTAAACTTCAGTTCAGTACATTTCCTGCATTAATTCTTTTGAAAAACAGAAGAAGAAAAAGACATCCTTTTTTATTAACATAATACTTGTAATACCTTTCTCCCATAGCAACCTTAATTACCTGGTAAATACTGTTAATGAAGAGCTTAATCAGTTGGTTTCTGGTCAACAAATTATATAATATTACTAAAACTAAGTACATGCTGTTGACTTTGAGCAACTCTGTCACTCGTCAGTGACCTTCCACGTCCTCTTAAGATTAATGACCTAATATCGTCACTAAAACTGATTGTTGTAAGTTTCTGGGACTTTTTGTTGACCGTGGCCTTACAATTTACATGGAATGGTAATGTGGATTCTTTTTGTAAAGTTATTTCTAGAAATATTGGTGTGATTAATAGGATCAAACATTTCCTCCCGGAAGTGGTATTGCATTCACTTTGTAAACACGGTTATCGGATCTTATCTTCATTATGGGATACTTGCATGGGGAGCTAGTTCTACACTGTAGTACTACCAATCTCATTTGACTTCCTATCTTGCAGAAACGAGCTCTTCGTAATTTTGCAGATTTTAATGCACATGCTGATCCCCTTTTCATCATATTAATAATTTAAAAGTGAAGGATAATTATCGTCCTTAGCTTGGGTCCCTAAAGTAGTGTCTGTCAAAAAAAATTTACCTCCTGTCTTTAAATTCAGATGTTCATTCCCATTATACCCGCCAAGCTTCCAATTTCCATATTCCACACACTCGTTGCTCATAAAACTATTAAACACGAGTGACTCATGCTCTCGAACATGCTCCAGGAACAACTTGGAGTCTCCAAAATTTTATTTATTTGTCTTTAAATCTGACACATTGGAATCTTATTTTGGATAAGTGTATGCATACAAGTACTGTACATATTAATGATCTAAACTGTTATTACAGTGCTGATCAGGAATGGGTGGTCTCCTATTGCCCATTTCCAAGCTTGTTATTCCCTGGTGGGATCCCCTGGGTGTGATCACTCAGTTTCGGTGGTACTTTACTGGTAGACCTGCAAGGCCTTTGTGTTAGTTTTAGTCCACTGTCATGACTGTTTTGTTTTTGCCCTTCTTCTGCCTGTTTTTAAGTGTTTATTTAAATTTCTTTAGGCCAACAAAAGAAAAGTTGTGTTTCTTACCTGACCGTCCCTAGAAAATCACGTCGACCATATTCCAAAAAACGATATAAAATAAAATATTATGGTGCCGTCCCTAAACCTCATTTTTGTGCACATCGTCTTGGATTTGTTTCTTTGTTTTTTCCTCTATTTTTTATTCATTCAAACTTGATTGTCAGACACTTTGAACCTTTACCAATTCGTACCTTGTTCACTTCAATCGTACCTACCGACACGCCGTGTCGTCCGAGTCATTTCGGATCGTGAGCTGATTTCGTTCCGTCTGTCTCGGCAAATTCAGTTGTTGTGTTCATATATTCTAGCAGTGTGCTTGAAACACTTACGCAAATTGAAGACGTGCCTACGCAAATTAAAACATTTACCTGTAATGTGGGGTCTTATTTTTGGCTACTCCAACTTTCACATTAAATGTGGAGTGGTCTGGAGGTGGTTGGACCACAAGGTCATCCTTTGGTTGTGAGGGCTGGTGTGGCTCTACAGCGGTCAGAAAGCTGTGTCTGGATTTGAGCCACTTGCCCACTGGCTGTTGTTGGAAGAGTGGGTGGAGTGGATTGTTTTCTTGTTTGTCCTTTTCTTTCTGTGACAAGACCAACCTTCTGATGTGTGGTGGGGCAATACCGCAAAGCAGGTAGAGGTCTTCAACTTTAGTTGACCTAAGGCAACCAGTGACTGCTCTGCAGGATGAATTAAGAGCTGGGTCAATTGATGGGTGATCATGCATACTCCGCAGCAGAGAAGCAAAGGGCAAGGGCTGTTGTCCTGATTGTTCTGGCATCAGTCCCCCAGTTGGAGTTGGCTAGCTTCTTGAGAATGCTATCGCGGGCTCCAACTTTTGCCTTTGTGTTGGCAATGTGGTTCTTGTAGGTAAGAGAGCAATCCAGTGTGATGCCTCAGGGTAGACTGGGTTGTGAGTGTGCTTCAGCCTTTTCCCATACCAGCTGATCCTTAGTTGATGGTTAGGATCCCTGTTCTTGAGGTGGAATGCACTTATCTGAGTTTTTTCAGGGTTAGCTCTAAGGTGGTTGGTCGAGTAGTATGGGATGAGTCCGGCCAGGGCATCGCTGAGGGACTCTTCCAGCTTCACGAAAGACTGGTTCTGGGTAGCTATGCAGAGGAAGCTCCTGGTGTTTGGATGGATCGGTTGGTCGTTCGTGTACACGTTAAAGAGAAGTGGTGCAAGCACACTTCCTTGTGGGAGGCCATTTTTCTGTCTGCGCCATCTGCTGCGATTGCCGTTGAGGACCACAAAAAATCGCCGGTTGGACAGCAATGTCTGGATGAGTCCAGTCAGTCTTACATCGTTTGTCAGCTCAAAGATCTTCTTGATGAGGATTCTGTGGTTCACGGTGTTGTTGGCAGCAGAGAGGTCAACAAAAGCAGCTCCGGTGATTAGCTTACCCTCATAGCCATCCTCAATGAACTGGGTAAGGTTTAGGAGTTGGTCAGTGCATGACTTTCCTGGCCTAAACCCTGCTTGTTCCGGAATAAGATGTTCATCCACGAAAGGGGCGATGCGGTTGAGGATAAGCCGCTCGAATAGCTTATATGTGTGGCACAGTAGGGATATAGGTCTGTAGCTCTTTGGACTGGCTGGGTCTTTACCAGGCTTTTTAGCAGGGCAACAACTTTGGCTTTCCTCCATAGCTTTGGGATATTGTTAGTGCTCAGGCATTTGTTGAACATGATGTTGAGGAGCCACTTGAGGGCACCTGGTCCGAGGTGTTTGATCTGCTCGCAGAGGAAGCCATCAAGTCCAGCAGCTTTGTTGTTTTTCATTGCTTTGATGGCAAGAAGCAGGTCGTTTAGTTTAGTGAAGCCCGTATTGAACTCTTTGTATATTGTACACATGTTATTAATGTATGGAAATGTTGCAAAATGTGCAGGTGGCACCAGGTCAATGGTCAGATCAGCAAAACGTAAGCTGTTGATTACATAGTTTCACCAAGGTGAGCAGAAGTAGTTCACTAATATTGTTATACAACATGTCTGAAATCTCTACATACAATATTTGGTTAGTACACTGATCTAAAACTTATTGAGAAAGAATTGTGATAAAAGGGTTCTGTCGTTATCAAATAAATAACATTCTGATGAGCTTTACCATACAAACTAATGGAAATGTGAAATTCTGCAATAACAAAAAATGCTCAACCCTGCCAGCTGGGCATGCCTCAATTTCTTAAAAGGGACACCCTGGTGGACTCATTTCAGCAAAAAAATGTTAGTTGTACTCCATGTCACGGTTCATGTTCTGTTCTCCTGGACTAAGAGGGCCCATCTGTCCTTTTAGTTTTACTTCTGCGTAAGTTTTATCCAACTCTTTTATGGTGGGGTTCTTTTTCTCTTTAAGTTCATTTACCCTTTGTCTGGGTCTTTGGACAACCACCACTAGTTTTTGAACTACATCTGCCACACTTTCTACATCCTCCTTACAAACTGGGCATTCAAACGCCATGCCTTCCATGGCCTTGTGTAGAACCCCTTAAATCAACACAATCGGTGTGGAACCATCCACTGTCATCATCTGTCCTGCAGGTATCGCACTGGACCAACTGTACATCACCTATTGTGTCATGTGACATGACTGACAATGCACATGCAGGTAATGCACAGGGGTCACTGGCACCCCTTCCTCTTCTACCCTGCTGGACTTTCTCAAACCCCTGCAACAAATTCTCTTGGAATTCCTTTTCTTTTGTGGCCTCTGCAAAATCTCTCTCACATTCATACATTGTAAGCTTGTACTGAGGCAACTTCCCATCTATTATTTAAATCCTCATCCCTGTCACTTAGTGTACCCCTGTCATGTTTCTTGGTTATATCTACTACAGTTCTGTAGAAGCGCACAACAAGATCTAACATGATGTGCAGAAATGGGTGGACAATGTGATTGACATCATGAATGATGGGCAGAATGGGGTCAAAGGCTATGGAATGATGGTATAAGCCATTGGCCCTAGTGTTTCTTCCTCTTCTGGGATCTGCTTTGTTGTCGGCAAGATCCTGCACTAGGTCCTCTGGTTCACGCCTTTTATACCAATTTGGGTTTACCTCAAACTGCCCATCATCCATGCGCAATTTGGGGGTGTGAGCTGGTCCCACATGTCCAAGTACCTGCAGGGAAATGTAGCACTAAAGTTATGGGTATGTGGCGTTTGGTCCCATGTGCCCAAGTGTCTTGGTGAGGAACTCATAGTCACCAGCAAGAAAAATTCTGCATACCTTTGAGCTCCCCCCCAAATCTTACTCGGAACACCTCTTTACCACCTCATCCCTGTAGATGCCATACACCCTTCGCCATGTTTTGGTAGGAGTCGGTAGTGTTGTACATTGAAACCAGGTCTGTATTGTCTGCAGAGTTACTGTTTACTATGTTGGTCACCTGCACAGCCAGTTTCGTTGAGGTACCGCCCTTGTCCCCCTGGAAAATACAGTTATCCAAAGTTTAAGTAAACTGTTTTCACATTTAATGATGCATGCAAAAAAGAAGGGCTTGAGTCACCAAGAAACATTTCAAATAATCCATGACACATGAGTAACCATGTCCCAGGTTACTATTAACTTACCGACTTTGTAAAAGCTTTTTAAACATGTATAAACAAAGATAATTTTACCATGCCTAAGGGTCAAAATACATTTTCCTAATATTAAATTGTTCAGGGTATCAATCACCCTTTGAAATATGTCAATTCTATTGAATTGACAAAAAGGCAGTTTGATCAATTGTAAGGTACTATGTACGTGGTTAAATAGACCCTTTTTTTGCTGACATAAAATAAACAAACTAACTGAGTCTTTCAGAAGCTTGCATACAGTAAACCAATTGCGACGATTTTTATCCATATTTCGTTCCGAAAGTTTTCGTCCTCCCACAGGTCCCCTCGTTCCAGCTTCTTCTAAATCAGCATTTCAATGTGCGTTTAGAGCTGCCAAACCCGAACGAAAGCTACCTGGGCTGTGTCCGCTGATGAGGTAGTTTTAAGAAGTGCCAGTTCTCCAACATCTATGGTGTCACTTGACATGTTCCGATCCGTCATCCTACAATGAAAACCAAGAATGTTATGGTCATACTGTCTATGTATCACCCAAAAGAATAATCATCCTCATTTGAATCAGTGTAACCCTCTCTGTAGGGGATATGCAACTTGTTGCTTTTATGCCAATGGTTTTACTGGTGATATCAAATGCTATCAAAAAGAGCACCAGTGTTTCATTTTGTGAAGATGCTAAAGTACTTGTCAACATTAAGTATAACATGTACTGTGGGGAATACTTTTATTCAGCTGTTGTTTTTTTACATAACCTGATATGTGCAAGATCACTGTTTATGTAAACAAGGTGACAAGGTCTATAACTGACAAATTCATTTAGCAAATCTTACCAGCCACCCGGTACAGCAAACTATTACTGGCAAATACCCCTACACCATGGTTGCTGAAAAACATTCTCAGCTGGCGAAATTTCCTCATGGGCAGGCGCAACAGGAACTTGAGATCCAGTGTTTCCCTCGGTGTAAGATCTGTTAAAGATTGTGTGAAAAATTTACAAATTTTAAGATGCTTTTATAAAATGACAACATTCATCATTCTGTAAATAGTGAGAAATTTTTAGGGAGAACTTTCCAAGGATATGCTTTTTTTCCCGTATTATTATTACCAAAGCCGTTCATGTAATATACACATAAATTGGGTATTTAAGTGTAAACATAACTTGTCTAATTAACATTCTAGTAAATTAGAATTTTTTTAATATTACAAGGACAAGAATCGGGCACTCGTCACCGACATGCTTGGTGGTCGAGCGATTGTGGGTTCGAATCCTGCCGGAGTCAGTGTGGATATATGTTTTTCTGCATAGACTCATTTGAAGCATTATGTGTATATTATAGTTGTAAATTTGACTATTTCAACGACAAGAATTAAAGCTGAATGATAAAAACAAGCATGTAAATTACATTGATGAACTGTAATATCTGCTTGTTTGCGGGCACCTGTAGCCACTGACAGGTATTTCCTGAAGAAGGCAGCAAGGGTAGCAACAAGGTCCTCCTCCTTTGGAGCTGTCCGTGAAGAAAGGACTTTCATGAGCTGCAACAATTTTTTTTTTTTTAATATGATAAAGAAATTATGGAATAGAGTCGGCAGGGGTGGCCAAGTTACCATCTTTATAACAAGAATTTTGTTATAAGAGGACATCACAAAACAAAGAAACACAAAAGAACCTCATTATAATAGTGCTCTTGAAAATTAGAGTTGGCTGTATCATAAAATTTACTTCAAGGATGCAGGGTTCTGCCAAGGATTTGTTTAGTGCCGGAAAAAAAAAAAGCGGGACGGGACGGAAGGGAAGGGGCAGGGGCAGGGGCCGGGTAGAGGCAGTAGAAAACAGGGTCAAAGACCACTTATAAATATAAGATGAGGTCTTACCTTATACAATACCTCGAGTGCTAAATGATTACAGACCTGTGGCTCTTACGGCCATTGTCATGAAGTGCTTTGAACGGATTGCTAAAGATTTTATTGTGCAGAGATGCCACTTTTCCGGAATAAACCGGATTTCCGGTTTTATAAAAAAAATACCTCAACTTCTGTTTTTTCCAGGCTGTCCATTTATTAAAAGACAGGAGAGAGAAACAAACAGCAACACGTTTTTTTCAAGCGCGCGCGATCAACAGCTTGGCAATTTTAGTATCCTTACGTTCGAGGCGTAGCACACAAACACCCTGCAGACGTGTGTGTAGGAAGTTTGCATAGTGAGCGAAGGTGTCATGCACACAGCCTTGAAATGAGTCTGATTTCGTGCTGCGGTGGTCTCCGATCGCATTCTCCAGGCAGGAGGACGAGTTGTCTAAAATACGTCCGATACATACGCACACACACACACAATAAAATCGAAGGCCGATCGCGATCTCCTCAAAACATTCAAGATTGAAAAAATCAAAAACTCAACAGTAGACGTGCATGTTCGAGGTAAGGCAAACCAAAAAGTGTTTCGTTTCCGATGACATGCCATTTTATAATAGGGTCGGTAGGTCGGAAAAGTTTTTTTTGGGTCGTTTTGTTGTATTCTGATACGTTTGGCGAGTGCGTAAAAAAAAACCTACTTGCCCGATTCAAAACTAACAGCGAATGAACAAAAACTGAGCCAAAATCCATCCAAGACCTCTTCAGTATACTTTAAACTCACATGAGGTACGCAGGAGATGTTTTTGGTTAATATGGAGGTATGATTGTCTCGGATATATTTCAAAAAAGAAAAATTTTGGGCTAATAGATTGCACCAAATCGTCCGCTTGCGACTTCTGTTGAGTCCACTCTTGTTCATTCTGGGGAGCGCAATCATCAATTTTGCACAATGAATTGGACAAACTCTTGCGCAATCAGCAGCTCAATTTGCATATCGAGCAAAAGTTTGCGCAATCTGAAGATTGCGCACTATCGTGCAAACACATGCGCATTTTATTTTTTATTATTTTTTTTATGCCGAATAAAAAGTTTAGGGTCGCGGCATAAAGTTAGGGTTGGTTGAGTCACTCAAATGGCTTTCTGCTTTTGTCTATAAGAAAACGAAAATTTCAGGGTTTTTTCCGTTACTGCAGTGGCATCTCTGATTGTGAAGCAAACAACATCTTTCAATTTGCCTACAGGACAGAACGTAGCATTGAAGATAGCGCTGAACAATGTTACAAGGCATGTACAGCCATCTCGATCATTCTAAAGCGCATGCCAGGACGTTGTTCGTGGATTTTTCATGTTAAGCAAGCTGAGAGGTATGAATGTAAATCTATACTTGATTTTATGGATTAAAGATTTCTTGACTAATAGATCTCAGAGAGTTAGAATTATGCAGTCAGTTTCTGACAGTGTTATTACCAATACAGGAGCCCCTCATCAGGGATGTTTTTATCCCCATTACTCTTCACACTTTATACAAGTGATCTCAGATACAGTAATGCCACGTGCTCTGTGGTTAAATATTCAGACGATACTTCGTTAACAGGTTTCATTACTCAAAGATGAAACGGGGTATACATTGTAGAGATGAAATTAGCAAGTTTGTTCAGTGGTGCAGAGAAAATGTTATGGTGTTGAATGCACAAAAAACTAAGGAAATTGTCTTTGATTTTCGGATAAACCGGAAAAAGATCAACCCTGTGAACATTGACGGTATTGATATTGAAGATGTCACTGAACATAAAGTACCTATGGACTTATATTGATAGCCATTAATTTTAAACTTGAATGTTAATACCCAAAAGTTATGTTCTAAGGCGGATCAGCGGGTTTAATTTCTGAGGAAACTCAACTTATTTAACATTGACCGTGATATAATCAGGATGTTTTACCAAAGCGTCATTCAATCCGTTATTGCATTCTCTTGTATTGCATGTGTTAATGGTCTGTCTGTTGGTAATCTGAATAAGATCAACAGAATCACTAAAACTGCAATAAGATCATTGGTACTACTGTTAAAGACTCGAGTTCAATCTATGAGGTAGCTCTACAAATGACTAAACTTAAAACAATACAACTTGATAATTCCCACCCACTTTATTCACTCTTAGTTATTAATAAGTTGGGTAGATTACGACAGCTCAATTCAAACACTAACCGTCATCGCCTTTCTTTCATACCAAGTGCAATTTCTGGTTTTAACAATAGTTTTACTAGATGACCTGTCCTTTCCCCTTCCTTATTCTTGTTACTCTTGGCCTTCCCCCACCCATGTTTGTTTCCTCTCCCTTCCCCCTCCTCATTCTCAATCTTTCCTTGCCCCTTCCTTATTCTTGTTACCCTTGGCCTTTCCCACACCCATGTGTGTTTCCCCTTCCCTCTCCTCATTCTCAATCTTTCTTTGTCTCTTCCTTATTCTTGTTACCCTTGGCCTTCCCACTAAGCTTGGGCGATATTGCCTTTTTTCATTCATGATACATCGTCAAAAATATATCGCGATATTCGATGATATCACGGTTAATTTGTGATGTGCGTTGATGAGGGAACCCACTTCAGATTTAAAAATAGTGTTAAAACTGAAGTGCCGCGAATTGATTATTGATGTAAGGAAATTTGATAAAGGCTGTAAGGCTCTCCATTCTAGCCATGGTTTTATTCTTCATGTTACCCGAAGCACCATGAACGCAATTGGCACAGGCTGATTGGCTGATTCCTGACCGACCGCTTTCCGATTGGCCGATCGCGTGAATAATTATGACGTAATGCTTCTCACAGCTTTCCGATTGGCCGATCGCGTGAATAATTATGACGTAGTGCTTCTCACAGCACTGCCATAATATTCATCACCTTGATCCCGCAGATGTGCTTGCATGCTCCTAATGTGGTAAACTTTATAGTTAGGGGGTGAAGGAATGGCGTGTAGCTGTGGGAACGAAAAGGCAAGGGAAATTCCCTTTGTGAGAAATCACCTCGTGGTACGGTCGGGAAACGTCCGAGGAACAACGTCCGAGGAACGTTTTTATACATGTACATGTACGTGCGTGAGCAATACCGCACAGTTTTCGTTTGTTTGATGTTGGTCTGTATGAGACCGTCTGTTTGATGTCGGTCTTTTCAAAGAATCCCAGTCGGGGATCAATAATAGGGAATCTTGCGGTTGCGGTCGGTGCCTTTTTATGTTTTTAAACAGCTCATATCATCTCGATTAGGAAATGCATCGCGATACTTCATCGAAACCGCGATTTGCCGATATTGCGATTTAAAAAAACAGACACGATATCGTAATCGTTAAAAAAATTGTATCGCGATTTTCGATAATATCGTGGTATCGCCCAAGCTTACTTCCCACACCCATGTTTGTTTCCCTCCCTTCCCCTCCTCATTCTCAATCTTTCCTTGTCTCTTCATTATTCTTGTTACCCTTGGCCTTCCCACACCCATGTTTGTTTCCCCTCCCTTACCCCTCCTCATTCTCAATCTTTCCTTGCCCCTTCTTTATTCTTGTGACCCTTGGCCTTTCCCACACCCATGTGTGTTTTCCCTCCATTCCCTCTCCTCATTCTCAATCTTTCCTTGTCTCTTCCTTATTCTTGTTAACCTTGGCCTTCCCACACCCATGTTTGTTTCCCCTCCCTTCCCCCTCCTCATTCTCAATCTTTCTTTGCCTCTTCCTTATTCTTGTGACCCTTGGCCTTTCCCACACCCATGTGTGTTTCCCCTCCCTTCCCTCTCCTCATTCTCAATCTTTCCTTGTCTCTTCCTTATTCTTGTTACCCTTGGCCTTCCCACACCCATGTTTGTTTCCCCTCCCTTCCCCCTCCTCATTCTCAATCTTTCTTTGCCTCTTCCTTATTCTTGTGACCCTTGGCCTTTCCCACACCCATGTGTGTTTCCCCTCCCTTCCCTCTCCTCATTCTCAATCTTTCCTTGCCCCTTCCTTATTCTTGTGACCCTTGGCCTTTCCCACACCCATGTGTGTTTCCCTTCCCTTCCCCCTCCTCATTCTCAATCTTTCCTTGCCCCTTCCTTAATCTTGTGACCCTTGGCCTTTCCCACACCCATGTGTGTTTCCCCTCCCTTCCCTCTCCTCATTCTCAATCTTTCCTTGTCTCTTCCTTATTCTTGTGACCCTTGGCCTTTCCCACACCCATGTTTGTTTCCCCTCCCTTCCCCCTCCTCATTCTCAATCTTTTCTTGTCTCTTCCCATTGTCATGTCCCTTTTGTTTCCCTCCCCGTCACCCCTCACTCTATCCCTTACCTCTTCCACTTTGTGTTTAGGTCATGCTTTGGCCATTTTATAATAATAATAATTTTAATAATTGTATCTCGTTCTTATATGGTGCATTGTGCGGTGACATGTCGGTGTGCTTTGCGGTGCTCTGGTCGTTGGGCTATCAGTGACAAACCTTTTTGATTTTTCTCTGCTCCCTGGGGAGTAGTGCATCTTGCATTGATTGTCTTTTGAATTTTACTCTCTTTTGTGTCTCGTTTTAATTTTGTGTGTCTTTTTTGGTCTTTATACTTTCATATGTGCAAACCGAGGTAACGATTTTCATGCTGGCATGATGAATAAATAATTGAATTGAAGTTGAAGTAGTGATAACAAGCCTGGATGTATCACTGCAGCATGCATCCTGCGTGTACGCCAGTGTTGCTTTGACCGTTCGTACAAAGAGAGATAAAATATGACAGAATTCCAGACAATCTTACTTTTGTCTGACAAAGAAGATGGGCCAATGAGCACTCTTCTTTTGACCTCCATCAGAGGGCATCCTCCTGAAATTACGTCATGCACAAAAGCTCTTTACCGTCAATGTTGCGGCTGCCAGGTACACACAGAAGACAGTGGTATTTTAAAAGAATGTCTTGAAAAAATGGACGCAGCGCTGGAACCTCAGACAGTTTGGAATAAATGCATGCTTCTAAACATGGTGTATGCCAAGCCAGGGTGACCAGATTTGTTGTAAATATTGGAAAGTGGCTTTCAATTGAGTTTACTAACAATCAATGCATTTTAATAATAAAAAAACATTATTTGTCCATGCTCACAATGAGGCATCAAGAATTTTTTTTGAATGTACTGTTGATCATTACATCCACTCGAAAATAAATCTTGTTCATTTTCACTTTTGTTTGTTGTTTTTTGTGCTCAAACTGTAGGGAACAGTGTTTGGTCTGAAATCAATGTTTTACTTTGTCATTTTACTTTATCCTCAAGGCTACCAGAAACACTGGAAAGACAGTTGCTGGGAGGAACGTGGCAAACCCCAGTGTCATGCTACTTGCTGGATGCTTACTGCTGACACATCTGGGTTTGAATCAACATGCTGACCTTATTAATTCTGCCATCATCAAGTCATACAAAACAAAGTGAGTTCTGTTCTGATTCTTTGACTGTTTTCCTTACCTACAAAAGTAAAGATCTTGAGAATTTAGGATTTTGTGAGTAAACTATACCACACTCACAGATCCTGTACTTTGCTTGGTGTAAAAAAAAAATCCTAACTATTTATGTCGTCGTTTATTGTGCCATGTAAACTGGCGCGATGCTCAACAATCTAAGATTAGAGTCCAATATTGATAATTTTTAGATGCTTTGCAGCGTCGTTTCCAAACTAATTGTCCCCCACCCATTTTTCTGAATGATCGAGGTAAGGTCTTTTCACGGCTGACAAGGTTGGTGTCTACATGGAGTTGTTCACATTGTTAGAAGTTGCTGTTTTTTATTTTCAGAGTTTACATGGGTTTGTCTCCACTGTGTACTTTCAAAGAAACGATAATTTGACAATGACAACAAATACTACATAAAATAATATGTAGTTTCTTAAGCTGGGAGTCCTTTCCTTTGCAACTTCATAGCAGTGAGTTTGGCCAACCAGTGGTTAGCAAAAGTGTTGATGTGACTTTCATTACAAAAAATGTAATAATTTATACATCAAGTGCTGTCAAAAATAATTACCATTATCACTGATAAATCAATTGTTCAGTGGTTCTAACACACCAGTATGCGCTCCTGTAGTTTTATCCGCATTTGCTAATTGGGTACAATCAGTGAAGATGGTCTTGTGCAGTAAAACCAATGATTGAATCAAGACTACTTGAGTAGAGGAGGCCAAGTCTTGGGCTGACTTTGGTCAAGAAGAGGGCGTGGTCCATGTTAATGGGGTGTGATTGGTTCAAATAAAGAATCGCTGACTGCTTGTCACATTATTGCTGGAAGACTACAAAGTTTTGTACAAGCATGCAAGATTCTTGAGTAGTTTGTCATGATATTGTAGGCAAGATTGTGATACAAATGTAGTTTGTGTATTAATGGTGCTAATAGTGTACCGTGTTTGATTGGATATCAAGAAACCATGAATGATGTGTAATGGCTTCTTTTGTTCAGGAAAGACAAACAAACCTCAGTATTTCTAGACTTGTCTCAGCCAGACTTTTGCCCCCATATCTTGCACGTACATAACGTGTGCCTTCTGTGTGATGTAATGTAATGACTGAAGCAGATTTCTGGGTCAGTATAAGACACAAAATTCCAGTTGGGACCTTGAGGAAGCCACTGAACCATAATTGCTTCTCCTCACCCAGGAGTAAATGGGTTTGATTTTGGTAATTGATGTAGCTTGATGCTTTACAAGCTTGGCAAAACATGCTGAGCTAGTTTACAAAATAGTATAAATGGCGCAGTGATCAAATAATTATTCATTCATCACAAGCGTCAACATTTTGAGGATACCATGCCATATAAATGTCCATATCAATTTTGTAATAAAGTGGTGTTGACTATAAAAGCCTCATTTCCAGTTCGGACACTAGAGTGTTGAAATAGAATGTTGAAAAAGCAAAACAAAATTTACATTTTGGAAATGATTGGACAAAGATTAAATGTAAATGTTTGGTTATATTTTACTCTTGAGGCTAGTTCCAACTGCCCTAAGAAATATAAACTAATTTATATATGACAATGCTCGAAATGAAAACTTCAAATGGACAAGGCAAAGTTATGCTTATTTCTAATTATTTATTTTTTCTCTCAAAAACTTGATCATCCAAAGTGGTCCTGATTGAGTTTTAAATGGATTACTGTTTACTAGTTTATTGACAAAGTTTTGATTTACTCAACCCAGTGTTACATGTATAAAGATGAAAATTTCAGTTAATATTTGTCCATGCTTAATGAAACCTGTTATACCAAAAGAAGATAACTTTGGCACTTTGTAGGTGATTAAATACATAGACATAACATGCACATGTACGTGTGCATGAAATAACAAACCTGTGAATGGTCATCAGAGTCTTGAAGAAAAAGTGACAAACCCCATTATATGTTTTCACTGTTTTCAAACATCAGATTTCAGGCTCAAGATTTGATTGTTTTGTTTTATTTATTTCTCAAAAACTATAGCATTTCAGGCAAACTTTATTCAGGGGAAGTTTTCCACCTTAACCCTAACCTTTCCCCATACCACGTGGTGTTATATGCCCCGTCCAACACCATACAACACTATTCAATGTGAGTGGCTTGCCCTAAGCAACAAGATCCATATGTGCATACCGTTGTGTGAGGAATGGAAGGGTATTCAGTCAATTGGACTGTGGTTTTGGGGTATCATGCCCTGTTCAACAATATAGAACAGAGGATGGGAATGCTGGCTGGTGTTTTTGACTCAAATTAGTTTACTTTGTGCTTCTCTGCTATGTAATGAGCATTGTTTTGGGGGTTAACTTATGTACTGACCCAGTGACCCCACACAATCTTCAAGACACAACATTGATATTTAATGCCTTATCCACCAAGGTTCAACACAGTTAACACCCAGCATAATTCCCTATGCAACAGTATGCAACACAGATACCCTGTTATACACTATGGTTCAATTCCCTATGCAACAACACTCACACACAGAGGAGAGTAAACCACAGAATTCCCTGTGCAACATGGTACAACACAGTTTTAAAACTGTTGGATCATGTTGTGTAGGGCATGGTTAGGGATAACCATCTTTACGTGTAAATCTGTGAACATTATTATTTCCAATCTTACCAATGTTATGCACACCCTTTAAACTGGTTTAGTAATGGGAAATATTAACAAGAAGTGTTTATACATTATGCAAACTGTTTGAAGAGTCACAAGCAACACTTGGTGAAAGGTTTTGATTGATAGCCCAACATGAAGATATTCCTACAAACTTTGTTATTAATCATTTTCAATATCTTGGAAAACTGCACATGTTTCAATGGCTTTCTTCTCAAGTTAATTTGAGTAAACAATCTGGCAAAGTTTGGTATATATCTGGATTGCAATAAGTTCCAATTTTTTTATATTTTTTTTTCAAATTACGCTTAAATCACACTGGCAAAATCATTAGAGATATTAAATTGTACAATCCACAAAATAGAAAAATTTACTGAGAAAATATATAATATACAAATGTTGGTAATTGTATAAAAACAATAAGCCAGTGAGTGGCAAGGAGGAACATGTGACCAGGACCTCTACAAGGCCGTCCTACCACAACAAATTTCAACTAATACCTCGCCCCTCTGAAAAAAGTAACATAACAAAAATTGCACTATGGCTGAACAGACATTCACATTTGACGACAGGGGCAACACAGACATACACCAAGTTTCAGCTTAGAATATGGCCTTTCCATCTATGTATGAAGCTCAAACATGCATTGTTGCAACATACATGTAAGGGCAATTTTTGCAGACCCAGTCACATTAACAAAGTTGGTTTATTAATTCTTTTCATACATTTACCCATAACACTATCCTTTGAAGTTAAGGCTGAAATTTACATATTTTTGCACCTTGGGTATCGTATTAATGTGGGGATTTCAAGAATCTCCTATGCTCCAATCAGTAGTTACAATAGATCGAGGGCGCTGTGTATTGTTGACGTGTCAGAGGTCAAGATGCAGATTAACACGTGGTTGTCAAGGGTACACTACGAGCTTCAAATAGGTCGTGAATAAGTAATTGGGGTCAAACTTAATTATAACTTTCTGATGTGGCGGTTGTATTAAAGTATACGGGGTGTAATTAATTAATTATTAATACTATGAGTATTTAGGTATCGATCAGGAAGAATTCACCAGTCTTCCAGTCTTCTGTGTGAGTCACTCTTTTTTGGTGACCGCGCAGTAATCGTGGGTCAAGCTGCAGGTGGGGTTGTTTCCCGCTTGGGGAAGACGGCCTCTTTCTGCTACGGGCCTTTGAGGCAGCTACCTGCTTTGACTTATTTGAGCCATAAATTACTCTTTGGAGGGCCAAATCATGCCTTAAGAGTATGTTCTACAAGAGGTAGTTCTTCCTGGTTTACCCCAGCACTGGCTGGTAAGTGATACATATTTATAAAAGCTGTTGTTATAGAATTACTTGAAAAGTGACACGAATTGTGAACGTGTAAAATTACCTTTCAAATGTATAACGTAATGGCACCTTGTTTCCTTGTTTGAACAAAGTTTGGTTGGCTGTATTTACAGGTTTTCTTTGAGGGATAAATAAAACAACATATTGCAATACCCCGAACAACGACTCCACACCGAGTTTCACTACATTAAGATGGAATGGCACATTAGAAATACTCATTATTATTATTGTTAATTTGTTCATACACAGTGAAAAATTTGGTTTTCCCATTTTAAGAAAACAACTATTTATAAATATTTACTGACTCCAAATCACATAAAGGAAAATACAGATTAACAAATACTCTTCTCATTTTCTCTATTGTGACTAATAGACCTAGACGAATGAATGAATATATGGCTATTAAACTAGCCAATGTCACATACTTTACTGAAAGAGTGCCCTTCATATAAGATTTTTGACAAGTTTGATCATAATTGTATTGGATTGGTCTTATTTATCCACTGACTCCATCAGTGAATCCACTGTTCTCCCTGATGGGACCCCTAGACATTCAATAAAAACCTATACAACAGAAACTTTACATGTCCATGGTTAAAAATAAACATTACAATATTTAGTTATAGCGAAAGATTACATGTACCGTGAATATAATATAATTATCATAATTGAGAAGAACACATTTTGAGATGTACATCCTTTTCTCAATACCAAAAGTTGATAACAATTGTTGCCTTCCAGTCTTCATAAAATGTAATGTTTTAAGTTTCTTTCATAGTGAGCTATGTACAATTTGTGCCTGCAGGAAGTTCAGGCTCTGTGGCACTTTTGTAAATGTGTGAAGTCATGAGTAATATTACAGCAATGCTTGTTGTATATATTTTTTATGCAGTATAAATGACCATTAGATAATGATCCACATCCCATTATTTCATAATGCATGTAAATACTTTGCTGCTATTTGGGAATGAGATGAGTTCTTAATCAATACAAAAAGTATACAATTTTACAATAAATCAGAGGATTATAAAGTGAATTTATATAAATTTAAGCAACTTTATGCCCCTCAGTTCATAATTTGACGAACAAACCATAAGAACTGTTAATTGCCCTACATGTACGTGAAGGTTAAACACATTGGGCAGTTTAGAATGTACATTACGTAAGGGCTTGGTCAAAAGAGGCAATATGAAAGGAATACTTTAGTAGCTCAATTTGACACATTTCTGTGACAGTGTCTTACTGTATCTCATAGAAAACTAGAATATGTTGTGTTCTTGGAGATTGCGTGGAGTTGGTTGACTGTAATTTTGTCTCATGTGACTTGGCCCTATAGACCCTCTTGCACTGACACCATGTGACTACTCTCTGCCCATCGTCTGCCATTAGAGTCAAATTGCATGTTAATGAATAGGAATTTGACTCAAAATGGCTCAATCAATTTGGAACATCTTTATCAATTGGGTCAATAAAGGTACAATCACTGATATACCTAAAGACATTGGTACTGCACTGCGATGTACTGGCATTGATACTAATTCAGCTTAGTCAACTTCTCTGAATGATTACCAGTGTTCTCCACACACGTATTTTGGGAGGGCGGGCCGCCCTCCCAAAGTTTAAGGCTGCCCTGCCAAAGAATTGGCCGCCCTGCTAAAATAATTGGCCGCCCTGCCAAAAAAATTACAAATAGACTACTTTTAGCCTGCACTTAATACGATCAAACGAGTAGCCGATGAGCCAAGCCGCAGCATTGGAATTGCGATCGTTCATTTTAGTAGACAAACGTAACACGATGCACACACAGTTCTGACAGTATCCACCGCTGCACGTGCATCGACGGCCCAGGCCCAACACAACGTTCGGTCGGTAGGTAGTCCATGCATAGCGCATACACAACACACACGGTCCAAAGTCCAAGCTAACCAACATTCCGCACGCTGTGATTGGCCGTTGATTACCATATTCATAAGAGAGCTTTCTAGACTCCAACGCAGTACACGTTCACGAGCCGATAAAGAATTTGCAACACAGTGTGCCGCATGCCTGCAGATTGGTACAATGTACAGCCTTGAAGGATATTCAAACATTGACAACTTTTGCCGATAGAGGGCGTTGCGGGGCAAAGTTCATTGAATTTGTTCTCAATTTGCGTACCGTGCGTTGTTTACCGATCGTTGAATCTCGACGATTTTATTGAAAACAAAGTTCTAAACAACGGAACTTCTAATCACAAATCCATGTAAATGGTTGTTGATGAAAAAGGTATTATTGAGGGCAGAAATTAAAGGATAACATCGTCCAAAAAAAGATTATTTTTAAGAAAAGGATTATCTCAGTCAGGTGTTTTTTCCTTTTACGTGCGATGACGTCATAAACCAACGGGCGCCATTTTGATGACGTCATATCGACGGGCGCCATTTTGATTACGTCAAGCCGCCCTCCCAAAGAAAAAGTCTGTGGAGAACACTGGATTACAGACAATGATTGTGTAATTAAAACAATAAAATAAATAAGGCAAATTGCAATGTTTTTTTTATTTGACCTGATGAGACGACCTTGAATGAATTTCGCAGAATATTTTTCCTGTATTAAATCGGATGTAATCATTTTGATGTCAGATGAATTGTGTTAGGTACAATCACTGATACCTATTACCAAACTACAGTATGCATTGATTCAGATTAGTCAACTTCTGGGAATGAGTAACATTTAGAATCAAATTGAAAACCCAAAGCAAACTGTGATTGCAATTCTGTAAAGACTTACTGATGTAAAAGTTGACCTTCAGTGAACTTTTAATGTATGAATTTCCTGTATTAAACTGGAAGTAATCCACATAGAAGCTTTTGATCCAAATGAGTGTATGACAGACTCATCCCCCCTGTCCAGTTTAACATTATAATCCACTCTTAAAATCTGTAGTTTTACCATCCTCATCTTATTAATAATCAGTTGATCGCTTTCTTAAAGACATTTCCCATAATTATCCCTGGAGGACCTTCACTTTCATCTAACTACTGTATCTGTGTACAGCATAGAGGAAGAGTTTAAGGAAGGCTAAGTACTGAACTGGTATTCATAAAGAAAAGCAAATAGTTTCAGTCTGAAAGCTTGCTTATACAATTCATATCAGCACCAATCCTCCAGAGAACCGTCTGAAGTACTGTCAAAGTCAAGGAAAAGTTACATTTAAAGACCCTTTGAAATGACCTTTGTTTGTTTCAATTGCTGCAATCAATATAACCCTGTTATGAACGTGCATAAAATCCATGATAAACTTACACCTTTGTGCGTTGTTGTGACTGAAACAGACCACCTCAATAAAATGGTGAAAGTTTCATAGACTGGTTTTATGGTGTGTTTATTTAGAACTGGAGGATGGGATAAAGTCTACTCTTCCAAAATCCAATGATGTACTTTCCATTTAAGCTTCATTGGATTAAAGATGCTAGATCTGAATTTTGGCTGAATTGACCTGAAAATTTGGGTTTAATTTTTATAGCTGCAAGAGAGTTATAAGCTTTCATTTTAGATGTAGAAAAAATCTGAAAATGATAGTGGTAGCTAATTAAAAACTATAAATAAATTGTTATCGGGATACCCACAGTAAATCACGTTACATGTATTTTATGCATTGACCGTGGCATATGCGAATGTATTTGTATGTTGTCTTGTTTTGAAACAGTATCATCTGTCCAAATTTGTTCAGAGAGAGAGAGAAAGAAAAAGTTGTGATTTTTTGTGAGAAATTCGTGCCATGGAACTTAGTGTTAATAATTGTGTGTTTTTGGCTTTAATTGTCAATTATTTAATTTGTTTAAACATTTTACATTTTTGTGCTAACATGTACTTGATTATTTAAAATTGTTCGAACTAAATGACATGTTTGGAAAGTGTTTAACTAGTTTTAAATATGAAAAACCAGCAGTAAACTTTAAAGTCACATAGGCTTTGGATTAAACTAAAGATTCACTCTGGAAGAGACAACCAAAGACTTCAAGGGACAATACATTCTTCAATAAACATGATGAGTTTCAATTGCCTGAAATAAAGGAAGTACACAGTTGTGCAGAGAAATCACAGACTCAATGAGTGAGTAATTCCAAACGAGTTTCATTTGCTACAGATGTGCAGTCTACAGTGTTATTGAAGGCCTCATCCATTGTGTTAGAAATTGACTTTATACTTCCTTATCCTTCAAAGTGGTCCGACATGGAAATCAACTCCAATATGGGCGAATCATAACCGATTGATGCATAAATGTACTCCTCATCTTCATTTGTCAATCCAACTATAGTGAGCTTCTTGAGGTGTTTGATCATTTGCTTCGAATTAGATGCCCACCTTGATGCACTGCTAACCAATGGGTCATTAAATCCGAGATTAAGATGAATCAGAGTGGGAATGTCACTGACTGACTCAGCAATGGGCTTCATATCGCCAACTGTCAGATTGCACCAACTCAATTTTAGTTTCTTAAGGTGGTTCATTTTCTTCAAATGAAGAGCCCACATCTCTGCACAACCACCCAAGTCTTGATTCACTGACAGATTAAGACTAACCAGAGTAGACACACCACTCAGTGCCACAGCAATGGGTTTAATATCTGTTCCTTTCAGTGAACAGTCTTCCAGGTGAATATTTTGAAGGCATGTCATTTTCCCCAAATGAGGACCCCAAATTGATGCGAAGCCACCCAATGCTTCATTACATGTTACTTTCAGATAAATCAGAGTGTCGCCCATTGATTCGACAACGGGTGACACATCTTTAGCTACCAGTGATGTATTAAACAAGTTCAGCTCCTTGAGGTATTTCAATTTTGTCAATTGAGGAGCCAACAATGACACAGAGCCACCCAAGGTTTTAATACCAGAGAGGTCTAGCTCAGTCAATCTTGATGGTGTTGCCAATGATGATAGGATTTCTTCAGTATTGGCAGTAGTTAATGAGCTAAATCCCAGGGAAAGAGATTGTAAATTAGTCATTAGCTTTATTGACTCCACCAAATCCTTGCCAGACCTCTGGAAGTAAAAATGCTGCCATTCCAGTTTCTTAACCTTTGTGAAGTAATTATGTCCTGTAATGAGTGCTGTCACACGTTTCAGAAAATATAAAAATGTGTTTTTCATTTCATAATTCCAATACGGAAAAATAATTTCATCAGACAGAACTGAATTGATAAAATTCTCTGACGGCAGTTCCTTTGACTGACTCTCGAAATAACAAATAAGGGCAAGTCGTGTATTATGCACCTTCTTTAGAATACAATTTGTACATGCATCACTGTCTCCACAACAAAATCGTAGCAGATACTCTTTCTGAGACAGCTGAGAAGAATGAGGATTTCTCAACATGGTACTCTTAGTTAACCGAGTATAAATTTGATCTAAGATTCTTTTAAACTCTTCAGTATTAATCAAGCTTTGCCAGTACATCGCTGCGCAGTACTCCAAAAATGTGTGGTGCATAAAAGACACACTTTGATAAGTGTCAAGCCCATCAAAGGCCCTCTCGCTAGTGAGGACACCTGCATTCATAGCTGCATCTAAAGCACTCTTTTCAAAATCCTTTTCTCTAAAGGCAAATGACTTATCTGTAGAAATCAGATGATCTAGAGCAACCTTTCCAATGGAAATCAAAGTCTTAGATATCACATGGTCTGTGATGTCTGGTGTTCTTCTTTTGAATATGTAATTCAGTGCTTTGTTATACAGTCGTGTCATTGTTTCTGGGAGGGTTTTCTCTGCATCCCATAGTAAACACATAAGCAGCAGTAGCATGGGACTCTTTGCCAAACCAGACAAGGTATCTGAGAGTTCTATCTGCTGTATAAGCTTGATAGCCTGTTCATGATCCTCAGGGAAGAATTTGTTCACATATTCCTTTATATCCTTTTTGGAAAACCCCTCAACTGTCACACAAGTATAGGGCCTTTCAATCAATGATGAGTTGACTAATTTTTCAAGGGGAGGACGAGATGTAATAACTACCCAACATTCTGTGCACTGCTTTCGATTAAGAACTTTGAGAATTGAACCACATGAGGATGTGTCATGGGTAGTGATTTTAAATTCATCAAATCCATCAAAGAGAATCAATACTTTGTCTTGGTTGTTGTCAATAAACTCTTTCAAAGCAGATTGATCTACAACATCTTTGTCTAAGAGCTGATCAAAGATAGCATCCACTAAGTCTAAACTTTGCTTCAATGAACGCATTTTTAGTACAAAAGCAAGCTCGTACTTATTCAGTGTCTCACTACCACCCAATGCCCAATCATAAGCAATTTTGTCAATTAGGGTTGTCTTGCCAATTCCTGCTGATCCACTTATAACAACACGTTTGATTTTATTTTGCTCCGTTGTCTCAAATTTGAACATTTCTTCATATAATTCCATGTTATTTTCCTGTCTTGGAATCCCCGCTCTCTTGTCAACTTGTTCAACTAGCCTTAGATTAGTGTAGATGTCCATTATGTGTATCCTATCATCATCAACCCATGGGCGTATCTGTACATAGCTACCTGTATTTATGTATACGTTCTTCAATGCCTCTTTAGCCTTTCCTGCAGCAGCTTGAACTTCTGTTGGGAAATGTAAACAAAACCAACTTTCATCACTTATCAAAAACAATAAAGCACCCACAATACCTGTACTTTGAATATTATTTTATAATAAAAAACTTTTAGTTTCATTTCTGAACCTAATTAAATTAGCACACCAGCTCTTCTAAAGTTCAAGTGACATGTTTTAGAGTGAATATTAAACCACTGGGCTAAGTTTTGTTTTTGTGAGAATTGACCTACAGTATCAAGATATATTTTTGCTGAATTGAACTTTGCCAAATACATGCACTACTGGATGTGTGAGCAAGAGTGTATCAAAGTTTTAAAAAAAATAAAAAATCTGATTGGCATTATTAGTTTTTATTATGGTAAGTCAACACATCCAAACACCAAGTTTGACCAAGATGTACATTATATTTTAATTGACATTATAAGCAGAAGATGGTAACCAAGAGTCTTGGATTTAGGGTTTCATTTTTGTACTAAGAACCTCCATGATTGGGAATCACATGTTCTACTACAGAAAATACGTCACCTCCGATACCAACAAATGCATTTACAATGCGCATGCACAAGCAACTCCGCTGAACAAAAACAAAGGCACCTCCCCTGGCACTGCACGTCCCAAATGTACACACGAAATACACCCTTCTTTTTTACAGCGCGCCTTAGTGTCAAGTCGTTCTTCTTCGACTCTCGGTCAACGTAACGTTACACTATAGTGCAAGCAGTTTTGTCTAGATCTCGGACACCTCCGTGAACGATGTCAGAATCTTCCAAGGCAAAGAAAAAATCCTACAGGAAAGCAAAATGTAGATCATGCGGTGGCCCTCCGTCGACCTTAGAATTCGACGTACATTCTACGTGCCAAAGATGTCGTGTCTGTTCTCAGGAAAAACCCTGCGGTGTTTGCAACAACTGGTCTCCATCGGAGTGGAACATTTTCACGACATGGCAGGATAGTCTGGCCCACAAGACATCTACGCGGAAAGAAAGATTCGACGATTCAACGGAGAATCTTCAACGAAATACAACATCTCCTTCAAATCAAACGATGTTTTCACCGGTTCTTCCGCCCGAGAGCAACGTGTCTATGGTTAACAGCGGTACTTCGGAAGATTTACTTTCCTCTAGCCACGCTTATGATCGTCCGATTCCCGCCTCTTCCGAACATCCAAACCTACACCGTTTTCCGGGTGAGTTTCGGGCTGACACTCAACGCCCCGCCAGACCTCCCGCTTCTCCATGGTCATTTTCCCCGGACGATCCTCGTCAATATTATGAGTCGACACATCCTTCCATGGGTCATTACACTCCCTTTATGCCACCCATCGGACATTTTAATTACTATCCTCAGGAACGGCCACCAAATAACGGAAGTTTTTCTCACTTCGCTGGTGTTCACCCACTACCGCGAAATTTTTCTCGACGACATCTCCAAGGTGACATCGGAGTCTGTTCAGATTTTCACCGCTCCCGCTCTGGACATTCCCGTTCCCGTTCCCGTTCCCGTTCGCCGATTGGTTCTGCAAACGATCCCCGATCATACGGTTATTACTCCCCTGGTCGTTACTCCCGTTCTGGATCCTCTCCAAGGAGCTCTGCTGGGTCAGATCTGGATTTGGTGGAACCTGGGAATACATCCATGTTCCACAGAGGAAAGATAGTCATCCCTGAAGTGAGTACTATTTTACAGTTCCCTCCTCCTTCTCCCAAAGAGGCCTCCCGCTTGTCATTTCGCAGGGATTCTGCCCAGCCCACTCCACCACCAAAAATTACCATTCCTGTTGACAGCTTCTGCTCTGATAAAATTGAAGAGGCTTTCTCATTCGTTCAAAAGAAAAAGCAGATGAAAATTCCAGCTCGTGAATCATCTCTCTTCAAAACAAACACCGACGATACCGATAGATTTTTCACGGTCCCAACAATCTCATCAACAGTTAAAGATAAGCTTCGATCTGGTAAACCAACAGGGAAAAACATCTTTCCAGATAAACGCACGAAAGACATCAACAGTTCTCTCGAGAAGCTAGATCGCCATTTACGCCATGGGGCCCAAGTTTCCAACCTGTCAATTTTATTGTCGGATACTCTTGCTCGGGCTTCAGAAGATCCCGCAACAGTGGACCCAGAGCTCCTACCGGTCATGTTTAAATTTTTGGATGACTGCCTAGGTTCCTGCCTACGGACCATCGCTACCAGTTCTGCTATAGCTACCTCCCTGCGTAGGTCCCTCATTCTTGACCAGCTCTTCTGGCCTTCTCAGGGCTCCAGAGAACGCATGGAAGAATTACCCCTCCTTGGGAGTGACCTCTTCGCAAATAAATTTGATGAAGTCATGCTCCAAGAAGCGAAGCAAACTTAAGACTGATGAGAAGATAAACCTGCGTCGACCTTCAAGTAAATCTTCTTCACTGTCCTCTCGCACTCCCGACAAGGGCAGGAAAAGCAACCAAGTTTCTTTTCGTCGCTCCTACACTTCCAATTTTCGTCGACCAAGAGCCTCCTTCACTCGCCCGACTACCAAACCCAGTTACCGTTCTCAATCCTCTGCAGCCAACGCAACATCCTCTAGTTCAACCCACTCCGTCAAGACACAGTGGCCTAGAGGACCCAGGAGGCAATGACTTCACATGCCTTATACCTCACATTTCACCAGCTCCGGGACCGGTAGGAGGTCGGTTGCTGGACTTCGCTCAAAGATGGACCTCAATCACAACAGATTCTTGGGTTCTTCGGACCCTTTCCTGGGGCTACCAAATAGAGTTTACAAGTCCTATTCCTCAACTTCTCAGTTTTCCCAATCGACCTACTCCGGTCCCAAAAGCCCCTGCTCGTCGGAGCGCATTAGAGAAAGAGATCACTTCTCTGCTAGAAAAGAAGGCTATAGTTCCTCTTCCTCACAACACTGGACCAGGTTTTATCTCAACCTTTTTCCTGGCTCCCAAGAAACTCAAACAGTGGCGTCCTATCATCAATCTTCGGCCCCTCAACTCCTTCATTCGACCCAAACATTTCCGGATGGAAACGCTCAAAGTTGTCTTACAATCTCTCCCTCAGGGCTGGTGGGCCACTTCCCTCGACTTGAGCGACGCTTACCTCCACGTACCTATTCATACAAATCACCAGAGGTACCTCCGGTTCACCTACCGACACAAGACCTACCAGTTTCACATCTTGCTACCTTCGAGACGTGCTGCAATCGGACGGCTGCATGGGCAGACAAGTTTTCCAGTCTGCAGCACAGTCAACAACCCGGAGACACAGTAAGGCTGCCGACTTGTCCTCTTAAGAGCACCTCAAGCACAGCTTACTGGTATGTCTTAACAGCTCCTGTTTTTCATTTGTTTCAGGCATAATTAGTTAAGACATCTAATCTACTCTGGGCACACTGCACTTCCTGTTCCCTCCCTATCTTGTGGTTCAACGGTGCCACTCTGCATTTGTTGGTATCGGAGGTGACGTATTTTCTGTAGTAGAATCTCCCTAAATCCGCAGGGATTTTCTATTCTAATAAGAAAATACTCACCTCCGATACCTTCCCTCCCGAAAAAAAAAAAAAAAGTTAAGGGACACACGCACGGAAAAGGCTAAGGTAAAAAGAAGGGTGTATTTCGTGTGTACATTTGGGACGTGCAGTGCTAGGGGAGGTGCCTTTGTTTTTGTTCAGCGGAGTTGCTTGCGCATGCGCATTGTAAATGCATTTGTTGGTATCGGAGGTGAGTATTTTCTTATTAGAATAGAAAATCCCTGCGGATTTAGGGAGAGTATCTGTTACATTCTGATTGCCTTTTTGGAATCTGTGATTCCATAAGCGAGCCAAAGATGGCAGTACATGTACTTTGTGCCCAAATTGAGAAGTTTCTTATTTATTAACCTGTGATTGGTTTGGAAGAAACGCATGTATACGAGGAAGAATTGTGTAAAATACCTGTAGCATTCTGAATAACAGCTGGATTCACGGTAAGTCCAGTAGCAGGGCCAAAAAGGATGGCACTACGATCCCATATTGACATTATTTGTACTTCAATCGGACATGGTTTGTCAAACACAATGGGTCAGACATAATGGTTCAAATATGTAGGCATAAAGGTGCACAATGTTTGACTTACAAAAGAAGCATGTATGTGGATTGTTCTTGGGATCCCCTTAAGCCTATTGTTTTTGGATCCCAAGTTCAAATGTCAATGTCATTATGACTAACAAATTAGGAAAGATGTGCTAGCGACTACTCCTGAAGGACTTGGCATATCAACTCCAAACATAGTGTATAAATTGGTCAAGGCATTCTCGAGAAGCCGTCTGTCAAAATGTCTAGGCTGCTTAAGCAAACAAAAGTTGTCCAAGCAATGATTCGAGAATGACTTGGGAAATCATCTCCAAACTTGGTGTGTGGATTGGTCTTGGGATCCCCAAAAGTTTTTTGTTTTTGGACCCCCTAGGTCAAATGTCAAGGTAATTGTGGCTAATGTTGTCAGAGCGATAGTCCCAGAAGGACTTGACATAGGCTACATGCAGTGTTGTTGACTCAAGTCAGTGACTTGGACTCGAGTCGCCAATTTCATTGACTTGCGATTTTACTTGACTTGAGCAAAGATGACTTGCGACTTTACTTGACTTGAGCAAAGATGACTTGTGACTTGACTTGACTTGAGAATTGGTTACAACACTAAATGAATACTAAGCGTCAAGTTATACATTTAAATTTTTACGGTTCGGATAAAATGTCGAAAAAATTCACTCGGAAGTTCCGCAAAACACAGACCACATTGCGATCACAGTTTACACAACGGACGCGGTCACATCGTTTCCAACTTAGAAAAAGCACAGCAATTATTGCCATGCCATTTTGAACTCGAAGTTCAAGGCCTGTGGTTGTATTTAGTCTGTCACAACATCATGGGAGTGGGCTTTTTATCGAGACATTATGTGACTTGTGACTTGACTTGACTTGCGAAAATTTGACTTGTGACTTGACTTGAGAAAATTTGACTTGTGACTTGACTTGACTCAAGAAATAATTACTTGGTTACAACACTGCATACATGTATCAACTCCAAACTTGTTTTTTAAGCCCTTGTAGGTCAAATGTCAAGGTTATTATGGCTACGACATTAGGAGTTAATTGTCCAAGCGATAACTCAAGAAGAATGAGATATTCTCAGCGTGGCATTGTGTTTGTCAACACACCATTCTTGCTTGCCTTGTCCTTCTGTTTTGTGTGGGTTTACACAAAGGAATGGAATGATAGACCCCAAAAAGTGTTTCTTTGTTCAACTTGGACAATGAGTACCTTAGGAAGCTAGCAGGAAATGAAATTCCGATGGTTCTTGCGTAGGTAATTTAATGTTCAGGTTTAGTATTTGACATTTTTTCAAACGCAACATTTATTCAACCACATTTTATCAAATAAGGTGGCCGTTTAGAATAGTCAATGTTAACAAATGTATATATATAATTTTTTTAAATTGTTATGACCCACCGACCCACCCCCAAATTTCGATTTTTGAACATGTATTTCTACTAAGAGTGTCCTTTAAAAAAATCACACACCTCCTGAACTATGGTAAATAACCCAAAATGTACAGAAAAAATAAAGAATCAGAGCTTTGTTCTGTCCACCAATCGGACCCTGGTTTTTTGCCAAGGGTTAAAACGACCTTTTTCCTTATTGGTACATAAATATTTCACAGTTTAGCAAGAGATGTTTTCCTTGTATGCATGAGTTTAGGACTAATTCACATTTTCTGCAGATTTCTGTGGTTAACGGACACATGAAATTTCGGCCTGGTGAAATTATTTATGGTAAAATTACACATCAAATACAAGTTCAGTCGTTTTGTCACACAGCAGTGGTTTCGTTTAGTCTAAAAATGCATTATGTAATCTCTCAATAAAATTTGTCATTTCTTAATTACCTTCTATCCGTCTCGGTTGACCCTGAATCTGAGGTTGTGTTGGCTCCACTTTGCACATTGAAAGAATAAAATATAATTTTGTGTTACTTTGTGAACTAGTTTATAGATGAAGACTACAGGCTGTATGTCAATGGCTCGGGTTCTGATTGATAAAATTCAGACTAAGACTTTAACTCTAGTAACACTACATGGATGGAAGTGGTACGGTTGGATGGAAAAAGTCGCTTTAAAGAAAACAAATATTCAATTTTGGTTAATATCATCATGAAGTAAAAAGTAATGTTTGTTAATCAGTCCAATCAAAGACTAATTGTATACAAGATAAGCTTCATAAAACTTGTGAATGGAATCAAACATTATTGATTGGAGTGAAGACACAGGGTTGAGGATAGCTTGAATTTTCAAAAGCCATGGCTAAAATGTCTTGTGATTTAGTACCCGTTGTACTCATTTTATTATTTAAAAAGCACCACTGAAAACCAGTTAAATGAAGCTTTCGTTAACAGATGCTGTATCTAGTGCTGTATCTACTTCAACACCCAAAATATATTAAATCAAGTGTTTTTATGTACAGCAGCAGGTGCCTGCAAAGTTTTTTGCAGTAATTTTGAAGCCATTGATGAACTTAAAAACATGTAATCATGTTAGTGAGGTGCCCTAAGGAGTTAATGAAAATGGTGAAGGTTTGTCTGCGCGGCGTTTCCTTGCAGCTTTCAAGATGCCACCGTGTAGGCCAACTTTACATTTTTTATTTATTTTTCTTTAAGTTGGGTTTATTTTTGACAGCAAGATAAATCAGTTGCAATACTTGAGAGGACGAGTGAGCAATACAAACACATGTGGGAGAACTAAGATGGCATACTGTACCTTAACAGACCCTGATGTGTTTAAACTAACCTTAAATGCACGTTTTTGCACATTCAAAATTTATTTTCAATTATAGTGTCATTCATACAATAAATTAGAAAAGTTAGAGTGCCTTTTGTTTTTGCTTACAGTGGGCAGTAACACACTTCAGAAAAATTGAATCATGCGTCATGTCTGCCTCACTTCTGAACTCGATTGAATAATAAATCTTCTAGAATGGAGCATTTCAAAAGATCTCCCATCCAGCTTCAGTACTTTAATAACTACCTGTACTTTAATAACTACCTGTATTTGGTCTGCTCCGACACCTCAGGAAAGTCCCTGTATATAACACAGATAACAGTTACAAGCCGATTAAAAAACAAACCACATTCCAGTTCAATTAAATATTGAAGGAGTCATTTATTTATTTGTGTTAATATTTTGTGTTAACATGCAAACAGCAATATTTTTATGTGTAATTTATATAAAACTAAATGTCATCACGACTGCAAACAAGTTGACAAAAAGCTTGGAGCAGTTTTTCATTTTTCTTCATTAACACATGAAGGACACTTAAATTTGATAGCCTTAATTCAAGACCTAAAAAAAGCATTAAAAAGTATTAAATTCAGTTCTCTGAGGTCTTAAACAAAGTTGATGAAATGAATAAAGAATTGTGCTATCAGTTCGTAAATAGCCTATTAATCATTTGGCGCATAAAAAAAGGTGGAAATAGGGAGCGGGTATAAATTTGAAATTTAATCTCGCGCACATGGCAAACACCAAACGTTGCATTTATACGGCCTGTCTTGAACTGCATGGGGCTACTGTGAGCTAAAGATGCACGTTGCCTTGGATTTGGGGCTTTGGTCTTCAAAAAGCATTTGAAAACATTTGTTACGAAATGAACATGGTTGGAAAGATGTTTTATAAGTAGAATTTTATGATCCACAGAAATATGCATCGAAATTGTGTGGTTTTTCTTTTACTTTGTGAACAACAATGTAACACGGTCTGCCATTTTGTAAAACCAAATTTTTGACTCCACAAAATGGCGGACTTGAGAGGGCGAGTGAGTAGACAGTGGGAATAACAACAGAATGGATATTTTTTTTAAGGCCGCTCCATCAGCAGACAATATCTGCTTATAAATACATTTCACTAAAATTTAATCATGAGACCTGAATTTGATTGGATAATAATTCTTCTAGACTGGAGCCTCTCAAAAGAGCTCCCATCCACTGTTAACAAGTATCAGAACTTTAATAATTACCTGTTCTTTTTTTAAACCTTTTCTGCAGATAAACCACTGTAGGTAAAACAAATAATAGATACAAGTTAATAACAAACTGCATTCCAGTTCAATTAATTATTTAAGTTTTAAAGACCCACAAACACGTGACAGTAGTCTAAAGGAAAACGTTTGTGTGTGTACATAAAAACAACAATACTTTTATGTATAATTACATTTTTGAAAATCTCATAAAAAAATTTGTTGTTGGCAACAAACCTGTTCATATATAACAATACAAAAAGTAATGTAAAAGTAGAATTTAGTGTTTGTGAAAACAACACTAGTAGCTGTTCTGGTATTATTGGGGTCGGTTGCGTGAACCTTGAACAGAGACTAGACTACAAGCATGTTTGCTGGGCTTTGAACCTTGTGGTCAATGGAGCGAGAAGCTGCTGACCTTGCAACTGGTTTAGTCGCGCATTGTATGTGTTTTCAGTGCAGTTCTTTTCATGTGGTTTAAAAGGGGTCATTGCATATCCGATTTCAACTAGAAGTTAAAGTCAAACTGTGGAAAAGTTTGAAAAGGCTTAAGGACCTACATCTTGATGACAAAATTGTAACTAAAGTATGAGTAGTTCTTAAAGTATGAATTTGTTGAAATTTTCAATTTCCGGTTTGAATAGGAATTCAAGGTCAAATATGGTCAGACTCTGTGTAGCATTTGCTAGATTTTTCAAGACCTCTGGTGATGTATAGATAAAAAGCTTATGTACATGTACTACTTGAGTTATGTTTTTTTGGAAATAATAATTTCGATTTAATATATTTCAACAACTGGTGACATCACAACTACTTGATCGAGGTTTTATCAAGGTCTTAACATGGTGTAAATTTGAAGTTGATCTGATGTACGGAAGTTTAGATTTTGGCCGGGAAAAGGTGTTTTTGAAAAAAAAAAACACAAAGGCAAACTTTTACCTTTCGGTACTACCGGACATAAAGGTCATATGAGTTTAGCGGTGAATTTTCAAATGTTGCCCCTGTCTTGATTTATCATATGCCTATATATGCATATTTTAGCATTATTAGTCAAGGAATACAGCTATTGGCATTATTGGTCAACACACTTTCTACATGTAGGTTTAATAGAACACAATTAATAAAACCACAAAGACATGGCACATTGTCTTTTGAGTGAAGCAAGAGTATTACAAACTAAAACCAGAGGATTAAGATAAGATGTAATTGGATCTCAATAGGAGTGTCAATCATTCTCCCAGGTCATGTCTGGATAGTCTGGGGTAAAGAAAAGGACCGACAGATTTATTTTTTTACTGTCAGCTTCGTTTGGGTAGAAAAGTTTGCTTTTTCTTAATCATTGTCAACTGGGTAAAACAAGTTGTCGGTGAAATTGCCGGCAGCCAGTGCTTCTGGACAACACTGAAAATGTATGTAAACAATTGATCTTCTATTAAAAAGGGCACGACGGCCAACTGGGATAAAGAGCACGGCAATTATGGCCGTAAAGAAGGTAGTTTTTTGAGGGGCATCACTGCCAGTTAGAAGGGCATCGACGGCACTGGCTGTGTGGCCACTGTAATTATAGGCCTGAAACTTATTGTTATCCAGCATGTACGAAAAATGGTACCAACTGGATGTGGACTTCCTTGCAAACTGCTAGAGGTTGTCGATGATAACATTCTCTGAAAGTATGATGTCAACTTCCCAAGATAACCGTCTTTTTTAACACTAATTCCAAGACGTTATAAATAAATCAATCTTGGAAGTCGATATCTCACTTTCAATATGTTGTTATACTATAATAAATAGCTGTTCTCGTGAAGCTGATACATTTGCCTGTATAATGTATAGTCATCCCAAGATAAACTCTCGTAATGTAAACATTATAAATCGGTGTTCCACTTGTGGAGCGCCATAGGAATCGTAAAAGTCAACTGATAAACTACTGTTATCGGCATAGGTCAACCGCTTAGCTTTAGTGGGTCGACTTAATTGTGGTAGACGTGGCTGTCCCAATGCAAGAGAGGTATATAGATTTATGTATTGTCAATAAGTCATAAAAGTAATTGTCAAGTTGCATGCATTTATGGTAATTTAATGTTATTTTGGCACCGTATTAATTTTCACTGTGTGCCTGAACTTTGCCAGAAAAGGCCAGGTCTCTGTTGAGAAAAACAAAAACAACTTACACATGGGGCAGACAATGAGGGTCAAACAACCTAAGACAATGGCTATGATATTCCCAGTTGTTAATCCAGGTCCTCCTTTAATAGTTGTAGTTGGCAAATCTGTTGTGTTTACTGTGAACGCCTCCATGATGGATCTGTTCAAAGGGAAAATAAATAGAATGAAGAAATCTTTCATCTGACTTTAATTACCCCCAATGAATACAACTATGAAGAAGTTACGGTACTTAACCTTAAAAGAACCTGTGTTGAAGTCAACATTGTGCAGACTACAGGTCCGACACAATTTTATTTTTTTTATTTTTTTTTATTTTATTTATTTATTAACCAAATCCAACAGCGATCAAGTCGCCAATAACAGGATGGTATAGAGTGAAGAGAAGACAATGAAGGAAGTTTCAGTTTTAGATGTGGGAGGAAAACCCCAGAGAATTATTCCAGGGAAAACCCACGCGATCAGGCAGGGACTGAAAACCCAATCCACATAGTGCCCCAGGTGGGATTCGAACCGGGGTCCCATAGGTGGAAGGCGAGGCAAGATACCACTACACCAACCTGACCGCACAATTAATGAATGAGATCAACCTAAACTTGAGCTTGTCATTCAGGACTTGTGATTCCCCTTGCCAATAAATGTCAGCTTCTTACGAGAAAAACAGTAAAATAAATGAAACTCAAGTTAATCTAATAAAAATGACATGTCACAGACACACATACACCTGTTTGTGAATCCCGCTAACCAAGGACTTCTCTTTGTTCTCCCATTGTTTAGACATATTTTTTTTTAAAAGCTACGTTCCCATTTCAGGGTTCTGCCCACGGTGGTCGGTGCCGGAAAACCCGACTGGCACTCATGATTCCCCGACCGGCACTCGCAGAATTTTTTCTTTTTCCGACCACCACACATTTTCCTTTTTTTTCCTCCATTTCCTTCAAAATATTTTGAACAACGTGTAAAACAAATTATTTACCAGTAAACAGTTTTATCCAGAGTTTCGAGTAGCCTACTTCTTTGGTTTGAGTCTATTTTTATAATCCAGGATCGAGCATTCCTCCCGCCTGTACGATGTACAATATATCCAACGCACAAAACCCGCATTGATTTTGCAATGGTTTCCAGTCACGCTGATTATAGCTTTACACTTGGAATAACATGATACCAGTTTCATCATGTTGCGAACCCTATTCTACAGCGTTTAATACTGTGACGAACCTCACATTGATCCATATGCCTTCCTAGCGCCCTCTTTTGAGTAGCCAATAGTTATCAATGTAACAACTTCTTAAGATCAATGTTCGATTCGATATAATCTAGAATTGCTAGCTTGCAACTTTCACCAACCTCACAAGACTCCCCCGTCCAGTCAGCACATTTTAATGCCGGACCCTCGATCGTCCGAGCATGGTCCAAGGGACCAGTGCTACACCCGCTCATGTATATTCAGTGCCAGAGCCTTGTGAGCGATCTCTAAGCCACTCCCTCAATCAGCTAAAGAATAGCCATTACTTTATCACAGCGCAATGCTTTGTGTATTACTCTCGCCTGTGCACAGTGGTTTAAGACCCAGACATCGGGTCCGAATTTTTTTTCTGAGATAAATACATATAATTGTTAACTTGAACATGAAGAACTAATTTTTAGTTTAAAAAAATGGTTTTAAAATTTGATCACCCTGTTTTTTATAGTCGGCAGGCCAAGACCAGGAAATATGCTTAAGAAAACTTTTGATGGCATTCTTTGTTCAAAGCTGGCAACCGGGCTAGAAAGTATCAGTATAGCCTAGGCTTTCAGAATCACCCGGTTGCCAAAATGGCATTTGACCTTGAAGGTCAAATTTGGGGGTCAAAAGGTCAAATGAGGTCAAATTATCAATTTTCTTTAATTTGTCTTCTACCTTCGTATAACATCGAGTTAGGCATGATTAATTGAATATTTAATGAGTTATAAGGGATTTAACATCTCAGATAATAGGTAGATGTGAAGAAATCTTCGAAAGAAAATGCCAAATTCTCCTTAATGTGTTGCTTTTTGTGAAATTTTATAATACTCGTTTAATGATGCTTTTTCCCCTTTACTTTTTAGATTTACACACAGGAATGATTATGTGCTTCATTTCCCAATACCCTTTAGTATTATTGACCTAATTAGCATAATGCATCTCAATTACAGGAGGTCAAGAGGTCAAGGAGCTAAAGCTACAACACATCACAAATTATCAATTTCTTTCTGCTTCACTTTCCAGGACAGCATGTATATTTAATAGCACATAACTTTTACATTCTTTTAATAGTCAAAAGCTTAAAGGTGAGTACTACAGGGTGGGCCAGAAAAAGTGTCCCTGCCATCAGCTTAAACTGCCAGGGGACCAGTTTTGAAATCCTACTGAAGGCTTTCACCTGCTTGTGAATTTGCTATTGTGTTATGTCAACCACATGACAATGCGGACAGGGCCAATACAAAACCGCCGTCTTCACCCCATGTCCATTTCAGTGCAAATGTATTAGCAGTCATTGTAGGAATTTAATCATTACACAACATTTCCCTCGAACTATGATTAGTCATGCACCATTTGGCCTATATAGGCCTACTTTGTATTGCGTCATCGGTTTTGGCCTCAAACTCAATTGTGTAGGAGTATTGATCCTGTTCTCTTTATGAATACTGTATAGATTGTTTAAAATCAATAATGCCCATCATACAATCAGGAATCTGGTCCCCATCAAAGAATTAGGGTCTAACAGGGACATACCATCGTTTGCTTCGATCAACCTCTCTATGCCAAAGCAAAGGAGATCGTGTGGGCTTCTGAAGAGTACAGCAACGTAGTTATCCTGCTTGGTGGTCTCCATATAAGCTTCAACTTCCTTCGGGCCATTGGTCAGCAAATGGAAAGTGCAGGCCTAGATGATGTGTGGGTGGAGTCTGGAATATTTGGACAAAATGCTGCCAAGTCAATGATGGATGGGAAACACTATTACCGGGCTATTCAGGGTCATATCTGGGCCTATGAAGCACTTAGTCGGATCAAGTTTGAAGCTTTCTTGGATTGGCTACAGCAGCACAATCCTGAACTCCACGAGGCACTGATTGTGCATCGATCAGCAGTATCGGCATTGTTCAAGAAATATGGTGCGAGAACCCGAGATGAAGGTCTGTTGAATGCTGTGACTGAACTGAATGAGCTCCTGGAGGTACAGAATATGTACAGAAAGCTGACGAATTCCACACCATGCTAAAGCAGAATCCAAACAATGCCTTCTGGTTGCAGTATCTCGAGATGGTTGAAATACTCTTCTCATTCGTCCGCGCTAATCGAGATGGGGATTGGTTGCTCCATCTTGATTCATTTGCCGCAATGCTACCATGGCTGACCATATAATAATCATGTCAACTATGCAAGATGGGGTCCTGTTTACCTCGCTGACATGAGAGGACTCGCACAGACCACACCAGAAGTCCACGAAGAATTCCTGACAGGGAATTTCGTAGTGAAACGACACGCAGGGAGATTTAACCAAGTTCCAATAGATCAAGCCACTGAATGGGTTAACAAGATATGCAAGCTCTCAAATGGCATAATTGGCATCACACGGAATGACACAGCAAGAGACAGGTTCTGCACAACTTGGTCTGAAAGGTCCCAGATATCAGAGGACACCCTGCATCTATTCGGTCTTCGCAAAGACGATTCTGAGGAAGATTTCTCAACTCGTAAAGATGGTCTTCCATCCAAAATGACACGGGATTTGGATGCGGTGTCCAAGCTTGAGGCTCAGTTCCGACGATTTAGGGCGTTCACAACGTCCGATCAAGACGACGCACACCCCACAATTACACAGCTGAAATCACTAACTACCAACGACATTGCCACCGAAGAGATAGCTGCAGACCTCCTCACTGCCTACGAAAGAGGGAAAGATGTCGTGTTGAAGAAAGTGAAGGAGAGATTAGTGGAGAAGTCTGTACCTTTCTTCGATCGACAGAAACGCCTGAAATCGAAAACGTTTGCAACCCTCTATGAGACACAGGTGCAAGATAGGAAGCAGAAGGTCACCAAGACCATCAAAGCGGACAGGCAACTGATGCAGAGGTTGTTCAATGCGTCACAAGCTGGGCGAGTAGTAGATCTTCACAATGTACTGAAGCATGAGTTGTCGGTTGTTCCACTTAGTTTGGCGAATACGGACAAAAATATGAACAGTACCCAAAAGTCTGCAATGCTCCCCCTGCTAACCACGGGTCTTGGCATAGAGAAAGTCAAAGGGGCCCCGGAAACCACAGGAAAAACCTGTATCATAATCGATGGCCATGCATTGATACAGTCCCTAGGGAAGCCGCCGAATTGCAAGACGTTTGGTGACTATGCCAAAACCTTCCAGAAGAACGTGGTGAAGCAGTTCTCTGGTACAGTGTCCAGGATCGATGTCGTATTTGATCAGTATAGACTGCTATCGATCAAGTCAACTACATGAAGCAAGAGAGCTGCGCAAACGAGACCAATCCGTAAGGTGATCAACCGGGATGACCTTCCGCTTCCGCAAGCATGGAAGAACTTCATCGCCTTAGGTGAAAACAAGGAGGACCTTGCACTGTTCCTCAGTGGCAAACTGGCAACGTACAACGACACCGTCAACGAAGTAGTAGTTGGTGGCAGCAAACCAAACGGCTTTTCAACTACAAGGGGAGTCATCCCATCACTGAATGCGAACCACGAGGAAGCTGACACACGGATCATCCTCCATGCCCTTGAAGCCATTGATGCTGGCTATGAAAACATAATTGTGAAGTGCCGTGACACAGATGTCCTGCTCTTGCTCATTCACTTCACCAGGGACAAACTCTGCCATGTGTGGATGATGAGTGGCACGTCCAAGGAGCAAGAGTGTTTCCCAGTCCACCTCATCAATGAGGTCCTCCCTACGGCGGTTGTGGAAAATGTTCTTGGGTTCCATGCCCTAACAGGTTGTGATACTGTGTCATCATTCGCTGGTCATGGCAAGAAATCATGCTGGCAGCTCTACTTGCAACACCCGGAACTGTTGCATGGCGTTGGCCGAGATGGGAAATTGAGCGATGTCGAGGAGTTCGTATGTATGCTTTACAAATCTCCACACGCTAGTTCAGGTGTCGACGGAGCTAGGCATGACCTCTTCCAGAAAGGGAAGAAGGCACTTGAAATGCTGCCACCAACAAGTGATGCTCTCGCATTGCACATGTCGCGTGCCAACTACCAGACGAAAGTATGGCTGCAGTCAAACAAAGCTGATGTAGTTGTCCCTGACCCTGAGGAGACTGGAGGTTGGCAGGTAACTGCCAGAGGATTAGAAGTGGTGTGGCTGCGGACACCTTCCGTTCCAAGCAGCTGTTTGGAACTAGTTACGTGTGGATGTAAAAGCAAGTGTCGCACACAAGCTTGCCGTTGCCACAAGATTGGGCAACCATGCATACCTGCATGTGGCTGTGATGCTGACGGATGCATGAACACGGCAGGGGGTGAAGCTTGAAGAGTTGTGTCTTCAAATGTACATACGTTGGTTTCCTTTATACCGCTGTCCCCTTATAAAGAGGAACAAAGTTGATTTGATACGAAAGTAAAATTTGATATTTCTACCTTGGAATTTGACCTTGAATGTGGAAAACGATTCTCTCAAAAATGGGTAGTTTGTGAACAAACAACGAGTGACACATATGTGACACATACAGGAGAATACAGGAGAGTAATATCACGAATAAGGTGGCTTCCAGCCACTGTGGTGCCTTCTGGATGAAGAAACAAGTGGGTACTTTTTGCTAAAAGTGACTTCAAAATAAATGCATCAATAAATAGTCGGCAGGCCAAGACCCTCAAAGAAACTTTTGATGGCATTCTTTGTTCAAAATAAATGCATCAATAAAGGAGTAAAACGCATTTATATTCATGAATCCCTTCACATCTACCTATTATCTGAGATGTTAAATCCCTTATAACTCATTAAATATTCAATTAATCATGTCAAACTCAATGTTATACGAAGGTAGAAGACAAATTAAAGAAAATTGAAAATTTGACCTCATTTGACCTTTTGACCCCCAAATTTGACCTTCAAGGTCAAATGCCATTTTGGCAACCGGGTGATTCTGAAAGCCTAGGCTATACTGATACTTTCTAGCCCGGTTGCCAGCTTTGAACAAAGAATGCCATCAAAAGTTTCTTTGAGGGTCTTGGCCTGCCGACTATTAAGGAATTGCAGTTCGTATGTATAAAATGACATAAGTTTAAACAGCAAAAATCACACACCCTTTATTAAAAAAAAGTATCTGGGAAGGCATATAAAAAATGTTTGAGAAAACAAATATTGTTTTTGAATTACCTTTATGAGAAACATTTCGAACTGAAGAAAATAAAATTTGGACCGAAGTGTTGATGATAGGGCAAAAATGCTTTGAAATCTTTGACAAAATGTCCTAAAATAAACTATTAAACAAATAAAAATCGTCATACATTTTCAAAATAAGCCATGAAAGGCCTGGATGAAATGCAAAAACTATGTAATATATTGATAGAGTAACCGTTCGTTGTGACTAGAAATTCACGGTAAATTAGCGGAAATGAGGTTTTACTCCCGAAAATGAGATTTTTCAGAACGCTGTTTTTAATGAAAAACGCCGTTTACGCGCGGAAAAATAGCGCCCTCTGTTGACTATAGATAGTCAATGCGATGCAGCGTGCGGCTATAGTAGAATTGAAGCGGCCAACGTTTGTGTGACTAACAACTGGATTGCGTGCACATTAATTCTCGATCTACAGAAAGGTAAGAATGTTTACCGTTTATAGTGTTTGCATATAAGATAACGTAAGTTAGGTTGATCTGAAGATGAGCATTTCAATAAATGTAGAAATATTGAGTAAAGTAAAACAAGTTTGCGAGCGTGTACTTCGCAAGGAAGTAACGCTAAAACAAAACCAAAAATGTACTCGGTAAAGAGGCATTCTGCCGGACGTGATTTTCCAAGCCTATAAACTTTCAAAGATGTCTTTGTTTATATTTTCGAATGATACATAGCCTAAACTTCTACTTGAACCCGTAGTTTGCATAAATCTAGGCGATGTGAACCAGATGTTTTGGGGGGTTTATTTAAGAGGGGAGGGGGTGGCGGTTATTTTAATGATAGCGGCCGGCTGTAATAACTAGCTCTGTTCTGATTACTATTATTATTAGTAGTAAAAGTTCGTATGTCTTTTATCTATTTCAAATAGCTGTGTTGCAGTTACAGATGGATCAGTCCAAAAACCCACCTTCTAATCGGGAGATCTTTGATAAATACATGAAAGGGAGATGGGTCGGTCGCATGAAGCCAAGCTTCCTAACAGTTGCTAGAGAAATAAGTGACTGCAATCTAAATGATAATTTGACAGAAGCGAAAATTTCACGACGGGTCAGGACATTCAGAGACAATTTTGTGAAGTTTAATAAATCCCCAACAATTCACTCAAAAGCCAAGGAGACTTTACATACGTCTCATGAAAACCTGTCATGGAGCCGAGGATATGAATTTATCGACTTTGTCCACGGACGTCAGCAACTCAGACGGACGAGTACAATAATAGCAGAATTGAGAAAATTAGAAGCGGAGGCAAGTGCTCCTGTAAACGACCACCACGTCCGTTAATGTCCCCCAGAAAGGCAAATTTCGGCCAACTGCAAACTGAGGATGAACTCTTCAATTTATTCCGGTGATAGTCACTAATTGCGGAATCAGCGTGCCTAAAACATTTCATCCTCATAACTTGATTAAGATTTATTTAAAATTTGATACGATAACGCAAAATATTCAAGCGTCTGTCAAACTAAAAATAACACACAGGACATAATTATATCATAGTTTCCTAAGCTGAACTTAGGAACAAATATTTGAAGTGGTAACAAATAAATTTTAAACCATAAATTCTGATATCGTATTAAGTTTTGCCTTTATTTATCAACTTGATCGGAAAGCGTCGTCGCCGGAAAAAAGAATAATGCAGAATGTTATTCATAACCACATGAGGGCGCACTTTACTTTTTACTTGAATTGCGCCCTCTTTAGAAAGGGAGGTAATTTTAGACAAAATTATCGGAAAATGTATTTCTTTTGACGTTGAAATGTTTCCTTCTAGTCCAGAAGAGGTATGTTAACATGCTTGGTAATTTTTATAAACTTTTGGACAATTGTTTGTACCGAAGTGTACCGAAGTGTACTGATGTCTGGGTCATATAGGATTTTAAACCACTGTGCTGTGTACAAAAGTCGAATGCCATAACGATGTGCGTACTACACGAATCCCATGGGATTATACTCTTGCCTGTGTACAAAAGTCGAATGCCATAACGATGTGCGTAATCGGTGTACTACACGAATCCCATGCCATAACGATGTGCGTGATCGTTGTACACAAAGCCCATGGGATTATTCCTCCCGCCAGCGTGTGCAAGGTGCATGCAATGTGCTTTGTACACGCAACCCAATTGCGTGTATTCCTAACGTAGTAGCATTTGGTACGCAAGTGATCTGGTGTGTTATTTCCAATGTAATATCCTTATGCACATTCTGAATTGTACACAAGCAATGGCAAGCACCGCCCTTTACGTTAGTTGTCACTCACTGTACTCTTGCAACCCACCACTCCTTATTTGGGTTATCAACTTGCCACGTCCGATGACCTTCCAGCATGGCAGTTTTCTATTGGTCAAGACCCCATACTTGGCTAATGTTTTATTCATTTCTATACTCTAGATTCCTATATAAACCCCAGATTTCCTTCGTCCAGGACGCGAATCATGATCAGTCTGGATGTACTCACGTACACGAATCATGATCAGTCTTGATGCACTCATATCAGAGAATCACGATCAGTTTGAATGCACTTAGTCATATAAACAGCCAGTCTTTACCCTATGGTAAGACTCAGATCTCAGCGAATAGCTCAGTATACCTTTATCAGTTAGACCACGTTATACCATTTGCCTTATGGAACTCTCTAGAACAAGTAGCATTACTTACGCTACCAATATTGTAATGTTATAAGTTATGTGAACAATAAAACAGTTAATGAATTTGTCACAAGTCAGACTCCCGCAAATCTATTTATAATTATTGCCATTCCCCGTTTGGAGAAGCCTGCCCACTCGCCCCATAAGAGGAATGCAACACTGGTGGCTAGCGGTGGGATTCCGACTTTAACACGTCTCCGTCATGAACACTGAATAGTATCCATTACGAACACTGAGAACTGATAGACTACTACTCCACTTTGAGATGCTAACTGCTGTGAATAGAGAAACCCTCCACTGCATGTGAACACTTGCCCCCATCATAGTAAAACCCCTTGTTTTGAACTTAATTGCTCCAGTCTGTGTTATTACAGTATAGATATAACAGTTTCGGGTTCAGCCCGCCCTCACAGCATTTTGCCAAAGAAATACAGAAAATCACGCAGGCTTAATGCCTCTGCAGATAATGACGACTTCGAGCAATCTTTTGAGTCCCCAGCGAATGATATGAGCCAGCTGGAGGCACTCAGACAAGAACTAAAACATGCAGAAAAACGCGCAGTGGAGGCCGAGCGGAAAGCTGCCGCACTTTCAAGTGCGCCCTCTGTGCCCGAGACACCACCATTTCCCCAGCTATCCTCGATCCCTATTCCGTTCCTCGATGATGAAACTACCCATCATACGTCTAGTTCACCGGCAAAGGGTGAACAATCCGATATGAACAATTCAGATAAATCAGCTCCTGTTACTAAGACATCAAAGAGCATGTTCACCGTCCCCCTGCCCAGACAAAGTGAATTTGATGGCACCAGGGCGTGGGAAGGTTTCATCCGCCCCTTATTAGGCCTAGCCGAAGCCTGCGAATGGACCGCAGCCGAAAAGAAATTTCGCTTGGTCAGCAGTCTGAAAGGAAAAGCAGCAGAATTTGCTTTTCAACAACTGGATCCTTCAACAATAGAGGACTTCGACAAGTTGGTCGAAGCTCTTGAGAGCAGATTTGCCGAACGATTATCCCAGGAACACTTGGCTGGCTATGTTAGACAGCAAGAAATTCTTGCCTAAAGACAATTTAACTGAATATGTAGCTGAAGTACGCCGCCTCGTCATGAGAGGCTACCCGACAGCTGATTTCAAGACTCGGGAGAGTATTGCCCTGCGCCACTTCTTAAAGGGGCTCCCTGATCAGCAAATGACTGTATCCATCGGCATGACAAACCCCAAAACACTCGAAGAAGCACGAACAGCGGTTGAAAATTACCTGAGCTTGAGAGAAAATGTTGCCCCCGGCAAAAACTCACTCAGAGTTCATGCAATTCAACCGCCCCCTGCTCCGACTGCAACTACTCAGAACACTGATCATTCAACGGACTCGAAATACGTAACTCAAAAAGAAATGAAGCAGTTCACTGACAACGTAGATCGCCGATTAACGGGAATAGTCCGTTTGATTAAGAATAACCAGCCGTCCAGCAAAGGCTACGGTTCAGGCCCCAATGACAAGAAGAGAACCTGTTACAATTGTAATGAGACAGGGCACTTTGCCAATAGCTGCCCCAAACTTTCGGCAAAGGAGTCGGAACAGCCAATTGTGACCAAAACCAAACCAACGGGAAACTACAGATTCGAACGAAAGAAACTAGACTCCCTGCGTGGAGAGTGTGGAGATTTCTTTTTTCAACAGTATGGGGAGTCCTGTCCGCGCGTGGAGAATGTGGAATGCATACCCATTGTGTAGTGTAATCTGTGTACAAACTGCCGCCCCATATTTCATGCATGGTGAGATTGCCCAACCAATCACTGCCTGTCAGTGGTCTCCACGCACTCCCCGCAAGGAGAGTGTGGAGATCATTAATATTCATTGTGCAAAACCAAGCGCTGAACGCAGTAGTATGCAGAATTGCCTCCGCGCGCTCCACGCAAGGGGGGTGTGGAGATAATCATTGTGCAAAACCATGCCAAACACTGCATCACATACGTAAGTGTGTGCAGAATTGCCTCCGTCCGCGCGCTCCACGCAAGGAGAGTGACGTATGCAGATAATAAATATTAACTGTGTGAAAACCAACACAATAATGCCTCAAAGCGCTCCATTCACACATGGTGGTAGGACAAGGAGTGTGTGGAGATCATGCTGATAACAATATTGTGTTGCCGTTTTTATACCCAATACATTGCACCAAAAAAGAAGTAGCGAACTATTAGTATTATTTCATGTGAAGAAATTTGTCCAACATTTATCTAGAACTCAAAAATACCTGTTTTCTTCTTTTATTCTTGTTTGAGAAAACGAATTTAGATCTGTACCGTTACGCTGAAAACGGCAGTCCTATTTTCCAAGCGGAGACTTCATCTATGGTTAGACTCTCGGTAGGATAGGCTAGGCCCAATAATAATGTCCAAGGTTTTTCACTTTCCATTCAAACCATCAGTTCCTCCTTTTTCGTTGCCAAGTTTCAGAATGACAATTCAGATCTTAGATTAACCCGAAAAGAAATACAAACTTGGGCTGCAATAATTTCCATGATTTTGTTTGCCGAGATCATACATCGATCAATCTTCGAATGCGATGCGGTTTTATGGCAAGGTTGTATGTACTGACTAAACACATACATACACTGGAGTCGCTAATCCGGCCACGTGGAAGCTAAATGGACGTCCGTGTCTGATTCTCGCCTACACAGACGATCCTCACTGTTCAGCAATAAAGCTGGGCCGCAACCAGACTTTGCACTTGTATAGAACACTTTAGTGGAATGTTTTTTAGCATGTCTTGTGTAGCGTTGCCGCTACGTGAGAAAATATTCAGAAGTATAAGCCTATTGTTGCGTCTTGTTGCGTGTCGACAAATAGATGTAATTTGTTATTGCAAGTAAATATTCTAATTTGTTTTGAAAGAACTTGTGGAATGTAAACAATAAGTCAATGGAAAAGTTTTAAGAATTTTCTTTTTACGTACAAACTTCAATTTCAAGTTGTTCCTTTTGTCAATGACTACATTTATCAAGGGGTTACACTAGTTTTATGCTTCTTGAATACAAGTGCTGTTTACAGGACCGGCATAATCCATAATTTAATTTAATATTTTATTTTGTTGTTATGCCTGCAATATATGTATTTTGAATAACCATTGAAACCCTTCACGCAAAATCAGTTTGCAGTCTCTGAAGCCGCGCACGGAAAGCATGGAATGTCATCAACTTGTGAAAAATATTTTTGGTATAAGGTGATCAATAAGATTGGAGTAGCGGCATTAAAGTCGTTGAATTTATTAAAAGTAAGAGAACGAAACTATTTATTAAGTTACGGCCGATACATGTGTTACTGTTATGTCTTCATAAATTGAAGGGTCCTACAAATAATTTGTTTTATCATAAATTGCATCAGTATACTCAAATAGCACAACATCTGTGAATAAATATACCTTGGCCAGCCATATTTTAGCATGGCTACCATCTTGGAATAAGTAGCTAAACATTGAAAAATAGTAATTAAATAGTAAAGCGCTGCCTCCTCTCTTTTTTTTTAAAAGTCCGGACGAGAAATTCTTTACTCTTTTAATTGGCCTTCAACCAATGACGGAAGTGCGATCCACTTGCTCCTTTTTAATTTACGTTTTTATTTCACTTGTTTCTTTTCTTTGTGTTTTCTCTTTTCTGGGGTTACCCTGATAAAAGAAAGGAATTAAAAAATAAATAAAAATCTAGTTAAGCCCGTCTTTACTCGAACGGCATCGGCTGATTTATTTGAAAGGCTTGTTACAATAAAGAAATTCCAAGAACCATGTTTAACAGTCCGTTTGAGCGCGGCAACCGAGGTAACAATCACTGACAATCTAGCGGGGATAAATTAAATAGACATGGCCAGTTTTTAAAGACTAAACACTTGAGGGGATCAATTCGAGAGAAAACAGAAAAGGTAACTTCCAGGGAATAATTTCACAGGGAATAATTTCCAAGGGAATAATTTTCCAGGGAATAATTTTCCAGGGAATAAAAAAAGAATGATTGCTAAATAATTGAGGCTCAAATATGATCGTCAATACTTAAAACAAACAAAAAAAAATCTCGATTCCAAGTTCAATCAAGTAAAAAACAAACGAAAGTTCGAATTAAGTTATGCATCAATTGAAGACATTGTGACATTACTTGAACAGTGTTCGAAACATCCAGACTATTATTTTCTCAACTCTCCTCTCAGGAACACTTCTGTAACAATTTCCACATAAAAGACAGATTTTACCCAACAATCGTTTCGGCTTAATTCAATGGGCCGACCAACAGATGAAATTTTGAATTACAGCATTAAATTTGTTATTATCTTTTTTTTTTCCAAAGATAATCAAACTTTTGCACATTTCAATCAGTATAAGGAGTACAATTTAATTTTTCCCTATCCCCTTTTCAATATGGAAGCCACCCCTGTGCTGACCGAAGCAAGCACACTGTCCATTTTAACTGTGCTCATGATCATGTGGGAGTCACTTCCACTGTCTCTGCATGGCGGCAAAATAATGCACATCTTGCTTTGTACAGTATTTTTGGGGGTCAGAATATTTTATTTAGTAAGAACAACAAGTCTTAAATAAACAAAAACATATAATTAATTATTAAAAAACCCCATCAACAATTATTTTTGTCAAAGAAAGGGACAAAACTGGCTTTAAATTAATTATTGGATGATGCTTTATACTTTTTAAAATACAAGCCATTGGTTATGCACTGTTATGCAAAGTACATGTACACATAGCATGATGAAACAAACCTATGGTTGATGTATGTGTAAAGTTTCCCTATATCTCTCTGCTGCACACAATTATTTTTAAATGTAGGATTATTTTTCTCTCTTACAGCAAAAAATCGATAATGAAATTTCATACGGGACGAACGCGCGCGCGCGCATGTGTACGCAGTGCATGCAGTACTTGAACTTGTTGCCTGCAGGGAGGATCGGAGAGGTAAAGTAAAACATTGTATCAAAACACCAACTAGCCAGCGCGTGAACACCTGGTTGAAATTGTTGCTTATAAAATTATTGTATACCTAGTTTTTGCAATAGGGTCGATGCCATGCCACAGTTAGTAAAATTGCACAACCGGATTTAACCTAATTTCGCATAATAATAGACATGGACATAGTACGTTACACATCCAAAATTGCATACAGCCGATGGACAACATTATTTTTATATGTTAGTTTTTATAAATTGGGCGCCTTTTCCATCAATTGGAATTGGAATGATTTTAGCGCTTCCGTAGCAACAGTGTTGCCATGGAGTATTGCCGGTAACTTTTGATATTATGTATTGCCTGTGGTTGTGACTACAATGTATTTAAACAAAATTATAGTTATAACAAAATAAATTTCGAGAAATGATTCGCAGACCATCGGTTCCGGGTCAAATTTCATGGCTATGCTATACCATAAGCAATGAATCAGCACTTGCAGAAGCAGGGAATTCCGCGATTACGTCATGCGTATTTAACTGGTTAGCAGGGAATTTTTTCTTGTTCGCTTGCGTAGTCCACGTAGCTAGGCATTCTACGCTTACACACGGCTAGTTAGCGCATAAATTCAGTGCTTGCTCAATAAGCGGAGATGATCGCAAGCGCAGAATTCGGCGGTAAACAGAGCCATGATATTGGGCCAGGGCAAGTACCACAATTTGTGTGTACAGCTAGCTGCAGACATATACGATCCGAGAGAGCGTGATTTTAGACAAGACTTAATTTAAATAAGTTGCGACAGGCTGTTTCGTAGTTTGACAGAATACTTGCATTACCGACAAAAATGTTTAGAAAAATAAGTTAAGAGTTGTCAAACTTAGTGTTAAAAGTGTCTGCTATTAATTATTTTAATGGGTCGTTTATAGTTTGTCTGATGTTTTTCCGAATTACAGACGGAAGGTTGGAAATTCGATTTAAAAATCAAATTGTTGTTGTTGTTGTTATTTAAATAGTAATGACCGAGTGACAAGTTGCCTTTTATTAATTAATTTTGCTCTTAAAATGTTTTCAAGTGGGAAATTTTAGTATCAAGATCTTCGTTAATTCCTCATTATTTCGGCAAGGAAGGTCGCTTGATTATTTTCTCAATCATATTATTTAATGTTGTTCCACAAGCGCCACCTTTACTCATTTTTATAAACTTATTTATTATTCGTGTTGCGTCGCAATATTCATATACAAACATGTGACCGTTCGTTGGTTAAAAGGTTGGTCAAATATTTGGCCGATCGCCAGAAAATTTGAATTAAAGCATTGCCCTCTCTAGGGTGCCGTGTGATCCTGACGAGTGTCCGTGCTACGACGGTAGGACCATCCTCACTGAATTACCTTGCGGAGGTTTGTACAAGTGTGTCGCCAAAAGTGAACTTTGGTCTAATTTCAATAAAGTCGACAACGTAATTCCCCTATCGACCAAGCGAATCCAATCAACGTTGGAAACAGCTTCATCCTCTCAGAACACTTCCAATGATGATCAGTCTTCAAACAGTGAAGACTCCCCGGGTGTTGTGACTTGTTACATCTCCGGCCCCATCGACATCCCCTGGGCGACAGTCCTCGTACTGATGGCAACAGTGGTAACCCTCCTACTTGATGGTATGAGCAACTTTGGCGACTGTATCTGGCGCACGTGCAGTACAGTCACCAGCGACTTGTGGGTATCGACTCCCACCGGCCGTTGTGCAAATACAGATGGAGAAACCCCCGGGCAAGCCCAATTGTCCAACGCCTCGCCAGAAATTCAGCATCCTACCAAGGTGCAAACGTCAGTAGCAAAAACATCCAATATCAAAGCAGACGAACAGAACAGACCAGAGTGTAGTGACGTGAAATGTGATATGCCCTGCACCCCTGACAAGGGTGCCTCAGCCGGTTTTAGTACCGGGCCGCAACTTCCAGAACTATCTCACTCCTCTCTGGTCCCCCAAAATCCAGACTGTGACTTGTTTAACGTACATGTATTATCCGTGGACGACGATACCGGTTCTAATGCTGGTCAGCAACAAGACACACCCTGGGTGAACGGCTACTCCTCTAATGACATTGCAAACATGCAGAGAGCTGATCCAGATATTAGTGTGATCATGGATTGGTTTGATAAATCTCCTGAGAGGCCGAAACGAGACTTGGCCGCTAGCAAAAGCCCAGCAACAAGAAAACTTTGGTTGCTATGGGAACAATTAGTACTCCGCGACGGTGTTCTATACAAAAGGTGGATAACTACAGACAGAACTTTATCCTACTTGCAGTTAGTTGCCCCTAAAGAGCTGCAAGACACCATCTTGCGCACTACGCATGATGCCGTGACCTCCGCCCACCTTGGTGTAAAGAAAACTGTTCACAAAACTAAACACAAGTTCTACTGGTATCGACTGAAAGAATCTGTTCGGAACTGGATAAGAAACTGTGTAAAATGTGGTGCTCGCAAGCAGCCGCATAAAACCCCGAGAGCTCCCCTACAAGACTATCGAATTGGCGCACCAATGGACAGATTGGTCACTGATATTCTTGGGCCATTACCAATTAGTGATCTTGGTAATCGGTATATCCTGCTCATTGGCGACCAATTCTCAAAATGGATGGAGGCATACGCCATCCCCGACCAAACAGCAGAAACAGTTGCACACAAACTCGTTTACGAGTTTATCTCCCGATTTGGTGTTCCACTTGATCTCCATTCCGACCAAGGTCGTAATTACGAGTCAAATCCATTCAAGTCTGTGTGTGAACTCTTAGAAATCAACAAAACTCGTACTTCCCCCTATCATCCTTCAGCCAACGGTCAAGCCGAACGATTTAATCGGGTGCTCGTAAATATGATATCCGCTTACGTTGACGACAATCAAAAGAACTGGGATGTTCATCTTCCCCTACTCACGTCGGCATACAGAAGTTGTCAACACGAAACTACTGGTTATACACCCAATATGTTAATGTTTGGTCGTGAAACACATGCGCCAATTGACTTGGTACTTGGTGGCCCACCCCAAGAAAAACATGACAATGAGTGTGAATACGCTATCGCACTTGGACAACGGATGACAAAAATACATGAAATCGTCCGTGAACATTTAGGTCAAGCCAGTAGACGTCAGAAAAGAGATCACGATACGAGGATTTCCCAAAACAACTATGAAGTGGGAGATCTCGTCTATGTCAGGGACTCAACAAAAACGCCTGGTCTTTCCCCAAAACTTGCAAAGGCCAAGTGGAAAGGGCCCTGCATCATTCAAAGAAAACTCAGTGATTTGCTCTTTGACATTCGGTTCAAACAACGAGGCAAATCTAAAGTTCTACATCATGACCGTCTGAAGCGTTTCTTCAGCAGTGATGTTCCCCCATGGATGAGAACATTGCAAAAAACTTTGAGGGACAAATCAATGGAAACAACTTTCCCCGACAGTGCTGTGACTACCCCCCAATCCGTCAGTTTGAGTAATGACGTCACCCCTATTCCACCCCCAATGGAAGATCAGCATCCTCCTACATCAAACCCTGTGAACAATTCCCCTCCGCAAAGACGAAGTCTACGCACTCCACGTACGCCGGCTAGATTTTTGTCCTAGACCAACCGGGTCCTCACTAAGGTCACGGAGAAACACTTTCACAACGTTTTGGTGAATCGGTCCTCCACGAGACCCTCATCAATCAAAGTTGATTGCCCACACGCTTATGAACTTTAACATAATACAGCTGCTGTTGTCGCATGCAGGGTACTCGATCCCAGAACAGCCGGATTTATGCTTAGTGTGTTGCTCCCTCCGCACGCCTATGAACTTAAACGAACAGTTGTCGTGTATTTTTAATTTTGGCTTTACCTTTATTCTCATGTATTGGACAGTTTTATTCATAGACTATAGTTTGTAGATTTCATTTATGTAGTGCGTAGCCCGAATCTACAAAGTGACAAATCCACGTGACTTCAGTGCTTCATGCTAGACTTTTGGTGTCTTCGCATCGTACCTGAACTCTTGCCGCCTTGTTGAACTCTTAATCTTATTGAACTTTAATTTTCAATTATTTCATTTGATTGTTTTTAACATTGTCCTCTAAACACAAAGCGAGACGCTTTGAATTCAAAGAGGGGAGCAGTGTTACGAACTTCACATTGATCCATATGCCTTCCTAGCGCCCTCTTTTGAGTAGCCAATAGTTATCAATGTAACAACTTCTTAAGATCAATGTTCGATTCGATATAATCTAGAATTGCTAGCTTGCAACTTTCACCAACCTCACAAGACTCCCCCGTCCAGTCAGCACATTTTAATGCTGGACCCTCGATCGTCCGAGCATGGTCCGAGGGACCAGTGCTACACCCGCTCATGTATATTCAGTGCCAGAGCCTTGTGAGCGATCTCTAAGCCACTCCCTCAATCAGCTAAAGAATAGCCATTACTTTATCACAGCGCAATGCTTTGTGTATTACTCTCGCCTGTGTACAAAAGTCGAATGCCATAACGATGTGCGTACTACACGAATCCCATGGGATTATACTCTTGCCTGTGTACAAAAGTCGAATGCCATAACGATGTGCGTAATCGGTGTACTACACGAATCCCATGCCATAACGATGTGCGTGATCGTTGTACACAAAGCCCATGGGATTATTCCTCCCGCCAGCGTGTGCAAGGTGCATGCAATGTGCTTTGTACACGCAACCCAATTGCGTGTATTCCTAACGTAGGAGCATTTGGTACGCAAGTGATCTGGTGTGTTATTTCCAATGTAATATCCTTATGCACATTCTGAATTGTACACAAGCAATGGCAAGCACCGCCCTTTACGTTAGTTGTCACTCACTGTACTCTTGCAACCCACCACTCCTTATTTGGGTTATCAACTTGCCACGTCCGATGACCTTCCAGCATGGCAGTTTTCTATTGGTCAAGACCCCATACTTGGCTAATGTTTTATTCATTTCTATACTCTAGATTCCTATATAAACCCCAGATTTCCTTCGTCCAGGACGCGAATCATGATCAGTCTGGATGTACTCACGTACACGAATCATGATCAGTCTTGATGAACTCATATCAGAGAATCACGATCAGTTTGAATGCACTCAGTCATATAAACAGCCAGTCTTTACCCTATGGTAAGACTCAGATCTCAGCGAATAGCTCAGTATACCTTTATCAGTTAGACCATGTTATACCATTTGCCTTATGGAACTCTCTAGAACAAGTAGCATTACTTACGCTACCAATATTGTAATGTTATAAGTTATGTGAACAATAAAACAGTTAATGAATTTGTCACAAGTCAGACTCCCGCAAATCTATTTATAATTATTGCCATTCCCCGTTTGGAGAAGCCTGCCCCATAAGAGGAATGCAACAATACAATGGAAATGAACTACAGAGTAAGCACCATGCTATAGATGCTGTAAATTGAGGGCCTACATTCAAGGCACAGCTGCAGGGTGCACGTGTGTAATCACTCCGTGCACGATCGAAAGGAAATTGACTTGACTGTACTAGGAAAAAAATAATTTCCGGCACTAAACAAATCCTGGGCAGAACCCTGCCATTGGTTTTGTACACGAAAATGAAGCGAGGACATCCTCTCTCTGTCAAACACCCAGATCCCTTGGTTAAAGTCCTCGGTTTCATTATTTTGCCATGTATTTACTGCCACAGCGTTGGATAATTATTGGTCATCTATAATATATGAACGCTTCAGTCCTAAAATAATAGTTTCCCACCCCTCATCCAAATGAGGCAAGGTCATGTCACAGCGACAGGTTTGGTGTCTTGTTTGGTGAATGAGACTGTGTTTATTGTGAACAAATTTCAAATGATAAGGATCTATGTGTGAATTGTATAAAACAAATATTAAATGCATTTCCTTTTTGTATTGTCACAGAATATAACTTCTTTGTAAAATCTGGCTTTTCCATTTCACTCGGCTTCGCCCTGTGAAATGTAAGAACGCTTTTTGTGAAATGTAAGAATGCTTTTGTGAAATGTAAGAATGTTTTTTGTGAAATATAAGAAAGCTTTTTGTGAAATGTAAGAATGCTTTTTGTGAAATGTAAGAATGCTTTTTGTGAAATGTAAGAATGCTTTTTGTGAAATGTAAGAATGCTTTTGGGAGTGGCAGGTACTTTGTTGGGAAAAAACTTTCACATCCTGCCACTTGTGAGATGTTCTTCAGTCTAAGGGGCCCATGGGCAGACAAGCTTTGCAAGCAGCAGCACGTTCTTCAGCCCAGAAACACCGCAGGACTGTCAACTCATCCTCATAAGAGCTTTTGAGTACAGCTAACCGGTATGTCTTAACTCCTTTATTTACCTTTTTTTTTTTTTATGAGATGTCGCCAAACTCACAAGGCCACGGACGGCCACTCAAGGTGAGGGCTACACATAACTGATTTGGGCCATCGACCCAAATCAATTGACACCAGGGGCACGTTGCCTCCTACTCCTGGGGCTGAAACAGGGTTACCCCCTTCACAGTCCTTAAGGATGTAGGCATGGGTATCATCCACTATAGTCCGGGAGCCCGGCGGGGTTTATTGAAAATATTTAGTGCAAAAGGTTTGAAGTGTGGGATATGCAGCACCCCCCGGGGGAACCTTAAAATGTGAATTCTTAAGTGCACCGAGTGGTGCGTTGGGAGGGGGGAGCCCCCTAAACTCACCCCAAAAGTCGATTTAATGAAAATGTTGAGTGCAAGCTAAATTTCTTCATGGATTGAAAGGCCATGGTCCACTGACTATGATTTCCGTACTTAAGAAAATAAATAATGGTGCCAAGTCTAATTAAGAAGGCCCTTAATTAGCGCTAATTACACGTTTAATCGAAATTTTGAGTGCAAGGATGAAACATGTGTCAACGTGTACCTTACACTGTGCTGACTCAAAATCAACTGCTTAAGAAAATTTTAAGTGGTGCCATCTTTGCTTAAGAAAGGGTCAAAGGTCAACAAAGGTCAAAGTTCGATTTAATGAAAATGTTGGAGTGCAAGCAAAATTTCTTTATGGATTGAAAGGCCATGGTCCACTGACTATGATTTCCGTACTTAAGAAAATAAATAATGGTGCCAAGTCTAATTAAGAAGGCCCTTAATTAGCGCTAATTACACGTTTAATCGAAATTTTGAGTGCAAGGATGAAACATGTGTCAATGTGTACCTTACACTGTGCTGACTCAAAATCAACTACTTAAGAAAATTTTAAGTGGTGCCATCTTTGCTTAAGAAAGGGTCAAAGGTCAACAAAGGTCAAAGGTCGATTTAATGAAAATGTTGGAGTACAAGCAAAATTTCTTCATGGATTGAAAAGCTATGGTCTACTGAATGAGATTTCCATATTTAAGAAAATGAATATTGGTGCCAAGTAATTAAGAAGGCCCTTAAATAGTGCTAACTACCCTTTTAATCGAAATGTTAAAGGCCCTGTACACTATTGGTAAGATCGACAAACAAAAATGTTCACAGATTCACACATAACTTACATGATGTAAAGTAACGTAATGGTAGAAAAGGTTCCAGTTAAAATATTTTTTGCCTAAAATGCTATCGTTTCTGAGAAATGAGTAAAACAATAGTTTTTATCGCGCGCGATAACAAACTCGATGTTTGAAAAACAGAAAACACATAAAAAAAACTTTTCACTATTTTCTCGTAACCTCGATGACCAATTGAGCTCAAATTTTCACAGGTTTGTATATTTCATGTATGTGGTTGATTACACAAAACATGAACACTGTCTGTGATTGTTTTGTCAGCTGGATGTACCAAGTTTCTCTGTTGCATTCTATTTTTGTTATTCGAAATCAGTGGGGTGTTCTTGCGGCCCTGTGTACAGATTACACCAACATACTACAACATGCTGGGATGACAATGCTGGCATCAGCCTAAGACAGATGAGTTGCAATTATAGTCTCTTTCTCTAGTATGAAGAACAGCTTAGGGTGTCAGACTAGAAAAGAGAGCCAGGTCAATGCTGCGTCTATGGTATTGTTTGATTTTCTTGAGACCTGCAGGGAAGCACCTAAGAGTTTTTGATAACGTGCTGGAAAGTCTGATCATAGTCAAAGAGTGACCGTAATCACAGGCAGGGCAGTCTGGTATATTCAATTTGTTTAGGTGATGAACTGTTCTGGCGTAAAAGGTCCGGATCCTGCTTTAAAAAAAGCTGTCAACTGATGTTGAGGAAGGTTGAGACCAGTGACTTCATCTGTGGGATCCTTTACAAGGTCTTTGTTAGCAAGACAGTCAAGTGCCCAGAGGGATGATTTTGAAACCTTCGATTGATGGTCAAAATTGACATATTCCAGATGATACCACAGAATGGTAAGTGTGAGATGTAAGGCGTATTATTCTCGGCAGAATATTAAGGTGCTCGTGCATAAAACAGGTCTGAGTTGGCTCCAATGCATCATGTTCTTTCATGTGTTGGCAGGGTGGATTGATGAGAGAGATAAAGAGTATCTGGAGTCCGCCATCTTTTTCAGGTCCTGTGTTTGGGTTCTTTTTGCGTCTTCCAAATTAGTTGGGTGGCAAGGGTAAGGTCATCAGCATAGTTATGCAAATTTCCTGGAGGTGGTGTCTGGCATGTCACTCACATAGGTGCTGGAAAAGCGTTAAAGCCCAGACAGATCCTTTAGGGAGGCCCTCATTTAGATTCCTCATAGAGCTCAACCGGTGGACAAGTGTACTCAATCTTCGATTGCTGAGAATGGAAGAGAGAACACATGGTAGTTTTACATCTTCGAGGTCTTGTACAAGCGGCCATAACGCCAAAATTAGTCGTAAGCTGAGGAGAGATTGATGAGGGCCAAGCCTATTGAAGAGCTCGTTTTCAGCTAGTCTCGATGAATGTATAGATGAGAGTTAGAACTTGATTTGCACCGCTTCTACTAGGTCAGCAGTCTTCTTGGGAGTAAGGCAAAATAGGTTCTTCTGGAAGACAAAGTCGCAAGTAGGAGATGCTGAAATAATTTATATGATTAGGAGAGGAGTGATCGATGTGCCCGTAGCTGCCAGGGTCTTATGCAAGATTGCCTGGCTTAAATAACAATGACTTGTTCGTCTCTATTTGGTCGTGGAATAACTTGTCGAATGGATGTGATCAGATTGAGAGCCCTTTGGGGCCAAGGTTCTTCAGGAAAGTGGCCATACTTCCCATTTCTAAAATACATTGATTTGGATACTTAGTTATCCAATTTCCACACCAACATAACATTAGAAAGATCTAATTGTTTTAAGTGTTAGGTAAATATGCCAGTTTGCAAACTATAGTTCATTTTCCATTATTGCACTCCTAAATATTGACACACCCCTTTGTGTATAATAAATTGGACTCTATTTTTATACGCCACACTGCCATGATATGACACTGCTAGATATAGGTGCCGTTATGCAACGGCATGACCATGTAGGCATACCTTCGAAAGTATCTGCCACACCCCTTACCAAAATGACCAATTCATTCCAATTGGTAATTTAATTGGATCCAATTTGTTTTAATTGGAATGAATAGGTTTGAATTGGAAATAATCTACACTCAGTTATGCTTTTCAGTTTCCAATTGGTTAAGTTTAATTGTCCAATGGAGTTCAGTTGGAAACCAGTTGAGTTGAATTGGAATCGGCTCAATAATGAAGTAAACATATTTTTCAGTTGGAGGAAGTCGGCTCCCAATTGGAAATGATTGGATGTAATTTGAGTTACGAGCTGTTGTTGGAAACCAATTGGTTTTTATTGGTTGTTGAAGAAATTAATTTCCAATTGGAGAATTGTTGTTGTCCAATTGGTATGTCAAGTTCGGGGTGAATTTATGCTAACAATGGTTTCAATAATAATCAATTGGTTATAATATGTAAATGTTGACCAATTGGAGGGAGTTGGAATTATCCAATCGAAGATCATTATTTCCTACTTATGTTTGGGTTTATTTGGATCAATAAATTATATTTGAACCATGTTTTTCCAGTATATGGACAGCATTCAAAAGTTGATCACATCTATTTTAAAGATCACAACGGGAGAGGAAAAGTTAAAATAAAACAACCATTAAATAGTTGTACAGTTCAACCACATTTACATCTCAACTCAAACTGACATTCAGTTTTATAGATCAGTTTGAATTGAATTATAAACTCAGAACTATGTGCATAATTCCATGCATATTTTATTCACCTGGCATAGCTGACTCGCTTTGAAATTGCAGTTCAAACTTGCAAGAGGCAAAATGGTTAGCTACTTGTTTTTAAAAAAACTCATGGTATACATTAATTTTGGTTTACAGTGTACATGTAGACGTGATGGAAAGTTGTTTGTGGGTCTAATAAAGGACAATTGTATCATGTACTGATCCTTAACAAATGACAAGCATATGTACATTATTGTCGTTCAAGAAACCAGTTCAAACCTGCCATTGAACACGTTTATTACTTTTCATCATATCTCTCATACTTGTCTTTCTTAGAAGTTAAATTTACTTAGTCAAGTTAGTAAATAACATTTATCATTCAGTACAATAATGCCCCTACAGAGTCTTTGTTTTTGTTTTTTTCTGCACAACACTTTTATGTCCTACATACATAAGAGAATTTAGAGGACAAACAAAATGTGCAATTTGTCAATGTTGATTGCTGCATTATATCACAAAAATACAGACTTATTAGTAATAACTCAGGTCCAAACCTTAACCTTCCAAAATGTACATGCATACATCAGCCACACAATATAAATCCAGTGAGGTTACTAGCTGCTTTCAGGTAAGATTTGAAGTATGGCACAGTATGTGAATGTAGTAAGCGAAAGTCAAAGAACACTTGTGCGAGGCAGAAAATAACATAACACAGTAGTAGCGCTACCTAAATTTAGCAAAGACAATACACAAAGCTTACAAAACACAGACCTCAAAAATGATAAATCAAAATTGTGTGGTTTGCGAACATGTCAAAATAGACACAGAGACATGAAGCTTCATGAGTAGACATGCAGCTGTTAATCTCGTTCATATCTATTTGGGATATGGCATATAAAGTGACTATCATTGCCAGTTGAGAAGTACAGGCATTTCTCCTGAATATCATCTAAGCTGATGGCCACAATGTCATCTCCTTCACCAATGAGTCTACAGATGTGTGACACAAGCATTGGATGACTCGATTTCTTGAATGGTCTCACAAACAAAATGGTGTTGATTCTCTCCTGTTGTGAATAAGTTGCAATTTTTATAATCGCAAAATATTGATTTGCTACACAGATCGCTAAATCTTTTCTCTTTTCGGCCCTTGTGTACTGAATGCTGTGGAAAACCTGATGGTCTAAGATCATGCGTTTATATACAGCAATCTCAGTGGGAAGAGGGTCAATACCACATGCAGAGAGAGCAGCACTTTCAGCTACCGATGGTTGACAGATCATTTGCCTTCCCAGCATGACAGCTCCTTCTGCAGTCTGTGTTGCAAACTTGTTTTTGTCGTATCTTGTCAAATGATTGAACAAATTCTGAGAGCGTTCATTCATGTTTACGTGCTTCACGATGACTGGTAGAGCACTTCTTAGAACAAACTTGCGGACAATTTGTTTAGGAATACATTGGGTCCCTTTAATAAGCCTCATCAGCCGGCCATTTGCACTTTCGAATCCAAAGGCTGATTGAGCCCACAGTGGGCCCCAACACTTAACAGATTTTGCCAAATGTGTGAGCAAGTGGACATTAAAGGTACACTCTTCCATGCCATATAGACTCTCCATTTTCCCTACAAACTCTAACAAAAGGACATGGGCCCTATCTATGTCATCAAAACTAACAGTTTGTTGGAGGAGGAGGAAAATAGCCTGAGAAAGCAATGACAGATGCTTTAGATTTCTCTCTGGAATTATATCCACCAAACAAGGAATGCTGTAATATAGTAACCATGACTTCCATTCACTGGCTTTCCAGTACTTGCAAACTGATAATGACCTTGGGCACCTTGTTATTTCACTGACTGGAGTAATCTGTTTCAGCCTAGAATCTACAATTGTTGTTGTTCTAGGTGCTCCAATGTAATAGTCACTACCAACAGATTTCAGGAAAATGTTGGTGAGCTGTCGAATTACACCCAAGAGTACGCTGTGCATATATTCTGGGACAAAACCAGATATTATATTGAAGTATGGCAGATTAATCAGCACAGATGGACCTTTTACTCCCCAAATCTTTCTTCCATCAAGTACAGCCTGGTGCATATGTTGTAAAGTCTCCCCTTCTGACCTGTCTGGATAAATATGAAGGGGGTAGACATGAGATGTCCCATTTCCGCGTTTTACTTGCTGGCCAGGATGAAGACAGAATGAACAACCATGCATACCGTTAAACTGGATCATATTCTGTAACAAAGGTCGAGCAACAGAATCGACAGCTGAGATTAGTGGGATGAACTTACTGACAATTACATCTCCTTGTGGTGACCTCCACTTGATCCCTTCATATGCCAAAAGCTTTGCATCTTCAACAAACGAATGTAAAAACACAGTCATGTCTGGATCTTTGCAGCCAAACCAGAGTCCTGCAAGCACAGTATGCTCATCTCTTACTCGTGGAGGCAGTTCATTAAAAGACACATGAATTGGCCAAATTGAACAGCCTGAAGACTTGAAAACCGATGCACCATCAGTATTGAATGAATACGAGTAATTCTGGGGGTTACTAAGAACTGAGCCTGGCACCATTAGCTTCTTGTAAAGTACTCCATCATATATATCTCTAACACAGTTGGTGGGGGGGTCAATTTCACTGCGATTTATTATTTGTCTTGAAATATCTTCATTTTCAAGCAGAGCTTGTAATTGTGGCCCAAGTGGCATTGATATGAAGTAGTACACTGTTGTGAGTGTTTTTAAATTACAAGTGTGTTCACAGTCTGGGCAGATCACTTCATCATCTTGAATATTTCTAGCCTGTCCTAGGTGACTACCACAATTCTTGCAATACAAAGTAATGTGAATTTTTTCTCCAATATTAAACAGCTTGTTAAAATGATATTCTGTCTCTGGTACAACTTCTTTCCCAAACAGAACGTTTACCATTTTCAACAAGTCAACTAAAGCAGATGCTGAAAGATTGTGCCTTAATGCATATGATGTAATGAGAGTTAGTGCTTCACCACTGGTGGTATTTACACTTTCAGTCAGGGTGGCATTTGGATTCACTTGATCTTGGAGAGAAAATGGTGACCCTGGCAAACTTTCAACGTCGCTGCTGGACTGTTGGTTGAAATGCAGAAAGACAAGTTGTAAATATACAATGATATTGTGAGAAATTTATAAATTGTTAGCTCTATGAAAAATTGGACATACTATCAGCTAGCCAAATCATGACTATACGTGAAGCTAAACTTGTATTATTGTAGGGTATGGAATGCAGACGCGCAATACTTTTCTGTATTCCACTTGTGCTTGTGTGATTAATATAGTAACTATTAATTTTTAATTTTGGTTTTTACCCATACACCGATGTGTGTTTAGCACATAACGATGTGCTAACGATGTTTAGGATTCGAACTGCCTCTAGCTACCGGGCAACCTCGTTAGTCTAGTTGGTAAGACACTACTCTAGAATTGCAATGGGGTCGTGGGTTTGAATCCCACCCGAGTAACATGCCTGTGATATTTTTTCACAGGACTCGGGAAAGTACTGAGTAGTAACATGCCTGTGATATTTTTTCACAGGACTCGGGAAAGTACTGAGTATACAGTGCTAAAAACCAAAATTAAAAATTAATATTCTTTATCCCCGATGCAAATTTAACATATCCTGCATTAAAACAATATTTCAAACCTCGAATTTTCAACTGTCAGATCAATAATGTCTGTAATTGTATTTTTTAAAGTCTTTAACAAAAAGGCATTTATGAATTGGAATAAAAGGGTAGTGACTCGTTCGTCCGTTTAAAACGGACATGTAAAATAGCCTTACCAGAATGTCACCACAGATGACATCAGTACCCCTCTGGGAGACGGGGAGTTCCCTTTCTTGGGCTGAATTTGAACTTAGGTCAGATTCATCATGTTGAAGGGATTCATGGCCGTGTGAATCAGGAACATCCTGCAATAAAATATTGGAATGATGCTTTTACAAGGGCTTCTATTTTAGACAAGGCCTAACATGTAATGTACGTAGTTCCGCTAGTACTAGGCCTAAATAACATTATAAGCGTGTCGTGGCCGAGCGGTCTAGCACACCGAATTCAAGTTCTGGTGTCATCACAATGTGGGTTTAAATCTCGCTCGGTCCCGGCACTTGTTTCCTTGAGCAAGACATTTAACTGTATTGGCTCCTATGCCCATACCCCAAAAAGCTAACCCCATTTGATTGATGGAACCACCAATGCATGGTATTCATCAGACATGGTGACACCATGTCCAGATGTCTGATGACATGATGAATACTGACTAGGTCTAGGAGTGTAGACGTAGTGTAAATACCGGACACTTCGCCACCTCGCAAACTCGGCACCTGCAAACTTGGCAAACAATGCAAACTTACCGTTATGTGGCTGTGTTGCTCATCATTCCAACGGTATCTGGTTCGTTTCGGTGGTTTTAGTTCAGCCTCTGGTTCCAGATACGATTTGTAAGGTCGTCTGGCCATCATGTCAACAACTTTCCGTCCGCGAGCGTCGTGCAACCAACATTTATGGAGCAACATATGCATCATGATGCAAACAAAATGTTTTCTTGTTTTCTTGTTCCCATAAAACGTATCCAATGACCTGAATTTCGAAAACAAGTTTGCTCAACCCCGCCGCCGTATGAATGGTGCTTAGCGCGACTGATCGTGAGAGTGGAACGAGGTGGGAGAAAATTACCCGTTTTGAATCAAAAATGTTTAAATAGTTTTACAAACATTTATATGATTTTAATTTCTATTTGTCCTATTTCTTGAAGAAATATATCAAATAATTAGTCTCAACTTTTATATTGCTCCAAAAAATTACCTCAAATGTATAAAAATAATAGTACATTGTTTCATGCAGTTTATATTTTTTGTACATGGATAAACATTCAGACTGGTGCGTTCCTGCGCATGTATGCGTAATAACCTCACGCAGTCAAGTTTTCCGACCATGCAAAATGGTTCTCGCGGTGTGAGCACTGAGCAGACGACCGAGCAGACGACAGATAGACGACCGACAGAGCAGCAGTGACAACAAAAGGGCGGCAGATTTTTCCTGTGAAATTTAGTGCAAACTTTTACAGTGCGCGCGTCTGGATTATATACTGTAGAGTATAGAGCTGAGATAGTTAATTCACACTACACAATTGCATGATCATCATCATCATCATGACGTCTGACGTTACTCCAGAATTTGCGCTTGTATATTTCACAAAAGACTGCGTTTTCGACATTATTCACGTTTCGCACATAACAAGCTTCCATCCGAAAACAGTGTCTGACTTCAAAAAGGACAAACTTTACAAAGTAGGCTGGACAGACGATGCGAGATCAAGGTTGAACAAAAAGACAGCTGGTGCAATATCACCGACATCATTTCCGGCAGTTGTTGTACAACTTTCAGGTGGGTTATCGTCAGTAAAACACTGCAATGTTAATTTGTTCTTCAAACTAAACACAATAACTATCAGTATCACTATAGCTAGGCGGTAGGCCTATCAGCTGATCAGACTAACAAACATGACTATAAACTAAAAAGGCTTTTTTGTTTTGTTTTTTTCCCCAGATAATGAGGGTCAACTTCAAAGTATTTTAGACAGTGGAAGTAGAATCAGAATACCAAATGTGACCACATTCTCCACAGAACCAATGAGTGACATAAACACTGATGGAGACGCAGTTGTTGAACGTCAGCGCCACATCCTGGCAATGGCAAAGGTAGACCTACTTGTTATACCTTTTCCTTGGTAACAAACTGTTGTGTCGAGAACTAACCAATCTTCGCCTCGGGTGCCATTTTCCCCCTCGGGTATACAAAATGCCATGGACCCTGTCACGACGTGTAACAATTGTATAATGTAGGTAAGGCGCAAGCCTTGCACAATTTCCTGAGACACCCCTGAGCTGTCATAAGCGTATTATTGTAACCAGATTATTTTTTAGGTATTCTTGTTTGGGGGTCAATTGATAAATTCTTGAACCTAAGGTCCTTCCAAGGTCATACATGTAGGCCTATGTCAAATATCGTCACTAGCCAAGCAGTTTCATTGCATATTAAAACCTAACTAGACTTATGACTAACTTTAAAATACATTTGAATCAAATCTAATACTAAAAGAATTTAATTTCTAAATAAATATTTTTGATATAGCCTAAAATTATATCATTGAAGTGGTTTTTAATCTTGATAAACACCTCACACATGTGTTCTCAATTTGACACAAACAACTTAAAAGCTGAACCTTCATCTCTGTGGTCTAAATGAAGTGGAACTTCGACATGATTTTCGGTCCATGCAGTATAACAGTTGACACTGTTTCTCTTTGGTTTTAAGTTAGAGTTATATTAGACTTTTCAAAACGTAAACCAACTATAGGAAGTGTGTAGAACTCCATAATTTTGATAGACGTGTGTTTTCATTTGATTTTCAGAAGCAAAAGGCAGAGAAAGCAGCTTCCTGTTCAAAGAGACTCAAAGAAATACTTTAAAAAAACAAGAAGGTTATCGTGTACAGCTCTTCAGATGAAAATGACACACCATTGGCAACAGAAAAAACAAAACCAAAGCGTAACTTGGTGAGTGACAATGCTTAAGTTTAGGTTATTATTCCATGAGAATGTCACAACCAAAAATCTAGGTGGGCTCATTACTGTTAGGATGAACTGTCTAAGCACCTGACCATAAATTTATAGTACCCTGGCTGGCAGAAATACCGTTTCACAGACATCTTATTAAAGGTACCAAATCTTGTGTAACAATTCATTCAATGCCTTAAACCAAAAAATCTGTCATGGATTAGTGGAAGCTAATTAATAACAAAAACATATTAATAAAAGCCGGATCAGTCTTTTAATCCTCATGTTTATGGTGTATCAAATTTACAGTGATGCACAGTGTATAAAGGGCATGTTGCATATCCCCTTCTGAATGTTTGATGTTCATTAATGTTTCAGTCTCAAAAGAGGAAAGCCCTTTCAGCAACAGAGGAACAGCGTGACTGCACAGGATGTTTGGAGCTTGAAGAAATAAAGCAGGAAAACAGAAAACTCCAGAGGTTGAACATCAAGCTTCAGCAAAGGCTAATGGCTAGATTGGAAGGTTTGTTATTTCATAAGGCTTTGAAACCGAGTCAAAAAAATGGAGTAGAAATAATACATCACCAACACCAGCTTTCTGGAACGGGAGATCACACACGGGAAAGGCGAAGCCATGAGGGCTTTTTCCAACTTGTTTTTCGTATGAAACGTGCATTAATGTATGCTGACCCTCGTCGCTTCTGATTGGTTTGGACTTTTGCTACCCTTTTGGATTGGAAAAGTCGAAATTGCAAACAAGTTGGAAAAGGCCCTTGTGGCTTTGCCACTCGGGTGTGTGGTCTCCTGTTCCAGTCGCTTTGGATCGCGGCTGTACGAAGTTGTCAAAGCCACGAAAGCCTTGACAAAAGGCTACTGTAAGTAGGAACACAGTAGTTTGGGATGATTCAAGTGACAGTAATTAACTGCTTGAAAAAAAAGTGTGGTTAATGTATACAAACTATACATGTCATTAATGCAGTGTCATGAACAATCCTGAAATGCATTTCAAACTAGTTAGGCAGCACTTGTTGTAATTGACCGACTACTCACGTATTTGACTGACAGTCCCTAGTAGTGTTTGACCATGCCCCAATTAAATTATGTGAGACTAATGGAAGCTGCTTTTAAAAACCCGATGTGATGTTTCTGTCTTATTCTGGAAATAAATGTTTAGTGTTTTTATATTATTTGTAATACAGAGAAAGATCAAGCATCATCACTACACCTATCAAGGGCTGTTGCCCCAACTCCTGCTCTCCCCCATTCACCTGCTGTCGCCCCTTCAACCTCTGCACACACTGATGCAGACCTCTCATCAGGAGTTGCTGCTCTCCAAGATAAATATGTAAGATTAATATTTGCATCTGCTGCACCAATTCTATACATGTGCTCACTTTAAATATCAAGAAACAGCCCTCTAAGTTGTAATATATTTTTGAGAATTATTGCTGTCCAAAATCTGGGCCTTTTTAAAGGTCTGTGCATAAAGATGGTTGTGTCACAAGGTTTGCCTTGCATCCAGTTTTTCAAAATATAGCGCTTCTGCGTCCCATACCCAATGAGGCCGAAGGCTGCGTTGGATAAGGGATGCAGACGCCCTATATTTTTCTGTATCCCACTAGCACAAGTGTGATAACTGGTAGAATAGCAGACTTTCTCAGCAGTTTTTTAGTTTTTAGTTTTGTTTTTGCCGATCTATTTTCTGGTCGTTAATGCATACAGTATACAATGCAAACAATTTAAAAATGTAGTTTATTTTTAAAGATTGCAGGATATTTAGGGTTAACTGTGTAGTCACTAAACTTGACAATGGTCATCCTCTCCTAAACAAACTGAGATATTGTTCTACTTCAGTTTTTACAGTATATTTTCATAGCATTTCTATAGCTACCCTCAATCCAAACTAAGTAAGTTAATGTAATTTAAACTTTCACATTTGTTTTTCCTTGTAGGATGTACAACCACAAGATGTCGTGTTTCTTGATAGGAAACATAAACCATCCCTGTTCACCAAAAATCTGCTCGTGAGATTTTGTGGAAGCGACACTTTGCGACATTCATCGCTAGACGGCAGAAAGCCAAATAGAGGCAACAATGAAACGAGAGCAGCAGTTGATCCAAATGCAGTCAGTGCTATTAAGGCCTTAGTAAGTAAACAATATGGCCAGGGCGAAGTTTCCAAGGTAAACCGTTACATCATAGAGAAGATAGCAGACTTGCGCAAGAGCATTGTTCAAAGTCATGAATCCTAGAGGCCAAAGATTTTCATAGGATCATACAGTTTGCTTAAAGGAACATGTTGCCTTGGATCGGTCGTGTTGGTCTTTCAAAAGCGTTTGTAACCGTTTGTTATAAAATGCATATGGGTAGAAAGATGTTGTAAAAGTAGAATACAATGATCCACACAAACATGCCTCGAAATTGCACGGTTTTCCTTTTACCTCGTCGACAAACACGATCAGCCATTTATGGGAGTCAAATTTTTGACCCCCATAAATGGCCGACCGTGTTAGTTCGCACAGTAAAAGGAAAACCATGCAATTTCGAGGGAAGTTTGTATGGATTATTGTATTCTACTTTCCAACCATATGCATTTTATAAAAAAACCGGTTACAAACGCTTTTTAAAGACCAACTTGTCCGACCATAGAGTAAGGGTCCGACCCAAGGCAACGTGTTCCTTTAAATTCCACATTATTTAAAGTACGTTAAATAAGGGAATCAATGTGTGGTGAAGAGGTTTTCAACTAGTGGTTTAAACCCAGAGAGGCCTGGTTCTTGATAATTTTACCGAGACGAAGTCGAGGTAAATTATCGAGAACCAGGCCTCGACGGGTTTAAACCACTAGTTGAAAACCGATTCAACACACATTGATTCCCATTCATAAATACCTTTTGTTAATGCCCACTGGACCTCTGTTTATAACAAGCTATTTAAAACCTCGAATTTTCAATTGTTAAAGTGTCTATAACTGTATTTTTTAATGTTTGTTAATGTTAAAACTTCGCCCTGGTCATGTTGTTTACATTCTAAAGGCTTGAATGGGAATAAAAGAGTAGTGACTCGTTCTTAAATGTCCGTTTAAAACCTTGCAGGGTCTTTGCCGTGCGATAAAGGCAGCCGACCCTGCCGGCTTTAAACGTACGTTGAAGAACTCTTCACTACCCCTTTATTCCCTTATTAATTAGCTATTGATTTACCTAAAACATTTTGTGACAGTAATTGAATGGATTTGATACACAAATTGGACTGATATTCATGCTGTTTTTTATTTAGTATTCACATAACTGTAACAGCCATTCTGTGAAGAGCTGTCAAAATGAAAACCATTAATTTGTGGACAATCACCGGAGGACAGAACTTTTGGTCCCCTGTATAGAATTATTTTCAGTGAAACAAATTTGTAGCCATGGAAAATGTTCATGTCAAAGAAAACGTGTAAAAAAGAAATGAAAAGATGTTTCTCATTGACATTTTTAGCTAAGCAGTGCATATTTTTAATGCTCAAAGAGACAGCATTTCTTGCCTAGAGAAAGTGCCTTACTGCAATAGTCTAAAACCTCTTCCATTCAGTTTCTCAGCTAGTTGGCCTCAGGAGAAGTAAACTTGAATCTGTGTTTAACTTCTTTTTAAATTAAATTAGTGAGATGATATTGCTTTGTTATTTATTAGCTGTTTAAAAACAATGGACACTATTGGTAATTGTCATACTTGGTGTATCTCAACATATGTATCAAATAACAAACCTGTGAAAACTTGAGATCAATCGGTCATCGAAGTTGCAAGAAAATAATGAAAGAAAAAACACTCTTGTCACACTTAGTTGTGTGCTTTCAGATGCTTGATTTTGAGACCTCAAATTCTAAATGTGAGGTCTCAAAATCAAAATCGTGGAAAATTACTTCTTTCTCGAAAACTACGTCACTTCAGAGGGAGCCGTTTCTCACAATGTTTTGTACTATCAACAGCTCCCCATTACTCGTAACCAAGTAGGGTTTTACGCAAATAATTATTTTGAGTAATTACCAATAGTGTCCACTGCCTAACTGTTTTACTGTTGAACATAACTGTTTTACTATTTAACTTTAATAACATAAACATACGCATTTTGACTGTAATAGTTATATTATTCAACTGCTCCTATAACAGACCATCCGGAGTCTCACACACATGAATTAAAACAACGCACATTGCTTGAAAATGTGAAGAGGAAAAAGTTATACATGCTTGAATGAACACAAATGTTCAAATAATATACATGTGCAAGACTTGCGTGGTCTAGGTTGTCAGGTTGTAAGCACTTAAGTTGTGGAGTTGTCTTGATGGTGATTAGCCTTAAAAATATGGATTTTAAATAAATGTCTTTGTGACTTTTGTTGAGTTTAATTCAATGTCTTTTAACTTCTCGTTTTTATTTACAGTAAACCCAATCGAATATCAATTAAAGTAGGAGCATAAGGTGCAGTTGTAGAAAAGTTGAAATGTTGCCTACACTGGAAATAACATTTCAAAAAGATCCAAACAAATCAAATCGGAATGTCTTTGTTCTCGACAGGAAAAATACCATTGGGAATAAGACTGTCGAAGAGCAAGTGGTTAAATCGGGGGGGGGGGGGGGGGGGGGGAATCCAATTGGAAAATAGATGAAAAATTCCCAATTGGAATAGGAAAGTCCAATTGGTAAAATGTCCAATTGGAATAGGAAAGTCCAATTGGTAAAATGTCCAATTGGTTCCAATTCAAAATGTTGATATGGAAAATTCCAATTGGAAAATTGCAATACCTATTGGTTCCAATTGGTTTGTGCCAATATCCAATGGGGAAAATATCCAATTGGTTCCAACTGAAATATTCAATTGGAAATGAATTGGAAATTTTGGTAAGGGACACGTGTTAGTTATGTGATAAACAGGTAAATGAGAAGGTAAAATATGTCAAGAAGATTTAATATGTAGATTAGGTAGGGCTCTGTATCGGTCAGAATGATACCTTCACTGATAATTTAAAAAAATCCTGAAACTGAATAAGGTGTAGTTGAGTTGAAGGTGCCAGGCAGTGTTTTAATGAGGGGTCTATTTGGAGAGATCTTTGCCAATTTCCTCTGCTATCAGATTGTTGTCATTCACTGCAATGCATGTTGGTTTATTGCCTGGTATGAACTAATGGGAGAAGGTGACAATTCCTGCTGAAGTTATTATCATTATCTAGAAAAATGAGCCCACCATTCTTGATCGCAGTCACTTGTTCTTGGTCCGGTAAGACGTTTGATTGGAAGTGGTAGTGGGATTAAAGTGAGTTTAGAAATGTTCTCTGCCATATTTACTGATATTAGATGGATAATACATTTATTTCAATAACAACTTACACGGAAGTTGGATAAATAACCACAAAACAAACATCTTAGGCCAAGGGTGAAGCAAAAGCTTTTGTTCTCGTACCTACTGAAATCAAGCTTACAATCAACAGGCAACGACTCATTTGCCTTCTAAGAAACTCCCTGGAGAATGAGGATGGAAAGTCAGTGAGGGTCAGTTACTCCAGATCACGGTACAATCTGACCTTCAATCCGTTCCACTGAAACTCCTTGATATCTTTAGATCCAGTTGCAAGGCGGGGTGCTACACCAACAAGTGCACAAGCAAGAATGCATGGCCTTGACTGCTCTTGGATGAGTAGAGAGTACAACAGTTTGATTTGTGCTAACTCACCCAAGCTGGATATTATGCATTGTGAACATAACACCAAGCACCAAAATTAACCCAGAAATATACTTAAAATCAGGATTATTATGATCTTAGATAAAGAGTAAAGCCTTTTGCGGAAAAATATCTCTTTTAAAATGTGTATAATGGTGAAAACTAATTTTCATATTGCACATAATTATACGTACGTAAAAACTCCAGAGTTGTGCTAATCACAATCAACGATCATAATAACAAGGATCCAGTCACTTTAATTGTTATTATTGGATATGCAAAGTTACTGCAAACAGGCTGGATGACCACACATTTGACCCCTTCTTGAGCGAAGATGGCACCACTCACAACTTTGTTAGTTGATTTTGAGTCAGCACAGTGTTATAAGTTACACATTGACACACATGTTTCATCCTTGCACTTAAAAAAATTGGCAGAGCTGACAAAACAATCACAGACAGTGTTCATGTTTTGTGTAATCAACCACATACATGAAATATACAAACCTGTGAAAATTTGAGCTCAATTGGTCATCGAGGTTACGAGAAAATAGTGAAAAGTTTTTTTTATGTGTTTTCTGTTTTTCAAACATCGAGTTTGTTATCGCGCGCGATAAAAACTATTGTTTTACTCATTTCTCAGAAACGATAGCATTTTAGGCAAAAAATATTTTAACTGGAACCTTTTCTACCATTACGTTACTTTACATCATGTAAGTTATGTGTGAATCTGTGAACATTTTTGTTTGTCGATCTTACCAATAGTGTACAGGGCCTTTAACATTTCGATTAAAAGGGTAGTTAGCACTATTTAAGGGCCTTCTTAATTACTTGGCACCAATATTCATTTTCTTAAATATGGAAATCTCATTCAGTAGACCATAGCTTTTCAATCCATGAAGAAATTTTGCTTGTACTCCCAACATTTTCATTAAATCGAACTTTGACCTTTGTTGACCTTTGACCCTTTCTTAAGCAAAGATGGCACCCCTTAAAATTTTCTTAAGTAGTTGATTTTGAGTCAGCACAGTGTAAGGTACACATTGACACATGTTTCATCCTTGCACTCAAAATTTCGATTAAACGTGTAATTAGCGCTAATTAAGGGCCTTCTTAATTAGACTTGGCACCATTATTTATTTTCTTAAGTACGGAAATCATAGTCAGTGGACCATGGCCTTTCAATCCATAAAGAAATTTTGCTTGCACTCCAACATTTTCATTAAATCGAACTTTGACCTTTGTTGACCTTTGACCCTTTCTTAAGCAAAGATGGCACCACTTAAAATTTTCTTAAGCAGTTGATTTTGAGTCAGCACAGTGTAAGGTACACGTTGACACATGTTTCATCCTTGCACTCAAAATTTCGATTAAACGTGTAATTAGCGCTAATTAAGGGCCTTCTTAATTAGACTTGGCACCATTATTTATTTTCTTAAGTACGGAAATCATAGTCAGTGGACCATGGCCTTTCAATCCATGAAGAAATTTAGCTTGCACTCAACATTTTCATTAAATCGACTTTTGGGGTGAGTTTAGGGGGCTCCCCCCTCCCAACGCACCACTCGGTGCACTTAAGAATTCACATTTTAAGGTTCCCCCGGGGGGTGCTGCATATCCCACACTTCAAACCTTTTGCACTAAATATTTTCAATAAACCCCGCCGGGCTCCCGGACTACTAGGAGCCTGTCTGGTAGAGCAGAATGCACTACCTTCCCAACTTTTTCGAAGCAATTATGGTTAAGTGCCTTGCTCAGGGGCACAAGTGTCATGACCGGGTATCGAACCCACACTCTGCTGCTGAAAACACCAGAGCTTAGGTCCGGTGACCTAGACCGCTCGGCCACGACACGCCACTATTTTGGATGTGTACCAGGCTCAGTTAACCCTTTCAATACCGCATTTTTTATAGGGGTCACACTGCTGTGTACCGCATTTTTTCACACACACACTAAAAAAAGCAACGTGCAGTGTTCACATTTTTTCAATCTTGATTTTCTGTGTGAAGACATATTTTTGTGGAAAAACTTTATGCACACAATTTGTAGCTTATGAAATGACCTTTTATATGATGTCAAATTTGTATACATTATCTTTATGTCCTTTGTCACCTCGATCGGCACGAATGGGTCGAGGCCCGACGGGTCCACGCCCAAGCCCACGGGTGCCGTGCTCGGTCCAGCTACCGGTATATCGTCAGGATAGTTGTCATAATTGAACGTGCCTGGCGACGAAACATCACGAGTTTCATCTGAATCTTCACTAGGTTCTTCTTCAGATATTTCCGAGTCCAATTCGGAGTCACTTACGACAAATATTTCAACCAAAACCTCCAGGTCACGAACAGCCATGATGGTGATTTTTTGTCGGGAAAATGGAAGCGTGAAATCTGGAAGTACTGTTGCATGCAATGTAATTTTTCTCAGAATATCGTAATGGCGACCCCCTATACAATACACACCATTGTGAAGCTTGATAAACAAGCTACCCGTCTATATAAAGCTCCACAGCAGAGGGCGCCAAACAAAATAATTACAGGCTCTCAAATGCCGCTGCTTTTTGTGTCGAGTAAACTCGACATTGGTACGGAAGCACTACACGGCGCACTGTCGAGTAAACTCGACAATGGTATTGAAAGGGTTAAGGCATCTTTCTAGGGCTCCACACTGCACTTACCCCCTCCCCCCCTTCAGTTCTGACTCGGTGCTACGCTGCATATGTAGGTATCGTAGGTGAGGTATTTTCTGTTATAGAATCTCCCTAAATTTGTAGGGATTTCCTATTCTATCTAAGAAATTACTCACCTCCGATACCATCCCGCCCAGATGAGTATCCTAAAAATAAACCAGAAGGTGAAATAAGGACGATTCGTATGGGCTCCTGGGAGGTGCAGTGTGTGGGTGACGTCATAGCCTTTGTTTTGTGTCAGCGAATTGCTTGCGCATGCGCATAGAAATGCATATGTAGGTATCGGAGGTGAGTATTTTCTTAGATAGAACAGGAAATCCTTACAGATTTAGGGAGAATTTACTCAGTGACTGAATTGAGTTTTTATCATATCTTTTGCAGATAGATCAAAAAATATACTCTTAAGGTAAAACTGGAGAATGATAGATAAACTTTTAAGATAACCCTATAAGGTTTTTCAAAGGTACAATACAATACATCCAGCCCTGCAGTTCAAGTGGTGTAAAATATAGCCTTTTGTCAAGGCCTCGTGGCTGGGACAGCTTCATAGTGCTGCGATCTCAAGCGACTGAAAGGGGAGACCAAGCACGCGAGTGGCGAAGCCACGAGTGCCTTTTCCAACTTGTTTGCGGTTTCTTATGTGTTTCTTTATATAATCTCACTTTCTGCTACCCAAACGAAAGCAAAAGTCCAAACCAATCAGAAGCCAATAACGTGTGTTTCATGAATAATTCATCAACAAAACCACAAACAAGTTGGAAAAGGCCCTCGTGGCTTCGTCACTCGGCTCACGCACGTGGTGTCCCTTTCCAGTCGCTCCGCTGTTAAAAAAGCTGTGGAAGCCACGATGGCCTTGTCAAAAGGCTAATTAAAATATGGACATCATCAATTAATTATTATTGGTTTATTGAAATCATTTAAAAATACATTTTCCATCGCAGCCAGAGGCCGAATTAGGGAATAAAATAACAGAAGGTAATTAATATTTACAAAATTATGTAAAAGTAAAAGAAATAAAAATCAAAAAGAGGGATTTAAAAAAACTATATATATATATACATATAAAAAAAAAACACAGAACATAGCGGAAGGTAACATTAACAATTAATGTTTAAGAGTATAAAAAAAAAATTTAAAGGAGGGCGGGGGCAGAGAATTAGACTGAGGGAGGTGGCTTTATACTTAATAATACAACAAAGTATTATTTACTTAAGTGCTGTTAATTTATTCAATTTCTGGTTGCTTACTTGATGAATGCACCAAAACATGTTTTAATTGCAAACACCAAACAAAGCCTAACATCTCCTTTCTTTGGTCTCACTTGGGGCAAAGAGGGCATGGGTGCAAGGTTCTGGGATTCCAAAGCTTTCCGATTTGCCCAATTGGCATCTTGGGAGCTGCATTGATCATTGTGGGGGAGTGGGTGTAAAGAAATAGTTTGGGGTGGCTATAGTAAATGTATCGAACATTTTGATTAACTATCAAAAAGTTTGTATTTACATTTAAATCTTAACTGTTGAATTTATCATTTGTCAGATGCAATCATGCAATAATTCCATTCCCCCAAAACGGCTGTGAGAAATACTATACTAACTATGCTAGCGCTATTAAGCCATGTGGTACAACCTCGTTTCCAATGGTGTACAATCTCGCCGCGCAATTATTTTCTTTCCCAGAGAATGATCGATACGGCGCACGCGCTACCGAGGTTGTCTGTGGGCACGAGGCAGCAGAGGCTCGTTTATCACCAATTATTCGTAAGCGCGTCAGTTATTGGTGCATGGTATGTAAACAAACCTGTATTAACCAATCGGAACACTGCATGCAAAAGGTTACAATTGTTCGCCTTTCGAGAGCTTTCAGTGTCAGTTGAGTTCCCGCTGTTTTGCGGAATTCTTTTAGCACTCCTGCATGAAATTGTAATTAAATATCTGATTATGGCTTGGACCTCGTCGAATAAAAGGAAGCAGTCACTTAAAGGAGAATATTCAGCAAAGTGGGCCTTCATAAAAGCGTCCAAAAAAGGGAGAAAATAATTAATTTATCAATAAATGTAATCATCCCTCACACCATAGAACCGGCATAGAGCAAGGTCTCTATGCTCACACACATGAAATGGATAGAGGTATGCAGGAGATGTTTTTTTGTTAATATGGAGGTATGATTGTGTCAGATATCTTTCAAAAATATAAATTTTCGGCTAAAAGGTTGCCCCAAATCGTCCGCTTACGACTTCTCTTGTCCACTCTCGTTCATCTGCACAACGAATTGGACAAACTCTTGTGCAATCTGCAGTTTGCGCCATGCAGAATCGGCAGCTCCCATTGCCTATCGAGTAAAGGTTTGCGCAATTTGCAGATTGCGCATTGTCTTGTACACCATATGAAACGAAACACGACGCGACGACCGTGGATCACAAAATCATGAGACCAAAATCACGGAGATATCAGTGGATGTGTTCTGGTTTTTTAGTTCAATTTTGTTAAAAACATGTTTGGTTGGTCAAAGTCTGACATTAAATTTTTTGTATTTAATTTTTTAATTTTTTAAAAAGTAGAATAAAAAGTTTAGGGTCGTGGCACGGGAAACCGAAAAAGACATGACAGAACACCCTTTTAAGGGGGCCTAAACTCTTTTATGCATTTTTTTCACAAATATAGGTTTTAAGGAAAAATACAGGTTTTAGGGTTTCAGAGTACAGTTTTGTGATCCCAGAGGTTGGCATGTCTGCTGTTATGTAAAATGCCTAGTTCAGTATCAACTGATGAACTGAACAGTATGCAAAACTATGTCTTGCACTGGATTTTTCTTGCCTAAGTTTAAAGCCATGTACCCTGTCTAGTTAGCCACTTGGAATCTTTTCCCAGTTGCAAAATGTACCGGAAATATTTTCTAAGTAAGTTGTGTTGTCTGTTTTGGAGCGGGGTACTATGTGTGAATGTGAGAGGCTGACCATTTAACCATGCCTGGTCACTTTGACTCTTCATCACCCACCCGTCTTGTCAATGGGAACCATGGGTGATTGGAAATGGATCCAAACTACATTTCTCTGACTGTATATATTCCAGGATCACAAGAGAGCCAAACACAAGCATTCAAGTGTGACATTACATATGTTTGGGCCTTATCTTCCTAGCTTACTCAAAATAATTTTCATGTCCAACTATCTGTAGAGTTTCAACGTTCAAATCAATCTCAATCTTGAGTTATTCCGTAGATAATCTCGAAAGTTGTTTTTTGATGAAAAAAAACGAAGGCGAACTTCGACCCAGGGTAACAACCCGGAAGTTAAGGTGGTACGATTTTGGCGTTAACTTTTCAAATGTTGCCCAAGTCTTTATCTATCCGATGCCCAAGTATGAACTTCATAGCTTTCATATTCGTTGAGATACAGCCAAAAGCAAATGGTAATTTTTCAACGTTAAAAACCTTGTAATGACGTTATCAATGACGTCATTCAAAAAAAGTGGCGGTTTCATCTACTCACTATTGCCTATGTACATAGTAAGTTTTAAGTTTGTACAAGCTTTACTTTTGTTCAAAATTGCTGGAGAAGGTTCAGAGAGAAAGAAGAAGACGAGAAAAGAAAAAAAAACCCAAAACCAGAACAATAACAATAGTTGTTCGGCTGTTAGCCGAACACCTAAAAAATAAAAATAATAAAATAACAAGAGGTGTTCGTGCTCATATTGCACAAACACCTAAAAAATCTCGACGATTTGAAAAGCTGTTCCAACTGAAAGTTCGGAACAGCTAATGAAAAATCTTCTTAGGATTACACAAGCCATGTAGCTAGTGGCATTACCGGACACTCAAAGTGGGGTAAAAGACATTGTTTTGGGTGGCTCTAGTTAATGCATCAAACCATTCACTATTGCACTTTTCAATATCAATGGGGCGAGGGGAAGGCGTTCTGAGCTGTCCCCCTATCCCCCTCTAGTTATGCCACTGCATTTAACTGATGCATGGACAGTGGGTTGTGGTACTAATATTGATAGTAAGTACCAGTAGACAATTAATCTTCTTGCTTTTCATATCTTGATCATATCTTTATTTTTTGAAGGAACCAAAAGAAGTTCAAACCAGAGGGGGCGGGGCGTCAAAGGATGGGGAGAGAAGCAGAAACCAATGACCTGGTGATGCCTGGCGTAGCACAGACTGCACAGATAACTTCAACCAGATCAAACTTCAATAGTGACTAGGTGAAAGATGGTAGAAATTTGAGCTTCTTTTAGAATCAGGATTTCAAATATCAGACAAGAAATGAGAGCATTTAATACGAAAATGCACTGAAGTTTACCAACACATTTGGAATAATTTTCATTAGGGCAGCTAACATAACGCCTATGTAATAACCTGGGTGTTAAATTTGATGGAGGAGTATTGTCTAAATCTGGGTTTCCCAACTCGTTTTTTACGTGAGCAGCTGCATCAATCATGTCATTTATATCAACCAATCAGTTTGTATAGTTTTATCTAGCATTTTTTCACAATCACTTTTATTAATCATTTACAATTCATACATTGTTATTTCCCGTAAACATTTTTGTTGAACTATGAACATGTGTGTATACTTGAACTTTGATTGTTAAAACCAGGGACCCTAGCTGGTGTAACTGAGCAAGTTCTGTGACCCCTTTTTACAATTCCAGTCAATCTTCTTTCATCAAAAAGCAGTTTTGAAGACATTTCCCTTGATTTTATAAATCAGTGGTATAATAAAACCCATAACAACCCTTTATACAAAGATTCTGCCCTTTTGATTGGCTTAGAGTGCGTCACATGGTATGTCTTAGTTTTACTGGAAACCCTTCAAACGTGACAGGCTATACATGCAGAGAACAATGTACTTTACCCATATTTACAAATGTACTATCCCATAGCAACCAATGTACCATACCCATAGCAATAGCAGCTTCTTGGTACTTTGACATCCAGGCACAGTATATTTATGGGTGTTATGAAAATAATATTGACTGCTTTTACTTGTGCTATGGTTAAAACTACAACTCCAATGGTAACCCCTGGAGCGGTCTGTTTTTGTGATGCTGAACCTCAGGGGAAAATAGAACACACCAAGGATCACCTCGGTAGTTTAAACCATAGCACTCGCAGCAGAATTGTCCATTATTTGAGTTTCTTTTCCTAACTCTTTTGTCATTTACCTCTTGGTACTTTCAATAAATATTTTGAATAGCTATGACATTTTTTGTATTGACATTTAAATTTTAACTGTTGAACTTATCAGTTGTCAAGATGCAATCATGCAAGGAATATGTATACAGCGTATCGGTAAACTCTGTTTGACCGAAATAACTTTAATCCACTTAACCTGACATCATTGCACAAAATAAATCTTGGTTGAGCCGTTTTGGGATTCAGATTAAAACTTAATGTAAAATGCCTTGTTCAGTATCAACTGATGAACTGAACAGTATGCAAAACTATGTCTTGCACTGGATTTTTCTTGCCTATTGTTTAAAGCCACCTCCCCTGTCTAGTTAGCCACTTGAATCTTTTCCCGGTCGCAAAATTTGCCGGAAATATTTTCTGAGTAAGCTATGTTGTCTGCTGGGGAGCGGGGCACCATGTATGAATGTGAGAGGCTGACCATTTAACCATGACTAGTGACTTTGACTCTTCATCACCCTCTTGTCTTGTGAATGGGAACCATGGGAGATTGGAAATGGATCCAATCTAGGTTTCTCTGACTGTATCCTTCCAGGATCACCAGGGAACCAAACACAAGCATTGAAGTGACTAGTCACATGCTCAGGCCTTACCTACCTAGCTTATTGAAAATAATGTTCATGGCAGACATGATACAGTGTGCATGGAAAAGTGACAAACATTAACATTTTACATCAGTTCATGACTCAGGATGGAAGTGCTCCATGAATATTGTCTTCGGAAACTAAACTTTATACATGTATTTGATCTAAGAACGTAATTATCTGATTATATTTTGCAGTCGAAAGTAAACAATAAAGAGTCTACTCAACCTGGGAAGCCCAAGGTTTATCAATAATAAAAAGGGGATGAGTATTGTAATAGAGGATATTAAGCAAAGGGTTAAGGTTAAGGCTGCAAAAGTGAAGAGGACTGACGACACAGGTCGCTATTCATGTTACATGGATGTCACAGTCAGGCTGAGTGGGTGTTTGACTTATTTTCCTCCCATTTTATTTTTATTTTGAGATTTTTCAAATGTGACATGTGTGTCACATGAGGCTCCCCTGGGTTTTAAGTTAATTAAACAAGTCATGTAGCCAGTGGCATACCAAACACTCAGGGGGGATGGAGGGGAGTGGGGTAAAGACATAGTTTGGGGTGGCTATTGTGAATTTATCGAACCATTCATTGTGCACTTTTCAATCTCACTGGGGTGACAGGGAGGCGTTCTGAGTGGTCCCCCTTTCCCCCTCTGGTTATATTCCACTATATGGACAGCGGGTTGTAATGCTAATTTTGGTAGTTAGTACCACTAGACAATTAATCTTCTTGCTTCTGATATCTTGATCATATTCTTATTTTTTGAAGGAACCAAGAGAAGTTTAAGCCAGAGCGGACGTCAGGGGATGGGGAGAGAAGCAGAAAGAGATCAAGTGTTACTTACCAGTTTCCTGGTGATGCCTTGCGTAGCACAGACTGCACAGATAACTTCAACCAGATCAAACTTCAATAGTGACAAGGTGAAAGATGGTATAATTTGAGCTTCTTTCAGAATAATGATTTCAAGTATCAGACAAGAAATGAGAACATTGAATACAAAAATGCACTGAAGTTTACCAACACATTTGTAATAAGCGTCATTAGGTAGGAAAGAATCAACCAATGTATCAAAGAAACAACCGTCTAGCTTTAGTAGGCTAATATCATAACACTACTGTAATAACCAGTGTGTTAAAATTGATTGAGGGGCGTTGTCTCGTTCTGGGTTTCCCAACTCATGTCACGTGAGCAGCTGCATCGATTATGTCATTCAAACCAACCAATCAGTTTGTATAGTTTTATCTAGCATGTCTTCGTAATCACTTTTCTTAATCATAATTTGCATACAAATACATTGTTATTTGCCATAAATATTTTTGTTGGACTATGAAAATTTGTTTTTACCTGAATTCTGACTGTTCAAACAGGACTTTATGCTGAGGTATATCTGGTGGAATCTGGTTGGTGCATTGGTAATAGACCCTTCCCATGAAATATTTAAATTGCACATCACGCGTGCGCACTTACACTGCTGGTTGGCAAAATGATGGAACATTGCCCCTTTTTGTGTGGGGCTGATGGTGGCGTGACGCAGACGCGCTTGTGCGTCTACTTAGTGCACAACTCTATGGCGTTTGCCAACCATCAGGGTCTGTACGCATGCGTGAATGTAATTAGCATATTTCATGGGAAGGGTCCATTGAGTCCCCTATAATTGGTTCATCCCATTAACTGCGTAGGTATGAGCATAAAATTATATTTAAACCAGGAACCCTAGCTGGTGTTTCTGAGCAAGTTCTATGATCGTATTTTATTCACAATTCAAGTCAATCTTCTTTCAATACAAAGTGATGTAAAACCAGTCTATATTTACCAGCAGTTTTGAAGCATTTTCCTTTATTTTATAAATCAGTGGTCTAATAAAACACATAACAACCTTTTAAAAGATTCCGCCCTTTTGATTGGCAAGAGTTTGTCACATGATCTGTCTTAGTTTTAACGAAAACCCTTCAAATATGACAGAATATACATGCAGAGAACAATGTACTTTACCCATAGCTACAAATGTACTATCCCATAGCAACCAATGGACTATACCCAAAGTAACAGCAGCTTCTTGGTACCTTGACATCCAGGCACAATATAGTTATAGGGTGTTATAACAAGAATATTGACTGCTTTTATTTGTGCTATGGTTAAAACTTCAACTTCAATGGTAATCCCTGGAGCTGTCTGTTTTTGCGTTGCAAAGCCTCGGGAAAATAGAACGCACCAAGGATCACCTTGGGACTGGTAGTTTAACCATAGCACTCGGAACAGTCAATATTTGTATAATATTCACTGGTGTAAAGGGGGTGAGGGGGTTCCCACTCTAATCTTGCCCCTCTTGTTCTCCAAATAAGATTGAAAAAATGCCCTAATTACTGGTTTGGTACATGAAGTAGCCCCCCCCCCCCCCGCCCCCTAAAAAAGAAGTGGTACAAACATTACTTTCTGTCGATAACCTCCCTCCCTTTAGAAAAAAATCACAGTACCACCAATTAAAATAAAAACAGACACCAAATAATCCTTAACCACCCTCCCCCCCTTCGACACACAAAATATGTTGGAGCCGAATTGTCTGTACAACCAAAATAACTTTGGTCCACTTCACCTGACATCATTGCACACAATTAATCTTGGTTGTGCCATTTGTAAGAAGTTAACCATTTTAACCATGCCTCATGACTTTGACTCCTCATCACTCTTGTGTTTTGTGAATGGTAACCATGGCTGATCCAAATTGGATCCAAACTATATTTCCCTATCTGTCTCCTTCCAGGATCACCAGAGAGCCAAACACAAACATTGAAGTGACTAGTCACTTGCTCAGGCCTTACCTACCTAGCTTATTGAAACAAATGTATTGATGGCAGACATTAATGTTCATGGCGTGCATAGATAAGGCACAGACTCATGAACATTTGACGTCAAAAATACTCATGACTTGGGGATGAAAGTGCTACATGAATATTGTCTTCAGTAATTAAGTCTTTGGTTTTTCTTCAGGCCAACTATAAACTTACCCTTTATATCTCATTTTAAAACATAATCGTTTGATATTATTTTGCAGTCAACTTTTAAAAACTATAAGTAAACAATGAAGAGTCTACTCAGGATTACACAAGCCATGTAGCCAATGGCAATACCAGACACTCAAGGGGGATGTAAAGAAATAGTCTGGGGTGGCTAAAGCTAATGTATCGAACCATTCATTGTGCACTTTTCAATCTCACTGGGGGGAGGGGAGGCGTATTGAGCCCTTTCCCCCAATGGTTATGCCTCTTCATGTAGCTGATGCATGGACAGCGGGTTGTGGTACTAATATTGATAGTAAGTACCACTAGACAATTAATCTTCTTGCTTTTCAAATCTTGATCATATTCTTATTTTTCGAAGTTCAAACCAGAGAGGATGTCAAAGGATGGGGAGAGAAGCAGAAAGCGATCAAGTGTTACTTAACAGTGACCTGGTGATGCCTGGCGTAGCACAGACTGCACAGATAACTTCAACCAGATCAAACTTCAATAGTGACTTCAAAGGTGAAAGATGGTATAATTTTGAACTTCTTTCAGAATCAGGATTTCCAATATCAGACAAGAAATGAGAACATTAAATACAAAAATGCACTGAAGTTTACCAACACATTTGTAATAAGCGTCATTAGGTAGGAAAGAATCAACCAATGTATCAAAGAATCAACCGTCTAGCTTTAGTAGGCCTACTAACATTAACACTTCTGTAATAACCAGTGTGTTAAAATTGATTGAGGGGCGTTGTCTTGTTCTGGGTTTCCCAACTCATGTCAAGTGAGCAGCCGCATCAATTATGTCATTCAAACCAACCAATCAGTTTGTATACTTTTATCTAGCATGTCTTCGTAATAACTTTTCTTAATCATAATTTGCATATAAATACATTGTTATTTGCCATAAAAATTTTTGTTGGACTATGAAAATTTGTTTTTACCTGAACTTTGACTGTTCCAACAGGACTTTATGCTGAAGTATAAATGGAGGAATCTGGTTGGTGCATTGGTAATAGATTTTCCTGTGGGTTCATCCCATTAACTGCATATAGGTAGAGGGCATTAAATTATATTAAAGCCAGGGACCTTAGCCGGTGATAATGAGCAAGTTCTGTGACCCCAGTCTGTGGTCTAATAAAACACATAACAACCTTTTAAAAGATTCTGCACTTTTGATTGGCAAGAGTTTGTCACATGATCTGTCTTTTACCGAAAACCCTTCAAACGTGACTGTGCAGAGAACAATGTACTTTACCCATAGCTACAAATGTACTATCCCATAGCAACCAATGTACTAAACCCATAGCAACAGCAGCTTCTTGGTACCTTGACATCCAGGCACAATATAGTTATAGGGTGTTATAAAAAGAATATTGACTGCTTTTATTTGTGCTATGGTTAAAACTTTAACTCCAATGGTAATCCCTGGAGCTGTCTGTTTTTGCGATGCAAAGCCTCAGGAAAATAGAACGCACCAAGGATCACCTTGGGACTGGTAGTTTAACCATATAGCACTTGGAGCAGTCAATATTTGTATAATATTCATTGGGGCCGGGGGTCCCGCTTTAATCTTGCCCCTTTTTTTCCAAATGAGTTTGAAAAAATGCACTAAATATTGGTTCTATACAAGTACCCCCCCCCCCCAAAAAAAAAAAAAAAAGAAAGAAAGGTACAAACATTCCTTCCTGCCGAAAACCCCCCTCCCTTCAGAAAAAATCCCTCACAAAACAGACTCAAAAGAATCCTTAACCACCCTCCCCCTCCAACACACAAATTATGTTGGGGCAGCATTTTCCAATAGTTGAGTTTCTTTTCCTTACTCTTTTGTCATTTACACCTACCTTGGTACTTTCAATAAACATTTTTAATAACTCTGATTTTTTTTTTTTTTTGACATTTAAATTTTACCAGGAAACTTATCAAAATCAAGATGCAATCATGCAAGGAATATGTATACAGCGTATCGGTATAAAACTCTGTACAACCAAAATAACTTTGATTCACTTAACCTGACATCATTGCACAAAATAAATCTTGGTTGAGCCGTTTTGTGGTTCAGATTAACACTGTTATGTAAAATGCCTAGTTCAGTATCAACTGATGTACTGAACAGTTTGTAAAAATATGTTTTGCACAGGATTTTTCTTGCTTTTAAGTTTAAAGCCACCTCCCCTGTCTAGTTATCCACTTGGAATCTTTTCCCGGTCGCAAAATGTAACGGAAATATTTTTTAAGTAAGCTGTGTTGTCTGTTTTGGAGCGGGGTACTATGTGTGAATGTGAGAGGCTGACCATTTAACCATGCTTCGTGACTTTGACTCTTCATCACCCACCTGTCTTGTCAATGGGAACCATGGGTGATTGGAAATGGATCCAAACTACATTTCTCTGACTGTATACTTCCAGGATCACCAGGGAGCCAAACACAAGCATTGAAGTGTGACATTACATATGCTTGGGCCTTATCTTCCTAGCTTACTGAAAATGATATTCATGGCAGACTTGATATAACAAACATTAACATTTGACATTGAAAATATTAGATGTAAAATATTCATGACTCAGGATGGAAGTGCTCCATAAATATTGTTTTCAGTAATTAAGTCTTTGGTGTTCCTTCAGGCCATCTCTAGACTAACCCTTTATATCTCATCTAAGAACATAATCATCTAATAATATTTTGCAGTCGATTTTAAAAACTAGGCCTATAAGTAAACAATGAAAAATCTTCTTGGGATTACACAAGCCATGTAGCTAGTGGCATATTACCGGACACTCAAAGTTGGGTGAAAGACATAGTTTGGGGTGGCTATAGTTAATTTGTATCAAACCATTCATTATTTCACTTTTCAATCTCACTGGGGGAGGGAAAGGCGTTCTGAGTGGTCCTCCTTTCCCCCTCTAGTTATGCCACTGCATGTATAGCTGATGCATGGTTGTGGAACTAATATTGATATTAATCTTCTTACTTTTGCTGGGACAAATTCTTTTATTTTTGAAGGAACCAAGAGAAGTTCAAACCAGAGAGGGGCGTCAAAGGATCGGGAGAGAAGCAGAGAGTGATCAAGTGTTACTTACCAAAGACCTGGTGATGGCTGGCGTAGCACAGACTGCACAGATAACTGCAACCAGATCAAACTTCAATAATGACAAGGTGAAAGATGGTATAATTTGAGCTTCTTTCAGAATCAGGATATCAAATATCAGACAAGAAATGAGAGCATTTAATAGAAAATACACTTATTAGTTTAACAACACATTTGGAATAATCGTCATTAGGGCAACTCCATAATGCCTACATAATAACCTGTGTGTGTTAAAATGTATGGATCGAGATTAGTCTATGTTTAGATTAGTTTTATCTGGCATTTTTCTGTAACCCTTTTTGATTAATCATTTGTAGTTCACAAAGTGTACGTTATTTCTCATAAACATTTTGTTGGACTATGAAGATTTGTGTACTTGAACTTTGAATGTTTAAATAGAAGATAATGCCGAGGTTCAAGAGGATTGATCTGGCTGGTGCATTGGTTTTCTGTTGTACATGTAGGTTCATCCCACTAACTGTAGAAAGAGAGCTTTTAAAGAGAATTATTAAATCAGGGACCCTAGCTAGTGATAATAGCAAGCTCATTGACACTTTGGTTTTGTAGAGTCCAAGTCGATCGATCCTTTGTAAAAAGTGAAGTAAAACAACCCCCTCCCATGCTCTCACACACACAGCTCTGTGTTGCAGTCACCCTGTAGACATTCCTTTGTTCTATTTGTTGTCCTGTTTCCTTTTATACTTTAGTATCGTTGTTTTTGATTTAATTGTGAGGTGTTCATGTTGTGTGCATTTTTTATTGTAAAGCGCAATGGTCTTTTATGGAAATGCGCTTAATAAATCTTGTTAATAATAATAATAATAATAATATACAATCCTTTTTCTCAACACTGTAAATAACACTGTGTGGACGTGTGTAAGTCCACATATTTTGTTTAATCCCTCCATTATGTGGAGCTCTTTTGTTCTCAGGTTCACACTTCTTATGTAGCGTGAAAACACACACATGTCTGGTTATTTTTCACCTGAAAGTTTGAGTCTGACAAAGGCTTCAGGCAAGGAGCCTTTCTCAGGCATCTGAAAGCACACAATTCTATACAAGGGTGTTTGTTTCTTTCATTGTTTTATTGCAACTTTGATGACCAATTAAGCCCAAATTTTCTTAGGTTTGTTTTTTTATGCATATGGTGGTATACACCAAGTGAGTATACTAGTCTTTGACAATTACCAAAAGTATACCCTGTATCTAAGTATGCATTGTTATGTCTTTCTAAGTTCATGTCCAAAATATAATGTTATACTATTAAAAAGACTTCAGACTCTAGTGATTGTAGGGTCCACTGCATGGGCTACAATTAGCAGAATAAAAGCCACTTTAACAAACAGTTGTGAAAAAAAGATCTGAAGTAGGGTGTCTGGTATTTGAAGTGGAAATCAAATATTGCTGGGGGGGGGGCTTGTTGAAGATAAGGACTCACTGTGAGTGGCAAACTTTTCGGTAAATGCACAAATGTATATAAAATGTGAATCATTAGGATCCAAGTCTCCAAGATGCATGTCCCCACATTTCCAGCTGTTAAGTAAAGGACCCTGTCACACAGAACCAATTGTTTGTTTTTAGTTAAGAATTTTCAACAAAGGCGTTTTATCAGGTCAATTTTTTTTTTTTTTTTTTTAAAGTTATATGATTGAAGTTTTGTTTGTTTCAAAATCACAGCATCTTCCATCGTATATGATCATGCAGTCTACTCTGATCTTCTTGAGTAGTTTAGTTGAAACCCACAGCATCTTGTTATGATCAATCTACTCTGATCTTCTTTGAGTAGTTTAGTTGAAACCCACAGCACATTGTTATGATCACCCTACTCTGATCTTCTTTGAGTAGTTTAGTTGAAACCCACAGCACATTGTTATGATCGGTCTACTCTGATCTTCATTGAGTAGTTTAGTTGAAACCCACAGCATCTTGTTATGATCAGTCTACTCTGATCTTCATTGAGTAGTTTAGTTGAAACCCACAGCATCTTGTTATGATCAGTCTACTCTGATCTTCATTGAGTAGTTTAGTTGAAACCCACAGTACATTGTTATGATCGGTCTACTCTGATCTTCTTTGTGTAGTTTAGTTGAAACCCACAGCATCTTGTTATGATCAGTCTACTCTGATCTTCATTGAGTAGTTTAGTTGAAACCCACAGCACATTGTTATGATGAGTCTACTCTGATCTTCATTGAGTAGTTTAGTTGAAACCCACAGCACATTGTTATGATCAGTCTACTCTGATCTTCTTTGAGTAGTTTAGTTGAAACCCACAGCATCTTGTTATGATCAGTCTACTCTGATCTTCATTGAGTAGTTTAGTTGAAACCCACAGCATCTTGTTATGATCAGTCTACTCTGATCTTCATTGAGTAGTTTAGTTGAAACCCACAGCATCTTGTTATGATCAGTCTACTCTGATCTTCATTGAGTAGTTTAGTTGACACCCACAGCATCTTGTTATGATCAGTCTACTCTGATCTTCATTGAGTAGTTTACTTGACACCCACAGCACATTATGATCGGTCTACTCTGATCTTCATTGAGTAGTTTAGTTGAAACCCACAGCACATTGCTATGATCGGTCTACTCTGATCTTCATTGTGTAGTTTAGTTGAAACCCACAGCATCTTGTTATGATCGGTCTACTCTGATCTTTATTGAGTAGTTTAGTTGAAACCCACAGCACATTGTTATGATCAGTCTACTCTGATCTTCATTGAGTAGTTTAGTTGAAACCCACAGTATCTTGTTATGATCAGTCTACTCTGATCTTCATTGAGTAGTTTAGTTGAAACCCACAGCACATTGTTATGATCACCCTACTCTGATCTTCATTGAGTAGTTTAGTTGAAACCCACAGCATCTTGTTATGATCAGTCTACTCTGATCTTCATTGAGTAGTTTAGTTGAAACCCACAGCATCTTGTTATGATCAGTCTACTCTGATCTTCATTGAGTAGTTTAGTTGAAACCCACAGTACATTGTTATGATCGGTCTACTCTGATCTTCTTTGTGTAGTTTAGTTGAAACCCACAGCATCTTGTTATGATCAGTCTACTCTGATCTTCATTGAGTAGTTTAGTTGAAACCCACAGCATCTTGTTATGATCAGTCTACTCTGATCTTCATTGAGTAGTTTAGTTGAAACCCACAGCATCTTGTTATGATCAGTCTACTCTGATCTTCATTGAGTAGTTTAGTTGAAACCCACAGTACATTGTTATGATCGGTCTACTCTGATCTTCTTTGTGTAGTTTAGTTGAAACCCACAGCATCTTGTTATGATCAGTCTACTCTGATCTTCATTGAGTAGTTTAGTTGAAACCCACAGCACATTGTTATGATGAGTCTACTCTGATCTTCATTGAGTAGTTTAGTTGAAACCCACAGCACATTGTTATGATCAGTCTACTCTGATCTTCTTTGAGTAGTTTAGTTGAAACCCACAGCATCTTGTTATGATCAGTCTACTCTGATCTTCATTGAGTAGTTTAGTTGAAACCCACAGCATCTTGTTATGATCAGTCTACTCTGATCTTCATTGAGTAGTTTAGTTGAAACCCACAGCATCTTGTTATGATCAGTCTACTCTGATCTTCATTGAGTAGTTTAGTTGACACCCACAGCATCTTGTTATGATCAGTCTACTCTGATCTTCATTGAGTAGTTTAGTTGAAACCCACAGCACATTGCTATGATCGGTCTACTCTGATCTTCATTGTGTAGTTTAGTTGAAACCCACAGCATCTTGTTATGATCGGTCTACTCTGATCTTTATTGAGTAGTTTAGTTGAAACCCACAGCACATTGTTATGATCAGTCTACTCTGATCTTCATTGAGTAGTTTAGTTGAAACCCACAGTATCTTGTTATGATCAGTCTACTCTGATCTTCATTGAGTAGTTTAGTTGAAACCCACAGCATCTTGTTATGATCAGTCTACTCTGATCTTCATTGAGTAGTTTAGTTGAAACCCACAGCACATTGCTATGATCGGTCTACTCTGATCTTCATTGTGTAGTTTAGTTGAAACCCACAGCATCTTGTTATGATCGGTCTACTCTGATCTTCATTGTGTAGTTTAGTTGAAACCCACAGCATCTTGTTATGATCGGTCTACTCTGATCTTCATTGAGTAGTTTAGTTGAAACCCACAGTACATTGTTGTGATCGGTCTATCCTGATCTTCTTTAAGAAGTAGCCACACTTTTGTATCGGCACTTTTTTAAAGAATGGTTCACTGCGCTCAACCCACTGTAGTTATTAAACTTAGGACATATAGGACGTTTAAAAGGAACCTCGAGATAGAGCCATACCTATGTTATTTGTACAATCCTCAATATCGTCACTATTTAGCAAGGTTTAGATGCTCAGCACATAAACTACAAGTTGAGGTTGGGAGATATACAGGTGTAGAATTTAAGGATCGTATTTGTCTCCATTGCTTGGAGGATGTTGAAACGGAAATTCACTTCATTTGTTTTTGCCCAATGTTTACTGTATTCAGAAAGAAATTGTATGATACCATTGGTCAAAGTTACACGGATTTTAGTCTCTTATCGGAAAAGGACAAATTTATTTTCCTAATGAGTTCTCACGATAAAACCATTATGAATTGTGTTGCGAAGTACATATTCTCTGCTTTTAAGTTAAAGGAAAACCAAGTATAATTTAATATTTGTTCATGCTAACCTCTCCTTCTTTGTTATATTGTAAGTTTAAAATTTTGTTATTGTTGTAACCTTTCCTCAGGGTATGGGGTTTGTTCCGTTTTTGGAATAAAATTAATACAATACAATACAATTAATATCATGCAGGCTCACTTATAACATGTATTGTTCATTGCTTTACATTTGAGTTCATAATCGTGCCCAGCCTCAGCCTAAACAGTTTTTTGATCTTCCCATATTTCAACATGATACTAAAGCTCTTTCTGGTTTCTTTCAGGAACCTTCCCAGTGTTGCTGTTTGATTCTCTGGCTTGCGTTTGGAATAAGCACGTTTGGCACCTTAGTTATTGACCTCTTGATGGGATGAAAGAGAAGCAATCCTGGGCTATGGATTCAAAAGGAACAGCAGGGAAGACAAATTGAAGATATTATTCTTCAATACAGAGAGAAGCATGTCCAAAGAACGTCTAGATTAAATGTTTCTGTTGATCCAGTTCCTGGGCAAGTTTGTGTGTTAAAGGTATGATAAATAAGTGGTACTATAAATACGTTGAGGACTGGTTTTTAATCTGAAAGCTATACATCTAAGAATGTTGGGACAAGTTCAGAAATATGTCTTAAAAATACTACCTCATGCCTAGTGGGGCAGGTGGGGAAATACTGGGGGGTGGGAGTTGTGCCTTTAATAATTAAGCAGGAAATTTGTCACACAGTCAGAGTAAGTCATTAGAAAGGTATTGGGCTTTAGGACCATCACAGATTTGAAATTTAAATCATTTTAATACATGATTAATGAGCAATTCTACAAAATGCTGACATTGCTTGTTATACTTATCATTTTATGTAACTACATATTTTTGAAAGGGCTATTGTGCAATGGTCCAAAAGCCAAATATCTGTATCATGACATGCCCTGACTTTTGTCGTCAAAGGTACAATCCCATTACCTATCTGAATTACTAACAATGAACAGTAGCTTCTAAATTTGATATACCAGATACATGTATGCCAAATGAACATGCAAAAAGATAGCTTTTTCTCAAAAACAGTGACTATATGTAATTTGATTTTATGTGACAGGTTGTTGGTGTATGATAATTAGATGATGGGAATGATTTTACTCTTCCATTTCTTTCTACCTCCATGCATACACTAATGATGTGTTCTCCCTTAAATTGTTCTCGGATTGACCCAGTGATTGTAATGCCTAAATACTTTGTAACCTGTGAAATCACATGCTCACAAGCAAGCCACAGAGCCTGGACTTCCTGCAGGTACAATTTGTACCCCATTTACAAGCCACAGAGCCTGGACTTCCTGCAGGTACAATGTGTACCCCATTTACAAGCCACAGAGCCTGGACTTCCTGCAGGTACAATGTGTACCCCATTTACAAGCCACAGAGCCTGGACTTCATGCAGGTACAATGTGTACCCCATTTACAAGCCACAGAGCCTGGACTTCCTGCAGGTACAATGTGTACCCCATTTACAAGCCACAGATCCTGGACTTCCTGCAGGTACAATGTACCCCATTTACATTTCATGGAGATTGGACATTCAGATTTGTATTTACTTTTGATATGAAGAGAGGGGGCACATCTCAAAACTTGTTCAGCTGTTAACTTTATAACTTTTTAACTTCTGCAAAAGTTAGGACTCAAAATGTAAAACTTCCCATATGACCAGTGTCATTATCTTGCCTGCCAGAAAGGCCCAGGAATGTACAAAGTGACTTTCTTTGTAAACACAAGTTACAAAGTCTTTAATTAGTTGTTTTCCATGGGGACTGAGAGTGACCTGATAAGGGGATATGAGTGGCGTATACTCTATGGTAGTATCACATCTTAAGTGTGTCGTAATTCCACTGTAAGCCACGCCCACTTCAAACAAACTTACTCCCCTGATTACCAGAAGCCCATAGGAGTTGAATTGAGCTCATTTTTGGTGGGATGATTTATGCAAGAAAAGTTTATTAATTAAGGTTGGCTTTTACATACGCTCTTTTAATACTGAAAGTTTTTTCAAACAATAAGTTTTCATTTATTTTATTTATTTCATTACAGATCCAACACCGCAAATACCTCCCATAACAGGATGAAGAAATGTTCAGTTTACAACAAGGGAGGAAAATCCTAATGGGGAAAAACCCATGCAATCGAGTAAGGACTGAGCCAACCTAATCCCCCCTGAGCCAACCTGATACTTGTGACGCGATGACGTACCAACAGGGTACAATCTAAAACGTAGGCATTGTATTATTCTGTCGGACTTAAGGTTTGGGATTACTCCCCCTCGATCTTTCTGCAGATGTTTTTTAAGGGGACTGAGAATAGCTTGGAGGGGTCATGAGAGGCGTTTAAATGCTACACTATCACAAGAGCAGGCTTTTTATTATTCTGACTTGGGGTTGGGGTTTCAAGATGAAATTTGATGAGTTGTATGACTGCTATAGGCCTAGTGGTTCGAGGGTGGACAGTCAATATTAGCTTCCTGCTGTATTGGAAGTTGACAAATAATTCACCTCTGGAACAAATTTTTTTCATACCCTAAGGTAAATTTGGTTGGAAATTGCTATCATTTACTTAATGAAACATAATCTATGTTTGGGAGTGAGTGATATTCTTTGATGCAGTGAATTGATTTAATCAGTAGGGTGTGGGGGTACAAGAGTCTAAAATGTGACATTCTAAAAATGTGTTTACTGTCAATGCATTACATAATTGTATTGAGGTATTATCTTTATTGTTTGTCTGCCTTTCACCTCTGACTTTGGCTTGATGCTTGTACCGAGCCTTGCATGCTGATTGGGATTTCAGTCCTTACCTCATTGCATGGATTTCCTTATTTGTGCTAGTCACTTTTTAGGTTTCCTTGTTTCATTGCCAGACTTAATAAATTACAATAAATTCAAAACCAAAGTATTTTCTCTGGAAAAAAAATTAAATTTCTATCAGACTCTGTGATCTTTACCACTTTCTGCATTTAGACCACCATTACTGTTTGTCCTTAAGCAGTTCACAACAGTTATCTTTATTATTTTCCCCCAACTTTTTAGTCTATGTAAATTCTGGTCTAAGTTTGATGATCACAATTGGGAGGAAACAAAAATAGTTTTTGAGTATCTTATTTCAGGCCTGATTCGAAGCTTTACTGTGAGCCACTCTTTATACCTCTCTGGGGGAAAATTATTAATAATTGAGTAAATATATAAATTAACTTCCCCTTCATCAGGCATGGTGTATATGGTTTCCTAGAAGTAAATTCAATTGTATTATTTCAATGTTCTTTGGTAACACCATTTTGTTTTTTTTATACACATTGAAATCCATGAAACCAAAGTGAGGCTGTGAGGGAAATTAGCCTGGCCCCTTCATTGTATCAATAGAATCAGGTAGTTATATCTTAAGTACACACAGAGGGGGGGGGTGACAAAATGTTTGCTCTCTATTTGCTCACGGATGTCATGGTGAGTTAAAGAGGAATACAACTTCAAGAGATTCCTGTTTGCTCCAAAGGTATTATTTCGCAATTAACTGCAGTTTCAAAATCTTGTTACTTCTCTCATTCAAATATATGAGCTGAGGCTAGAGGGACAACTACTTGACCTTATATCAGATGATCCAATATCAGCCAATCACATTGCAGTTAATTAACCAATCATCAGTGCAATAAATTGATCAATTTATAACCAATAGGGGGAAGTGTTTCTTTCTGCCAATCACATACCTTGTTTGTTATCTTAACTTGCAAGGCATAATTTGGCGGCAGCTATAGTTTCTGACACTTTGTCATAGCCTTTCAATCACAATGGAGGTGCACAGAAATCTGTGACAAATGTCATGCTTTTTATTGTCACCCACCGCCACCCCTATCACCACCTCTTAAGGGGATCTGTGTTTTGTATTCCTTCACAAGCATCAGGAAATATACAGCCAACGTAACAAGTCATTCACTTGCTTTAACCTTGTCATGTTTGGTGAATTTATTCCACACATGGGCAATTATTTGTAAAAGTTCATTACACTATTTGTCAGGCACAGCAACGGCACCCCCAGTTTTCACTGGGTGCTATTCCGACCGACTTCCACGGTGGAATGTTGCTGTGTCGGTAAATTTTTCAAAGTGGTTATCATCAGGTTCTGACATGTAGTCTATGAAGGTGTTTGAAATGTGGTGTAAATGCCCAGGAGCTTGGTGCTCATTTTGGCCTGGGGTGTACCCAGTGTGTGTGTTGGTATTTGTTGATGTTTTGTCTGTTTGCCGGTTTCCCCGAACAATAATTGGTTTCTGGTGTTTGCTCACTTTAAATGAAAACCTTTTGGCTGTGGATGACTGTGGTTACACCCCTATGTTCTGACTCCCCTATATTCCGACACCCCTATATTCCGACACCCCTATATTCCGACACCCCTATGTTCCGACACCCCTATGTTCCGACATCCCTATGTTCCTACACCCCTAAGTTCCGACAACTCAACCTATATTCCGACAACCCTATGTTCCGACATCCCTATGTTTTCGACACCCCTATATTCCAACACCCCTATATTTCTTTACCCCTATGTTCCGACAACTCAACCTGTGTTCCAACACCCCTTTGCTCCTTTACCCCTTATGTTCCGACACGTTATTTCCGCACATTATTACTCTGATAATCAATAATCAGAATACAATTTGTATTGCAGGTTTCCCGGCCAATTTCAGCAAAACTTCATTCAATTTCATTAACAAGCATTCAATTCACGCATATCCCCCTAATCCACTGAATCTCAGTGGTTTCTTTCTAGCTCTAGTATTAGTGCATTTAATTTTGTTTTTGTGCATACGTGATTTCGTTCTTCTCATTCAGTCAACAGTCGTTCTAGACTAGGCCTACACATTGACCATTCATAAGTTGAATTTCTACTAACTTGAGCCTTCATTTTCTTAAAATGTCCAACTTCCCTCTGCGTGGCTAACGCACTGATGTGTAATTTCTTTCATATTGCCCCCCCCCCCCAATATATAAGAACTATTAATAATAATACCTAAATAAGTCCTATCACCCCCCCCCCCCCCCCCCTAATTAATGAGCCCTCTTCTTTTTAAACCAAAGTTGCTACAGAAGAATAACACTATTCTGGGAACTTAAACTTTTCTGAGGAATGGCATAAAATAGACTACCGATACATTTATGGATTAAATTGCCGGCGGGTGTGGTTTCTTTCAAGTTGCATAGTTTTTCTTGAAAAATGGCTAACACACAATTTTGGTGCAGGTTGTCGGAACATAGGGGTGTCGAAACACAGGGGTGGTTGAGTTGTCATAACATAGGGGTGTTGGAACATAGGGGTGTCGGAACATATTATGGGTGTCGGAACATAGGGGTGTCGGAACATAGGGGTGTCGGAATATAGGGGTGTCGGAACATAGGGGTGTCGGAATATAGGTTGAGTTGTCGGAACATAGGGGTGTCGGAACATAGGGATGTCAGAACATAGATTTAGTTGTCGGAACATAGGGGTGTCGGAATATAGGTTGAGTTGTCAGAACATTGAGCAGTCACTGTGACAGTTAGTCACTATAATAAGAAGTACACAATAAAAAACCATTTGGCTGTGACAGTTAGTCACTAAACTAAGTACAATGTGTGGTGCTTGTTTATTACTGAATCTGAGTGTAATCACTTTGTATTGTCCTTTGGGGGGTCGTGGCTTAGGGACCTGGACAAAACTTTGTTGGCTCTTATTGAAGGCTGCTGAGACTTAGCATTAATTTTCACTGACCCTTCCAGACCCATTGGAAACTTTCCCCCTAAATACCATGCTATGGTTTTTTTTAAAGCAAATGACATCAAATAATACTGAAACGGATGGTTTTGGTTGCCATGGTTATAGGTAGTATCTATAGAAGACCAGAACCACTAACCGATGGGTGGTGATGTAGCTAGCATGCCTAATTGCCTCATAGTAATGTTTAACACACTGTATATCTAGAGGTCTCCTCCAACAACGAACTGCTTGCTAAATAATAGAAAGATGACTTTAAGAGGGGATGGGGGGGGGGGGGGGGGAGCTCCAGGTTATATCTGTGTAATTTGCCTGGTCACTCACCTTAATTATTATACACACTTTACCCACATCCCCAGATCACCAGAATTGCATAAAATCGTATACATCAGTTTAAATCAGCTATGCACTTTTGGTAAGATCTAAAACATGAAGTTAAAATAAAATAAAACCGACAAGGTGATGATGGTAGAAAACATCCATTGAAATATTGATGCTTAAATACTTTTTGATGCTATAATTATTTTGAAATGAGCAGGCGCGGATCCATTTTTTTTATAACCAGGGGGCACAACGGCGCACACAGGATTCTGTATTTGTGGCTCAAATAAATATAAGGGGTGGGGTCCAGGGGCCGGCCGTACGGCCCCTGGTGGGGTCCAGGGGAGAAGCCCCGGTGGGGTCCCCCTGTAGCTTTGAGCTTTTGGCGCTTTGGGGTCGAAAAATCAAGCCTCAGTGTGCCTAAATACAGAGGAAAAGAAACACTTTATGATCACTTCTGATCCATATCAATCGTATAATTTTACTGGAAAATTTCCTGTAACATCAACGTGGGACTCCTAGAAAAGTTTAAGCCCACCCACGCTGGCTTTTGTATACACGTAAGGTATGGGCACCTCCCCGGATCCCTTCATTGTTGACCCCGAAAACTGTGTGGTAAAAACAAAAAATTGCGGGCTGGTCGTTCCTGTCCCTGCGCGCGTGTACAATTATTTTGCGTCTATTGCATGGGCGGAAGCGTCTGTTGCATGTTTTCAGCGGGGGCCAGCAGTGCCGCCCCCGCCCCCCCCCCCCCCCCCCCCCACGGTTTCTACGTGCCTGCTAAATCACTGCCTGTACATCAGGCCTGTTGAACAACCCTTCACCCCACCCCCCCACCCTTCACTGAGAGAACATTTTTTCCAAATAACTTAAAATAATTATTAAAATAATAATATCCGTACTGCGTATTACAATCCTATCATGGAGGTAGGAATAGAATTCCTCCATGATCCTATTAACAATACGTGTCTTCTGAATTATTTGCAATTATGATTAAAATCTTTCTATCAATCAGTAGGCCTACTTCAATCCATGTACAACATTAATAAGTGACTCGTATTATTGCTCTAAAGGCATTATTTATTTCGGTTTCAGTTCACAATGTGTATTATTGTTTTATCTCTCTTACAAATAAATGAACCGAGGCTAGAGGGACATTTAAGCTTGCCGTGAATAAGGAATTATATGTTTCTCAGGTTCTTGAATCAAGCTCATTATAAACTAATGCTCAGCTGATCAAATCCCCGCAACTATAAAGTTAATTAAGTTCTATATCTCTCTCAGCCCCCCCCCCCCCCCCCCCGGGTGTAATCGAATAAAAAGTAGATTAAGGCTGTCCCAAATTCCTTCAACTGAGGGCGCTCTACCAACTCATTCACAAGTGCCTGGATTCTCACACGCTGTGCGCTGATGCTGGTCCTTGTTGCTCTGAATGATGTAAACAACTTGCATTTTGTAGGAATTTTAGAAATGTTTATTATTGGCATTGACACCGAAACATGAAGGGCTTGAGCCAACGTAACAGTTTAATCATCTTACACTATTTTTACAGGATTACTGACAGAAAAATTTTTGAGTGGTAACTCGACCGGTGGAGCTGTTGACCGGTGGAGCTAGCTGGTGACAGCGAAAACACAGACTGCAATGTATGTGCACGCAAAGTTATTTAGTGCTAACCTCAAACATGACAAACGACCACCACAAACCATGCAAGGACGGCATGTACACTTCACTATGCCGCTGGACTTCCATGGTGTATTCGAGGGGCAGCCATGATGGACGTAGCATGGCTGTAATGCTGACAACCACGGATAGGACTCAATGAAACCATGCTCTATGTCTAATGTGGATTCTGAACTGTCTAAACTGTTATTGACACTAGTGTAGAGTGACAGTGACTATCTACCGGAGTTGAAGCTGCTAGAAAGTGACGGCCTTTACTTTAGCATGCAGCCACACTTGGGGTTTGCTGAGTAGATTGTCTTCTAAGTTCCGGCGGCCATGTCTTCGTGCAGTTGCAAGAATCACAGTTTGTTCACAGTTTGTTCACAGCCGCTGGTGAATCTTAAACTATGTGGAAATTAGGAAGGAACTTCATCAAGGCCGAGACCAGGGAAACAGTCCACGGCCTGCGTAGCCTCCGTGTAATTACAGGCGTGTATGGATCTGGGGATATGTGCGGAAGTATGGGATGACATGGTCTCGCATTTAAAAGGATCATCTTGAATTTGAACTTAACGAGGAGCTGTCTTTTTCGGAGGTGAACTTTCCACGTGGTAAGTAAACTTCAGTTCAGTACATTTCCTGCATTAATTCTTTTGAAAAACAGAAGAAGAAAAAGACATCCTTTTTTATTAACATAATACTTTTAATACCTTTCTCCCATAGCAACCTTAATTACCTGGTAAATACTGTTAATGAAGAGCTTAATCAGTTGGTTTCTGGTCAACAAAATTATACCTTAATATTACTAAAACTAAGTACATGCTGTTGACTTTGAGCAACTCTGTCACTCGTCAGTGACCTTCCACGTCCTCTTAAGATTAATGACCTAATATCGTCACTAAAACTGATTGTTGTAAGTTTCTGGGACTTTTTGTTGACCGTGGCCTTACAATTTACATGGAATGGTAATGTGGATTCTTTTTGTAAAGTTATTTCTAGAAATATTGGTGTGATTAATAGGATCAAACATTTCCTCCCGGAAGTGGTATTGCATTCACTTTGTAAACACGGTTATCGGATCTTATCTTCATTATGGGATACTTCCATGGGGAGCTAGTTCTACACTGTAGTACTACCAATCTCATTTGACTTCCTATCTTGCAGAAACGAGCTCTTCGTAATTTTGCAGATTTTAATGCACATGCTGATCCCCTTTTCATCATATTAATAATTTAAAAGTGAAGGATAATTATCGTCCTTAGCTTGGGTCCCTAAAGTAGTGTCTGTCAAAATTTTTTTACCTCCTGTCTTTAAATTCAGATGTTCATTCCCATTATACCCGCCAAGTTTCCAATTTCCATATTCCACACACTCGTTGCTCATAAAACTATTAAACACGAGTGACTCATGCTCTCGAACATGCTCCAGGAACAACTTGGAGTCTCCAAAATTTTATTTATTTGTCTTTAAATCTGACACATTGGAATCTTATTTTGGATAAGTGTATGCATACAAGTACTGTACATATTAATGATCTAAACTGTTATTACAGTGCTGATCAGGAATGGGTGGTCTCCTATTGCCCATTTCCAAGCTTGTTATTCCCTGGTGGGATCCCCTGGGTGTGATCACTCAGTTTCGGTGGTACTTTACTGGTAGACCTGCAAGGCCTTTGTGTTAGTTTTAGTCCACTGTCATGACTGTTTTGTTTTTGCCCTTCTTCTGCCTGTTTTTAAGTGTTTATTTAAATTTCTTTAGGCCAACAAAAGAAAAGTTGTGTTTCTTACCTGACCGTCCCTAGAAAATCACGTCGACCATATTCCAAAAAACGATATAAAATAAAATATTATGGTGCCGTCCCTAAACCTCATTTTTGTGCACATCGTCTTGGATTTGTTTCTTTGTTTTTTCCTCTATTTTTTATTCATTCAAACTTGATTGTCAGACACTTTGAACCTTTACCAATTCGTACCTTGTTCACTTCAATCGTACCTACCGACACGCCGTGTCGTCCGAGTCATTTCGTTCCGTCTGTCTCGGCAAATTCAGTTGTTGTGTTCATATATTCTAGCAGTGTGCTTGAAACACTTACGCAAATTGAAGACGTGCCTACGCAAATTAAAACATTTACCTGTAATGTGGGGTCTTATTTTTGGCTACTCCAACTTTCACATTAAATGTGGAGTGGTCTGGAGGTGGTTGGACCACAAGGTCATCCTTTGGTTGTGAGGGCTGGTGTGGCTCTACAGTGGTCAGAAAGCTGTGTCTGGATTTGAGCCACTTGCCCACTGGCTGTTGTTGGAAGAGTGGGTGGAGTGGATTGTTTTCTTGTTTGTCCTTTTCTTTCTGTGACAAGACCTACCTTCTGATGTGTGGTGGGGCAATACCGCAAAGCAGGTAGAGGTCTTCAACTTTAGTTGACCTAAGGCAACCAGTGACTGCTCTGCAGGATGAATTAAGAGCTGGGTCAATTGATGGGTGATCATGCATACTCCGCAGCAGAGAAGCAAAGGGCAAGGGCTGTTGTCCTGATTGTTCTGGCATCAGTCCCCCAGTTGGAGTTGGCTAGCTTCTTGAGAATGCTATCGCGGGCTCCAACTTTTGCCTTTGTGTTGGCAATGTGGTTCTTGTAGGTAAGAGAGCAATCCAGTGTGATGCCTCAGGGTAGACTGGGTTGTGAGTGTGCTTCAGCCTTTTCCCATACCAGCTGATCCTTAGTTGATGGTTAGGATCCCTGTTCTTGAGGTGGAATGCACTTATCTGAGTTTTTTCAGGGTTAGCTCTAAGGTGGTTGGTCGAGTAGTATGGGATGAGTCCGGCCAGGGCATCGCTGAGGGACTCTTCCAGCTTCACGAAAGACTGGTTCTGGGTAGCTATGCAGAGGAAGCTCCTGGTGTTTGGATGGATCGGTTGGTCGTTCGTGTACACGTTAAAGAGAAGTGGTGCAAGCACACTTCCTTGTGGGAGGCCATTTTTCTGTCTGCGCCATCTGCTGCGATTGCCGTTGAGGACCACAAAAAATCGCCGGTTGGACAGCAATGTCTGGATGAGTCCAGTCAGTCTTACATCGTTTGTCAGCTCAAAGATCTTCTTGATGAGGATTCTGTGGTTCACGGTGTTGTTGGCAGCAGAGAGGTCAACAAAAGCGGCTCCGGTGATTAGCTTACCCTCATAGCCATCCTCAATGAACTGGGTAAGGTTTAGGAGTTGGTCAGTGCATGACTTTCCTGGCCTAAACCCTGCTTGTTCCGGAATAAGATGTTCATCCACGAAAGGGGCGATGCGGTTGAGGATAAGCCGCTCGAATAGCTTATATATATGTGTGGCACAGTAGGGATATAGGTCTGTAGCTCTTTGGACTGGCTGGGTCTTTACCAGGCTTTTTAGCAGGGCAACAACTTTGGCTTTCCTCCATAGCTTTGGGATATTGTTAGTGCTCAGGCATTTGTTGAACATGATGTTGAGGAGCCACTTGAGGGCACCTGGTCCGAGGTGTTTGATCTGCTCGCAGAGGAAGCCATCAAGTCCAGCAGCTTTGTTGTTTTTCATTGCTTTGATGGCAAGAAGCAGGTCGTTTAGTTTAGTGAAGCCCGTATTGAACTCTTTGTATATTGTACACATGTTATTAATGTATGGAAATGTTGCAAAATGTGCAGGTGGCACCAGGTCAATGGTCAGATCAGCAAAACGTAAGCTGTTGATTACATAGTTTCACCAAGGTGAGCAGAAGTAGTTCACTAATATTGTTATACAACATGTCTGAAATCTCTACATACAATATTTGGTTAGTACACTGATCTAAAACTTATTGAGAAAGAATTGTGATAAAAGGGTTCTGTCGTTATCAAATAAATACCATTTTGATGAGCTTTACCATACAAACTAATGGAAATGTGAAATTCTGCAATAACAATAAATGCTCAACCCTGCCAGCTGGGCATGCCTCAATTTCTTAAAAGGGACACCCTGGTGGACCCATTTCAGCAAAAAAATGTTAGTTGTACTCCATGTCACGGTTCATGTTCTGTTCTCCTGGACTAAGAGGGCCCATCTGTCCTTTTACTTCTGCGTAAGTTTTATCCAACTCTTTTATGGTGGGTTTCTTTTTCTCTTTAAGTTCATTTACCCTTTGTCTGGGTCTTTGGACAACCACCACTAGTTTTTGAACTACATCTGCCACACTTTCTACATCCTCCTTACAAACTGGGCATTCAAACGCCATGCCTTCCATTTCTACACCCCTTAAATCAACACAATCGGTGTGGAACCATCCACTGTCATCATCTGTCCTGCAGGTATCGCACTGGACCAACTGTACATCACCTATTGTGTCATGTGACATGACTGACAATGCACATGCAGGTAATGCACAGGGGTCACTGGCACCCCTTCCTCTTCTACCCTGCTGGACTTTCTCAAACCCCTGCAACAAATTCTCTTGGAATTCCTTTTCTTTTGTGGCCTCTGCAAAATCTCTCTCACATTCATACATTGTAAGCTTGTACTGAGGCAACTTCCCATCTATTATTTAAATCCTCATCCCTGTCACTTAGTGTACCCCTGTCGTGTTTCTTGGTTATATCTACTACAGTTCTGTAGAAGCGCACAACAAGATCTAACATGATGTGCAGAAATGGGTGGACAATGTGATTGACATCATGAATGATGGGCAGAATGGGGTCAAAGGCTATGGAATGATGGTATGAGCCATTGGCCCTAGTGTTTCTTCCTCTTCTGGGATCTGCTTTGTTGTCGGCAAGATCCTGCACTAGGTCCTCTGGTTCACGCCTTTTATACCAATTTGGGTTTACCTCAAACTGCCCATCATCCATGCGCAATTTGGGGGTGTGAGCTGGTCCCACATGTCCAAGTACCTGCAGGGAAATGTAGCACTAAAGTTATGGGTATGTGGCGTTTGGTCCCATGTGCCCAAGTGTCTTGGTGAGGAACTCATAGTCACCAGCAAGAAAAATTCTGCATACCTTTGAGCTCCCCCCCAAATCTTACTCGGAACACCTCTTTACCACCTCATCCCTGTAGATGCCATACACCCTTCGCCATGTTTTGGTAGGAGTCGGTAGTGTTGTACATTGAAACCAGGTCTGTATTGTCTGCAGAGTTACTGTTTACTATGCTGGTCACCTGCACAGCCAGTTTCGTTGAGGTACCGCCCTTGTCCCCCTGGAAAATACAGTTATCCAAAGTTTAAGTAAACTGTTTTCACATTTAATGATGCATGCAAAAAAGAAGGGCTTGAGTCACCAAGAAACATTTCAAATAATCCATGACACATGAGTAATCATGTCCCAGGTTACTATTAACTTACCGACTTTGTAAAAGCTTTTTAAACATGTATAAACAAAGATAATTTTACCATGCCTAAGGGCCAAAATACATTTTCCTAATATTAAATTGTTCAGGGTATCAATCACCCTTTGAAATATGTCAATTCTATTGAATTGACAGTTTGATCAATTGTAAGGTACTATGTACGTGGTTAAATAGACCCTTTTTTTGCTGACATAAAATAAACAAACTAACTGAGTCTTTCAGAAGCTTGCATACAGTAAACCAATTGCGACGATTTTTATCCATATTTCGTTCCGAAAGTTTTCGTCCTCCCACAGGTCCCCTCGTTCCAGCTTCTTCTAAATCAGCATTTCAATGTGCGTTTAGAGCTGCCAAACCCGAACGAAAGCTACCTGGGCTGTGTCCGCTGATGAGGTAGTTTTAAGAAGTGCCAGTTCTCCAACATCTATGGTGTCACTTGACATGTTCCGATCCGTCATCCTACAATGAAAACCAAGAATGTTATGGTCATACTGTCTATGTATCACCCAAAAGAATAATCATCCTCATTTGAATCAGTGTAACCCTCTCTGTAGGGGATATGCAACTTGTTGCTTTTATGCCAATGGTTTTACTGGTGATATCAAATGCTATCAAAAAGAGCACCAGTGTTTCATTTTGTGAAGATGCTAAAGTACTTGTCAACATTAAGTATAACATGTACTGTGGGGAATACTTTTATTCAGCTGTTGTTTTTTTACATAACCTGATATGTGCAAGATCACTGTTTATGTAAACAAGGTGACAAGGTCTATAACTGACAAATTCATTTAGCAAATCTTACCAGCCACCCGGTACAGCAAACTATTACTGGCAAATACCCCTACACCATGGTTGCTGAAAAACATTCTCAGCTGGCGAAATTTCCTCATGGGCAGGCGCAACAGCAACTTGAGATCCAGTGTTTCCCTCGGTGTAAGATTTGTTAAAGATTATGTGAAAAATTTACAAATTTTAAGATGCTTTTATAAAATGACAACATTCATCATTCTGTAAATAGTGATAAATTTTTAGGGAGAACTTTCCAAGGATATGCTTTTTTTCCCGTATTATTATTACCAAAGCCGTTCATGTAATATACACATAAATTGGGTATTTAAGTGTAAACATAACTTGTCTAATTTACATTCTAGTAAATTAGAAATTTTTTAATATTACAAGGACAAGATTTGGGCACTCGTCACCGACATGCTTGGTGGTCGAGCGATTGTGGGTTCGAATCCTGCTGGAGTCAGTGTGGATATATGTTTTTCTACATAGACTCATTTGAAGCATTATGTGTATAGTTGTAAATTTGACTATTTCAACGACAAGAATTAAAGCTGAAAGATAAAAACAAGCATGTAAATTACATTGATGAACTGTAATATCTGCTTGTTTGCGGGCACCTGTAGCCACTGACGGGTATTTCCTGAAGAAGGCAGCAAGGGTAGCAACAAGGTCCTCCTCCTTTGGAGCTGTCCGTGAAGAAAGGACTTCCATGAGCTGCAACAAATTTTTTTTTTTAATAAGATAAAGAAATTATGGAATAGAGTCGGCAGGGGTGGCCAAGTTACCATCTTTATAACAAGAATTTTGTTATAAGAGGACATCACAAAACAAAGAAACACAAAAGAACCTCATTATAATAGTGCTCTTGATAATTAGAGTTGGCTGTATTATAAAATTTACTTCAAGGATGCAGAATTCTGCCCTGGATTTGTTTAGTGCCGGAAAAAAAAAAACGGGCGGGACGGGACGGAAAGGAAGGGGCAGGGGCCGGGTAGAGGCAGTAGAAAACAGGGTCAAAGACCACTTATAAATATAAGATGAGGTCTTACCTTATACAATACCTCGAGTGCTAAATGATTACAGACCTGTGGCTCTTACGGCCATTGTCATGAAGTGCTTTGAACAGATTGCTAAAGATTTTATTGTGCAGAGATGCCACTTTTCCGGATTAAACCGGATTTCCGGTTTTATAAAAAAAATACCTCAACTTCCGGTTTTTCCAGGCTGTCCATTTATTAAAAGACAGGAGAGAGAAACAAACAGCAACACGTTTTTTTCAAGCGCGCGCGATCAACAGCTTCGCAATTTTAGTATCCTTACGTTCAAGGCGTAGCACGCAAACACCCTGCAGACGTGTGTGTAGGAAGTTTGCATAGTGAGCGAAGGTGTCATGCACACAGCCTTGAAATGAGTCTGATTTCATGCTGCGGTGGTCTCCGATCGCATTCTCCATGCAGGAGGACGAGTTGTCTAATAGTAATACGTCCGATACATACGTCCACACACACACAATAAAATCTAAGGCCGATCGCGATCTCCTCGAAACATTCAAGATTGAAAAAAACTCAACAGTAGACGTGCATGTTCGAGGTAAGGCAAACAAAAAAGTGTTCCGTTTCCGATGACATGCCATTTTATAATAGGGTCGGTAGGTCGGAAAAGTTTTTTTCTTTTCGTTTTGTTGTATTCTGATACGTTTGGCGTAAAAAAAAACTATGTGCCCGATTCAAAACTAACAGCGAATGAACAAAAACTGAGCCAAAATCCATCCAAGACCTCTTCAGTATACTTTAAACTCACATGAGGTACGCAGGAGATGTTTTTGGTTAATATGGAGGTATGATTGTCTCAGATATATTTCAAAAAAGAAAAATTTTCGGCTAATAGATTGCACCAAATCGTCCGCTTGCGACTTCTGTCGAGTCCACTCTTGTTCATTCTGGGGAGCGCAATCATCAATTTTGCACAATGAATTAGACAAAGTCTTGCGCAATTCGTAGCTTGCGCTACACACAATCAGCAGCTCAATTTGCATATCGAGCAAAAGTTTGCGCAATCTGAAGATTGCGCACTATCGTGCAAACACATGCGCATTTTATTTTTTATTTTTTTTTTTATGCCGAATAAAAAGTTTAGGGTCGCGGCATAAAGTTAGGGTTGGTTGGGTCACTCGAGTGGCTTTCTGCTTTTGTCTATAAGAAAACAAAAATTTCAGTTTTTTTTCGTTACCGCAGTGGCATCTCAATTTGCCTACAGGACAGAACGTAGCGTTGAAGATAGCGCTGAACAATGTTACAAGGCATGTACAGACATCTCGATCATTCTAAAGCGCATGCCAGGACGTTGTTCGTGGATTTTTCATGTTAGGCAAGCTGAGAGGGATGAATGTAAACCCATGCTTGATTTTATGGATTAATGATTTCTTGACTAATAGATCTCAGAGAGTTAGAATTATGCAGTCAGTTTCTGACCGTGTTATTACCAATACAGGAGCCCCTCATCAGGGATGTTTTTATCCCCATTACTCTTCACACTTTATACAAGTGATCTCAGATGCAGTAATGCCACGTGCTCTGTGGTTAAATATTCAGACGATACTTCGTTAACAGGTTTCATTACTCAAAGATGAGATGGGGTATACATTGCAGAGATGAAATTAGCAAGTTTGTTCAGTGGTGCAGAGAAAATGTTATGGTGTTGAATGCACAAAAAACTAAGGAAATTGTCTTTGATTTTCGGATAAACCGGAAAAAGATCAACCCTGTGAACATTGATGGTATTGATATTGAAGATGTCAGTGAACATAAGTACCTATGGACTTATATTGATAGCCATTTAAACTTGAATGTTAATACCCAAAAGTTATGTTCTAAGGCGAATCAGCGGGTTTAATTTCTGAGGAAACTCAACTTAATTAACATTGACCGTGATATAATCAGGATGTTTTACCAAAGCGTCATTCAATCCGTTATTGCATTCTCTTGTATTGCAGTAATGGTCTGTCTGTTGGTAATCTGAATAAGATCAACAGAATCACTAAAACTGCAATAAGACATTGGTACTACTGTTAAAGACTCGAGTTCAATCTATGAGGTAGCTCTAATGACTAAACTTAAAACAATACAGTTTGATAAATCGCACCCACTTCATTCACTCTTAGTTATTAATAAGTTGGGTAGATTACGACAGCTCAATTCAAACACTAACCGTCATCGCCTTTCTTTCATACCAAGTGCAATTTCTGGTTTTAACAATAATTTTACTAGATGACCTGTTTTATTGTTATTTCAGCTGCTTGTCCTTGCCCCTTCCTTATTCTTGTTACCCTTGGCCTTCCCACACCCATGTTTGTTTCCCCTCCCTTCCCTCTCCTCATTCTTAATCTTTCCTTGTCTCTTCCTTATTCTTGTTACCCTTGGCCTTCCCACACCCATGTTTGTAGCCTCTCCCTTTTCCCTCCTCATTCTCAATCTTTCCTTGTCTCTTCCTTATTCTTGTTACCCTTGGCCTTCCCACACCCATGTTTGTTTCCCCTCCCCTCCCCCTCCTCATTCTCAATCTTTCCTTGCCCCTTCCTTATTCTTGTTACCCTTGGCCTTCCCACACCCATGTTTGTTTCCCCTCCCTTCCCCCTCCTCATTCTCAATCTTTCCTTGCCCCTTCCTTATTCTTGTTACCCTTGGCCTTCCCACACCCATGTTTGTTTCCCCTCCCTTCCCCCTCCTCATTCTCTATCTTTCCTTGTCTCTTCCTTATTCTTGTTACCCTTGGCCTTCCTACACCCATGTTTGTTTCCTCTCCCTTCCCCCTCCTCATTCTCAATCTTTCCTTGTCTCTTCCTTATTCTTGTTACCCTTGGCCTTCCCACACCCATGTTTGTTTCCTCTCCCTTCCCCCTCCTCATTCTCAATCTTTCCTTGCCCCTTCCTTATTCTTGTTACCCTTGGCCTTCCCACACCCATGTTTGTTTCCCCTCCCTTCCCCCTCCTCATTCTCTATCTTTCCTTGTCTCTTCCTTATTCTTGTTACCCTTGGCCTTCCCACACCCATGTTTGTAGCCTCTCCCTTCCCCCTCCTCATTCTCAATCTTTCCTTGTCTCTTCCTTATTCTTGTTACCCTTGGCCTTCCCACACCCATGTTTGTTTCCCCTCCCTTCCCCCTCCTCATTCTCAATCTTTCCTTGTCTCTTCCTTATTCTTGTTACCCTTGGCCTTCCCACACCCATGTTTGTTTCCCCTCCCTTCCCCCTCCTCATTCTCAATCTTTCCTTGTCTCTTCCTTATTCTTGTTACCCTTGGCCTTCCCACACCCATGTTTGTTTCCCCTCCCTTCCCCCTCCTCATTCTCAATCTTTCCTTGTCTCTTCCTTATTCTTGTTACCTTTGGCCTTCCCACACCCATGTTTGTTTCCCTTCCTTTCCCCATCCTCATTCTCTATCTTTCCTTGTCTCTTCCTTATTCTTGTTACCCTTGGCCTTCCCACACCCATGTTTGTTTCCCCTCCCTTCCCTCTCGTCATTCTCAATCTTTCCTTGTCTCTTCCTTATTCTTGTTACCCTTGGCCTTCCCACACCCATGTTTGTTTCCCCTCCCTTCCCCCTCCTCATTCTCAATCTTTCCTTGTCTCTTCCTTATTCTTGTTACCCTTGGCCTTTCCCACACCCATGTTTGTTTCCTCTCCCTTCCCCCTCCTCATTCTCAATCTTTCCTTGTCTCTTCCTTATTCTTGTTACCCTTGGCCTTCCCACACCCATGTTTGTTTCCCCTCCCCTCCCCCTCCTCATTCTCAATCTTTCCTTGCCCCTTCCTTATTCTTGTTACCCTTGGCCTTCCCACACCCATGTTTGTTTCCCCTCCCTTCCCCCTCCTCATTCTCAATCGTTCCTTGTCTCTTCCTTATTCTTGTTACCCTTGGCCTTCCCACACCCATGTTTGTTTCCCTCTTTTCCCCCTCCTCATTCTCAATCTTTCCTTGTCTCTTCCTTATTCTTGTTACCCTTGGCTTTCCCACACCCATGTTTGTTTCCCTTCCCTTCCCTCCTCATTTTCTATCTTTCCTTGCCCTTTCCTTATTCTTGTTACCCTTGCCTTTCCCACACCCATGTTTATTTCCCCTCCCTTCCCCCTCCTCATTCTCAATCGTTCTTTGCCCCTTCCTTATTATTGTTACCCTTGGCCTTCCCACACCCATGTTTGTTTCCCTCCCTTCCCCCTCCTCATTCTCAATCTTTCCTTGTCTCTTCCTTATTCTTGTTACCCTTGGCCTTCCTACACCCATGTTTGTAGCCTCTCCCTTCCCCCTCCTCATTCTCAATCTTTCCTTGTCTCTTCCTTATTCTTGTTACCCTTGGCCTTCCCACACCCATGTTTGTTTCCCCTCCCTTCCCCCTCCTCATTCTCAATCTTTCCTTGTCTCTTCCTTATTCTTGTTACCTTTGGCCTTCCCACACCCATGTTTGTTTCCCTTCCTTTCCCCATCCTCATTCTCTATCTTTCCTTGTCTCTTCCTTATTCTTGTTACCCTTGGCCTTCCCACACCCATGTTTGTTTCCCCTCCCTTCCCTCTCGTCATTCTCAATCTTTCCTTGTCTCTTCCTTATTCTTGTTACCCTTGGCCTTCCCACACCCATGTTTGTTTCCCCTCCCTTCCCCCTCCTCATTCTCAATCTTTCCTTGTCTCTTCCTTATTCTTGTTACCCTTGGCCTTTCCCACACCCATGTTTGTTTCCTCTCCCTTCCCCCTCCTCATTCTCAATCTTTCCTTGTCTCTTCCTTATTCTTGTTACCCTTGGCCTTCCCACACCCATGTTTGTTTCCCCTCCCCTCCCCCTCCTCATTCTCAATCTTTCCTTGCCCCTTCCTTATTCTTGTTACCCTTGGCCTTCCCACACCCATGTTTGTTTCCCCTCCCTTCCCCCTCCTCATTCTCAATCGTTCCTTGTCTCTTCCTTATTCTTGTTACCCTTGGCCTTCCCACACCCATGTTTGTTTCCCTCTTTTCCCCCTCCTCATTCTCAATCTTTCCTTGTCTCTTCCTTATTCTTGTTACCCTTGGCTTTCCCACACCCATGTTTGTTTCCCTTCCCTTCCCTCCTCATTTTCTATCTTTCCTTGCCCTTTCCTTATTCTTGTTACCCTTGCCTTTCCCACACCCATGTTTATTTCCCCTCCCTTCCCCCTCCTCATTCTCAATCGTTCTTTGCCCCTTCCTTATTATTGTTACCCTTGGCCTTCCCACACCCATGTTTGTTTCCCTCCCTTCCCCCTCCTCATTCTCAATCTTTCCTTGTCTCTTCCTTATTCTTGTTACCCTTGGCCTTCCTACACCCATGTTTGTAGCCTCTCCCTTCCCCCTCCTCATTCTCAATCTTTCCTTGTCTCTTCCTTATTCTTGTTACCCTTGGCCTTCCCACACCCATGTTTGTTTCCCCTCCCTTCCCCCTCCTCATTCTCAATCTTTCCTTGTCTCTTCCCATTGTCATGTCCCTTTTGTTTCCCTCCCCGTCACCCCTCACTCTATCCCTTACCTCTTCCACTTTGTGTTTAGGTCATGCTTTGGCCATTTTATAATAATAATAATTTTAATAATTGTATCTCGTTCTTATATGGTGCATTGTGCGGTGACGTGTCGGTGCGCTTTTCGATGCTCTGGTCGTTGGGCTATCGGTGACAAACCTTTTTGATTTTTCTCTGCTCCCTGGGGAGTAGTGCATCTTGCATTGATTGTCTTTTGAATTTTACTCTCTTTGTTGTTAACATTTTAAATTGATTGTCTCGATTTAATTTTGTGTGTCTTTTTTTTGTCTTTATATTTTTACATGTGCAAGCCGAGGTAACGATTTTCATGCTGGCATGATGAATAAATAATTGAATTGAAGTTGAAGTAGTGATAACAAGCCTGGATGTATCACTGCAGGATGTATCACTGCAGGATGTATCACTGCAGCATGCATCACTGCAGCATGCATCCTGCGTGTACTCCAGTGTTGCTTTGACCGTTCGTACAAAGAGAGATAAAAGATGACAGAATTCCAGACAATCTTACTTTTGTCTGACAAAGAAGATGGGCCAATGGGCCAATGAGCACTCTTCTTTTGACCTCCATCAGAGGGCATCCTACTGAAATTACGTCATGCACAAAAGCTCTTTACCGTCAATGTTGCGGCTGCCAGGTACACACAGAAGACAGTGGTATTTTAAAAGAATGTCTTGAAAAAATGGACGCAGCGCTGGAACTCGGACAGTTTGGAATAAATGCATGCTTCTAAACATGGTGTATGCCAAGCCAGGGTGACCAGATTTGTTGCAGATATTGGAAAGTGGCTTTTAATTTAGTTTACTGACAATCAATGCATTTTAATAATAAAAAAACATTATTTGTCCATGCTCACAATGAGGCAACAATAATTGTTTTAGAATGTACTGTTGATCATTACATCCACTCGAAAATAAATCTTGTTCATTTTCACTTTTGTTTGTTGTTTTTTGTGCTCAAACTGTAGGGAACAGTGTTTGGTCTGAAATCAATGTTGTACTTTCTCATTTTACTTTATCCTCAAGGCTACCAGAAACACTGGAAAGACAATTGCTGGGAGGAACGTGGCAAACCCCAGTGTCATGCTACTTGCTGGATGCTTACTGCTGACACATCTGGGTCTGAATCAACATGCTGACCTTATTAATTCTACCATCATCAAGACAGTCATACAAAACAAAGTGAGTTCTGTTCCGATTCTTTGAATGTTTTCCTTACCTACAAAAGTATAGATCTTGAGAATTTTGGATTTTGTGAGTAAACTATACCACACTGAGAGATCCTGTACTTTGGTTGGTGGGAAAAAAATCATAACTATTTATGTTGTCGTTTATTGTGCCATGTAAACTGGCGCGATGCTCAACAATCTAAGATTAGAGTCCAATATTAATAATTTTTAGATGCTTTGCAGCGTCGTTTCCAAACTAATCGTCCCCCACCCATTTTTCTGAATGATCGAGCTAAGGTCTTTTCACGGCTGACAAGGTTGGTGTCTACATGGAGTTGTTCCCATTGTTAGAAGTTGCTGTTTTTTATTTTCAGAGTGTACATGGGTTTGCCTCCACTGTGTACTTTCAAAGAAAGGACAACAAATACTACATAAAATAATATGTAGTTTCTTAAGCTGGGAGTCCTTTCTTTTGCAACATCATAGCCGTGAGTTTGGCCAACCAGTGGTTGGCAAAAGTGTTGATGTGACTTTCATTACAAAAAATGTAATAATTTATACATCAAATGCTGTCAAAAATAATTACCATTATCAAAGATAAATCAATTGTTCAGGTGGTTCTAACACACCAGTATGCGCTCCTGTAGTTTTATCCGCATTTGCTAATTGGGTACAATCAGTGAAAATGCTGGTGTGCAGCGAATGCTTGAATCAAGACTACTTGAGTAGAGGAGGCCAAGTCTTGGGCTGACTTTGGTCAAGAAGAGGGCGTGGTCCATGTTAATGGGGTGTGATTGGTTCAAATAAAGAATCGCTGACTGCCAGTCACATTATTGCTGGAAGACTACAAAATTTTGTACAAGCATGCAAGATTCTTGAGTAGTTTGTCATGATATTGTAGACAAGATTGTGATACGAATGGTGTTAATAGTGTACCGTGTTTGATTGGATATCAAGAAACCATGAATGATGTGTAAAGGCTTCTTTCATTCAGGAAAGACAAACAGAGCTCAGTGTTTCCTGACTTGTCTCAGCCAGACTTTTACCCCCATATCTTGCACGTACATAACGCGTGCCTTCTGTGTGATGTAATGTAATGACTGAAGCAGTTTTCTGGATCAGTATAAGACACAAAATTTCAGTGGGGACCTTGAGGAAGTCACTGAACCACAATTGCTTCTCCTCACCCAGGAGTAAATGGGTTTGATTTTGGTAATTGATGTAGCTTGATGCTTTACAAGCTTGGCAAAACATGCTGTTTACTTCCGAGGGAACTGAGCTAGTTTACGGAATAGTATAAATGGCGCAGTGATCAAATAATTATTAATTCATCACAAGCGTCAACATTTTGAGGATATTGTGCCATATAAATGTCCATATCAATTTTGTTTTAAAGTGGTGTTGACTATAAAAACCTCATTTCCAGTTCTGACACTAGTGTTAAAAAACAAAATAAAATTTACATTTTGGAAATGATTGGACAAAGATTAAATGTAAAGGTTTGGTTATTTTACTCTTGAGGCTAGTTCCAACTGCCCTAAGAAATATAAACTAATTTATATATGACAATGCTCGAAAAGAAAACTTCAAATGGACAAGGCAAAGTTATGCTTATTTCTATTTATTAATTTTTTCTCTCAAAAACTTGATCATCCAAAGTGGTCCTGATAGAGTTTTAAATGGATTACTGTTTACTAGTTTATTGACAAAGTTTTGATTAACTCAACCCATTGTTACATGTATAAAGATAAAAATTTCAATTAGTATTTGTCCATGCTTAATGAAACCTGTTATATTCAAAAGAAGATAACTTTGGCACTTTGTGGGTGATTAAATACAAGTACATAACATGCACATGTACGTGTGCATGAAATAACAAACCTGTGAATGGTCATCAGAGTCTTGAAGAAAATGTGACAAACCCCATTATATGTTTTCACTGTTTTCAAACAGCAGATTTCGAGCTCAAGATTAATTTTTTTTAAATATTTATTTTTCAAAAACTAAAGTATTTCAGGCAAACTTTATTCAGGGGAAGTTTTCCACCATAACCATCTTTACGTGTAAATCTGTGAACATTATTATTTCCAATCTTACCAATGTTATGCACACTGGTTTAGTAATGGGAAATATTAAGAAGAAGTGTTTATACATTATGCAAACTGTTTGAAGAGTCACAAGCAACACTTGGTGAAAGGTTTTGATTGATAGCCCAACAGGAAGATATTCCTACTAACTTGGTTATTAATCATTTTCAATATCTTGGAAAACTGCACATGTTTCAATGGCTTTCTTCTCCTCATCATTTTAAAAAAAAAGGCAAATTTGTATGCAAAGTTTGGTATAATCCGGATTGCAATAAATTCCAATATACCTTTTATATTTTCGTTATTACACTTAATTCTCACTGGCAAAATATTAGACTGTAGAGATATTAAACTGTACAATCCACAAAACAGAAAATTGACTGAGAAAATATATACAAATGTTGATAATTGTATAAAAGTTATCAAGCCAGTGAGTGGCAAGGAGGAACATGTGACCAGGACCTCTACAAGGCGGTCCTACCACAAAAATTGTCAACAAATACCCCGCCCCTCAGCAGAAAAATAAACCCAGACAATCACATGCAACACAGACATACACCAAATTTAAGCTTAAAACAAAGTTGGTTTATTAATTGTTTTATTTTATATTTACCCAAAACACTATCCTTTGGAGTTAAGGTTGAAATTAACATATTTTCTGTACCTTGGGCATCTTATTAAGATGCAATTGTGCATAAGAAATACTCTTTGTTATTATTGTAATTTTGTTCATACAAAGTGAAACATTTTGTTTTTCAAGTTTTAGAAAACAACTCTGTATGAATATTTATTGACTCCAAATCACATAAATGAAAATACAGATTAACTTATGTAAATACTCATCTCATTTACATATTGTGTAATAGACGTAATAGACCTAGACGAATGAATAAATATATGGCTATTAACACTTTGACTGCTGCAAATGTTTACACGGTCCCTCCCCATGGTGCTGCAGATGTTTTACAAAACTACAAAAAAACTTCATGTTTTAGTTTTACACTGTCCCTCCCCACGATTCTGCAGGTTTTATTTGGAGAACTACATCAAAGATTTATAAATAAAAACATTCAAATAAATGACACTGTTGCTTTTATTTTCTATTACACCCCATATCTTTTTTGGAGTGGTATACATCGTAGCAAGGGGTTTGGTGAAGTGGAATTTTACACTGTTACTAAAAAATGTTAGCAGGAGTTTACCGTCTGCAAATCACCGTCATCATCGGACGATTCCTGTCGATCAAATTCACTTTCAACGTCACTGGCATTACTTTCAGACTCTATATTATCAGAATGATCATTTCCATCAAACTCACTTACTTCAGAGTCACCATCTGCGAATATTTCAACAACAGCTCTGCTACACTAACTAACCACTTCACGTGTTTCCTGGGCGCCGCCATTTTTTTACTCAGAAAGTATAAACTTCCAGGTTACGTTACCACCGCTGGTGCCCGGGCCCGATGAGTGAAACCATCGAAAACAACTCCATTGGTTCCCCTAACGTATGTCAATACGTTTTATACATGAAAAGTATTTCAATCCTTGATCTACAGAGGGCAGTACAACGTTATACAACCAGCCTGAGTCAGCCCGAGTATTCTCGGGCTCAGCACCAGCTGGGGGGTAAGTCTATCCCGAGAATACTCGGGCTCAGCAGTCAAAGTGTTAAAATAGCCAATGTAACATCTTTCACTGAAAGAGTGCCCCTTTGTTTTCCAGTGCATCCCCTCACAGGCAAGATGCTTCACTGTTCATATAATATTTTTGACATGTTTGATCATAATTGTATTGGATTGGTCTTATTTATCAGTGATTCCACTGTTCTCCCTGATGGGACCCCTAGACATTCAATAAAAACTATACAACAGAAACTTTACATGTCCATGGTTAAAAATAAATATTACCATATTTAGTTATAGCGAAAGATTACACTGAATATAATATAATGATCATAATTGAGAAGAACACATTTTGAGATGTACACCCTTTTCTCAATACCAAAAGTTGATAACAATTGTTGCCTTCCAATCTTCACAAAATATAATGTTTTAAGTTTCTTTCTTAGTGAGCTATGTACAATTTGTGCCTGAAGGAAGTCGAGGCTCTATGGCACTTTTGTAAACATGTGAAGTCATGAGTAATATTACAGCAATGCTTTTTATATTATTTGTTTGATGTGGTATAAATGACGGATATAAAATGATCCACATCCCATTGTGTCATAATGCATGTCCATACTTTGCTGCTATTTGAAAATAAGATCAGTTCTTAATCAATACAAAAAGTATACCCTATTTCAAAGGATTGTGAAATTTACTTACATAAATTTAAGCAACGTTATGCCCCTCAGTTCATGGTTTGACAAACAAACCAAAGGAACTGTTACTTGCCCTATGTGAAGGTTAAACACATTGGACAGGTTAGAATGTACATTACGTAAGGGCTTGGTCAAACGAGGCAATATGAAAGGAATACTTCAGTAGCTCAATTTGACACATTTCTGTGACAGTGTCTTACTGTATCTCATAGAAAACTAGAATATGTTGCGTTCTTTGGAGATTGCGTGGAGTTTGTTGACTGTAATTTTAATTGTCTCATGTGACTTGGCCCTATAGACCCTATTGAACTGACACAATACGCAACTACTCTCTGCCCATCGTCTGCCATTAGAGTCAAATTGCATGTTAATGAATGGGAATTTGACTCAAAATGGCTCAATCAATTTGGAACATCTTTATCAATTGGGTCAATAAAGGTACAATCACTGATATACCTAAAGACATTGTACTGCGCTGCGATGTACTGGCATTAACACTGATTCAACTTAGTCAACTTCTCCGAATGATAACAGACAATGATTGTGTAATTTAAAAAATAATATAAACCGGGCAAACTGCAATGGTATTTTTATTTTACCTTATGAGACGACCTCGAATGAATTTTGCAAAATAAACTTCCTGTATTAAATCAGAAGTAATCAATTTGATGTCAGATGAATTGGGTAAGGTACAGTCACTGATACCTATTACCAAACTACATTATGCAGTGATGTACTGATGTTAGCATTGATTCAGATTAGTCAACTTCTGGGAATGATTAACATTTAGACTCAAATTGAAAACCCAAAGCAAACTGTGATTGCAATTCTGTAAAGACTTATTGATGTAAAAGTTGACCTTCAGTGAACTTTTAATATATGAACTTCCTGTATTAAACTGGAAGTAATCCACATAGAAGCTTTTGATCCAAATGAGTGTATGACAGACTCATCCCCCCTGTTCAGTTTAACAATATAATCCACTCTTAAAATCTGTAGTTTTACCATCCTCATCATCTTAATAATAATCAGTTGATCGCTTTCTTAAAGACATTGCCCATAATTATCCCCGGAGGACTTTCACTTTCATCTAAATACTGTATCTGTGTACAGCATAGAGGAAGAGTGTAAGAAAAGCTAAATACTGTATCTGTGTACAGCATAGAGGAAGAGTGTAAGAAAAGCTAAATACTGTATCTGTGTACAGCATAGAGGAAGAGTGTAAGAAAAGCTAAATACTGTATCTGTGTACAGCATAGAGGAAGAGTGTAAGAAAAGCTAAATACCGTATCTGTGTACAGCATAGAGGAAGAGTGTAAGAAAAGCTAAATACTGTATCTGTGTACAGCATAGAGGAAGAGTTTAAGGAATGCTAAGTACTGTATCTGTGTACAGCATAGAGGAAGAGTGTAAGAAAAGCTAAATACTGTATCTGTGTACAGCATAGAGGAAGAGTGTAAGAAAAGCTAAATACCGTATCTGTGTACAGCATAGAGGAAGAGTGTAAGAAAAGCTAAATACTGTATCTGTGTACAGCATAGAGGAAGAGTGTAAGAAAAGCTAAATACCGTATCTGTGTACAGCATAGAGGAAGAGTGTAAGAAAAGCTAAATACTGTATCTGTGTACAGCATAGAGGAAGAGTTTAAGGAATGCTAAGTACTGTATCTGTGTACAGCATAGAGGAAGAGTTGAAGGAAGGCTAAATACTGAAATGGTATTCATAAAGAAAAGCAAATAGTTTCAATCTGAAAGCTTGCTTATTATACAATTCATATCAGCACCAATTCTCCAGAGAACCGTCTGAAGTACTGTCAAAGTCAAGGAAAGTTACATTTCAAGATCCTCTGAAATGACCTTTGCTTATTTCTATTGCTGCAATAGATGTAACCCTGTTATGAACGTGCTTAAAATCTTAGGCTGGTTCTATGGTGTGTATATTTAGAACTGGAGGATGGGATTAAGTTTATTCTTCCAAGATCCAATGATTTAATCTCCATTTAAGCTTCATTGTATTAAACATACTAGGTTCGACTTTTGGCTGATTCGAACTGATAAGTTATGTTTAAATTTTTGATAGATTAAACAAGTTACAAGCTTTCATTTAAGGTTTTACATACAAATCTGTGAATAATTAGTGGTAGTTAGTTCAAACTTGGAAATAAATTATTGCTAGAATCCCCACAGTAAATCAAGTATTGTGTGATTTGTTCATTGTCCGGGCATATCAAAACAAATATGTTTGTCTTCATCATCTGTCACAATTCATTCAGCTAGACAAAAAGTAATAATTGTTTTGAAAAAACAAATTTGGCCCATGTAAGTTAAGAAGTGTTAATAATTTTATGTTTCTGGCTGTAATTAATACCTCAATTACATGTACTTAATATAATTTAGGTTTTTACCTTTACACTGAAAATTTACATCTATTACATGTATTTATTTTGGTCAAACATTGTACATGATTTATCTTTAATACATGTAAATGGTTACTTGAAATATTTTTAACTGAAATAGGTGTACGGGAAGTGTTTAACTTGTTTTGAACATGAAATCCCACAGTAAACCTTGGCTTTGAATTAAAGTAAAGATTCAGATCGACCACAGGGAGCATAACACTCAGTGATGAGGTTCATACTTGAGCAGTATTCTTAAGTCCAGCTTCTGGAAGAGACAACCAAAGACTTCAAGGGATAATACATCTTTGGTTTGGGGAGTTAATTCATTTCCATCAATCAGTTTCCAATAAAAACACGTTTAGTTTCATTTGCCTCAAATAAAGGAAGTAAACAGTTGTGCAGTGAAATCACACTAGACTCCATGACATGACAGATTTAAATCTGTGAGTAATTCGGAATGAGTTTCATTTGCTATGAATGAGGAATCTACAATGACATTCAAAGCTTCGTCCAAAATGTTGGTAAATAGACTTTTCCATCTTCATAATGTCTGATGACTATTTTTTAAATACTGGCAATTCCAAACCGGTTGATGCCTTAATGTACTCAATATCTTCATATGTCAATCCATACATTGTAAACTCCTTGAGGTGTTTGGTCAGTTGCTTCAAATGATGCGCCCAGTATGGTGCACAGCCACTCAGTGGGTCATTTGAATTGAGATATAGATGATTCAGAGTGGGCATGTCACTTACTGACTCAGCTATGGGTTTTATATCGCCAACTGTCAGATTGCATGAACTCAATTCCAGTTCCTTAAGGTGGTCCATTTTCTTCAAATGCAGAGCCCACAATGATGCCTGGCCACCCAATGCCTCATTATGATATAGGTCCAGATGAACTAGAGTTTGAATGTCACTCAGTGCCAAAGCAATGGGTTCAACATCTTTATCTCTCAATGAGCAATCAGACAATTTCACCCCCTCAAGGTGTCTCATGCTCTTCAAATGAAGAGCCCACATCTCTGCACAGCCACCCAACGCATTATTACCATTGAGGTTCAGATGAACCAGAGTTTGAATGCCACCCATTCCCATAGCAATGGGTTCAATATCTCTACCTTTCAGTGAACAGCTATCTAATCTAATATTTTGAAGGCATTCCATTTTCCCCAATGGAGGACCCCAAATTGATGCGCAGCCACCCAATGCTGGATTTCTTGATACATCTAGATCAACAAGAGTGTCACCTATTGATTCGGCAATGGGTGACACATCTTCAGCTACCAGTGAAGAACAGTCCAAGATCAGCTCCTTGAGGCATTTCAATTCCTTCAATTGAGGAGCCAACGATGACACAGAGCCACCAAAGGCTTCATTCCCGGAGAGGTACAGCTCGGTCATTCTTGATGGTTTTGCCAATGATGATAGGATTTCTTTGGTATTGGCAGTAGTTATTGGGCTAGATTTCAGATCAAGAGATTGTAAATTGGTCATTAGCTTTATCAACTCCATCCAATCTTTTCCAAACCTCTGGAAGTTAAAATGGGGCAATTTCATTTTCTTAACCTCTGTGAAGTAATGTCTTTTGCTGAGTGCTGCCACACGCTTCAAAAAATATGTAAATGTTTTTCCCCCATCATTATTCCAATACGGAAATTCAATTTCATCAGACATAACTGAACTGATAACTTTTTGGTTTGGCAGTTCCTTTGACTGACTCTCGAAATAACAAATTAGGGCAAGTTCCGAATTTTGATGCACTTTCTGTAAAATACGATGTGTACATGCCTCATTGTCTCCACAACAAAATCGGAACACGTACACATAACGAGACGGGCCAGAAGAACGAGCATGTGTCAACTGAGAAAACTTATCATCAATACAATTTAAGATTGTTTTAAACTTGTCAGTATTTATCAAGCTTTGCCAGTACATTGCTGCGCAGTACTCCAAAATCGTGTGGTGTACAAAAGACACACTTTGATAAGTGTCAAGCCCATCAATGTCAAGCTCACTAGTGAGGACACCTGCATTCATCGCTGCATCGAAAACACTTTTTTCAAAGTCCTCTTCTCTAAAGGCAAATGAATCATCTTTAGAAATCAGATGATCAAGAGCAACCCTTCCAATAGCAATCAAAATGTCAGATATTGCATCTTCTTTGATGTCTTTTGTTTTTCTTTTGAATATGTATTTCAACGCTTTGTTATACAGTCGTGTCATTGTGTCTGGGAGGGTTTTCTCTGCATCCCATAGCAAACACATCAGCAGCAGTAGCATGGGGCTCTTTGCCAAATCAGACAAGGTATCTGAGAGTTTTATCTGCTTTATAAGCTTGATAGCATTGTGATGATCCTCAAAGAAGAATTTATTCACATATTCCTTTATATCCATTCCGGAAAACCCCTCAACTGTCACATGAGTATAGGGCTTTTCAACCAATGATGAGTTGACTAATTTGTCAAGGGGAGGACGAGATGTAATAACTACCCAACATTCTATGCACTGCTTTCGATTAAGAACTGAACCAAATGAGGATGTGTCATGGGTTGCGATTTTAAATTCATCAAACCCATCCAAGAGAATCAATACCTTGTCTTGGTTCTTGTCAATAAACTCTTTCAAAGCAGATTTATCTTTGTCTAAGAGGTGATCAAAGATAGTGCCCACTAAGTCTGAACTTTGTTTCAATGAACGCATTTTTAGTACAAAAACAAGTTTGTACTTATTGAGTGTCTCACTATCACCCAATGCCCAATCATAAGCAATTTTGTCAATTAGAGTTGTCTTGCCAATTCCTGCTGATCCGCTTATAACAACACGTTTGATTAAATTTTTCTCCCTTGTCTCAAATTTAAACATTTCTTCATACGATTTCATGTTATTTTTCTGTCTTGGAATCCTCCCTCTCTTGTCAACTTGTTCAACTAAACGTAGCTTAGTGTAGATGTCCATTATGTGTTTCTTATCATCATCAACCCATGGGAGCATCTGTACAAAGCTACCTGTAGTTGTATACACTATCTTCAATGCCTCAGCCTTTTCTGCAGCAGCTTGAACTTGCTCTTGTTCTGGTGTTCCTGTTGGAAAATATAAACAAAACCAATTATCATCACTACATTACTGCATCCACAACACAAGTGCTTTGAATATATTCTATTCACAAATTAAAGTTTCCTTAGATTTGTAATTCTGTAAAATCAACAACTGTTTTCGACACATCAACACCAGCTTGGTTTTTGCAAGTTCAATTGAACAAAAGTTAAGGCAGACTCGATTTTTTCTTTTTGAAAATGACCTTTTGTATTATGATAAATATTTTGCCGAATTGCACTTAGCCAAACATAATGGACATATGAGCTATTGTGTCTCAAAGTAGATTCTGTTTTTGTAAATCTCTTCAGCATGAGTGGTTCTTATCACCATAAGTGAAGACATATCACTATATAAGTTTACTTGGTGAGAATTTTTTAAAACCCTTAATGGCACTCACTGAGCACCGTAGTCTCCATACTAAAAAAACAACTTTTTGCCACTTGAACACTTGTATTTTGTTTTAGACATTAAAAGCAGATTGGTAATTAAGAGCCATTGATTTAGTGTTTCCTTTTGTACTGAGAATCTCCATGCTGAGAAGAAAAAAATCAATCGAGGTTCACATTCCAGAGATGACACTCATACTTGCTTAACTCAAATTCTTCTTATGCAGCCCATATAACCCTATCATTACCAGCAAATATTTCACAGTAGGACCTTGCATACCAGCAGTGTGTTACCCCTCACAATGCTTCTGCACCAACGAATTTGTGTGGATTTTAATGAAGAGCGCCCCCAATGTGCAGTGAGTGATTTTTCATGTGTATTGTATGCACTGTACAGGCATACAGTCTAATCCTCCATGGTGTCAGTAAATCAAATAGCATTATAGCATACCACCAAATCTAAATCATTTTATGTCACAGAACTATTTATTGAAGGACATTAAATACAAATGAACCACAAAAAAGTGTTGACAAACGACCAAATGTACATAATTTTATGTCACTGAACTATTTATTGAAGGACATTAAATACAAATGAACCACAAAAAAGTGTTGACAAACGACCACCCCCTTCCCCCCTCCCCCCCCCCCCTCCCCCTCCCCCCCCTCCCTCCCCCTCCCCCCCCTCTTTCAAAGTTGCCTTGGATTGCGGACACACGAACACATTTTTGGCGGCAACATTGAATAGGGGGGGCAGGGGGGGGCAGGGGGGGGCAGGGGGGGGGGCTGGGGGCTATTGTTAAAAATGCCTACAAATATGGAGCTACATATTTATTTATGCCATAAATTTAAACCAAGTGCAATGTATGGTAATTCTCAAAGCAAGGAACGACGCACATTGGATATGTACATTGTTTGCAAATCATCCTCGTTTGTTTTCTCTTGTGTAATCGACGGTTACTACAAACGATGCAGTCACGTTTTCTTCCGGAAGGGTTTTTGCCAGGATAATGCATTTTCTCTATCATCCCAACAGGAAGGTTATTCGCATTGGATCGTCTACAACGCAGCATTGTAGAACGCTCCCAACCCGTGAGCAAGCCGTCTATAACTTGAATACGGAAGTCAAGATTACTGACATGCTTATTTGTTGGTATGCTGTTGAAAATTACCGTAGCATTGAGCATACATATGTTCAACAAACAAAAAAACACCCGTTTCCACCATTTCAAACTTCTGTGTGTATGCGTGTAGTACTGACAAATTTGATTAGCGAGATCTGTTCCTCCCATGAATTTGTTGTAGTAATCTATAGATTTTGGCTTAGCAATTTCACGCAATCCACTTTCGCTTTTCTTACACCGAATTTTTTTCATTATTACTTGGCAATCGCCTACATTTGTTAGGAATACAACATTTTTGTTATCACGCCAAACAATGCATAACTGACCAGCCTTCTCATAAAATTTGGGGTCATCTCCCTTTTTCATTCCATTTGTCTTTGGGTGTGCTGCACGAGGTATGCCCAGTGCCGTATAACGCACAGGCCCACTACATCCAAATCCTAGGTTGTCCATTTTTGATACCAGAGCTGGCCTGTTAAAGTAATTATCACAATAAATTACATGTCCTTTATGTTCAAATCCATTTACAAGTTCAAGGACGACTTCTCCTGGGATGGTTAGGTCAGAGGGATGGCATTTTGCTGGGGATGATTCGGTATTTACAGGTGGCCTTTGTGAAGTCTTCGTCTCCTTGGGAGCAGCTCCTGTGTACAATACCCAAGAGCACGTGTAACCAGTCTCCGACTCATTCAAAGAGAATGCCTTCATTCCCCATTTGACCGGTTTTCTGGGCATGTACTGTAGAAACCCGATTCTTCCCTTAAATTTGATCATACTCTCATCAGGAGATAAGTTCTGTCCAGGGTAATACAGGTTGCGAAATTTGGGGAGGATGACATCCAGCAAAGGCCTAACTTTCTTAAGCTTGTCACATCCAGAGGCTGGTTGAGGCAACTGGTTGTCAGACAGGTGAAAAAATCTCATAATGGAACTAAATCTATTTCTGGACATAATGGATGGATACAATGGCGTGAGTAGAACTTCAGATGTTGACCAGTACATGCTGTACTGAGGTCACTTGTTGATACCCATAGCAAGCAGGAGTGCGACAAATGCCATCATTTCATTTAAGTGAGTGGGGGTCCAGGACGTTTGTGAAGCACTTTGTTCTGCGTAGCGGTTTGTTTCGTCTACAAGCATATCCCAAACCGTACTGCAAAAGAACAACTGGAATACCTGTGTTGCAGAAAGTCCTGTAAAATCACTGGTGGGGCCGGCATCTCCGGTGAATTGCATCGGCTTCCTGTTGAGACGACCGATCTCTTTCCAACCCGATCTGAAGTCTGGTTTCTTCCGTGTAGATTTAGCTTTTTCCTGCAGTAGGAAAGAGGGAAGAGGCAATATGCATCAGGGCGCTGTAGATCTATCACTTTACGTAAAGTGTGCTATATGCAGAGTTATTTGAGGACCCAGATTGATGAAAATTTTATTATGTAACCTTCTCGTTCCACAAATATAGGGCAAGGGGGTGGGGAAGGGGTGAGAAGGGAAAGGGGTGGGGGAAGGGGTGAGAAGGGAAAGGGGTGGGGGAAGGGGAAAGAAGTGGGGGAGGGGTGTGCATGCAGTTGCCATGTCAAATTGTGGTAATTAACTTTCCCATTGTTTTTGTGCTTTTTAGTGTAATAGTCCTTATCGCCAATAATAATAATAACACTTAGATAGCGCTGGTATCTTAACCGAGGGTTAATTCATTGCGTTGCACCAACAGAGGGCGCCCTTCCGCAAACCATTATGGGATAATTCTTTACATCCAACATGGCCGCCAATGGTGGCCCATCGTTGATGGTCTTTTTGTATTCATTGTTGCCCGAGTCTACACATCATAACTTTAAGTGACAAACTTAATAATTCAGAACGCCCGCAGAAACGCCATTTTATTGTTCTATGTACCTTTAAGAGCCATTGTCCTAAATCAAATTAAAAGCCAATGTAAAAAGGGGTACTTTTGGACAAATTTATGCCCAAGTTATTCCTGCCCTCTAACTGCATGCACGGTCATGACCTACTCCCTAAAAACATCGTGCTTACCTGCTCCACCTCGCTCGCCGATTCGCTGGAGGTTGATTCACCACCATCCTGCGTGTCGATCTCCCCTTCCGAGTCGATCTCCCCTTCCGAGTCGATCTCCCCTCCTTCCGAGTCGATCTCCCCTCCTTCCGAGTCGCTGTCTGCAAATATCTCGGCCAAAATTTCTGCATTTCTATCGCCGTCCATAATGTTGCAGCCACTTGTTCGTTTGAATGAATGCGCGCCAACAGGTCCGCGGCCGGGGGGACGCTATAAATAACAATGGGATTAACGAATTCGCCAATAGAGGGCGCCCTTGTTACTTTCTCAATAAGCATTATGGGTGGGGACCAATAAGCGCCACTGGTTGTTAAACAATACATTTGACAAGGTGCCATATGGAGCCCTGGTCGGGAAGAATGACCCCAAATATGTGCCATTTGTCGCCCGTGGTACTGATAGGGATAAACAGAATTTCTGCTTCATACCTGTATAGGTTACCATTACCAATCATGTTAGTTACTCTATGGGCATTCTTGACTTTTTTGAATCAGTAATCACAGTAACAGAGAGCCAAACATGACAGTACTTTGTCCAAGTTTTTAGCTGTTCCTGACGCAGTCGGAACAGCTATTGTTTTCGTCGAGATTATTATTATTCTTTGTTTCCACTCAAATCCCTTAGCATTTGCACACGTTTTTTTCTTTAAGCCTAATATCCTAGAGCGCAAATACGAAAGAGTTAAATCATATATCAAATTGAAGCTTATGTAACCCTGCCCAAAATGTGGTCTTAGGTTACGAGTATATTTTGTTTTACAAAAAAATATGTTTTATATGTATTTTATTTTATTTCCTATTTCTTTGCTCATGTGTAAATTCCACATGTGCAATTTCAATGTGACCCTTTGTTTACTTGTGGTTACCAGCCAGGCTATTCAGCTGGTGTTTTAACTCCTGTTCTTTGATCTTCACCTACTCCCCACTTAACCATGCTTTTAATCTCTGCCTTCTTGGAAGGTGTGGAAGACCTTTTTGTCTATCTCTGGGATTAACCAGTACCTTTTTCTTAATCCATGACCACAATCCTAAGCTGTGAAGTCGTAAAGATTTATCTTTCCTTCACTCCCTCTGTTCCAAATGGACCAATCAACTTTAGAGCCATGAGTGTTATTTTTCAAACTATCCAATGAGAATGAACAGCTGACCTTAGCTGAGGCATGGTCGGAGTGCTGGCTTGGCCCAAAATTCTGGTCAGACCAAGCACTCCACCATTTGCCATCGTTCTAGTTGGATGTGTCTCCGCACATGTCTCTGCGACTCTCCTTTCTTCAAGTGCTTGTCACATCAATTTCTTCAAGCATTCTCACTTATCTGCAACTTTGAAGACAACTTATTTCTTAAATGAATGTTGGCTCTCTATTTTAGGTGAGTTTAATTTGTATTTGTTAATAACTTAAAATTGAGGAGTTTCAGCAAGGTTTCTTTAAAAAGTTTAAGTTTATTTCTGATTATTGAGTTCAGAGACAGTATTTTACCCTTGTTCATTTTATCAATGCATTTTAAAGTTCTCTGAAAGATTTGTTTCAACTTTTGATTTCTTGAGGAGAGACCTTTTTGCTGTCTCCTGAAATTGTATTTTGTATTCTTGATAAGAACTGATAAAATAGTCATGACATTAACCACCAGCTGGCTCAGCTGATGTATTGTGGGGAGTTATGCTATTTGCGCAGTCTTCATGCTTTGGACTGGTTCTAAATATTATCAAGAATTTATTTAAGTCTATTAGTATTATATTTTTTGGGTATGATTTTATTATGTATATATTTAAGTGAATTGCGGTTTACCTGCCTAAACTTAAGGACACAACTTGTTGTCCTGTTGATAAAGTTTTGCAGTGAAACAGATTTTAGTTTTGTACCTATATTTGTATGTATTTTGTACATGCTGCATTTATAACAGCCATAACTTAAAGACACAATTTGTTGTCTTGTGATAAAGTTGTTGGCGTACTTTAGCTTGAGTTACCGAGCTTGTCTTAATGAGACAAACTATACTATTTTGATATGCTACATGGAGGAATAGTTCTCCTGTATGAAATTTATCCTTTACACATGATGTGTAGTGAAATTGGTTTAGCTTGAGAAATTTCTCATCAAATATCTGAGATAGTCATATTTCCAAGCACTGGACAACGTTAGTCCAAAGAAAGCTTTTGTATTCGTGAAGAGTATTATCATTATGGCATGGACCATACTCTCTATTTTAGGCTCAGACTACTGGACGAGGAAAACCACACACAGTAACACCGAACTGGTGCTTTGATGTCTTTCTGAGGCTATGATCTACACGTAGATGCCCAGACCGCCCATCCAGTACGTCTGAGACGAACCCTACGGATACCCGCAAGTATCAGATTTTATTTAAATCTAACCTTTGATGTCGGGTGCACCAACCACTTACTTCTATACGATGTTCGTCCACTGAAGGATGGTCTACCGCCAGAGGACTGGATTCGGACTACGCGTCTAACAGAGACCTATTTTTATTTGGCGCCTTTTCCATCTGAGCTCATTTTTTGTATTATTTAAATATTTCAGGATCCTGTTTATTGTAAAGTTTATATTCTGCATTTCTTTTGATTGGTGATTTATTGTTAAAATAAATCAGAGTTTCTGTTTTTGTGCATCAAATCTCAAATTCTCTAACTTTGTTTTAATTTCAAAAAGGGAGTTGTAAATTATTTTCGGTTCCCGCTACTTTTGAAGGTGAACCCAGGGTTACACTTAGAACATAAACTTAACTCTAAATGTAAAAAATGTTAAAATTCTTAATTAATTAGCCACTTTACAGCGAGGTGAATATTTAATTAGCCAGACTTTAGACCACTCTATCTCAAAAAGTAGACGACCGATCGTCAAACTTTTTTCAGTTTTAGACTTCTTGGGTACTGTAGATGTGCTTTTCGGCCTAAAATGTGGAACGACGTCACAATGACGTCATTTATTGCGCATTTTCGCCTGTGTACAAAACACATGGAGATAGTGAAAACAAATCCGACTTCTAGAAACACAGTTTTTTTCAATTAAGTTCAAATTTAACGTCCTGGATTCACAAATGTTTCTTAAAACAAGAAAGGTTTTATAGACGATCAGTTTAAAAGCATCAAAACTTATTAAAACATTGTCAGTAGAAAAAAAACCCAAAATTCTCAGGCAAATTGAACGCCATGGGTACTCTGACTTGAATTTGAAATGTGTTTATTAACCGACAGAGTAAAATTTTTCCTTTTTTTTTAAGTTAAAAAAATCGCACCGTTAAACTCGTATAGCGCCCTCAATCTTTCTAGGGTTTCCTAAATTTGTTCAAGCCCTAAACTCATTTATGACCCGTGTTGTAGACGTTTATGTAGAATATACATAGAGTCATCATTCCTGTCGCCGACTGACACAAGTCTACGTTCATTCACTCACAAGAATCGAAAAGAATTTGTCTTGCTATCAGCGCAGCGTCGTCGTCGTGTAGTCAGATAGTTATTCAGATTTCAGCGTAAAGAATATGAGCGCCGTTTTCTTGGCAATGCTTTGGGCCTGGCAAACTTGTCTGCGCTTGGGTCCTGTTCGCGGGAAAACGATATGTTTAAAGTTTCTTGTGCAAAGGAATTACTTCAGGAAACCGCGATGAATCAGTTACAAAACTTGATGGCAGTTGCAATAAACAATAAAAAGAGCTGATTGAGGAAAGGTGTACAAAAGAGAAATTACCTTGCTAAACGGTCAGTGCTAGATTTGGGGGGTGAAGAACAAAAATTAACAATAAACCCTTACCCCATATTTATTACTTTAGCCCAGCAAGAACATACTAATCGTTACAAAGACACTAGTGTTTTTAATATAGAAAACTGCAAACAGTTTCTGAAACAACCAACATTTACATTTAATTTTTTTTTACATCAATCTAAATACATCACTGCAGGGCCCAATTTTATGGCTCTGCTTACCGTAAGTATGGAGGTCGAAAAGTGGACATCTGCTTTCCAGCTTTCCAATTATGAAAAAAACGGATTGAACGTTTTATTCTGGAGCATTTTTCTACTTTTCTGCTTTTTGTCCCCCTGAAAAGTAGATTGAACATTTTTGTAGTAACCAGTTTTCTACTTTTTTACTTTTCAGTTTCGATGTAAGCAGGTTTTACTTATTCGCCTACACCACGGTCAAAAAGTGGACATTTGTCTTTTGGGTTTCCTAGAAGCAGAAAAGCAGGTTGAACGTTTTAGATAAATCTATTTTTCTACTTTTCTGCTAGCCAGAAAGCAGATCGGACGTTTTGTCACACAGTGGCACAAAAGCGGACATCTACTTTTACTGGTTTCCAACAACCTGAAAAGCCGACCGTACGCTCGGGACCATTTCACTTTTCTGCTTTCCTGCTTCCCAGAAAGTGGATCGAACGTTTTTTGAACAGAGGTTTGAAAGTGGACATCTGTTTAACGCACCAACACATAAAATACATTGTAATGTACTCCCCTGTTATAAGAATGCACGACTCCACGGCCAATGCGTGTCACTGACACGTACGGGCGTGTCAAAGGCACATATTTATGTACACAAATTGTTTTTTTGTCAATTGATCCTCAAAGCACGGAGGATAGTCGGAATTAAGGTCGATTATGTTTTACAATTTTTATTATGGTTTTATGGGTATGGTATTTGGGAATAATTATAAACTCTTTGATATTCAAACATTAAGTCCAAACACAAAACATTTAGAAACGCCGTGGGAACCGTTGGTAAACTGCTTTATAATCAATAATGTTTCTTCATGTTTCGACATTTTTCGACCAATATTTTGAGTAATTTTTTTATGAAAATGGTGACCCCCCCCCCAAAAAAAAATCGTCGGACGATGACAAACAAACATGGTGGACTTGTTGATGTCAATTATCTACTGGTTGACGTTTTTTTTTACACGGCTTTTCTACATTTGATTTTTGGGTGGGGTGGGGGCTTCGGCCTCAAGCTCACTGATTTGAAAAGTAAGTACAACCTTGAGACACTTATTGTCATCAGAAATATCGTCAATGTCGATAGTAGTATTTTGAGGTCGTCAAAGTTCTTGCTATTTCATTAAGCAGCCTGCCTGGATTCATGTGTATTTTGACTGCAAACGAAACAGTGCTCTGTCCGTAAAGGTCCAAAAACAAATCCCTGGCAAAACATGAATGAGTTGTTGTCGTTTCATTAAAACGCCGGGAACACAGAATTTGCCGCTATAGGTCTAGTTTATTTCTTTCATATTGTGCTATTGTTGAAACGCAGAGAATGAGAATGAATTTAGTCATCCAAACGCACATTGCTAGCGACCTGCGACTCCCAAAAAGCTTGGCGGCTTCACAGAAGAAAATTATTTCAGTTTCGTGAACTTTCCTATTCCTGTTGATTGGCGGCCGGCCTTTTGCTGAACTAACTGTGGGCGCTTCGTCTCTAGCCGGTTCGCGCCGCCATTCGCTTCGCGCCGCCATTCGCTTATTTGTAGGGCTCGTCCACTAGAGGAGGGGGTGTTCTACAATTTTCTTCCCGCGGTCCTTTCTCTTTATAGTCCCGAAGCATCTGTTGGAAAAAACGTTCGATCCACTTTCTGGGAAGCAGAAAAGCAGAAAAGTGAAATGGTCCCTAGCGTACGATCGGCTTTTCAGGTTGTTGGAAACCAGTAAAGTAGATGTCCGCTTTTGTGCCACTGTGTGACAAAACGTCCAATCTGCTTTCTGGCTAGCAGAAAAGTAGAAAAATAGATTTATCTAAAACGTTCAACCTGCTTTTCTGCTTCTAGGAAACCCAAAAGACAAAATGTCCACTTTTCGACCGTAAGTGTCGGCGAATAAGTAAAACCTGCTTTCATCGAAACTGAAAAGTGAAAAAGTAGAAATTGGAAACTACGAAAATGTTCAATCTACTTTTCAGGGAGACAAAAACCAGAAAAGTAGAAAAATGCTCCAGACAAAAACGTTCAATCCGCTTTTTCATAATTAGAAAGCTGGAAAGCAGATGTCCACTTTTCGACCTCCATACGTAAGCTTAGGATCGGCGCTTACTGACGAAGCAGGTTATTCTGTGCTTATGTCAAGCGTATTACACGGGTTAGCATGGCATTTTGTGTGCTTGCGTAGTCAAGTCAAGGCTTGCGTAGTTACTAGGCATTCTACGCTTACACAGCTAGCGCAGAAATTCTGTGCTGCTTGCTCGTTAATCAGAGAATGGTGACCCCTAAGCGCAGAATTCAGCATTAAGCTGGCCATAAATTTGGGCCCTAGTGAAATGATGTGCTATAGAATTGTTACTATTCAAAGCGTTTTTTTTTTCCTAGGGACTATATTATACTAACAAAACACTTTTCAACGTTTATCCGAACCGTACAAAATATAAACGATTAACCAGATGATCTGTCACTTAACCGTGTAACTGTCACAGGCTTACGTATAAGCCCGCACACTCACATTTTTTTCTGACACGTAATGGTCACAATTTTCGCAGCACTTTTCAAGTGAATTTGTTTACGCTGATCCCAATCGTTAACATTTGAACGAGTAACAAGATTATCGTTTGGTTAACCGGTTAACCGTGCAATCGATTTGTTGTGGATCGCCCTCTAGTGTTCAATTTTTCTTGCAACTAATGCCGCACACAAAGTAATGAAATAACAAAGACTTAAGCTGTAAAATGGAAACGATATGGGTGTGTGTGGCAATTATTATAGTCGGCACTTCGCAGCACGTTTATCAACGTTTATCTGAACCGTACAAATGTGAACGTTTAACCGTAAGATCTTACGTATAAGCCTGCGCATTCACAGTAATTTTTTTGTAAATGTGTAACCGTTTCTGAAACAGTTGGTGACCCGTGTAACAGCAGTTTCATGAACAACATTTCAAGTAAAAAAAACTGTTTACACAACCGGGCATGTGATCAAAAACATTGTATCTTCATTCTTCACTGCAGAAATTTGACTTTGCTCATTCACCCTGCAAAGACGAGCATGCGCAATCGAATTGTTGTGGAACGCCCCCTAGCGGGCAATGTTTCGCACAAATATTGCTTAACGCACAGATGTATTGAAATAACAAAGAATACGAGTCTGTAAATTGGGAATGATGTGTGTGTGTTTTGTGTGTGTGTGTTTTGTGTGTGTGTGTGTGTTTTTTGTGCTGTGAAAATCCTGATCACAGTTATTATGGTCAGCATTACGCAGCACTTTTTAAGTGATTTTTTTCAAAGTTTATCCGAACCGTACAAATAAATGTAAATGTTTAACCGTAAGATCTGTCCCTTAACCGTGCAACCGTCACAGGCTTATGTATAAGAGCCTGAGCATTCACGGTTATTTTTGGTCCACATACCGTTTCTGAAACAGTTGGTGACCCGTGTAACAGCAGTTTCATAAACAAAATTTCAAGTAAAAAAACCTGTTTACACAACTGTGCATGTGACCTAATATCCTAAAGCGTACAAATATCAAAGTTAGATCCTATATCAAATTGAATCTTACTACATGAACTTAACTCTCAATTTAAATTTATTTTTAAATTCTGAATTAATTTGCCCATTTACAGCGAGGTGAATATTTAATTAGCCAATCTTGAGATCACTGTATGTCGAAAAGCCTTGGGTAACTGTGAACCCATGTTGACCTTTACTTCCGGGTCAACCGGAAGTGGGACCATATCTGTAGAACTACACAACCGATTTTCAAACTTTTTTCAGCTAATAATCCTTGGGCATTGGAGATTAGCCTTAGGTAACCGTGACCCCATGTTGACCTTTATTCCGGGTCAACCGGAAGTGGGACTTATCTCAAGAACTACACAACCGATTTTCAAACTTTTTTTAGTTACAGAATCCTTGTGCATTGGAGATTAGCCTTGGTTAACTGTGACCCCATGTTGACCTTTACCTATGGGTCAACCGGAAGTGAGACCATATCTCAAGAACTACACAACCGATTTTCAAAATTGTTTCAGTTTTAAACTCTTTGAAAATTACAGGAACAGCTCTGTGTTTGTTGACAAACACTTAAGCTCTAGTTTATATTTACTTTGGACGCAACGCTTGTACACAAGGTAGCATTGTATAAAATACCTGTAACATTCTGATTGACACTTTGATTCATGGATCCAGTTGCAGGGCCACTGATGATGATGTTATGATCCCCTGTATTTGTGTTTAAATTGAGTACATCAGCATTTTGGTTAGGTCGAACTGTGTGTACACGAGATGATTCCTGGCTCAGGAGATCTTGCAGAAGATCAGGTCCAATATCTGGTGAAAGATAAAACATATATTTAGGTTCACATTCCAGGGTATGACACTTTTACTTGCTTTATTGAAGTATTTATAAGCTCTTCTACAACACTCAAATATAATTTGCTAAATGGCTCCCCGCAACACATTACAACACGATAAATCGATGACTCAACAACGCCAAAATGGTAAACTTGCTTACATACTTAAAAATTGAATAGGTGTTTTACAACTTTAATTTCTTCCTTTTAGAAACATACAAATTTAAATAGATAGCGTTTGAGAAAGTATGGCACTTTTCAATTCAAATACGAAATACAAGTTAACAAATCAGTAATTCCTATGGAGGTCAACTCGAATTTGGCAGCACTTTTTGCAGGTTCATTCACTAAACAGAAAGGCAAAATTAACTATGGACAATTCTCTTTCCATCAATGTAACACAATTTTTGATTGGCCTAGAGGAAAGGATGGCGTTTTTTCGTCCAATTATAAGGAGTTTTCTTTTTTGTTAGGTGACCTTTATAATGCATGCAAAGCTCCCTTTTGTTTACTGAAAGGTTTATAAATGAAGACTACCTTGTGTAAATACTAAACCAAAACTGAATTAACAAAAGTTGAAATAGGAAAAGTGCACTCACACGAAGCTGCTACACAGAGCGGCTTAATCCTTTCTGTTTGAAATCTGTTCAAAGTTTTTCATATGGTAGGTGAAACGGATCCTCAAATTACGAATCCATGGAAATAGTTGTTCAAAAATACCCTCATAAATTACAATTATTAAAGGCTGAAATTACTTGGTAATAAGATCGTCCAAACACGCAATTTTGCTAACTTCGCTTCCGTGTTTTGGTATTTTTTTACACTCGGCTTAGTGTGCTAGATCCCAGAGAAAGAGGTTGTAAATTAGTCATTAGCTTTATTTACTCAACCAATTCTTTGCCAAACCTCTGGAAGTTGAAATTCTCCAATATCATTTTCTTAACTTTTGTGAAGTAATAGTGCCCTCTGCTGAGTGCTGTGTCACATGCTTCAGAAAATATAAAAGTGTGTTTTTCAAATCATCATTCCAAACCGAAAACATTATTTCATCAGACAATACTGAACTGATAACATTTTCCATCCAAGAGAATCAATACTTTGTCTCGGTTCTTATTAATAAGCAGGGATGCCAGTTTTCCGGCTATTGCCGGAATTCCGGCTTTTTCAAATTTTCCCCAAATTTTTTTCCGGTGCTCCGTATTTTATCTGGCCGGAGAAAATATATTTGATTGAAAACAGATTTCCGGCGCTTGTTTGGAGTGACTCGTGTTTAATGATAATACATGTATTGTAAATGCCGGAAGTATTGAGCGAAGACTTTTCTGTCGAATGTGTGCGTGGTGCCGTATGGTATGTATCGATGTATTTTGTGTGTACATTCATACACGATCTTTGGGCCGTACATGAAATCGCTCTGAGACGATTGGTGTTACCATTGAGACATACCGACTGAGTTTTGGGCGCTACCATTGAGTCATTATGGATGTTGAAAGAGAAGGTAATTTGAAACAAATTGATCAAGGGGTAAAGAATAGGTTTAATTGGCGGTGGCTGGAGTCGAAAGACAGTGGGGGGTTATTTTTTATCAGACTACATGTGAAGATCGACATCGCGGGTAAAGTCCGCTGCATCGTTTGTAACCAAATTGTGTCCTACAGCAGCAGTGGGATGAAGGCCCTCGTGAAACACGGAAACTGCGATGCCCACAAAAACAAACGGAAAATTCAACAAAAATCGCTGTTATGTTTTTTATTGTTTTTTGGTCTGAGCGGTGGGGGGGAGGGTGACCCCCTTTCCTTCGCAGCGAATTTTTTCAGGCTCTGAAGGAAAGAGTCACTCACTGGCATCCCTGAATAAAGTCTTTCAAAGCAGATTGATCTATAGAGTCTTTGTCTAAGAGGTGATCAAAGATAGCACCCACTATTAAAGTCTGAACTTTGTTTCAATGAACGCATTCTTAGTACAGAAATAAGTTTCTAATTATTAAGTGTCTCACTTATTAAGTGTCTCACTTGTCTCAAAGCGGAAGACTCCATGTTATTTTCCTCATTTTGAATCTTCCCTTCCATGTCAACTTGTTTAACTAAACATAGCTTAGTGTAGATGTCCATTATGTGTTTCTTATCATCATCAACCCATGGGAGCATCTGTACATAGCTACCTGTAGTTGTGTATACTTTCTTCAATGCCTCTTTAGCCTTTCCTGCAGCAGCTTGCTCTTGGTCTGATGTTCTGAATATTTGCTGATTACATTAATCACATATTTCTTGAAAATTAACAACTGTTTTTCGACAGATTCTTACCAGCTCATGATTTTCACCTCTGAAGTTCAATTGGGCCAAGATTTTGTCTATTTAGAGAAATGACTTACATTACAAACTATTTTGGCAATGGCTGATTTTATTTTTTCCCAAAAACCCCTTACTGGTTCAGCAAATTATTTAGCAAGAGATATTTTCATTGTTTGCATGAGTATAGACCTTTCTTTTGCAATGTCACAGCCCGGGTTTTTGCCAACCGAGGTTGGAAAACTATGGAAAGCCATAACTGCAAATCAAAAACAGATAGCTATTGTTTGTAGCAATGTTACACAAATAATTAATTTGTTGGATACAAATCAACCAATCAGGGAAGGTATTTCAGTTGATGAATCGTTTCAGAAAATGTTGTATTTGTTCACAACATTTTTTAGGCTGTCCATGCCAACATTTTCTAAGTAATCTTTTCTTACACAACTAGAGCAGAAATGTGGTGCTTACCCTGCAGTGAGCTCTAAGCCTGGTGACATTGTGCTTGGTTAAATTACAAATAAAATACAAGTTCAGTCGTTTAGACACAAAGCAGAGGAATTTGATTTCCTTGTTTCATTTAGTCTAAAAATGCATTATGTTATCTCTCATTGAATATTGTCGTATCTTAATTACCTTCTGTCGGTTGTGGTGGAGTTGGTATCATCGGTAGATCCTCTCCCTGAGGTTGTGTTTGTTCCTCTTTGAACATTAAATGGAAAAATATAAGTTTGTGTTACTTTGTGAACTAGTTTATAGATATAAGCCCCTAGACTCACATGGATGAAGACTAAAGGCTGTATGTATGTCAATGGTTGGGGTTCTGATTGATAAAGTTCAGACTAAAGACTTGAACTCGTGTAACACTACATGGATTGAAGCAGTACGGTTGGATGGAAAAAGTAGCTTTAAAGAAAACGACAATGCAAATTTGGTTTTTAACATCATCCCGAAGTAAAAGGTGAATTAAAGGGTAATTTTCATTTATATCAAAGACTCATTATATATACAAGATGAGCTTCAAAGAACTTGTGAATGGAATCAAACATTATTGAAGGGAGTGAAGACACAGGGTTGAGGATAGCTTGAATTTTCAAAAGCCATGGGTAAAATGTCTTGTGATTTTGTACAGGTTGTACTCATTTTATTATTCAAAAAGTACGACTGAAAACCAGTTAAATGAAGCTTGGAGCGGTTTTTGGTTGTCTTTTGTTAAACAGATGAACAGTGCTGTATCTACTTCAACACCCAAAATATATTAAATCAAGTGTTGTTATGTACAGCAGTAGATGCCTGCAAAGTTTTTGGCAGTAATGTTGAAGACTTTGCTGAACTTAAAAACATGTCATTGTGTTAGTGAAATGCCCAAAGGAGTTTGAAATTGGTGAAGGTTTGTCTGCGCGGCGTTTCCTTGCAGCTTTCAAGATGCGACGGTGTAGGCGAACTTTAAATTTTTTATTATTTTTTTTGACAGCAAGATAAATCAGTTGCAATACGATTGTGGAGACTTCTCCATACTAGGAAAAAGCAATACAAAAACATGTGAGAGAACTAAAATCGCGTACCTTAACGGACCCTGATGGGTTTAAACTACACTGTAGCCTTGAAAGCACGTTTGTGCAAGTTCAAAATAGATTTTTTATTGAATTGTCATTCGTACAGTAAATTAGACAAGTTAGAGTGCCTTTTGTTTACAGTGGGCAGTAAAATATATGAAATGGATATTCTTGTAAGGCTGTTCCACCAGCAGACAATGTTTGCTTACACATTTCAGAAAATTTGAATCATGAGTCATGTTTGCCTGACTTCTGAACTTGATTAAATAATAATTCTTCTAGAATGGAGCGTCTCAAAAGATCTCCGATCCACTGTTCTCAAGCTTCAGTACTTTAACAAATACCTGTGTTTGGTCTCCTGCAACACCTCGGGAAAGTCCCTGTAAATAACACAGATAACAGTTACAAGCTCATTAAATAACAAACCATGTTCCAGTTCAATTAATTATTTAAGGACTAATGAAGTTATTTGTGTTAACATAAAAACAGCAATAATTTTATGTTTAGTCACAAAAAAATCATGATTAAAAACAAGTTTAAAGAAAGCTTAGAGCAGTTTTTTTCTTTTCCTTCGTTAACACATGAAGGACACTTAAACAGTATGCCGATCTTTAAATAATCTTAAATTTGATAACCTTAATTCAAGGCCTAAAAAAGCATCAATTCAGTTCTCTGAGGTCTTATCAAAGATGATGAAATGAATAATGAATTTTGCTTTCAGTTCGTAAACAGCCTAATAATCACTTGGCGCATAAACAATTTGTAAATTTGGAGCGGGTGAAAATTTACAATTTAGTCTTGCACATGTTGCATTTATACTGCCTGTCTTGAAATGCATGGGGCTACTGTGAGCTTAAGAGGCACATTGCCTCGGATAGGGTGCTTTGGGCTTTAAAAAGCATTTGTTATGAAATGAAGTAGAATTTAATGATCCACACAAATATGCCTCGAAATTGAGTGGTTTCTTTTACTTTGTGCACTAACATGGTCTGCCATTTTGTAAAACAACATTTTTGACTCCACAAAATGGTGGATTTGAGAGGGCGAGTGAGTAGACTTCTCCACAGTGGGAATAAAAACAGAAAAAACATGTGAAAGAACTAAAATCGCATATCTGAAAGGACCCTGCTGTGTTTCATAATGATCTAGTATGAATAGCGCATGTTTGTGCACGTTCAAAATTGATTTAGAATGGTTGTATCAATCATACAATACATGAAATGGATATTCTTGTAAGGGCTGCTTCCATCAGCAGACAATGTCTGCTTACACATTTCAGAAAATTTGAATCATGAGGTCATGTCTGCCTGAATTATGAACTTGATTGAATAATAAATCTTCTAGAATGGAGCGGCTCAAGAGAGCTTCCATCCGCTGTTCTCAAGTGTAAGTATTTTAATAATTACCTGTTCCTGGTTTCCTCTGATACCCCAGGAAAGTCACTGTAGGTAACACAGATAATAGTTACAAGCCTTTAATATCAAATCGCATTCCAGTTCAATTTATTATTTAAGGTTATTGACTTACACAAACACAAGACAGTAGTCGAAAGTACTAATATTTTTGTGTTTACATAAAACCAACTAATTTTATGTATATTTTTTTAAATATCATAAAAAATCAGTTGTTGACAACAAACCTGTAAATGCATAACAATAAAAAAGGGAATTTCAAACAAAGAAACAGAGATGAATTAATAGGAAAACACGAGAAACTAGATTGTGCAATCACAATGTTGTTTTTGTTATTTTATATCTTTTTTCCCCGGCATCAAATCGTTTGACTTGATGAGAGATGATGAAATTCTGTGAAAGTGGGATGTCAACTTCCCTAGATATTAGATAACCATCTTTTGTAATACTACTTCCTAGATAAAATATTTTAGGAAGTCAACATCTTTCCTTCAATACTGTTGTTATCTTGTTGTTCCAAGATAAATTATCTTGTTATGTAAATATAAAGTAATTTGCCACTTGCGGATCTAATTGTAAATGTTGACTTGTCCAGATAAATAATCAGGATAAGTCTACAACCTCTTTTCCAGTGGTTTATGATCTCGCTACGCCATGTTTGTTTCTTTCCAAGAACGCCTTACTTGATTGTAACCTCCTGGTAGTGGAAGTGTGACTTTGAAATATCCAAACATATTGGGTATTTTAATTAGTCCTGTGGTTGATCTATTCTATGTTAGAAACTACGCAGAGCACGCTGTCAAAAGCAAAACAAGACATAAAGCAATTGGCCCCCCTCTCATTCTTTTTCGATCTTGAAGTACATCTAACTGTACTCAGTTTAGGGTGACCATATAAAAAAACATGATTCATTTGAAATGTATTGTGTCGAAATAAGTGCATTTTTATACATGCGTACTAAGCGCCCGACAAGCTCCTACAAGCGATCAAAAGTTTTTAACAAGCGTGCCCGCAGAGCAGTCACTTTTGGTAAGACAATCAGCGTTGATTTTTAGTGCTCCCTTCCAGAGGTTAGAGACTTGCACAGAGCTAGCGGGTGATAAGGGTAGCGAGGCTGGATAAGTCTACCTCTATTAGCTTTAGTTTGTCGCCCTAGTTGTGAGGGGCATGGCCATCCTAATGCAAGCGAGGTGTACAGATTTTGTTTTGTAATTTGACTACCGTTTACCCTTTCAATACCGCATTTTTTTATAGGGGTCACACTGCTGTGTACCGCATTTTTTCACACACACACACAAGTGTGGTAACAGCCTGCAATCGTGGACCCTCCTTTGTTCAACTCTTTGTGATAGCAACCAGGGACCACAATGCTTTCCTTTGTGATAGCAACCGTGGACCTATTGTCCTCGTTTGTTATAGGTCCCCGGTTTGAATGTGGTTACCTACTCACACACACACACAAAAAGCAACATGCAGTGTTCAAATTTTTTCAATCTTGATTTTATGTGTGAAGACATATTTTTGTGGAAAAACTTTATGCATACAATTTGTAGCTTATGAAATGACCTTTTATATGATGTCAAATTTGTATACATTATCTTTATGTCCTTTATCACCTCGATCGGCACGAATGGGTCGAGGCCCGCCGGGTCCACGCCCAAGCCCACGGCGTTGAACGGGTGCCGTGCTCGGTCCAGCTACCGGTATATCGTCAGGATAGTTGTCATAATTGAACGTGCCTGGCGACGAAACATCACGAGTTTCATCTGAATCTTCGCTAGGTTCTTCTTCAGATATTTCCGAGTCCAATTCAGAGTCACTTAACGACAAATATTTCAAACAAAACCTCCAGGTCACGAACAGCCATGATGGTGATTTTTTGTCGGGAAAACGGAAGCATGAAATCTGGAAGTACTGCTGCATGCAATGTAATTTTTCTCTGAATATCGTAATGGCGACCCCCTATACAATACACACCATTGTGAAGCTCGATAAAATAAAGGTCAACAGCAGAGGGCGTCAAACAAAATAATTACAGGCTCTCAAAAACGCCGCTGCTTTTTGTGTCGAGTAAACTCGACATCGGTACGGAAGCACTACATGGCGCACTGTCGAGTAAACTCGACAATGGTATTGAAAGGGTTAATTGCACTGCTCATAATTTTGTTACTTTGGTGCCACATCAATTTTTACTGTGCCTGAACTTTGGCAGAAAAAGGTAGATATGTGTTTAGAAAAACAAAATTGACTTACATATTACAAAAACACCCAAAAATACGGGGACACAAACAGAAACAATGCCCCAGATTAATGCCCCAGATTAATGCCCCAATCCCCCAGATGTAACGCCCCAGATTGCAGAGTAGAAAATGTTATTAATGGGCCTTTTTACAAGTTTTCACATCCCTGAAAAACAAAATTGACTTACATATTACAAAAACACCCAAAAATACGGCGACACAAACAGAAACAATGCCTATGATTGCCTCATCTGATAATCCTGATCCTCCTTCAATAGTTGTAGTTGGCGAATCTGTTGTGTTTTCTGTGAATGCTGCCATGATGGATCTGTTCAAAGGGAAAATAAATAGAGTGAAGAAATCCTTTCATACTACTACCACCCAATGACTGTGCTGATGATTGAAGTCACGGTACTTAACCATGAATAGACCTGTGTTAAAGCCAACATTACGGAAAATACAGGGCCAAAACGAATTGAATAATGAGATAAACTATAACGTGAAAATCACTGGTAGAAAAACATTGAGCTTGATGTTCTGGTCTCGTGAACCCCCCCCCCCCCCCACACCAAGAAATATGTGTGCTTCAAATGAGAAAATAAATGAAACTATACTCAAGTTGATTGGTGGAACACGCGCCACAAGTCATCGACTATTTTGCCATGTGTTTACTGCTATGACGTTGGGCAGGCACCGGCATCCAATACAGATAACTATTATGGATAATCATTGGACGCTTGGCAGCATCGTTCCAAAAATAATAGACTACTGCCCGCTCATCCAATTGAGGCAAGGTTGTGTCACGGTGGTCAAGTTTTATGTCAAGTTTGTTGGATGAAACTGTGATTATTGTTTTGTTGTGAACAAGTTTCAAATGACAAGGATCTATTTGTGAGTTGTGTAAAACAAATATTAAATGCATTTTCCTTAACTAGTGTATTGTTGCAAAATTTAATTACTCGGTAAAATCTGGCTTTTTCATTTCACTCAGCCTGACCTTCAAATGGAATAATATATTAGGGAGTGGCAGGTACTATGTGTTATTCCTGGTTTCCTGTTACATGTGGAGTTACTTTAAGGGGGCAGGCCGTTCAAATACATATTTTAAGGGTTCTAGACAATAAAAATATATTTTGAGTCAAATATCAACTTCCTTCCTCACAATACCCTGACACTTCTAAAGCTCCTGGGTTTTTCCACATCAAATAGTAATAGAGAGTGTTATTTGGTATTGTTAAATTTTTGAATTGTTGAGTGTTGAATTGAGTATCAAATAAAGTATTCAGTGAATGTAAGTAAGTTGTGTGAGCTTTTGAAATAATTGTAACTTAAAGATATTATATTAATTATTAAGTTGTAATAATTAGAGAAATTTTTGATTTGCCTAAACGCATTCGACCATGTGAATATTTATGACGTAATGTTTCCCATCAAGCGCTGCCATCCCATAGTATCCATCACCTCGATCCCAAGGATGTGCTATAAGCCGACATACTGCCGACCAAAAGAAGAAGCTGTACACCAAAAAGGGTTTAAATGTTCTTTTTAAAAAGGGCAGATTTATGCCAACCCATTTATATTTTGTGGTACTCAAGGCTACCCATATATAACAAGGTATTGCAAATAACAGAAAGGTTAAAATTTATTTACAGTATCTTTCCATCCTATTTACAAGATTGTAACCTCAATGTTAGTTTCATTTGTTTTTTGTCTTTGAGTGCAGAGCAACAAAAGTTCCAAAATCCGAACATTTAAAAAACAAATTATCAGAAATTTTCATTTGAGTTGATTATTATTTGGATTTATTATTGTTTCCTTTGCAGCCCCTGTGTGTCGATGGTGCAGAGTGTTCACTGTCAAACAGAAGAAGAAATCTAGTGACTCGGGTGAGTAAGGATCTAGTTTTTACAAGTAAGTCCCCCAGCCCCTCCAACCCCCGGGTTTTACTTTTCCATGCTACACTATTGCAAAACTTGCCAGATACTTCATTGAGTCAACGTTGGCAATGACCTTCATGCATCTGGTCATTGCCTTAATGCCCCTGGTCATTGCCTTCATGCCCCTGGCCTTCATGCCCCTGGTTATTGCCTTCATGCCCCTGGTCATTGCCTTCATGCCCCTGGTCATTGCCTTCATGCCCCTGGTCATTGCCTTCATGCCACTGTTCATTGCCTTCTTGTCCCTGGTTATTGCCTAGCCCACCTTGTTGGGCTGTTATGGCTCTCTTTTAACATTAATCTGATAACACTCTCCATTGCAGCCCACCTTCCATACATGTCTAAAATGCTAAGTTTTAAAAGTACGAGCGAGTCTACCACTTTGATTGCAAATTTCTCCCACTTATAAACATCCCATACTACTCCAGCCTACTTCATTAATTCTTTACATTGGGCGAATTTGTATGATACATTCTAGGGCTCATTCTAAATGGTAAAACAAAACTGTGTACAAAAATTACATCGAAGTTCGCCGTTCCTGGGGGCCGCCATCTTACTTTTGATTCGCTGCCTGTTAATTGTGAGAAAGTCAGGGCGCCCGGCTGATCTGCCAAGTCATGAATATGCATATGGTGAATTCGCATACTAACTTATGTCCCTCACCCAATGAACATAACTTGTGAAGCTACATGCAGCGTCATGGGTAAACTTGCATATTCATTAGTGTTTCAATTAAAACTAGATATGTAGTGATTGTGAACAATCACAGAGCTGTTCCATTCTGTTGACCATAAAAGTTGTTTTTGTAGCTCGAGAATGGAACTAATTACTTTGTGTATATCCTGTAATCGTGTTTGAAATGAATGCATGTGATCATGCGTATTCATCGCAGTGTAAACAAATCAAACAAGATCGGATCTTGTTTGAAACCGAAAGTAAAGGTCAAAGTAAGCTACAAATCATTACGATTTTATGACGTGTGGTTCGGGAGATTTTGGTTTTTCGAGCTATGGGGTCACGGTTACCCAAGGCTAATCCCCAATGCCCATTAAGAGTCTAAAACTGAAAACAGTTTGAAAATCAGGTGTGTAGTGCTTGAGAAATGGTCCCACTTCCGGTTGACCCGGAAGTAAAGGTCAACATGGGGTCACGGTTTCTAATATCCAATGCCATTAGGAGTCTATAACTGAACAAAGTTAGAAAATCGGTTGTGTAGTTTTTGAGATATGGTGTTACTTCCGGTTGACCCGGAAGTAAAAGTAAACATTGGGTCACGGTTATCCAAGGCTAATATCTCATGCCCAAGAAGTCTACAACTGAAAAAAGTGTGAAAATCGGTTGTGTAATTCTTGAGATAAGGTCCCACTTCCGGTTGACCCGGAAGTAAAGGTCAACATGGGGGTCACGGTTACCCAAGGCTACTATCCAATGCCCATTAGGAGTCAATAACTGAAAAAGGTTTGAAAATTGATTGTGTAGTTCTTGAGATATGGTCTTACTTCCGGTTGACCCGGAAGTAAAGGTCAACATGGGGTCACGGTTACTCAAGGCTAATCTCCCATGCCCAAGGAATCTATAACTGAAATAAGTTTTGAAATCGGCTGTGTAATTCTTAAGATATGGTCCAACTTCCGGTTGACCCGGAAGTAAAGGTCAACATGAGGTCACGGTTACTCAAGGCTAATCTCCCATGCCCAAGAAGTCTATAAGGCCTAAAAAAAAAAATTGTTATGTTGGCGTAACCCGACCGACCCTAAAAATAGGGCCGACCCTGGATATTTTTATTTTTTTCAAGGGAAGAAATTTAATAATTAAATTCGATATAAGTTAGTTATAAATACTTTTGAAAGCATTTCTGACCGTTTCTCATTGTTGTGTTGTCTGACGATCGCGCATGAAACTTTGGAGTGCACAATGTTTTGCACAACGAACACGCAGAACAGTTGCGTAGGCCGGCCGGCCCGACGCGATATCAATGAACGTGTCATACGGAGCTGAGATACATGTAGACGCACCACGATACATTGTACATGTATAGTCGCGTACCCGACTCCCAATATACTGCGTAGCGTTTCACAATGGTGAATACATGTGCTTCTTTCTTGGAAGTCTGGTTCAGCGAACACGAGGCTGCTCTACAATGAAAAACATGGTAACCTCGTCCTAGACTGTTGCACGGCGCGGACTGTTACATACAATATCAAAAATACTTGGCTATTTATTCCGTGTTAAAAAAATATATAGTTACAATATAAATTATTTTAATTAATGTTTTAGCATTTTTTACAAAACAAAAATGATATAATATACATTCTAAAAATGGTAAACTATTCTGTGACCTCGGCCGGCAGCAGCCCGGCCGCGAATTTTTTTTCCCAGCGCGGTAAAAGCCTTTCCCGTGGTTACGCTCCCCTCGCATCAACATGGCGCCCGGTTTCGAAGCGTAAAGTGTTTTCATTCAAGCATGGAGGTACAGAACAAGGGAAGTGTCGATCTGCGGTCATTAAATGTAATCAAGAGTTTAAAAGTATACTATTTGCTGTGTGTAGCCTTGTTTAATTTTGTTATCGTGTATTACTACCGGCTTAAACATTTAAAAAACATGTCGTTTTCGTAGACGGAAAAAAAAAAAAAAAAAAAAAAAATCCCGACCGACCTACCCTATTTTTTCTGGCCCGTTACGCCAACATAACCTTTTTTTGTTTTAGGCCTAACTGAAAAAAGTTTGAAAATCGGTTGTGTAGTTCTTGAGATAGGGTCCCACTTCCGGTTGACCCGGAAGTAAATGTCAACATGGGGTCACGGTTACCCAAGGCTAATATCCAATGCCATTAGGAGTCTATAACTGAAAAAAGTTTGAAAATCAGGTGTGTAGTGCTTGAGAAATGGTCCCACTTCCGGTTAACCCGGAAGTAAAGGTCAACATGGGGTCACGGTTACCCAAGGCTAATCCCCAATGCCCATTAGGAGTCTAGAACTGAAAAAAGTTTGAAAATCGGTTGTGTAGTTTTTGAGATATGGTGTTACTTCCGGTTGACCCATAGGTAAAGGTCAACATGGGGTCACGGTTACTCAAGGCTAATCTCCCATGCCCAAGGAGTCTATAACTGAAAAGATTAGAAAATCGGGTGTGTAGTGCTTGAGAAATGGTCCCACTTCCGGTTGACCCGGAAGTAAAGGTCAACATGGGGTCAAGGTTACCCAAGGCTAATCTCCAATGCCCAAGAAGTCTATAACTGAAAAAAGTGTGAAAATCGGTTGTGTAGTTCTTGAGATAGGGTCCCACTTCCGGTTGACCCGAAAGTACAGGTCAACATGGGGTCACGGTTACCACCCTTACAAAAAAACACCATGGAAAATCCCATGCAAACCCCATGGGAAATTTCCCCATGGGAAATGCATGGTGAATTGGACACCATGCGCCATGGGAAATTTCCCATGGGATTTTTCCCATGGAACCCCAAGGGATTTTCCCCATGCACCCCATGGGGTTTATCCCATGCAAACCCATGGGGTTTATCCCATGCACCCCATGGGGTTTATCCCATGCAACCCCATGGCGTTTATCCCATGCAACCCCATGGGGTTGATCCCATGAAACCCCATGGGGTTTATCCCATGCACCCCATGGGGTTTATCCCATGCAAACCCATGGGGTTTATCCCATGCACCCCATGGGGTTTATCCCATGCAACCCCATGGCGTTTATCCCATGCAACCCCATGGGGGTTATCCCATGCAACCCATGGGGTTTATCCCATGCACCCCATGGGGTTTATCCCATGCAACCCATGGGGTTTATCCCATGCACCCCATGGGGTTTATTCCAAGCAAGCCTATAAAACCCTATGGGGTTTTACCCTTCGCCATGGGGTTTCTCCCATGCAACACCATGGGGTTTCTCTCATGCAACCCCATGTGGTTTCCCATGCAACCCCCTTGGTCCCCCCCCCCCCCCCCCCCACAGCCATGGGTTTTCACCCTGTGGGGTTTCTCCCCACATATTCTCCAGTACATGTGTATCTGCATTTTTTGTTGATGATTTCATGCCATGGGTGATGGGAACTTCCTTTTTGGAAAGAAATTCATGAATATAAATACATCAATCACAAAATTATGAACACTTATAACGGATTTTACGGATTCATTTTTGAGACAGTTGTCATTTATTAACACATATAGCTTATGCTTGAAAAACTTTGTGAAAAACTTTGACAAATTTCCTCAATGTTCTTACATGTAAGTCTCGATCAGACCGCGGCTGTTGAGTTTCTAAACAAGCTTTCTTAGACGTACATCATTAAAGTTAAAAGGAAGAATAGATCCATTTTCTGTTTCTTAACAGTGTGAACAATATCAAATGAAATGCAGCATATCGTAACAAATAATGTTAAAGTTAAAATTGCAAACAATTACATCTACTACTTTTTCCCACATTTTAATTAACCATTTCTTAAATAGATGACAAACTCTGCTTTTTTATATTATAATAAACGGCGATGTTTACATTTAGCAGAGCTCACAGGAAAAAAACAAGAATTTCATAAAAAGGCAAAGACCAACTTTCCAATTTAGATCATTTTAAGTTCAAGTAAAGTTTTTTAACAAAACATTTTTTTTTTTACTGTGATTAACAGTGACGCAATCTTCATTCCGTGACCAAGCATGCAACTTTAACTTCACCCAAATGGTCAACCCCCTCCCCACCCCACACACTAAAAAAAGAGGGGAAAAAAACGATAATAATAACATACAAAATACAAATAAAAACCTCTCCAAAATGTTGGGACACAAATCACTTTGTCGCGGCACGAACGTCCTTCAACTTGTAGGCCATGGTCTGAGAAATCTGGGGTGAAGCAATTGTTGGAAACTGCTTCCTGACAAAGTCTGCAATATAAACAAGAACAAAATAAAACAAAATTAGATAAGCATAAACAAAATACTTAGAAACTAAAGACACTATTCCCATCAACATCAGGGCTCCCATCTCTCCCCATTTTCAGCTAGAAATGCCTCAAAAACTTCTTAGTCATAACACCAAAGTCTTTTCTTTTGTGCAGCCTTTGATCTTCTTGTGAAAGTGCTTGGTATACTTTTACCTAGAGAAACATTAGAATCATGAATTACATGGGATTTGAGTCATTAAAATAAGGGATCGAGAAGAATGAAGTTTATGTACAAGTCGCTCCCCGATCGAGCATTGTTATTATAGCACCAAGTATGATTTAGTAAAGAAATATATCCTGACAATGTTTTGCATGTTAATATTTCACGTTATACATGTACCTCATTCAAACAATGGTCTGTCCAGTTGCAGTATTTCATTATTCAAACAAAGATACATTTTCCTTTTCTATTTCATGACTCGGACAAATTTGTGTTAAGTGGACATCCTGATACTTGGATTTCTTGACTGGACCTCTGGGATGCTATACAACACATTATTCCATAACTGTTATATACACAAATAATGTTCAACATGAGTCTCACACTCAATTAAACAAATTCTGAAACTGAAAACAGCACAAGTCCACAGATGCTCACTGATGTATATTAACATACCTATGATAGCCATCACTTTGTCTCGGGGGAGAGACTCTCGAACAGACTCTCGAACAGACTCAGTCTCCCCTCTCCCCCGTTTGCCGAACACACTGCACTTGCCCATCTGTTCCAATGTGAACAGTGCTGACATCAAGTCCCTCGTCAGTCTTTTGAAACTGTCTTTGTTACAGTTTCTGTATGTGACAGACGAGATGGCTACACCGTGACCCTTGAAAATGAATTTAATAAATATATATATAAATGCAGTGTATTGAAACTGATTGTTCATTTGTAAATTTAAATATGGCACAGAATTCTCAATTTGTATGTGCAAACACTATTAAAACAATGCTTTATTCACTTTGACACCAAAAAGCAGGGATTGAGGATCAAAATACAGAACAGTCACAGAGTATCGTATTTTAGTGCACTGCACCCCGACTTGCTGTCGCTAAGCTTGAATTTCCAGAGTGTGATGGTCAAAATTGTATAAATTGCTTTGAAAGCGGACACATTATGTACAAGGCATTCCCAGGAAATGAAACAAATGCATGCATTAGAACAATAATGGGTTTAAAGAAAGAGTGTTTAAAAGAACGCATTATGTAAAATAAACATGGGGTGGCAAGCTTCTTCAATATACAGATAACTAGACTATGGGGAATAATTTGTGTTGCCTTATTCACTTCTTGGAAGCAAATGTTTATCATAGTTTCATACAGTTTGACAAGTAAAACCTGTTCCCTTCGAAGGAAGATTGACTTGCTCACAACAATAGTGTTTGTATGTAGGGCTAGTGACTATAAATCCAGGGCTTTTAAGGGTTAACTTTAATTTTTTTAAGAGCACTCTGATACGTATCAATATGCCCGGTGAAAAAACTTACCAGCTCAATTTCTCCAGATGGTCCTGGCACTGGCATCTCCACTGGTAATGCATTGCTGCTTGTTGATGTCATCTGGCTTGATGGTGAAGGGGATGCGGGTTTTGTTTTTGATGAGGATGACAGGCTGTCAACAAGTCTGTTCATTTTACTGACGATGCTTGGCAAGCCTTTGATAGAACACATAATAAGCTTTGTGAACAATTTAACTTAAGTTTATGTTAATGTACACACAAAGTAAAACATCTTAATATACCTCATATGTATTCATGATTGAGATACGAATTGCCACTGGTCCATTCAACATCACATGCCAGATGCAGTCTTTGCTGTTTACCAAGTAAACACGCACAGGGTAAATTGGCATGCACAGTAGAATGACGACCAGGGCAGCCTGGGCCTCCAATGTACTACACATGAGTTTTACGATTATGGAACTGTTCCCTGGGTGCTGTGCACATGCGCAAATATCGTGTGCTCTAGCTACATGTGCATGTGCATGTAAATTTCAATCCGCAGTTTCACAAACATGCTCTGAATTTGTATGAGGTATAGTAAAACCAAGATAACATGGTTCATTTCAGGTGGACAGTCGATATTAGTTCCCCGGGGTATTGGAAGTTGATAAACTAGTTCCCTCGGCAAACTTCCAATACATTTGTATAAGGTATATCATGACAAAAATAATGTTAAGACTCAACACCACTTTGACTTGGCCCCACTGTTTTTGGTTCAAACAAAGTTTTAACTGGAACAGTAAAACTGTCAGTCATATGTGAACATTTCAAAATACAAATAAGTAAGAAAATTAAGATAACTACCTATTTGAAGAGCTGTATTCTCAGCTTTGAGCCGCTGTAGCTCCTCCTCCATGTTTGCACAGTTCATGCAGCGAGCATCATAGGAAGTTTCTTGGACATTGGCTTTTTTCTTCAGCTTCTCGATGATGCTTTCGTCACGGTTTCTTTTAGTTTTAGCCTGCATCACCTTTCATTAATTAAAACATTAAGAATAGTGCAGTAATGAAAAGTGATAACACTTGTTTATCTTAACAGCGCAAGTAAGATTTCTTCCTTATCATTATCCATGCCTCAAATTAATCCAAGGCACTAACACAGCAATTTAATTAAAATAATTTCATGCATGAAACTTTACAAGCTACTGACATGAATTTGAGTTTATGAATTTATATTGCAATTTGCAAAATGATTTTAAGAGTATAAAACAATTTTTTACCAACTGATAAAATGTTACTGAGATTACATGATTTTGAGCTGAATCACAAAAATCATACCCCCCCCCCCTCCCGACATAAAACAATTTAAACGCAGATAATTTCAGTCACACAAAGTAATATATTTTAAACAAAGTGATGTTTAAGTCAAATTAATAAATTATTGGAACAATTTTATCAACTAGTTGTAGGTGAGTGAGTGAGTCTTTGGTCAGGGAACCAGACTATTGTGTCCCATAAGTTCCAATACAAATTCAATTTACATTTTCCTCATACTACTAGTCATAGAAAGTGCCAATATCAGGGGGAAATTGCTATGCCCCTTCAAGAGCAAAATTAAATGCCCGATTAACCAAAAATACGTACCTTCTTAGACTTCACTTTTAGGGTATGTGATGAAGACTCGTCCTCATCATCAGATACTAATTCTCCCGGCAGAACTTTTCGAATTCGTTGTCGGTGGCCTCGCCCAACTTCTGTGTGCTCTTCCTCCTCTTCCTCTGAGTTTTCATGGACAAAGTCATTTTCCTTTTGTTTAAGGAAACTCAATTTGTCTGCAAAAATGTACAAAAACAACAATGATTATAATTCACAGGCCTACAATCACAAATAAGTATTAATTTAAAAATACAGGCCTATACATATGCGCAGAACAAGATGTAAAAAAAATGGTGATTGATCATCTTCTTTTGTTTTTTAGGCTAAAAATAACGAAATAAGAAATTTCAAAAATTATAACGTTAAACAAGTTTAACATTTATAAACAAACACCAATTGATGCCCGTCCTCCTGATCCTGATTTGTTTTGCTTAGGCTTAGCATTTGATTTTTTTTATTTTTTTTTCAAAACGAGAGGGACAAGGACATGGCTGCAAGTGCAAATAGTTGCGACCCTCCATCCTCTCCGATCATCGGGAGAATGGAGGGTTACGATTGTCGCAGCAGTTAATTTCAAAACTGTCCTAAAAACAATGGTGCCAACAAGGCCAAGTCTCGTTGTCATAACCTGTACTTCTAGTCGTAGATGGTGAAGAAGTAAATAAATGGTAAAAAAAGAGACTAAAATTAAAATACTACTAAAACAAAAGGTAGAAGTACAGGAGAATAAATAATGCAATCCCCTCTCACTAGATCAATAAGGCTCTAATATTCTTATTAATGATAATTAATAATTTAATGTTTTTTATGTGTGGCTATCTAGGGGATTTTGGCAAACATTTGAATTTAACTATGTTTTAGCCCAGTTTACCACCATGATCTCGTTGTAAACTTAAGTGAAACTCAAACTCAAAAAGTTAACACAGGATTTGATGTAATTTTCATTAACTTAAAAATGCGGTCAGCATGGTCAGAATATTCAACATCAAGTTGAGACAAACTCAACCGTTAAAGACAATAAGAACACCAAGATTTGGCCTCATGAAGTTGTGACAAAAAATAGCAAAAAATTGTAATTCAAGTACGTGGCCTACCATGTGTGCAGATAACCCTGCCGTCGTGCTTGCTCCATCCGGCGGCTGGCTCCTTTTTCCCCAGTACTGCTGATGGTATTTTCCCTATTTTGACGGGATTACTCACCAACTCACTGTCAATCAACGAACACTGTACGATGGTAGTGCTGTTGCTATTTGTCCAGTGCACTAGTGCATATTTATTCATTTTGATATGTTATTATTGTTAATTTTGTTCACAAATGGATCAGAGATCAGAGATCAAAGTGCAATTCAGACTATTGTCCAATTCAAAAGATCCGTGTGAGAAATGATTGTGTGTGCCACGTTGCAAAAAACGTGGCACACATCGATGATGTGTGTGCGCTTCGCTTGCGTAAACATACACAAAAGCGCCCAATACTGCGTGCGGTATGCGTGCTGTATACAGCATGAAAGAAGCGAAATTGGGCTTGTGGGCTCTTCAACTGGTAAGCTTCGACTATCTGTGGGTTTAATATTACTTCCAAGAGAGCCAGCGCAGATACTAGTCTGTTACCCTATGTTTTTATATAATGTAGTAATGACAATTGTACGGTCACCACTCTCGAAGCGAGATAATGTAACCGGCATGTAGCAGCAATTATATGTAGCAGGCATGGCCGGCATGGCATGGCAGGACACACACTGACTGCTGCAATGGAACGGAATGGCCACCGCCGAAGTCGTTCCAGAGGACCATATAAACGTTACTTGTCAGAAGATCGAAATGAAGTTCCAAGAACCACAAAACTTCGCTGGGATAAACCAAATAGCACATACGATGACAAGGTGGATGATGAACCTGTTGAAGACAACCGTGACCATGATGACATGGCTGATGAGCGCACGATCATGCAAGGGCATTATGAATATGAGGCCAGGGAGGAAAATTGTTCTGGTGTTGATGCTGAACAAAGTGACTCCGACTCGGAGTTTAACGTTGCCACGATAGAGGTAGGTACCAGTCACTCGCAAAACATTCTGCCTTGTTTATTCCCCCCCCCCCCCCCCCATCATGATCAGGAAAGTGTTCCATACGCATGATAAGGGAATTCTTCAATAAGTGATCAAAGTCAACGACACCAATAAATTTGCTTTAACACGCACACAAAAACAAAAGGGTAGGCCTAAAACTTGTAAGGTAACATACTGGGGCTAGAGGGCAAGGTTAATAAACATAAATAAGGTTTCAATCATGTCAAAAAACAAGGGTATTGTTTTGCAGTTTCAATGTTTGCAGAAAAATCAAACTCTTCATAATGAATGTTTCTTCAGCAGCGGTTGTCATGTCGGTAAAATTTGCTTAAAATTATTTCAGGGGCTTCAGCAGTCTAGCTCAGCAAGTGACTTCTCAGAAGATGAGAGATATGCCATACATGACGAGGTAGGTTATCTAATTGTGTTGTGCCAGTTGGTAATGCGGAAGCCGGTAATGCAGCTGCAGTTGACTCTCGTTATAACAAAATCGATGGGACCGCGTGCAAATTACCTCAGAAATTATAATAGAAATGTTGTTATAAAAGGACAGCAAAACAAAGAAACACAAAGAGAAATTGAGTTTGGGATCTTGGAATTCGATCTTTATAAGCAGTTTTCTATTGCGAAAAGTGCTCTATATAACGAGAGACCACTGTCATGACTGTACTTGACTCGACCTTAATACCGTTTAAAAATTAACATTGCAAGGGCTTGGCCACTACTTTAATGTAATTAATTAATGTACTGGCAACATCCATTCACAACAGTAACATTTCCACAGATGCCTAAAGATGTCATTATTCATTGACTGAAAATTTAATTAAGGAAAGGTTTAGCACCTCAGGCCTGGAGTAATATCCCTAAATGGGCAAGGCCACTTTTCATAATAATACATGTCTTAACTCCTAGGGGCAAATGTAAAGGGGCATTTCTAGATCCCGGCCCCTTGTCCACACAGCAGCATGGTTAGGGTGTGAACGTTGTGTCATGTAAATATCAGTGTGATGTAAAAGGAAAACTTGGGTTGGGGGGGGGGGGGTGGGCTAGAGGCTGCGCAACATGAGGTTATTCCCCAATCATGATCAACGACTCCCTCACTTTGCAAAAAAGCAATATATTTTAGTATCAGAATGTTGGTTTGTTATTTGCACTTTGCAGGAGGCTATACAAGACTACCGTTACTCGGGAAGTGATTTACAATGTCAAGATGAAGAAAGGCAGCCCATGTTTGGTTACAACGTCAATCGTGTTGGTGCAGATGAGGAAAGAGTTGACGCTGCAGATGAAAACAATATAGATAATGGAGACAAACCAATATTTGAAGGGTCAGATATAACTGTAGGACAAGTAGTCACAATGATCTATTCATACGCATTAAGACACTCAATTACCAAACTTGCCCTACAAGATCTCTTGAAATTAATAAACACAATTGTTGGTCCAAATAATATACCAAGCAGTATCTACATGATAAACAAGTATGTGCAAAGTAGTGAAGAAAAAACAAAGTTGCATTTCTATTGCCCAAACTGCCTTCAGTACATTGGGTATTTCACCGAGGCAAGTGGGCATATAACATGTAATAACTGCGAAAGGGAATATGAGAGACCCAATCTTGTCAAGAAGGGAACCTTTTTCATTGTAAATTCTTTGAAGTGCCAATTGAAAGAAATGTTTCAGGAGTCAGGTATATCTGAAAAGCTTAACTACAGATTCACAAGACAGAAACTTAATCCAAATAATTTTGAAGATATCTATGATGGTGAATTGTATAAGGCAATTGAATGTCTTAATGATGCAAATAATATTTCACTTTCATGGAATACAGACGGAGTTCCTGTTTTCAAATCGTCTAATGTATCTAAATGTGGCCCATTCAATGTACCATCAACGAGTTACCTCCCAAACCTCGAAGAGACAATATACTTCTAACTGGTCTCTGGTTTGGAAATGGAAAGCCAGATCCTTCGGTCTTTCTTCAACCATTTGTTGAGGAGTTGAATGATCTTGCTGAAAATGGGTTTACATGGGTGAAACCTAACTCTGGGAATCTTGTGGTTTCAAAAGTGTTCACACTGACTTGCCCATGTGATTCAGTGGCTCGATGTATGCTTCAAAATTTGAAACAGTTCAATGGCAGATATGGTTGTGCCTGGTGCCTCCATGAGGGAGAGCGTGTGGATAAGGGTAGAGGCTCTGTCCAAGTGTATCCATATTTAGAAGAGCCTCCTGCAGAAAGAACCCACATGCAAACTGTTGAAAATGCAGAAGAAGCACATAGACAAGGTGAAGCAGTGTATGGTGTCAAGGGGCCTTCCATTCTCATGCTTCTTACAACATTTAACATTGTACAGGGGTTTACAGTTGATTATCTCCATAATAGTTTACTGGGAGTAGCAAGATACTTTGGGAAATTGTGGTTTGACTCATCTAATCATGGCAAAGAGTATTACATTGGCACCCAAACTGACAAAATTGATGACCGACTGACCAGCATCCAACCGCCAAATAACTTGACACGGGCTCCTCGATCTCTTTCCCACAGACGCTTCTGGAAAGGCTCTGAGTGGCGGTCATGGTTGCTTTTTTATTCTCTTCCATGCCTAGTGGGTGTTCTAAAAGATGTTTACCTGCGACATTGGCTTTTGTTAGTTCATGGCCTGTCTTTGCTATTGTCAGAATCTATTTCTGAAATTGATATAGTAAATGCTAATATCATGTTAGCCAAGTTTGTCCTGTTGGTTGATAGGTACTATGGAAGAACGCATTTGACTTACAATGTTCATCAGCTTCTTCATGCAGCCGGTACTGTTAGAAATTGGGGTCCGTTGTGGGCTAACTCCACATTCATGTATGAGTCGTTCAATGGTATGCTCCTGAAAATGTTCCATGGGACTCAAGGTGTCCCACTCCAAGTCATAAATAACTTTATTGTCTGGAGGCATTTACCAAAATTAGTGTCTAGGTATGTTGAACATACAAATCCGCATCATGTACAAGCATATTGTAAGAATATGTTAGATGGTGTTTTATCAACTAGCCATGCTTTTTATTTAGGTGACGAAGTGACATTGCTGGGGTGTCCACAAATTCGTATTGCCACAGTTCAAGAAAGGTTGGTGTTAGAAACAGTTTTGAATGATCCTGTTCCTGATAATGTCTCCTTTTTTTATCGTGTAATTTTTCACAAGAAGTTGATTCATACCAATAGTTACGAGAGAGCAACTCGTAGAAATTCTTCGTGTGTAGTTCTACATGATGGAGCATTTGGAATAGTCACAAACATTTGTGCTGCAGAAAATACATGCTTTATCCTGTATAAATCAGTAGTTGTCAACTCACACAGGAGTATAGTAACTGACAGGCAAACGGGAGCAAATGCACCCCACATAAAGATTGTCACTAGTGTAAGTGATGACCTCAGTGTCTGTCAACCACAAGATATCAGCAACAAGTGTATTTTCATTGAAAAAAAAAACATTTTCCCTCACTCCTTCGTCTGCACATTCCCCAACACCATTGAAAGTGATTGAACTACAGGAAATAGTGCTGTGTGCTAATCATATTGCCCTTTTGGAAATGGGACTATAATGGGCAATGCACATTCTTCCATGTAAATGTGATGGTACTCCATGTGCGCACTCCAATTAGTTTTTGTTTTATTAGGGAAGGAAACTCTTCCATTGTTGATTATTTTGTAATTTTGTAAAGTCATTGAATGAACTATTCACAACATTGGAATATCCTGATAATAATTTAAGGAGTAGTTAAGCTTGCTTTAATTAAACTATAAAGACAGAAAGGAAAAGTTGTACATGTGTGTTTGTATCTCATTACTTATGAATTTCACCCACCGCCTTTTGTACCTCCTGTTGTTAAAGTCATCATTGTTATACATTCTGTACAATTGGAATTCCTATGAATTCCTCAGTTATTCCATGGGCTTCCCATTGGGTCCTAGACACTGTAGGTTTCACCTATTATGATGAATTTGCCCATGGTGATCACGAGCATGGTCTTTTAATGTAGGTAGTGTATTTCCTCCTTTGTTAATGACAAGTATTAATGTGGCAATTTTTTCCATCAGAACTACACTTTAATTTCCATAAAGGAATCTTGTTTATTTAGAGACCATCGATAATTACCGTGTTTTGATTTACAAATAAACTTTGGTAAGCCCCAATGGTTGTCATAATTGCAATATTATTCCATGTAACCTGAACGAACCCAGGGTTCCCATTGTGACCACAGTAAACCTATGAGATCCCCATGGTGGCCACAGTATAGACCTTTCTCACGGTGCGGCCATCTTGAATTTCTCCCATTCCTATTTATGTAACCAAACCAAGGCTGGTTCCTTTTTGTACAATTAAGACGAGCATTTTTTACTTTTAGTGGATACAGGGTACCAAGATGGAGGCAGCATGATAAAGGTCTGTTCTCATTGTGAGTGGGTTCAGTAAACCCATGAAATTCCCATGGTGGTCACAATATTCCTGTTGTGTACCCATGATGAGCTCAGTAAACCCATGACATTTCCAGTTGTCACAATGTTCTCATGGTGTTTCCATGGAGTCTGCGGTAAACCTATGTGATTCCCATGGTGGCCACAATACACTGTACACGTATTGCCATGGTGGTCACAACGTTCCCATGGTGTTCTCTGTAAACCCATGTGATTCGCATGGGTCAACTTTATTCCCATGGTGTTTCATGGAATTCCCATGGTGGTCACAATATTCCCATGGTGTTCCCATGGTGTTCTTGGTAAACCCGTGGGATTTGCATAGGGGCAACATTATTCCCATGGTGTTTCATCAGATTCCCATGATGGCCACAATGTTCCCATGGTGTTCTTGGTAAACCCATGGGATTCCCATAGGGGCAACCTTTTCTCTATGGTGTTCCCATGGTGGTCACAATATTCCCATGGTGTTCCAATGGTGAATTATTGGTTAACCCATGGAATTCCCATGGGGGCAACTTTATTCCCATGGTGTTCCATGGGGTTCCAATGGTGGTCACAATATTCCTATGGTGTTCCCATGGTGTTCTAAAAAAAAACATGGGATTCCCATGGGGGCAACCTTTTTCCCATAGTGTTCCATGTGGTTCCCATGGTGGTCACAATATTCCCATGGTGTTCTCAGTAAAGCCATGGGATTCCCATGGGGTCCCATGGGATTCCCATGTTAATCATAATTTTTCCCATGGTGATCTCTCTTGCATGCATGGTGTTTTTGATAATCCCATGGGGTCCCATGGGACTCCCATAGGACTCCCATGAAATCCCATGGGAATTGCATGGGGCTTTTTTGTAAGGGCAAAGGCTAATCTCCAATGCCCATTAGGAGTCTAGAACTGAAAACAGTTTGAAAATCGGTTGTGTAGTTTTTGAGATATGGTGTTACTTCCGGTTGACCCGGAACTAAAGGTCAACATGGGGTGACGGTTACCCAAGGCTAATCTCCCATGCCCAAGGAGTCTATAACTGAAAAAAGTTTGAAAATCAGGTGTGTAGTGCTTGAGAAATGGTACCACTTCCGGTTGACCTGTAAGTACAGGTCAACATGGGGTCACGGATACCCAAGGCTAATCTCCAATGCCCAAGGAGTCAATAACTGAAAAAAGTTTGAGAATCGGATGTAAACTTCTTGAGATATGACTGAAACAAGTTGGGCTAATTAAATATTCATACGGCTGTCTCGTGAATAATTAATTAAAATTGTTTGTCAATAACATCCCAGGCTTACTTATGGGCGAACTGAGATAAGTCCCATTATTGACAGACTTACACAGTGCGTAATAAACACATTCCAAATTGTTACTTAATTGAGGGTGATTGGACCTGATCAAAAAAGCACAACGTTGTAGCCACAGTGCCAGGACAAATTAACAATTAATGACTAATTATGGCGCTCCTTTGATTAATTTTTTTGGCTTGGAACATCACTTATATAAAGTATTTCACTTTTCAAAACACTTTATGTAGATCAGGAAACTAACAATTAACTTATTTTGAAATAAAATGTTTTAAAATTGTGTTTTTGTTACACTTATAGCGCAATGCGGTTTGTACACAGTAATAAACGCGCAAAAAAGTGACGTCATGATGACGTGGGGAAAATGTCAAGTTAGAATTTACATCTGCAATACAAGACAAGTCCATAACTGAAAAAAGTTTGAGGATCGGGTGTATACTTCTTGAGATATGACAGAAACAAGTTTGGCTAATTAAATATTCATACCGCTGTCACGTGAATAATTAATTAAGATTCCTTGTCAATAATCATTATATTTTGATTACTTTTGGGCAAACTGAGATAAGTCCAATCAATTCTTGATTGGCTTTCCCAGTTCCCTAACCATTTGTGACCGGCTCTATAAAAAGGGCAATTATGTCGCAAAACTAAAATTACAAGTTATATGTTTAGTTAAATTAGTCACATTGTAAGCTTCAATTTGGTATATGTCTCACCACTATAGCATTTTGCGTTCTCAAGATATATTGATATTTGCATATTCATATTTTCCAATTTAACAAAACTGCCTTTAAAGATACACCCCTTTAAACATAGTAAAGTGAAAAGAAATGACTAAAAATAAATTCTCTCTTGAATGTCTATAGCAACAGACATGTTCCTGTTGTGCTATCAGTTTGAAAATTTCTTGTGTTATTTGTGAATATATTTCTAGTAATATTTAGAAATTTAGATAAAAATTAAGTATGCGATCACATAATTTTGCTAATTTGCATAATGTGTAAATTAAAAAGTTTGGGGTAAAATTAAAGGTGTACATGAATAATCAATCACATACAGTTTTGACACAAGAGAGAAGCTATTTCTTACCTTAGTTAAAATCTCAAGAGACTGAACTTAACCAATGCCCCGTCAAGAAGATTAACCGAAAATTTGGGTAAAAAAGCCACATTTTTGGTAAAAAAATACAGTTTTATGTATTTTTCAATTTTTTTTAATTATTTTTCTTGTACAGGGATGATTTTTCGTAGCAAAGTTGAAATTTTGTTTTGTTTTCAGGAATGTTGTATAGTCAAATACACTAAAATGTAAACAAATAGATGCATTAATACATCTGGGGTTAACAATATTTTACACAACTACACACAAAACCAAAGGAACCAATTAATTGTGGCAGATTTATTTGTTTATTGATCTTTAAGTCAGGTTCATGTGCATTCAAATGCGAAGTGATTTGCCTTTGCTGATGGGGGATGTTCATAGGTCGCTAGGGAGTTTTTCGTGTCATTTCATTGGTGTGCCTACATGAAGGTGATTTGATCTTTAAGCCCGGTTCATGTGCATTCAAATGCTAAGTGATTTGCCTTTGCTGATGGGGGATGTTCATAGGTCGCTAGGGAGTTTTTCGTGTCATTTCATTGGTGTGCCTACATGAAGGTGATTTGATCTTTAAGCCCGGTTCATGTGCATTCAAATGCTAAGTGATTTGCCTTTGCTGATGGGGGATGTTCATAGGTCGCTAGGGAGTTTTTCGTGTCATTTCATTGGTGTGCCTACATGAAGGTGATTTGATCTTTAAGCCCGGTTCATGTGCATTCAAATGCGAAGTGATTTGCCTTTGCTGATGGGGGATGTTCATAGGTCGCTAGGGAGTTTTTCGTGTCATTTCATTGGTGTGCCTACATGATGGTGCTACATTGTACTTTGTCATCTAATGTACAACATCACGGTTTCGGCATTGGAGGCAAGGGGCACACGATGTCCTTGGTCTCCTCACTACAGAATTCACGGATTCTCTCGAACAGATACCATTGGCGTTTCGCGTCCAACCCAGATGGAATCTGCGGCTCAGGAAGGTCAGCGGTGGGACGAGTGGCAACCGACTTCAGCAACTGGTACCCAACCTCCTGGTCATCAAGGTGCTTTCGAGCATAGACAACGCCTGGCTCATCAGAACTGAAACTATAAATTGATCAAGGGGAAAGTTATGGTTACAAATAATACAAACATTTAATGTTCCAGTCATTTACACCAATACATGTACATACAGTGACATGCACTCATACACAGACGCCTGTGTACATTTACCAAACAAACAAAATCAGAATGTTTACCGAAAGTGTTGCAAACTCTTGATCCCTTGAAGTGGCTTGAAGAAAGGGGTGAGAAACGTCTGCCAATCATACTGTGAGACGAAGATGTTGCCAGCTTCATCACCTACAAGTTGAGGAATGTTCACTCCTTTCTGCGTACTGCCAGTGACAACTGCAACGACTTCATCCAGACACGAGACTGGTGTTCGGCGGTAGCGTTGCTTGAAGAGGCCGAAACACCAGTCAGGTGCAAACTTGGTTTGGCCCACCACCATGAAGTTGAGCTCGATGGACTGGTGCAAGCCACACATGCATCGCCACAGCAGGTACCATAGCATGAACCGATTCTTGTTTTGGCCGCTGCAGTTGTCACAATGTAGATGGGCAGTACGCTCTCCCAAACCATAACTCTTGAAGAAATGGTCGAGGTAACTGATAACGGCATTGCTGCCCTTGGATATCAGAAGTGCTTCATCAACTAGATAGTTGACTTGCTCCGTCACGCCCTCGCAATGAACGCCAAAGATACCTAGCTTCCTGGGCGTTAGAAAATACACCGGACCAGGTTGTAAAGGGTCCGCAGGGTAATGGACCTGCTGGGCATAGTCGAAAGAGTAGTGCGTTGATTCTACTCTTCCCTTGCAGGCTTCGTTGGGCCCAAGATGGCTGACTCCTTGTTGCTCGGCGGTTGTCTTTGCCTGCTGTACAAGTTGCCGGTAAAAACCTCTTTCTTGATCAACCTGCTTAAGGTGAGCAAGCTGCAGCGTACAGCGGGCCTGCTTTTCAGCATCGGGCAGATTTGCAGACTTGTACAACAGGCCGTTGTTCTTCTGGCACTGCCAGCAAACATCAGTCATCGGCTTTTGACAGACGATAAAGGGGCAGAGTTTATTCCACATCTTGCGGAAAGTTGAAAGTGCAAGCACTCTGTTTTCTATAACGAAAGGGGGAAAATAGTAAATCGAAATAAAACATGTACGCATAAAGATGTATTTATTTTATTCATGTCAATACTAGGTCGATCTCAAATTTGTGTCTCATAAACTTTCTTGAAAGACAGGTAGGCCTATGCTTACACAGACACACACACAGACCGCAAGTGTATAGTATTAAGCTCAGTTATACAAAAATATTCAGAAGAAAAAAGTTAATAGTTGTTATCAAAATACCTGTCTCCTCCATAGCAAACTTGTATCTCCTCCACACATTTGCCTTCGTTTCACTGGATGGAAGGAGTCGCAGATCGTCCCTCTTAAAGCCTGGAATGCGACCAGGGAGCAGTACAGCATGCGTCTCAGCATAATTGCTTATAAAGTTACGCAAGCTGACGCTGTCAGCAAAGCTGAGATGATGAGCAAAGGTTTTTCCAGTGTTGTGATGAATTCTTGGCCTGCATCCATTTTCTCTGTGGTGTTTTTGGAGTGCCGACAACTTTTTGATGCTCATACTAATAAAAAGAAAAGTAACACATTATGTTTGTTTATTATGTGGTGAAGTCTATGCAAAATCAAACATTGTATGAATGCGAACAAATTAAATGATGAAATAGAAGAAAACAAATTAATGGGATTTTTTTTATCGAAAAAGTGAACACCGAATTTGGTTTTCACAGGATAGATTTTGAGGTTTTGATAACAGGTGGATGATCTGAATGAATGCAGTCTTCCAAACAATAAAATTATGTATTAAACCATTAAGCAGGTAAAATTAAATTTAAAGAGTACTTGCAAAAAAAAATGCAAAACCTATTCTTACCTGTGTAGAAACACAAAGGTTTTCTGGCAGACAGACTGGCCATGGAACAAGAATGATGACCTTTGACGTTCTCGTTCCTTCTGCTGATTCCGACGCGATAAGGCTGTCTGCTCGGAATTGGTGGTGAAACCTCGGATCTGTCCTAAGATCATCATGTCTTTTTCTCCTTTTAAAGGAAATATAAAAACAAAGTATGATTTTATTATGTGTATTTTTAAGGAGGCTACCCTGCAAGTAGGCCTAAAACAATTAACTCTTCATGTAACAAGTAATAAAAAGGCCATTTTAAAAACTTCACGCAGCCTCCAGATGCGTGGCGCAGAGGTCGAGTGCCTGATTCGCAGTATGGCAAGGAGTGTTCGAAATCAACACTAAACCCGCCCCTTGAGCAAGTTGGCGCATAATACCGTGACAGTTTTTTTTTCAATAATTGATTGAAACAAAACTAATTTTATTTCTTGCCAAAAAATACACTACTAACTTAACTATCAGGCTGGCACAAGTGATATGGCACAAAATAATTTGAAATTGTTGGTGGATGGCTCTGAGCATACATCATAATGTATGACTATCAGTTCAACTCGTACCTTCCCAATTGCATACCTTCGTCGATATGCCTTTTAGTATGTAAAATTCTAAGTATTATCAGATTATGAAAGCATCATAATCCTCAAAATAAAAAGTCATGGTTGTTTAAAAAAAAATATTATTGATGTTTTTCAGCAAATCAAGAATTGCAAAGAAAGGAAAGATGCAAATAAAATATGAATACTGTTTGTTAAAACTTAAGTTCACAACTTAGCTTAAATTTCAGGTGGCTTACCTCTTGTCAGTTCTGTCATTTCACACTGTGCATTAACGAAGTCATCAACAGTGAAACGCTCAGAACAGGAGCCGCCATTAAACAAGTGACACTTGCAACGAAAGTTTGTGGCCTTTGTGCGTTGGGTTTCGATTTCCGTAGCACCATTTGTTTCAGCATCATCGCCACAGATGTAGACTACCACAAACGGCCTTTCAACTTCTTCTTCTTGGGGCCCTATGTCTGGGTCGTCGCTGTCCTCGGCCTCATTGTCGGATGATTCTCTGGATGAATCCGCCGGCGACGATTCTGAATCGGACGATTCACTATGACAATCATCGGCGGAGTTGACAAAGTAATCTTCGAGAAAGGCCATCGCATCGTGTTGAACACCGCCCAGATTCGCATCGCGGAGCTCGTTCAGCGCCTCAGCGAGATACTGGTCCCTTGAAGACATTTTAGGGCAATTGTTGCAAATAAACAACAACAGTTCTTCGGAAAAAACCCAAAATATTGAACTAAAAACTCGCAAAAATGTTGAGTCTGAACGTGAACGGACAGCTGATGACTGAACAATGGACGCGTAGATGTGGCATTGCGCATGCGTGATTTCCGATGTAGCGTGTATTGCCCAATCAACATGTCCTATTCTGTACACGTGATTAACAATCATGACGTCCATAGCAACAAGGAGATTTGTTTACAGTTTATTTTTAGCTCATAATTCATTTGCATGCGACCCATGACCTTTACCACGTTTTATTTTGGATAGAGTACGCTCAAAGCTTTCGGTTGATACCAAACTGATGATGGGGGTGTGAAACCGCGTGTCACTACGACAGCGTGAAAATCGTGGTTTTCTTTTACAAAAACTGATTAAGATTAAAACAAAAGACGAAAAAAGTGGACACAAAAACCATTGTTTTGTCATCTTTACTCATCAAAATGATTGTTTTTGAAAACAAATTCTAATAATACTTATATAATAGAAGTGAAATAACCACAAAAATAAAAGTCACCTATGTGAAGATTTTTCGACCTCTCCGCAATAGAATAGCCCTAATGCCTTATTGCATAGCGCGACATAATACCCCTTTTCATAGAGCGGGTCACATTTTGCAGGATAACTGAGAAATTGCAGGTGACTGGACCTAATCAATAAGCACAGCGTTGTAGCCACGGTTTGTGTTTGAACCACCTAAACGTATTTAAAACGATTTTTTTTTGTACACAAAAAGAAAATACGCCTACAAATGACGTCATGATGACGTGACGAAAAATGTTAGAACAGATTTCACATCTACAATACAAGACAAGTCCATAACTGAAAAAAGTTTGAAGATCGGATGTATACTTCTTGAGATATGGTGCACACAAGATTGCCTAATTAAATATTCATACAGCTGTCACGTGAATAATTAATTAAGAATTTTAATCTAATTACATCTAAAATTTAAGTCAGGGCCTAAGCTTTACAATGGTATATGATTTGTCTACTTTTGATAATTTTATAAGGGACATATGGCGTTCGAAAGAGACACAGGTTAAGTCAATACGATTTTAGGGAAAGAAAGAATAATAATAACTAGAGATTTAGTGTTTGTTGACAAACACAAAGCTGTTCCGTGTTGTTTTGCTTCGATTAAGTGCTTCAAAGCTTTAAAGTTGGTCTGATTTCAAGATTGAAGTCTCTTGACCTTTGACAGGCCCCCTTTTCACTTAAGGGTGCCTAAAAACCTAAACCTGGTCTTCATTCTGATACTGAATCGAAAGGAGCTTTTAACCCAGAAATAAAGGTCATCATGAGGTCATGGTAACCCTTGTCTAACATTTATTGCTCAAAGGGGTTTGTAATTGAAAATAAAATTAAAATCAGGTGTGTAGTTCTTAAGATATGGTCCCACTTCCGGTTGACCCGGAACTAAAGGTCAACATGGGGTCACGGTTACCCAAGGCTATTCTCCAATGCCCATTAGGAGTCTATAACTGAACAAAGTTTGAAAATTGATTGTGTAGTTCTTGAAATACGGTGTCACTTCCGGTTGACCCGGAAGTAAAGTTCAACATGGGGTCACGGTTACCCAAGGCTAATCTCCCATGCCCAAGGAGTCTATAACTGAAAAAAGTTTGAAAATCGGTTGGGTAGTTCTTGAAATATGGTCTCACTTCCGGTTGACCCGGAAGTAAAGGTCAACATGGGGTCACGGTTACTCAAGGCTAATCTCCAATGCCCAGGGAGTCTATAACTGAAAAAAGTGTGAAAATAGGTTGTGTGGTTCTTAAGATTTGGTTCCACTTCCGGTTTACCCGGAAGTAAAGGTCAACATGGGGTCACGGTTACCCAAGGCTAATCTCCCATGCACAAGGAGTCTATAACTGAAAAAAGTTTGAAAATCGGTTGGGTAGTTCTTGAAATATGGTCTCACTTCCGGTTGACCCGGAACTAAAGGTCAACATGGGGTCACGGTTACCCAAGGCTAATCTCCCATGCCCAAGGAGTCTATAACTGAAAAAAGTGTGAAAATAGGTTGTGTGGTTCTTAAGATTTGGTTCCACTTCCGGTTTACCCGGAAGTAAAGGTCAACATGGGGTCACGGTTACCCAAGGCTAATCTCCCATGCCCAAGGAGTCAATAACTGAAAAAAGTTTGAAAATCGGCTGTGTACTTCTTGAGATATGGTGCTGCAAAGATTAACTAATTAATGTTCACTTAAGGGTGCCTAAAAACCTAAACTTGGTCTTTATTCTGATACTGAATCGAAAGGAGCTTTTAACCCAGAAATAAAGGTCATCATGAGGTGGGTCATGGTAACCCTTGTCTAACATTTATTACTCAAAGGGGTTTGTAATTGAAAATAAAATTAAAATCAGGTGTGTAGTTCTTAAGATATGGTCCCACTTCCGGTTGACGCAGAAGTAAAGGTCAACATGGGGTCACGGTAACCCAAGGCTAATCTTCAATGCCCAAGGAGTCTTTAACTGAAAAAAGTGTGAAAATCGGTAGTGTAGTTCTTGTGATAGGGTCCCACTTCCGGTTGACCCGGAACTAAAGGTCAACATGGGGTCACGGTTACCCAAGGCTATTCTCCAATGCCCATTAGGAGTCTATAACTGAACAAAGTTTGAAAATCGGTTGTGTAGTTATTGAGATATGATCCCACTTCCGGTTGACCCGGAAGTAAAGGTCAACATGGGGTCACGGTAACTCAAGGCTAATCTCCCATGCCCAAGGAGTCTATAACTGAACAAAGTTTGAAAATTGATTGTGTAGTTCTTGAAATACGGTGTCACTTCCGGTTGACCCGGAAGTAAAGGTCAACATGGGGTCACGGTTACCCAAGGCTAATCTCCCATGCCCAAGGAGTCTATAACTGAAAAAAGTTTGAAAATCGGTTGGGTAGTTCTTGAAATATGGTCTCACTTCCAGTTGACCGGGAAGTAAAGGTCAACATGGGGTCACGGTTACCCAAGGCTAATTTCCAATGCCCAAGGAGTCAATAACTGAAAAAAGTTTGAAAATCGGCAGTGTACTTCTTGAGATATGGTGCTGCAAAGATTAACTAATTAAAGCTTTGAATTACCGTAATTTGACACCTGATGACGTCACAGTAACAAAAATGTGTTTTTCATACTAATAAATTTGATAAGGTACACGATGGTATGTAACTTATCTCAATCCAATGCCTTTTAACGAAAACCCTATTAGAACGTACGTATATCCTTTCTCGATTCCAATATCACGGCAGTCTTTGACGCCTAGCCGTGATTGCGCAATCACGGCACAATTTGCCAGCTAGCCATGGGGTCCAATTTGTCACTTCTTCGTTAATTATCTTGGAAATACATTGTACATTGATTAGTTTAATGGTCTGGAATAACTCTTAGTGAAAGTATTTCACTTTTCAAAACAGTTTGGGTAATTTAGGAAACTTATTTAGAAAATATTGTGTTTTTGAACAGTAAAACTTGTGCAATCTGAGCACAATATGAGCACCATGTCTTTTGTACACAGATAAAAAACGCGCCAATAGATGATGTCATGATGACGTCACAGTGAAAAATATGCCGCAATCCACATCTACTACCTAAAAGGAGTCCATAATTGAAAAAAAATTGAGAATTGGATGTATACTTCTTGAGATATGATTCAAACAAGATTGCCTAATTAAATATTCACATGATTGTCACGTGAATAATTAATTAAGAATTTTAATCCAATTACATCTAAAATTTAAGTCAGGGCATAAGCTTTAGTATGGTATATGATTTGTCTACTTTTGATCATTTTAAATGGGACAAATGGCTTTCGAAAAAGACACAGGTTAAGTCAATACGATTTTAGGGAAAGGAAGAATAATAATAAAAACTAGAGATTTAGTGTTTGTTGACAAACACAAAGCTGTTCCGTTTTGTTTTGCTTCGATTAAGTGCTTCAAAGCTTTAAAGTTGGTCTGATTTCAAGATTGAAGTCTCTTGACCTTTGACAGGCCCCCCTTTTCACTTAAGGGTGCCTAAAAACCTAAACTTGGTCTTCATTCTGATACTGAATCGAAGGTCATCATGAGGTGGGTCATGGTAACCCTTGTCTAACATTTATTGCTCAAAGGGGTTTGTAATTGAAAATAAAATTAAAATCAGGTGTGTAGTTCTTAAGATATGGTCCCACTTCCGGTTGACCCGGAACTAAAGGTCAACATGGGGTCACGGTTACCCAAGGCTATTCTCCAATGCCCATTAGGAGTCTATAACTGAACAAAGTTTGAAAATCGGTTGTGTAGTTATTGAGATATGATCCCACTTCCGGTTGACCCGGAAGTAAAGGTCAACATGGGGTCACGGTTACCCAAGGTTATTCTCCAATGCCCATTAGGAGTCTATAACTGAACAAAGTTTGAAAATTGATTGTGTAGTTCTTGAAATACGGTGTCACTTCCGGTTGACCCGGAAGTAAAGTTCAACATGGGGTCACGGTTACCCAAGGCTAATCTCCCATGCCCAAGGAGTCTATAACTGAAAAAAGTTTGAAAATCGGTTGGGTAGTTCTTGAAATATGGTCTCACTTCCGGTTGACCCGGAAGTAAAGGTCAACATGGGGTCACGGTTACTCAAGGCTAATCTCCAATGCCCAGGGAGTCTATAACTGAAAAAAGTGTGAAAATAGGTTGTGTGGTTCTTAAGATTTGGTTCCACTTCCGGTTTACCCGGAAGTAAAGGTCAACATGGGGTCACGGTTACCCAAGGCTAATCTCCCATGCACAAGGAGTCTATAACTGAAAAAAGTTTGAAAATCGGTTGGGTAGTTCTTGAAATATGGTCTCACTTCCGGTTTACCCGGAAGTAAAGGTCAACATGGGGTCACGGTTACCCAAGGCTAATCTCCCATGCCCAAGGAGTCAATAACTGAAAAAAGTTTGAAAATCGGCTGTGTACTTCTTGAGATATGGTGCTGCAAAGATTAACTAATTAATGTTCACTTAAGGGTGCCTAAAAACCTAAACTTGGTCTTTATTCTGATACTGAATCGAAAGGAGCTTTTAACCCAGAAATAAAGGTCATCATGAGGTGGGTCATGGTAACCCTTGTCTAACATTTATTACTCAAAGGGGTTTGTAATTGAAAATAAAATTAAAATCAGGTGTGTAGTTCTTAAGATATGGTCCCACTTCCGGTTGACGCAGAAGTAAAGGTCAACATGGGGTCACGGTAACCCAAGGCTAATCTTCAATGCCCAAGGAGTCTTTAACTGAAAAAAGTGTGAAAATCGGTAGTGTAGTTCTTGTGATAGGGTCCCACTTCCGGTTGACCCGGAAGTAAAGGTCAACATGGGGTCACGGTTACCCAAGGTTATTCTCCAATGCCCATTAGGAGTCTATAACTGAACAAAGTTTGAAAATTGATTGTGTAGTTCTTGAAATACGGTGTCACTTCCGGTTGACCCGGAAGTAAAGGTCAACATGGGGTCACGGTTACCCAAGGCTAATCTCCCATGCCCAAGGAGTCTATAACTGAAAAAAAGTTTGAAAATCGGTTGGGTAGTTCTTGAAATATGGTCTCACTTCCGGTTGACCCGGAAGTAAAGGTCAACATGGGGTCACGGTTACCCAAGGCTAATTTCCAATGCCCAAGGAGTCAATAACTGGAAAAAGTTTGAAAATCGGCTGTGTACTTCTTGAGATATGGTGCTGCAAAGATTAACTAATTAAAGCTTTGAATTACCGTAATTTGACACCTGATGACGTCACAGTAACAAAAATGTGTTTTTCATACTAATAAATTTGATAAGGTACACGATGGTATGTAACTTATCCCAATCCAATGCCTTTTAACGAAAACCCTATTAGAACGTACGTATATCCTCTCTCGATTCCAATATCACGGCAGTCTTTGACGCCTAGCCGTGATTGCGCAATCACGGCACAATTTGCTTCGTAGCCATGGTTTGTGTTTGAACCACCAAAACGTTACTAAAACGTTTTTGTTTATACGAAAAGAAAAAACACCTACAAATGACGTCATGATGACGTGACGAAAAATGTTAGACCGGAATCGACATCTACAATACAAGACGATGCCATAACTGAAAAAAGTTTGAAGATCGGATGTTTACTTCTTGAGATATGGTGTAAATCAGATTGGCTAATTAAATATTCATACAGCTGTCACGTGAATAATTAATTAAGATTTTTAATCTAATTACATCTAAAATTCAAGTCAGGGCATAAGCTTTAATATGATATAGGATTTGTCTGCTTTTGATAATTCTAAGAATAACATATGGTCTTCGAAAGAGACACAGGTTAAGTCAATACGATTTTAGGGAAACAAAGAAAAATAATAATAATAATAATAATAATAATAATAATAATAAAAATAATAATAATAATAAGAATAAAAAAAATAAAAATCTGGACGATTTCAAAAGCTGTTCCGACTGAAAGTTCGGAACAGCTAAAAATAAAAATCTGGACGATTTCAAAAGCTGTTCCGACTGAAAGTTCGGAACAGCTAAAAATAAAAATCTGGACGAAAACAAAAGCTGTTCCGACTGGATAAGTCGGAACAGCTAATAATAAAAAAAATATAAATCTGGACGAAAACAAAAGCTGTTCCGACTGAAAGTTCGGAACAGCTAATTACTTGAGAATCACCCGATTCATAACTTTCACGAATGAAATAATCATTCTGTATGACCAATCTGAATTTAGCATGTTGCAATGATAACGAAAATATATGAGCATATCTATATCGGCTATAGTTATAGTAATGATCTATAACTCCAAAACTAAACGAAAGTAAATTCAATAAATGTGGTTGAATATCAAAACAATCAATATAATATAATCACTAAAACTTGGCTAGAAATGATATCAATCTCATGCAAATAAAGTCATGATGTGAAACTATAAATTATCATTCGAAACTCTCAGGATCAAAAAGATAAACTCATCTTAAACTTTAAACCCTAACATACTTTCTCAACCAGTCCTTTCCTCAAGCAACAATGTAAAAGTTATATAAACTGATTATCATCAATATACTAGAGAAGAACTGGATGCCCTAAACTCATGATCACATTAAATCTTCATTAGCTGTGAAAACTAATAATATGATGTGAAATGCAACATTTTGACTCAATCCATTCACTAGGAAAGCAAATGTTATAACCACTATAAATAATATAAATCAACAATGAATTACCCCTAAATATTACTTCTTAGGTTCCTATTTGAAAGATGGAAGATATCAACTATGGTTAAAATAAAAGGGTTGTTTGGTCTTAGCACATCAACAGTGGCGGTTACACCCCTTTGTTCCGACACCCCTATGTTCCGACATCCCTATGTTTCGACAATTCAACCTATATTCCGACACCCTTATGTTCCGACACCCCTATGTTCCGACTCCCCTATGTTCCGACACCCCTATGTTTCGACACCCCTATGTTTCGATAAATTATTTTTGCACAAGCAATAATCAGAATACATTGTACTACAGGATTCCCGACGAATTTCAGCAAAACTTCATTCAATTTCATTAACATGCAGTAAGTTCACGCACTCCCCCTAATCCACTGCAACTCAGTGGTTTCGTTTTAGCTATTTAGTGCATTCAATTTTTTTTTTGTGCATACATAATTTCGTTCTTACCATTAATAAGTCATTTTACTTTACTACACATTGACCATTCATAAGTTGAAATTGTCCTATCCCCCCCCCCCCCGATTAATCAGCCCTGTTCTTTTTAAACCAAAGTTGCTATTAAAGAATAACACTTTTCAGATAAATTAAACTTTTCTGAGGAACGGCATAAAATAGGCTACTGATACGTTTATGGATTAAATTGCGGGCGGGTGTGGTTTCTTTAAGTCGCACCGTTTTTCTTGAAAAATGGCCAACACAAAATTTTGATGAAGGTTGTCGGAACATAGGGGTGTCGGAACACAGGGCTGGTTGAGTTGTCGGAACATACGCCTCTCTTAATATTTATGCTCGAGTACGTCACAATTCTAACCTAAAACGAGGCCATAGGCGCAGCCACTGCAAGTGGTGGCGGACGCGCGCCTATAGCCTCATTTTAAGTAAGAATTATGACGTCATGCATGAATATTAAGAGAGGCGTATAAGGATGTCGGAACATAAAGATGTCGGAATAAAGAGCAGTCACCGCAACTGTATGTCTTAGCTGTAAGACTGTCACAGTTTAAGTCAGAATGCTTAGCTGATTGCCAATAGACCCCAATATACATAGTCTTCCAACTTTCTAATAAGAACCACCCACAACCCACAAAGGAGATAAGAAACTTCAAGAACAAGTTAAGACAGGGAAATATAAGATAGCCTTGTTTATTCCTGCTTAGGGAGCTCTGGAGAAAGGCATTAGTCATAAGGACCCAACACTGTATTAATGATGGGAATTAGACTAGCAAATACCCAGTCATATCCAGCAAATGGCTCAATTTTGGGGGGTGTGACACGTGCTTTCCAACATCAGTGAAGTATTGAGAGCCTTAAATGAGAAAATTTATGAAACTGCACTGAAAGTATATAACCTAATAATATGTAATAATTGGTGTAGATTATAAACAAATCAACAGTATAGAATGGCCTTCAAGCTAACAACTAACATTAGTGTTCGTATAAGGCCCTTGTGTTTAATTTTAGGGAGTGGTATTGTATTGTGATTTATATTCAAGGTTTATCAAGTGTCCTTGGGGAGCTGAATCCATCACTTGATTCAAAACTACCATAGCATGGAGCAGAATTTTCCAATTATCTGAGTTTCTTATATCAACTTTTTTGTCGTTCACACTTTGGTATTGGCACCTAATATAAATATTTGAATGTCTTTAAAAATGTTTGTGTTTGGACTTTGACTGTTGGTCAGAGCTGTACGCCAAGGTGCAGTGATGAAAGGAATCTGTGTACAGTTTGAGACTCCTACTGGTGTTGTGTACAATCCAATATCTGGATATAGATTTTCAAATCACTTAATGACTATCCAGGGATTTACTCGGTGACAAGTTTTTATCACACCTTGTGCCCTTTTTGTTGTCATTGTACCTTTTGCAGTTCCATACTTGAAAAACAAATTTTAAGGTAAAACTTTATATGTGTGATTGGTTATTATACTTTTGAGAAATTCCTACAATGTTTTTCGAAATCACAAAACCTGGAAAATTGTGTTCCAGCCCTGCAGTTCAAGTGGTATAAAATATAGACAACTTAAATTTAAGGAGGGTGGTGCAGAGAATTAACCTGAGGGAGGTGGTTTTGTACTTAGCCATAAGAAACCACTTGCAAGAAGTGCAGGACATAATCCTACAAGTGTTAATTACTTTAGTTGAGTTAATTACTTTAGTTTCTGGCTCTTTACTTGATGAATCCACCAAAAAGTGTTTAAATTACAAACACTAAACAAAGACTAACATTTATTTTCTTCGGTCTCATTTGGGACCAGATGGGGGAGGGTCGAAGAGGGCATGGGTGCAAGGTTCTGGGCTTTTCAAGCTTTCCAAGTTGCCCAATTGACACCTGGGAAGCTGCATCTATCATTGTGATAATTGTTATATAACATGACCAATCAGTTTAAAGGCAAAGTATACCTTTGGTTTTTGGAACCATTCCATTGTTTTAATCCTATATAAATGTAGATAAATACAATAAAACTTACCTGTGAAAATTTCATCTTAAAAGGTGGTTGCGTTTTTGAGATATCACCAAAAAAACAGAGCGAATAAATTATGTCCACACAGGAGAAATATTCCTTATAGGAATACACCATCTGAGAAATGTTTCTGACAGAAATCTCATAATTTGGAAACGAACATTAACCCTCAGAAATCTGAGAAATGATTCATGCATGAATCGTTTCTGAGATACAAATGTTTTGGGGTGAAATTTTTTCCAAACAATAATACTTCAAAGGGACTACTTTCTCAAACTAGCTCATACTATCAATAGCTGCATTCTATCAATATCAATACTATCAATACTATCATACTATCAATAATTGCTTCTCACCATGGAATGTAGAAAATACAGCACAAGATAAAGTGTCATGGTGCCAGCGAGTTGAAGGTGCCAAGCTTCGTTCATTCGTTAGTGTCGTGGCTGAGCGGATAAGAGCACCGGACTCAAGCTCTGGTGTTTCTGTTCAGAAGAGTGTGGGTTCGAGTCCCGGTTGTGACACTTGTGTCCTTATTAAGCAAGACACTTAACCATTATTGCTTCGTCCTTCGGATGGGACGTAAAGCCGTTGGTCCCGTGTGTTGTGCAATGCACGTAAAGAACCCAGTGCACTTATCGAAAAGAGAAGGGGTTTGCCCCGGTGTTCCTGGTTGGATCGGCTGCATATTGCGCCACAGCACCTTGTAAACCATTACATGGTGCTATGTAAAGAAATAGGCCTCAAAATTCAAAAAGTAGCTCCACATATATACCTTGCAGGAAAATATTGACTGTTGAAGCGCCTTGAGCGTCACTGAGTGACGGATATGAGCGCTATATAAGAAGCCATTATTATTATTATTATTATTCATGGTACAGGATTATCCCGTCATAGTTTTTGCTCATGCTTCCAATTTTTGTAAGATGTATTAAAGATTGAAAACTTGTTATGTAATTTGTATAACTATAGTCAACTAAATTAAATTATCTTAATTACTTTAAACATTTGATTTCTACTGGGGGCTGAATGTTATTTGTTTTTATAAGTAAAGGGACTGGGTGAACGCCATTGCTGAAAAGATTTACCTGCAAAAAGGTAGCTGTCCCATCCGACACAGGACCCAATTTCTGGGCTCTGCTTGTTGCTGATTTCTGCACTTACGATCACCATTCTCTACTTACTCTGCAAGCACCAAATTTCTGTGCTATCTGTGTAAGTAAAGAATGCCTAGTAACGTGGAGTACGCTAGCGCACAAGCAAAAATTCCCTGCTTACCCGTAAAATGTCCTTTAACCCTTTAGTCACTGTTCCGCCCGAAACCGCCCAGCCATTTACTCACTGGACCGCCCAAAACCGCCCGAGATTAAACAACACTTTGTATCTTGGGTTTTACACATGCTAGCGGGTTGCAGCAAACAGCCGTCGAAAGAGCGTGATCTAAAGATTGCGCCAGTCTAAAAATATCCCGTGGTCACCATTGACAAAAAACAAGTAATCTCCTTCCAAAGGTTCAAAGGTCGGAAATCTAGCACGACGTGTCAATGCTTCTCTGTGTGTGTGCGTACCGTATCGTATGTACAATGCATTACGCGCACACACGCACTGTAATGTATACTACGAAAGCGACGATGTTTCGCTGGGCTTTCGCCATGTTTTTCACACATTATTGAAAGGAGTTTACATTGTAGAGGAAATTTATTGTTATCCATAAGTAATATAGACAAGATTGTTCATTTCTAAAGGTATGTTTTGATATTATTTCAATCACTTTGTCAACATTTTGTTCTTGTTTGAAACGATAGCAAAGTTGAAAAAGTTGCGTGCACAACTTTCCGTGAAACACTGACGCTAACGTAATGCAAACTAACAGTTGTCTATTTTCGTTGGTGTGTCAACATATTTACAATCTGAAAGCTTCAATTCGGTAAAAGCAAATACATATAAAATTATGTGTGAATCATTTGAAAGATAATTTTATCCTCTACAAAATAAACCAAACTTGTAATACAAAAAAATAATTACAATGGAAGTTATGATACGACTTCCAGATAGTGCGCTAATTCGATGACTTTTCCCCGCTCTGCTCAGTGAGTAAATGACTTTGTTGAATTTGCTCGTAAGTGCTAAAGGGTTAAGTAAGTACAGAACTCCCCGCATATGTAAGCGCCGATTCTTAGCTTACGATAAGCAGGACCTTGAATTTGGGCCCAGGTCCCATTGTAAATTTAAAGAAATTGTTATTGTTTATTGTATTTTTCTGGTTCCCTCTACCCCCTCCAACCACTGCAGTTGTACTACATGTATTATAACTAAGTCTGGTCCCTTGTGACAAAAGGAAATTAAAACACGGCTGGCACTTTAAAGCGTTTTTAAAACAAAAAATACATATATATTTTTGTTTTTAGGGGTGGTGTTGCAGTGTGTACTTTGTAGAAAACTGAACTATTTTCCAGATTCAGGATTTCAGAATAACAACAGGCAAAAAGCGAGAGCCCTGAATGAGTGAAATGTTAGGAAACTACACTAAAATGAATCTAATAAATAGTGATAATTGGCTTTATATAGGAGGCAAATCAACCAAGGTTTATCCTCTGAGCAATAGGAAGTAACATTACTATTACTATGAGCCATAGGGCCTGTGTATTAATTTTAGGGAGTGGTTTGTATTGTGATTCATATTCTGGGTTTTCCAAGTGTCCAGCAGGAGCTGTATCGATCATGTGATTCAAAACAGCCAACCATTTCTGCCTGAGGCAGAATTTCATAATTTGATTTTCTTTATTAACTCTTTTGTCATTCAGATCTCAGTACTTTGAATGACTGTGAAAATGATTGTACTTTGACTGTTGCAAAGAAAATATGTATACACTGAAATTATTCTGGTATACATGTACCGTAATTTCTTGCGTATAAGACGCGGGGCGTACAAGGCGCAGGGCCGTGAAATTACCCCCAAAAATTCAAGCGTCAACAGACAAGGCGCACCGCCGCACAAGGCGCATGATCTTACATGCACCTTTGACTGCAAACAGCAGACCGTATCGGTACATCGCCAAAAAGGGGTAATTTTGTTACCCTAAAAGTACCACGCTAATCAACATGTGAATAAATAGAAATCACATGTGCTTGAAACATGTAGAGACATGTAGAAAAATTCATTTTAAACTGAAACATCCTACCGTTCAGCGACGTTTTCAGGAGATTCTTCTCCCGTGTGTCACAAGGGGTTGAAGGGAGTTTACAGGTGACCAACAGAGGGCGCTACCACAGGGCTGAAGGGATCTGTTTGTTCAACAGAGGGCGCTACCATACGGAAAAAATCTCCTGCCATTTCGATGGAGACGTGACATTTATAATTAATGAGAAGTTCCTTTTCTTTATTTTATACCACAAAACATTTATTCAAAGACGTCGTTTTCAGGTTTGTTTTCTCCACAGTTCTTTTATATCTTACTTTTGAGCTAAAATAAACGAAACAATTAACTAAGCTGAAGGTCTACCATAGATTTAGTTTCGAAAAAGGGTCACTTCCCGTGATTTATAATTGTTTTTTTGTTTATAAAATACAATCAATTAAAAAGTAACGATTACAGTTTATTTTTATAAAGTTGATTAAAGTAAACCATGGACATGGTCGCACCTTTCACACAATAGAGGTTGGGTAAATGCTTCTGATTAATCTGAATGCAGTATTTTCGGTACGAAATCGCGGCCACAAAAGAAGAGATGAACACGTTGCTGCATTGTTGGAATGAATTCACGGTCGTTATGTATAGGGACACGTGGCCACAAAGGCGGCTCAATACATCGCTTCATTGTCGGAATGAAAATCTGGCGACAATTGTCTGGAGAGTTGAGCACTGATAATGTACTACGTCAACAATGCGTGGTGAGTTGATGGTTGGCGACCGCATTATTAACCTGACCGCAGCTACATTAAATAGGGCCTAGATTATTTGCACGTCGGCCGCGGTCATTTTGATCTCAAGTGACATCATACAAGGCGCACCGGAATACAAGGCGCAGTGATGATTTTGTGGTCAAAAACGTCAGATAAGACGTGTCTTATACGCAAGAAATTACGGTACTGGTGCTGTGTACAACCCAATAACTGGGTATGAGAATTCATTTTGCAACTTTTTTCATGGAAATTAAAAAATAACTGATTCTCTGTTAACTCGATCCTTGTTGAAGAAAAGAAATCACTTGAAATTTGTAATAATTTTTTTTAAAATGAGATTTACTCTGTGACTGAAAGGGAGTTTTGATCACACCTTTTACTTTTCAGCATCATTGTATTTTTTGTAGAAAGGTAAAACTGGAAAGCTACTATGTTGGATTGTTAAATAAACCTAAAAGATAACCCTATCAGGTTTTTCAAAGTACAACACAATACATCCAGCCCTGCAGTTCAAAGTGGTTAAAAGAAGGGCGGGATGTGATAATTAGTCTGAGGGAGGTGGCTTTATACATTACCATAAGTCCAGGGCATAGTCCTACAAAAGTGTTAATTACTTTAGTGGTGATAATTTATTTAGTTTTTGGTTGCTAGATAAATGCACCAAAAGGTGTTTTAATCGCAAACACCAAACAAAGGCTAAAATTTATTTTCTTCTGTCTCATTATGTGCAGTGGTGGGAGGGGCAAGAGGAGAGGGGCGAAGTGGGCATGGGTGCAAGGTTCTGGAATTCCCAAGCTTTCAGAGTTGCCCGATTGGCACCAGAGGATAACTGGATTATATGTTTTGTTTCAATTAGGATATTTTTATATGAATTTCTGAATAATTTCAGCTTGGATAAAAAGTACTAGACATTAAATCTTTCTGTCCTTGATGTGTCTATTGGAGAAAGAAATTATTCCAAAAAGAAATCTCAATAAATTGCACCCTGATTGCCTTTGACTAATCTCAAACAACTTACTTGAGTTAAGCCAGAAGAAGATAACTTGAAATACATTATCCAATTTGTTAGTTGAATAGGACATTCAAGCAATGATCTGTTGGACTACACAGCGACACTCCATACCTAGTACTGCTATAAGTCTACTGTGTGAACACTGCCAATTTGGAAATACCAAATTCTATATTTAAGTCTTTGTGTTGTATGAATGTTATAGTTTAGTATGCATGAATAACTTTGACCAAGCTGTGCTGTTTCAAACTAGGCAGGTTATTCTTTTGATAAATATCAATACTGTACTGCTGTTTTTAGGTCACTGAGGTTTTTCATGTTTATGCACTGCACTGGCTGGTTCTAAGGCTCTTATAGGCCAAACAAAATATGTGTGTTTCCTATTAGTTTTACACTGAATCAAAATTTAGGGTAGGTAGGGACATAAGAACATTTTATTTTGTCAGAATATGTTTTTGCTCCAAAACTTATGGTAGGAACGAATGTTAAAAAAAGTTTTGCCCTTGCACATTTATTTCCTGCATACAACATGAACACCCTAAAAATAAAGGTCATCAGGCAAATCGGGTCGGCCTTGTCAATATCAAATTTATCATTGAAATTGAGATCTGTACATTACTTGCGATGGCGTCAACGATACTGTTCCAACATATATAATCATTAAATACTTCAGTGGGTGTTGATTGAAACTTAATAAACTTTAACAAAATAAAACAATAAAACGGAAGTGAAGTTGGCAAAATTGTTTTTCGGGACGGTCTTATCACATAATTTCTGCCCTTAATAAATACTATTTCCACCAATAACCATTATCATGGGTTTGTGATTTGAGGAATCGTTCGTTTGGAACTCTGTTTGCATTTGTAATGAAATAATATTTGTGATTCAACGAGCGGTCGACAACGCACGCATTGAGAATAAATTCACTTAACTTTGCCCTGCAACGCCCTCTCTTGGCAATGTTTCAAAAGCCTTAATCCAAGGTTGTGTATTATGGAAATCTGCAAGCGTGCAGCACAAACACTGCAGCAATTCTTTACTGGATTGAACGTTATCGCATTGAAGACTAGCCCAACTCTCTTATGAATATGAATAATTATGGTAATTATCAACGGCCATCAACAGCCAAACAATCACAGCATGCGGATTGTTGGTTATCGTGGAGGATTGTTGGTTATCGTGGACTTTGGACCGCTGCTGTTCAGTGCAACAGGCCATGTGCTGTGTGTGCATGGACCAGTGTTGTATGACTCGAGTCACAATTTCGAGGACTCGTGACTCGAGTCACGTATTTTTTACAAACAATATCTTTTTTAAATATTAAAAACAATTCCGACGATCCGATCGTCATTCCCGGAGTGCACATGTCATAGAGTTAACGTCTAGCACAATAAATAAGTACTGTCGTATGGTGTTGCATGTAATAGTGTTCGTGATTATTGTGTAGATGGCCATCTAAGTACAGCGCGTGTATGTTCGATTCGTATGTTCAGTACGCATATTATTAACACTGGGATGCACGACACCAGCAGTATTATGCTGGTATTCTGTCAACGTTAACATCATAGCCACTGCTTGTGCTTGATGCCAGGGAAATGGCATGTCTGGTACCTGTAAAACACAGCCTGCATATTGCACTGTGATGGCTTTGTGTTGTTTGCACCAGTTTCTACACATGGTCGACACACAAACACAACGTCAAGTTTGGTCACGTCACTTCCATACTCATCTTTGCAAGCGTCTTTCTTCTCGTTATGGGTTATGTCACACAGTTTTGAAATGAATCGCTTCGTTTTTGGAGAACCGTAATCAATCAGTACTCATTGATAATGTGAAATCTGATTGTCATTGCCTGTGGTTCTGCAGCCGGACCCCTATTATTTATATTGTTTAGTGCACCGCTGCAAGATATCATAGCTGCTCATGGAATAAAGAGTATTGTTTATGCAGATGATACACAGCTTTATATCACCTATAATCCGGCGAATCGTGACTTAGCCCTTGCAAAAATTGAGGCTTGTATTGACGACACTAAATCTTGGTCTTTATCTAACAAGCTTGCTCTTAACGATGCTAAAACCGAAATCATCATTTTCAACTCACGTTTTTCTAAAAACGTTTCTCCTACAGAAATTAACATTGGACAATCTCTTATTCAACCATCTCGTGTAGTTAGAAACCTCGGTATTCTAATGGATTCTACAATGAGTATGACCGACCAGGTAACCAATATATGCAAATCTGCTCTTCTACAAATTCGAAAAATAGGTCGAATCCGGCGCCATCTTGATGATGATTCTACTCTTTTACTGGTTTATGCCTTTGTGACTTCCAGACTCGACTCTTGCAATTCTCTTCTAATTGGTCTGTCAGATAGAGAACTTTCTAAAATTCAACGAGTTCAGAACACCGCTGCTTGCCTCGTCTCTCGCACCCCTCGTTCCCAACATATTACTCCCATCTTACAAGAACTCCACTGGCTCCCAATCAAACTGCGTATCGTTTATAAGTTAAATCTTCTCACTTTCAAAGCTCTTCATGGCTTATCCCCTGACTATATATCTGATCTTCTCCATAAATATATTCCTGTTCGTCCTCTCCGATCTGCTGGCCTACTCACGCAAACTACTTTTTCCACAAAATTTTATGGTCAAAGAACCTTCAACTTCATTGCACCTTCATTATGGAATGACTTACCTCTTAATATTTGCCAAGCTGGCTCTCTTCAGATTTTCAAGGGACTTTAAAAAACTCATTGGTTTGAATCTTTATTTGTGTAACTTGCTTTTAAAAATTATATTCTTTTCAATGTTTTTTTGTTTTTTGTGTTGCGCATAGAGGCTTCTGCATTATGCGCTATATAAATTTCTCGTATTATTAGTAAAAAGTAGAAAAACGATTTTTTAATCATGGCATCTGCCGTTCTGCCCCGTATTGTTTTATTTTGGTTATACCAACTTTTAAAAAAAACTTTAACAGAACTTTGTTTTAAATAAATGTGTTTTATTTTGTCATTTCCAATTCTTATTTTACGACATTTGGTTTGCAATCAATATTTAAACAAGTGACTCGTGACTCGGACTCGGACCAAGTGACTCGTGACTCGGACTCGGACTCGGACCAAGTGACTCGGGACTCGGACTCGGACTCGACCCAAGTGACTTGAGACTCGGACTCGGACTCGGACTCGACACAGGTGACTCGACTACAACACTGGCATGGACTACCTATACATGTGGGCGACTGAACGTCGTATAGGGCCAGGGCTGCCTGTGCACGCGCTGCGGATACCAACTGCATATCTGACCACATCATTTGGAAACAAACACCATCCCTCAGAAATCTAAGAAACAATTCATGCATGAATCGTTTGAACATACAAATGTTTTGGGGTGAGTTTTTTCCAAATAATAATACTTCAAAGGGACTACTTTCTCAAAATAGCTCATATTATCAATAGCTGCAGTGCTTCTCAACATGGAGATATACATCTCCATGCTCTCATGAAGTAAAGTTTTTATGTTTATGGTCATTAATTGTTGGAGTATTTACCAATCTATGACCCTACTTTTAAAGCTCTGGTGTTCATTTATCATAGCATGGGTTCCAATCATGGTCATGATACTTGAGTCCATAAGCAAGACATTCAAAACCACTTAAGACTTGGTGTATACATGCAAAATGTTCTCAGACAAGGTTGCAGAGTGCAGTAAAAACATTCTGGATGTGACTGGTGTTGTGATAACAAGCCTGCATGTATCACTGCAGCATGCATCCTGCGTGTACTCCAGTATTGCTTTGATTGTGCCGTACAAAGAGAGACAAAAGATAACAGAATTCCCGACAATTTTCCTTTTGTCTGACAAAGAAGATGGGCCAATGAGCACTCTTCTTTTGACCTCCATCAGAGGGCGCCCGACTGAAATTACCTTATGCACATTTAGCTCTGTACGGTTATTGCTGCGATAAGATAATGGCAGTAAGCTGTAATAATAAAAGCATTGATGCCGATCCTGAGTTTCACTCAGTGACTGAAAGGGAATTTTGATAACACCTTTTGCTTTTCGTTGTCATGATATCTTTTGCAGATACATGTAGTTCAAGTGATTTAAAATATGGACGGATAGAGAATTATGATTACTTAACTTAACTATAAGAAACCCCTTGCAAGAAGTCTTAGTTGAGTTAATTACTTCAATTTCTAGTTGCTTTACTGGATGAATGCACCAAAAGGTGTTTAAATTGCAAACACCAAACAAAGACTAAAATGTCCCTTCTTCGGTCTCACTTGGGGCAAAGGGGGGAGGGGCGCAAGGGGGTTGGGGTGAAGAGGGCTCGGGTGCAAGGTTGTGGAATTCCTAAGCTTTCTGAGTTGCCTGATTGGCACCTGGGGAGCTGCATCGATCATTTTGGAAATTTGTATACAAAATGACCAATCAGTTTAAATAGCTGATTGTTGAAAAATGGAAACATGTTGTGCCCTTGCCCATGGGTTGTTGACTCTTTTGAGCATTTGGGGTGCAACTAGCATTTGGGAACATTCCAGTGAAGTACTATTTAATACATCTTGAGGCATGGCATGTTGTTGGGGGCAATCCCAGAGAGCATTGTTTATATAATGAAGGGGTAAGACACAGATATAAAGCTGCAACAGTTTCAGTTGATATTTTCCTAATTAATAACAAACTTTGATATTGCGAAATGGTCAAGGCATTCATGGCACACATCTTTTGACTTGTTGTTGTTAGCCTATTTAAATATTCTAGTTTCAACACTGGTTGGAATTTGGCTGGTTATAACCTAACTGGATTATATATTTCGTTTCAATTAGGATTTGTTTTTTATGAAGTTCTGATTATTTTAAAGGGTCTGTATATGTTTAGTAATGATTCTAAAACTTAATGCCAATAAAAACTTACCTTATAAGAAGTACAGCAGCTTTGGATAGTATAATGCATGTTGAGAAACTTTTCACTTCGAGGTATTTATTTATTGATTTATTTAGACAGGATAGCCTTATCAGTATTACAACTGCTATCCTTAAGGGCCCTGTGTACAGGCAGTAAAATTAAAATAAAGGAAATAGTAAAATAGAGCACTAAGATAATCCGTGAATAAAGACAAAAACAAAGTGTAAAACAAAATCAAAAATCTAACAAGATTAATCGAAAAAAGACACAAAGATGTTAAACGCTTGTCTAAAGGAGGGTGCATGAAAATTAAAACATGATTCAAACAATATAAAAAATCTATAAGCAATCACAAAGGGATTACTACGGTTATGGAAATTATATCACTTTTTATATCACTTTTTACCCACCAAAATTTGAACCTGAGAAGCGTTACGGCCGTAATGCTTCTCAGACTGTGTATTCCTATAGGGAATATACTTCCTGCGTGGAAATATTCGGTTCGGTTTTTCGGTGATGTCTCAAAAACGTGACCACCTTTTGAAGTGAAATCTTCACAGGTTAGTTTTATTGTCTATACCTACATTTATAGAGGAATAAAACAATTAAATGGTTCCAAAAACCAAAGGTATACTTTGCCTTTAAGCTTGGATAAAAAGTACTAGACAGTAAATCTGTCTGCCCTTAATGTGTCTATTAAAAAGTACTAGACAGTAAATCTTTCTGCCCTTAATGTGTCTATTAAAAGAAATTGTTATTCCAAAAAGAAATCTCAACAACTTGTACATTGGTTGCCTTTGACTAATCTCAAACAACTTACTTGAATTATGACAGAAGAAGATGATTTGAAATACAGCATCCAATCTGTTAGTTGAGTAAGATATTCAGGCAATAATCTGTTGGACTACACAGCAACACTCCTTTCCTCGTACTGACTGGTGGTGTAAGTCTTACTGTGAACAAACCCAATTTGGAAATACCAAATTCTATATTTAAGTCTTTGTGTTGTATGAATGTAGTGTAGTATGCATGAATAACTTTGACCAAGCTGTGCTGATTCAAACTAGGCAAGTTATTCTTCTGATAAATTTCAATACTGTAATGTTGTGTTCGGGTCACTAAGGTCTTTCATGTATTTGCACTGCACTGGCTAGTTCTGACGTGCAGTGGAATAATAGCGGGACAAGTTCTCAAAGAACAAAATCTACCTGTATATACTCCCCAGGGAGCTGATATGGTTTCAGGATTGATAAAAATGGCCCAGTGACCAGGGGTAATAATATGCGCCTCGGAATAGCCTAGCTAGATAGATGGCGCTTTATAAATGCTTGATATTATTATTATTATTACCTAGCAAGTAGATAAACACATGGGTTACCGCAAACCAAATACCTCACCATGCAATGCCTCAAATCCCATAATGAGTGTATGATTTGCCATTTTGGGGGCAGGGGCAGTAAATTACTTTGAAAGGACGTCCAGTTCTTGGCAGGGCATCCTTAAACGTTAGGAAGGCAGCCCCCCCCCCCCTACCAAAACCCACATGGGAAGAACATTGAAGAAAGATACAAAAAAGTCACATGTGAAAGTGTCAGCTGAATACAGTGCTGAGAAAACAGCAAAAAAAGTCACCGATTTTTTACGAGAATGTTGAAACCATCCACATTGAGTGAGATCAAAGCGGATACCAACTGCATATCTGACCACATCATTTGGAAACGAACACCACCCCTCAGAAATCTAAGGAACGATTCATGCATGAATCGTTTGAACATACAAATGTTTTGGGGTGAATTTTTTTCCAAACAATAATACTTCAAATGGAACATTTTCTCAAACTAGCTCATACTATCAATAGCTGCAGTGCTTCTCACTATGGAGATATACATCTCCATGCTCTCATGAAGTAAAGTTTTTATGTTTATGGTCATTAATTGTTGGAGTATTTACCAATCTATGACCCTACCGTTAAAGCTCTGGTGTTCATTTATCATAGCATGGGTTCCAATCATGGTCATGATACTTGAGTCCATAAGCAAGACATTTAAAACCTCTTAAGGCTGGAGTGAGCAACTGTTTAAATTAGTTTAAATTAGGATTTGTTTTGTATGAAGTTCTGATTATTTTAAAGGGTCTGTATATGTTTAGTAATGACTCTGAAAATTAATGCCAATAAAAACTTACCTTGTAAGAAGTACAGCAGCTTTGTATAATTCATTTTGAGAAACTTTTCACTCGAGGTACTAATGGTTATGGAAAATATATCACTTTTTACCCACCAAAATTTGAATCTGAGAAGCATTACGGCCGTAATGCTTCTCAGACTGTGTATTCCTATAGGGAGGATTCTTCCTGCTTGGAAATATTTGCTTTGGTTTTTCGGTGATATCTCAAAACGCAACCGCCTTTGAAGTGGAATTTTCACAGGTTAGTTTCATTGTATATACCTACATTAATAGAGGATGAAAACAATCAAATGGTTCCAAAAACCTAAAAGTACTAGACAGTAAATCTTTCTGCCCTTGATGTGTCTATTAAAAAGTACTAGACAGTAAATCTTTCTGCCCTTAATGTGTCTATTAAAGGAAATTGTTATTCTAAAAAGAAATCTCAACAACTTGTACATTGGTTGCCTTTGACTAATCTCAAACAACTTACTTGAATTATGACAGAAGAAGATGACTTGAAATACAGCATCCAATCTGTTAGTTGAGTAAGATATTCAGGCACAGCAACAATCCTATCCTGGTACTGACTGGTGTAAGTAATAATAATAATAATACAGAGCATTTATATAGCGCTCAAACTAACCAAAGAAAGTAACACAGCGCTTCACACAAAGTAAACAACAAGCAAAAAGGAGAATACAGAATAGACAAAATACATGAACAAACTCAATTTGGAAATACCAAATTCTATATTTAAGTCTTTGTGTTGTATGAATGTAGTTTAGTATGCATGAATAACCTTAATCAAGCTGTGCTGATTCAAACTAGGCAGGTTATTCCTCTGATAAATAAGGCATGTTATTCTATCCATACTGTACTGTTGTGTTAAGGTCACTAAGGCCTTTCATGTATTTGCACTGCACTGGCTGGTTCTGACAAGGTTACCAATGAGTGTATGATTTGTAAATTGTTGTCAGTGGGTGTCAATTATTTTGAAAGGGCGACCAATTCTTTGGCAGGGCGTCCTTGAATGTAATGTAGTATTATTCTTTGAAGAACAGAAGTAGTTCGGCTGGACACCAAAGTGGGGTCTGCACTGTTTAGTGTATGTGTTTATTCAGTCTTCAACACTCACAAAAAACCTATTACAAAACACATACACTATATGGTATGAGTCACATGTACAAGAACAATGTATACCATTGGCCCCCAATAGATCGATCCATTAAGCCCCGCCTCCTTACGATTTGACCAATCACAGCCGCGAAACCCGATCACCATTAGTGCAAAGATCACCAAACGGCTCAAATGGTGATCAGATTTCGCGGTTGTGATTGGTCAATGAGAAATGGGCGTGGCTTAATGGATCGGTGTATTAAACGTACAGTACTTTTCTTAAACATGGTAAACCTGATGTGATCGGATCAGTATTTTAATTTATATTCCCACGATCTTAATCCCATACAAAATTAGCACTTACGAGCAAATTCAACAAAGTCATTTACTCACTGAGCAGGGCGGGGAAAAGTCATCGAATTAATGCACTATCTGGAAGTCGTATTATAACTTCCATTGTAATAATTTTTTTGTATTACAAGTTTGGTTTATTTTGTAGAGGATAAAATTATCTTTCGAATGATTCACACATATATGTATTTGCTTTTACTGAATTGAAGCTTTCAGATTGTAAATATGTTGACACACCAACGAAAATAGACAACTGTTAGTTTGCATTACGTTAGCGTCAGTGTTTCACGGAAAGTTGTGCACACAACTTTTTCAACTTTGCTATCGTTTCAAACAAGAACAAAATGCTGACAAAGTGATTGAAATAATATCAAAACATACCTTTAGAAATGAACAATCTTGTCTATATTACTTATGGATAACAATAAATTTCCTCTACAATGTAAACTCCTTTCAATAATGTGTGAAAAACATGGCGAAAGCCCAGCGAAACATCGTCGCTTTCGTAGTATACATTATAGTGCGTGTGTGCGCGTAATGCATTGTACATACGATACGGTACGCACACACACACAGAAGCATTGACACGTCATGCTAGATTTCCGACCTTTGAACCTTTGGAAGGAGATTACTTGGTTTTTGTCAATGGTGACCACGGGATATTTTTAGACTGGCGCAATCTTTAGATCACGCTCTTTCGACGGCTGTTTGCTGTAACCCGCTAGCATGTGTAAAACCCAAGATACAAAGTGTTGTTTAATCTCGGGCGGTTTTGGGCGGTCCAGTGAGTAAATGGCTGGGCGGTTTCGGGCGGAACAGTGACTAAAGGGTTAACTCCTACATGACTTCTATATGACTTAAACACTTATGTATGTTCTACTCACCAGCCGATGCATAAATAAAAATGAACTATGAAGGGTTTTGTTGACTTCAAAAGTACTACGTTTTTACAGTTTGTCGTGCTCCGACATAAAAAGGCCGAATGCGTTCAGACCGCTTCACACAACAAGCAACGTATCAATGAGCGACACCAAATCTGACAACTCCCTCTAACCATCAAAATAATCTTAGGTTTGGCCCCAGGCAACGTTACAGCAATCATTAAAGATAAACAGCTGTAAATAATTGTAATTATGAGATGTGTACCTCCAATTAAATAAATTGTTTGGACTACATTCCTGCCCAATCACATTCCCCCCAGTATGTCTACATCCGATGACTGTTATACTTAAAGTGCGCCCTCATAGATAAAACGGAAAGAACCTCAAAGTCCTTATAATGCATTGTGAATAACTACATATCACGAGGGGGGTGCCTCTTGGCGGATTCATCAAGTCTGACTTTCGATAGCAGAGTTGATTGGCACTTTCCTGTTGAGCGAGGGCGCACAACAAAGTGGTGAAATAAAGCTGGTACGATGCAGTGGATTAATCAGACACCCAAGGACTCGACGAAAGTTTGACTTGGGTCAAGTCTAGGGGGGAAGTTGTGCCTTTGATGATTAAGCATGAAATTTGTCACACAGTCAGAGTATGTCATTAGAAAGGTATTGGGCTTCAGGACCATCACAGATTTGAAATTTAAATCTTTTTAAGACATGATTAATGAGCTAGTTTCAAATTTTTTACAAAATGCTGACATTGCAATTGTTATACATAAATGTAGGCCTACCTACATGTTTTTGAAAGGGCTATTGTGCAATGGTCCAAAAGCCAAATATCTGCATCATGACATGCTCTGACTGTGTGTCAAATTCCATGCTTTTGTCATCAAAGGCACAATCCCATCACCTATCTGAATTACTAACAATGAACAGTAGCTTCTAAATTTGACCAGATATGCCAAATGAACACTACCTTCACAAAGTTCCTGCAAAACATTGGAAATGATTGAATTGTTTTTTTCAAAAACAGTGACTATGTAACTTGATATTATGTGACAGGTTGTTGGTGTATGATAATTAGCTTATGGGAATGATTTTACTCCAATGATGTGTTCTCCCTTAAATTGTTCTCAGATTGACCCCATGCTATGCCTTTATAATCGTAATGCCTAAAGACATTGTAACCTGTGAAATCACATGCTCACAAGCAAGCCACAGAGCCAGGACTTCTTCAGGTACAATTTGTACCCCATTTACACACAAAATCTTACATTTCATGGAGATTGCACTGTTTGATTTGTATTTACTTTTGATATGAAGAGAGGGGGGGGGGGCACATCTCAAAACTTGTTCAGCTGTTAACTTTTTAACTTTAGAATTTATGTGGAAGTTATGAAATGTAAAATGTCCCATATGACCAGTGTCATTATCTTGCCTGCCAGAAAGGCCCGGGAATGTACAAAGTGACTTTCTTTGTAAACACAAGTTACAAAGTCTTTAATTAGTTGTTTTCCATGGGGACTGAGAGTGACCTGATAAGGGGATATGAGTGGTGTATACTCTATGGTAGTATCACATCTTAAGTGTGATGTAATTCCACTGTAAGCCACGCCCACTTCAAACAAACTTACTCCCCTGATTACCAGAAGCCCATAGGAGTTGAATTGAGCTCATTTTTGGTGGGATGATTTATGCAAGAAAAGTTTATTAATTGAGGTTGGCTTTTACATACGTTCTTTAAAGACTGAAAGTTTTTTCAAACAATAAGTTTTCATTTATTTTATTTATTTCATTACAGATCCATCAGCGCAAATAGCTCCCATAACAGGATGAAGAAATGTTCAGTTTACAAGAAGGGAGGAAAACCCTAATGGGGAAAACCCATGCAATCGGGTAAGGACTGAAAATCCACTCCTCATGCAAGGCTCTGGCTCTGAGGTGGGATTCGAACCTGGTTCCACAGAGGTGAAAGGCATGGACAGAAACCACCGAGCCAACCTGATCCCCCTGAGCCAACCTGATACACGCGCATGTAACGCGATGACGTATCAACAGGGTACAATCTAAAACGTAGGCATTGTATTATTCTGACTTAAGGTTTGGGATTACTCCCCCTCGATCTTTCTGCAGATGTTTTTCAAGGGGACTGAGAGTAGCTTGATGAGGGGATGTTGGAGGTGTATATAATCTGTTAAACTATCACAACAGCAGGCTTTGTATTATCCTGACTTAAGGTTTGGGATTACTCCCCCTCGATCTATCTGCAGATATTTCCCAGGGGAACTGAGAGTAGCTTGATAAGGGGATGTGAGAGGTGTATAGATGGTACACTATCACAAGAGCAGGCTTTGTATTATTCTGACTTGGGGTTGGGGGTTTCAAGATGAAATTTGATGAGTTGTATGACTGCTATAGGCCTAGTGGTTTGAGGGTGGATAGTCAATATTAGCTCCCTGCTGTATTGGAAGTTGACAAATGATTCACCTCTGGAACTTGGTTGTCAACTCTCATTACCAGGGGAGCTAACATCGACTGCTAAGCAAAGATGAGCAGGATACCAGTCACAAATGGTGCATAAGACAGGTTAATTTGGCCGGTAACATTATTCCACTAATCATCATTTTGCGTTGCTTAGCTACATTTTGTGCTGAAGCAGGCTCTATGAAATAGGGCCCTGATGGTTAATGGACCAGTGAGAATTTAGCTAAATAGGGCCCTGATGGTTAATGGACCAGTGAGAATTTAGCTAAATAGGGCCGTGATGGTTAATGGACCAGTGAGAATTTAGCTAAATAGGGCCCTGATGGTTAATGGACCAGTGAGAATTTAGCTAAATAGGGCCCTGATGGTTAATGGACCAGTCAGAATTTAGCTAAATAGGGCCCTGATGGTTAATGGACCAGTGAGAATTTAGCTAAATAGGGCCCTGATGGTTAATGGACCAGTGAGAATTTAGCTAAATAGGGCCCTGATGGTTAATGGACCAGTGAGAATTTAGCTAAATAGGGCCCTGATGGTTAATGGACCAGTGAGAATTTAGCTAAATAGGGCCCTGATGGTTAATGGACTAGTGAGAATTTAGCTAAATAGGGCCCTGATGGTTAATGGACCAGTGAGAATTTAGCTAAATAGGGCCCTGATGGTTAATGGACCAGTGAGAATTTAGCTAAATAGGGCCCTGATGGTTAATGGACCAGTGAGAATTCAGCTAAATAGGGCCCTGATGGTTAATGGACCAGTGAGAATTTAGCTAAATAGGGCCCTGATGGTTAATGGACCAGTGAGAATTTAGCTAAATAGGGCCCTGATGGTTAATGGACCAGTGAGAATTTAGCTAAATAGGGCCCTGATGGTTAATGGACCAGTGAGAATTTAGCTAAATAGGGCCCTGATGGTTAATGGACCAGTGAGAATTTAGCTAAATAGGGCCCTGATGGTTAATGGACCAGTGAGAATTTAGCTAAATAGGGCCCTGATGGTTAATGGACCAGTGAGAATTTAGCTAAATAGGGCCCTGATGGTTAATGGACTAGTGAGAATTTAGCTAAATAGGGCCCTGATGGTTAATGGACCAGTGAGAATTTAGCTAAATAGGGCCCTGATGGTTAATGGACCAGTGAGAATTCAGCTAAATAGGGCCCTGATGGTTAATGGACCAGTGAGAATTTAGCTAAATAGGGCCCTGATGGTTAATGGACCAGTGAGAATTTAGCTAAATAGGGCCCTGATGGTTAATGGACCAGTGAGAATTTAGCTAAATAGGGCCCTGATGGTTAATGGACCAGTGAGAATTTAGCTAAATAGGGCCCTGATGGTTAATGGACCAGTGAGAATTTAGCGCTTGATCGTTAATATGTGAGGTATAGGAATACTTCATATAAATATCAGGCTGTTTAATTTGTTCTTAATAATGGCACAGATGTTAGAAATGCAATTTTGTCTTTCTTTATTTGTGTGATTGATTCTTACGCTTTTTTTATCAGTAGTCCGGAATTTTAAAATGATCATAATTTGTATGATGTAGTGAGGTTTGCAGTAACACTGTACTAGAAAAAACCACTCTATATATTGTGGTGGTTCTGAAAAGAACCTGTGGTGTAGTTCTTATCTGAACCACCACAACCTAGAGATATCCATGTACATCAAACTTCACTCAAGATTGAATCCCAATCATGCAAATTTTCAAAACCCATTCATCATTTTATGATAAAGTGTCTGACAATTGCCTTACAGTATTGATTTTTGTTCCATAACTCGCACTTTTTAAAACATTTGTAGATCTCTTTCCACACCTGTTTCAGGCCTGGCATTTCATGGAGGCAACAGAGGCCATGGACTCTTTCGCCCTGTGGTCTTGGCCTTGCTGCTCCTTCAAAAGCTTCCCATAGACTTCTAACTGAAGTTCCGTTTGCAAAATAAACATGTCCTTTCCCTCTCAAAGATGAAATTCCAGGCCTGCTGTTTTCCTTTGTTCATGTTATTGTTTGTGATTAAGGACTTGATGGTTATTTGGGAATACCACTAAATTATTGTCATACTTTAACGTGAATTTGGGTTTGAAATATATTAGGCCTAATTTCTTAATGAACATAATCTATGTTTAGGAGTGAACGATTTTCTTTGATGCAGTAGTGTGTGGGGGTACAAGAGTCTAAGATGTGACATTGTAAAAATGTGTTTACTGTCAATGCATTACAAAGTTGTAATGAGGTATTATCTTTATTGTTTGTCTGCCTTTCACCTCTGACTTTGGCTTGATGCTTGTACTGAGCCTTGCATGCTGATTGGGATTTCAGTCCTTACCTCATTGCATGGGTTTCCTTATTTGTGCTTGTCACTTTTGAGGTTTCCTTGGTTTCATTATCAGAATTAATGAATAAAAATAAATTCACAACCAAAGTGGTTTTTCAGGAACAAAAATTGTATTTCTATCAACTTTGACAAAGACTCTGCGATCTTTACCACGTTCTGCATTTAGACCACCATAAATGTTTGTCCTTAAGCAGTTCACAACAGTTATCTTTATTATTTCCCCCCAACTTTTTAGTCTATGTAAATTCTGGTCTAAGTTTGATGATCACAATTTGGAGGAAACAAAAATAGTTTTTGAGTATCTTATTCCAGGCCTGATTCGAAGCCGTACTGTGAGCCACTCTTTATACCTCTGTGGGGGAAAAATTATTAATAATTGAGTAAATAAATAAATAAACTTCCCCTACATCAGGCATGGTGTATATGGTTTCTTAGAAGTAAATTCAATTGTATTATTTCAATGTTCTTTGGTACCATTATTTTGTTTTTTCTATACACATTGAAATCCATGTAACCAAAGCGAGGCTGTGAGGGAAATTAGTCTGGCCCCTTCATTGTATCAATAGAATCAGGTAGTTATAAGTGCACATTGAGACACAATAAAGAATGATTAAGCTGCCTGATTAAGTTATTGGGGGAGGGTTGTTGACAAAATGTTTACTCTCTATTTGCTCACGGATGTCATGGTGAGTTAAAAGGGAATACAACTTCAAGCAATTCATGTTGGCTCCAAAGGCATTATTTTGCAGTTAACTGCAGTTTCAATGTTAATCTTGTTACTTCTCTCATTCAAATATATGAGCCGAGGCTAGAGGGACAACTACTTGACCTGATATCTGTTTCAGTGACAACACATTTTATCTCTTAAAGATCAAATTCTTTATACTCAGAAAAGTCTGCATACTTAGTTGGTTAGCTCACCTGCATTCTGCATAATACCAGGATGTTATGTGTGCTTAAAGTCAAAGGTTGGGAAGTACATGTGCTTGTTGCATTGCTTTATTGACTACACATGTAATACAAACATGCCAAACTATTTAATGTGTACACACTGTGGAGGTGACACTGTGTTTCATTTCCTTTTATGTAGAACAGCTATGTAAATGCAGGATCCTATGAACAAACTTGCAGCCAATCAAAATGCAAGAAAATTATGTGTAACAGAGTACAGGGAAATGTATACTGTGTGTTTTGCCATAGCAAAATTTGTGACAAACTGGGGTTTCATGGTTTGGTATGGTTAGCCAATCGAATGATCCAATATCAGCCAATCACATTGCAGTTAATTAACCAATTGGTGCAATGAATTAAGCAATTTATAACCAAAAGGGGAAGTGTTTCTTTCTGCCAATCACATACCTTGTTTGTTATCTTAACTTGCAAGGCATAATTTGGCGGCAGCTAGTTTCTGACACTTTGTCATAGCCTTTCAATCACAATGGAGGTGCACAGAAATATGTGACAAATGTCAGGCTTTTTGTTGTCACCCACCGCCACCCCTATCACCACCTCTTAAGGGGAATTGTGTTTTGTATTCCTGCACAAGCATCAGGGCATACATTTGTTCAGGAAATACACAGCCAACGTAACAAGTCATTCACTTGCTTTAACATTGTTATGTTTGGTGAATTTATTCCACACATGGGCAATTATTTTTAAAAGTTCATTACACTTTTGTCAGGCACAGCAACAGCACCCCCAGTTTTCACTATGTTCTATTCCGACCGATTTCCACGGTGGAATGTTGCTGTGTCGGTAAATTTTTCAAAGTGGTTATCATCAGGTTCTGACATGTAGTCTATGAAGGTGTTTGAAATGTTGTGTAAATGCATTGAGAGTTACAACGTATGTCCAATGGGTCAAGGTACCCAAAGGAATGGTGCAAGAAATTGCAAGTGGTATAGCTGGGCCTGCAGCCCAGGGGCTGTTGGTGCCCGTGTATTGATCTGGGTGGTTCTGTGCCCAGGAGCTTTGTGCTCATTTTGGCCTGGGGTGTACCCAGTGTGTGTGTTGTATTTGTTGATGTTTTGTCTGTTTGCCGGTTTGCCCGAACAATAATTGGTATCTGGTGCCGACACCCCTATGTTCTGACATCCCTATGTTTCGACACCCCTATATTCCGACACTCCTATGTTCCGACACCCCTATGTTCCGACACCCCTATGTTCCGACATCCCCTATGTTCCGACATCCCTATGTTCCGACAACTCAACCTATGTTCCAACACCCCTATGTTCCTATCCCCCTATGTTCCGACAACTTAACCTATGTTCCAACACCCCTATGTTCCTTTACCCCTATGTTCCGACAACTCAAACTATGTTCCAACACCCCTATGTTCCTTTACCTGTTATGTTTCGACATTTTATTTGCGCACATTATTACTCTGATAATCAATAATCATAATATCATTTGTATTGCAGGTTTCCCGGTCAATTTCAGCAAAACTTCATTCAATTTCATTAACAAGCATTCAATTCACACATATCCCCCTAATCCACTGAATCTCAGTGGTTTCTTTCTAGCTCTAGTATTAGTGCATTCACTTTTGTTTTTGTGCATACGTGATTTGGTTCTTCTCATTCAGTCATTTTACTTTATTTACAGTCGTTCTACACATTGACCATTCATAAGTTAAATTTCTACTAACTTGAGCCTTCATTTTCTAAAAACTTCCAACTCCCCCTGCGTTGCTAACGCACCGATGTGTAATTTCTTTCATATTGCCCCCCCCCAAAAAAAAATATATAATTTTTTTTAATAATACCTAAGTTAGTCCTATCACCCCCCCCCCTAATTAATCAGCCGTCTTCTTTTTAAACCAAAGTTGCTATAGAAGAATAACACTTTTCAGATAAATTAAACTTTTGGCATAAAATAGACTACTGATACGTTTATGGATTAAATTGCCGGCGGGTGTGGTTTCTTTAAGTCGCATAGTTTTTCTTGAAAAATGGCTAACAACATTTTTGTGCAGGTTGTCTGAACATAGGGGTGGTTGAGTTGTCGTAACATAAGGGTGTCAGGACATAGGGGTGTCGGAACATAGTATGGGTGTCGGAATATAGGGGTGTCGGAACATAGGGATGTCGGAACATAGAGGTGTCGGAATATAGGTTGAGTTGTCGGAACATAGGGGTGTCGGAACATAGGATGTCGGAACATAGGGGTGTCTGAACATAGGGGTGTCGGAATATAGTGGTGTCAGAACATAGGGATGTCGGAACATAGGGATGTCAAAACATAGGGGTGTCGGAACATAGGGGTGTCTGAACATAGGGGTGTGAGAATATAGTGGTGTCGGAACATAGGGATGTCGGAACATAGGGATGTCGGAACATAGGGATGTCGGAACAGGGGTGTCAGAAAATAGGTTGAGTTGTCGGAACATAGGGGTGTTAGAACATAGGGGTGTCTGAACATAGGGGTGTCAGAATATAGTGGTGTCGGAACATAGGGATGTCAGAACGTAGGGATGTCGGAATATAGAGCAGTCATCGTGACAGTTAGTCACTATATAAGCAGTACACAATAAAAAACCATTTGGCTATGACAGTTAGTCACTAAACTAATTACAATGTGTGGTGCTTGTTTATTACTGAATCTGAGTGTAATCACTTTGTATTGTCCTTTGGGGATCGTTGCTTTAGGGACCTGGACAAAACTTTGTTGGCTCTTTGAAGGCTGCTGAGACTTAGCATTAATTTTTACTGACCCTGCCAGACCCATTGGAAACTTTACCCCTAAATACCATGCTATGGTTTTTTTAAAGCAAATGACATCAAATATTACTGAAACGGATGGTTTTGGTTGCCATGGTTATAGGTAGTATCTATAGAAGACCGGAACCACCCAACAATTCAACCGATGGGTGGTGATGTAGCTAGCATGCCTAATTGCCTCATAGTAATGTGTAACACACTGTATATCTAGAGGTCTCCTCCAACAACGAACTGCTTGCTAAATAGGCATGTAGGAAGATGACTTTAACAGGGGGGGGGGGCAGGTTTGCCTGTTCATTCACCTTAATTATTATACACACTTTACCCACATCCCCAGATCACCAGAATTGCATAAAATCGTATACATGCACTATCAGTTTAAATCAGCTATGCACTATTGGTAAGATCTAAAACATGAAGTTATTAAACATATAAAAAAAAACGACAAGGGGATGATGGTAGAAAACATCCCTTGAAATATTGATGCTAAACAATTTTGGGAAATGAGCAGGCGCGGATCCAGGATTTTTTTAACCAGGGGGCACAACGGCGCACACAGGATTCTGTATTTGTGGCTCAAATAAATATAAGGGGTGGGGGTCCAGGGGCCGGCCGTACGGCCCCTGGTGGGGTCCAGGGGAGAAGCCCCGGTGGGGTCCCCCTGGAGCTTTGAGCTTTTGGTGCTTTGGGGTCGAAAAATCAAGCCTCAGTGTGCCTTAATACAGAGGAAAAGAAACATTTTATGAGCACTTCTGATCCATATTAATCGTCTAATTTTACTGAAAAATTTCCTGTAACATCAACGTGGCACTCCTAGAAAATTTGTATACACTTATAAGGTATGGGCACCTCTCCGGATCCTTTCACTGTTGACCCCGTAGCCGTAGTAACTGTGTGGTACAAACAAAAAATTGCGGGCTGGGCGTTCCAGTGGCCCCCGGTTCCTACGTGCCTGCTAAATCACTGCCTGTACATCAGGCCTGTTGGACAACCCTTCACCCCACCCCCCCCCCCCCCCCCCCCCCTTCACAGAAAGAACAATTTTTCCAAATAAATTAAAATAATCCTTAAAATAATAATATCCGTACTGACGTATTTTATACAATCCTATTAACAATACGTGCCCTCTGAATTAGTTGCAATATGATTAAAATCTTTCTATCAACCAGTAGGCCTACTTCAATCCATGTACTTCTTTTTATGTAGAGCCTATCTCTTTTGATGTCAGTCCAAGGTTTTCAACAATAAACACCCCTTCCCCATTCGGTTGCGTGTTTTTTTTTTACGTACAACTTTCTGCCGTTTTGGATTGTGGCGTTGTGTCTTTTTCACAGACCTCCGTTATTAAGGAGACTAGCCTATACCTAGCAGACGGTATTAACAGCAGTTTTATTATTACTTCTCGGTACCCCTCTCAAATGTGTTGCTTTAGTGATAATCTTGTCTATTTCTCCAGCGAAACCAACTAAATGTTTGGGTGTTTTTTGTGTGGTGTTTTTTGTTTTTACGGGGTGGGGGGGGTGGTTGGAATCCGTAGCCTATTTTAATCTGAACCGTTATATTGACATACCGCCCTCATGTATTTTGAGGGGCCGTATTCATTGTTCGTTTCATCAATGCGCTTTAAAAAAAAACTAAGTTGACAGAATTCTACAAGGACCAATGCGATCTTTTGAAAATGTATTATATAATTACTCCTAACGGTTGCGTAACTCTTGATGCATTGTACATTATATTAAATTGTATACTCGTCTGTAGAGTGAAACAGCCATCGTTTACAATCCATATTTTCCCCCAAAACGGAACCACATCACTTGTAAGTTTTCCTGTATATTCTCAAGTTTTCACGTTGAAAAATCCTAGTGGAGATGTAGAAGTTACTGTATATTAAATCAATTAGGTGAAACGGAGATTTGCTCTCTATTTGCTCACGGATTACACGCGAGTTCAAAATGAATACATCTTCAAGTGACTCGCGTTGGCTCGAAAGGCATTATTTATTTAAGTTTCAGTACACCATGTTTATATTGTTTTATCTCTCTTACAAATAAATGAACCGAGGCTAGAGGGACATTAAAGCTTGCCGTGAATAAGGAATTATATGTTTCTCAGGTTCTTGAATCAAGCTCATTATAAGCTAATGCTCGGCTGATAAAATCCCCACAACTTAAAGTTAATTAAGTTCGATATCTCTCAGCCCCCCCGGCCGTGTGTAATCGAATAAAAAGTAGATTAAGGCTGTCCCAAATTCCTTCAACTGAGGGCGCTCTACCAACTCATTCACAAGTGCCTGGATTCTCACACGCTGTGCGCTGTCATGCTGGTCCTTGCTCCATGATATAAACAACTTGCATTTTGTAGGAATTTTGGAATTGTTAATTGGCATTGACACCGAAACATGAAGGGCTTGAGCCAACGTAACAGTTTAATAACCTTTTACACTTTTTTTTACAGGAATACTGACAGAAGAATGGTTAAGTGATTACTCGACTGGGAGCTGGTGACAACAAAAACACAGACTGCAATGTATGTGCACGCAAAGTTATTATTAGCGCTAACCTCAAACATGACAAACGACCACCACAAACCATGCAAAGACGGCATGTACACTTCACTATGCCGCTGGACTTCCATGGTGTATTCGAGTGGCAGCCATGATGGACGTAGCATGGCTGTAATGCTGACAACCACGGATAGGACTCAATGAAACCATGCTCTATGTCTTAATGTGGATTCTGAACTGTCTAAACTCTTATTGACACTAGTGTAGAGTGACAGTGACTATCTACCGGAGTTGAAGCCGCTAAAAAGTGACGGCCTTTTATACAATAGCATGCAGCCACACTTGAGGTCTTAAACTCATGTGGAAATTAGGAAGGAACTTCATCAAGGCCGAGACCAGGGAAACAGTCCACGGCCTGCGTAGCCTCCGTGTAATTACAGGCGTGTATGGATCTGGGGATATGTGCGGAAGTATGGGATGACATGGTCTCACATTTAAAAGGATCATCTTGAATTTGAAGTTAAAGAGGAGCTGTCTTTTTCGGAGGTGAACTTTCCACAACATCATAGTTAGTGGTAAGTAAACTTGAGTACATTTCATGCATTAATCCTTCTGAAAAACAGAAGAAGAAAAAGACATCCTTTTTGATTAACATTACCTTTTTCCCATAGCAACCTTAATTACCTGGTAAATACTGTTAATGAAGAGCTTAAACTTGTTGCTAATCAATTGGTTTCTGGTCAACAAATTATACCTTAATATTACTAAAACTAAGTACATGCTGTTGACTTTGAGCAACTCTGTCACGTCCTTCCACGTCCTCTTAAGATTAATGACTTTATCATCACTAAAACTGATTGTTGTAAGTTTCTGGGACTTTTTGTTGACCGTGGCCTTACATGGAATGGTAATGTGGATTCTTTTTGTAAAGTTTTTTCTAGAAATATTGGTGTGATTAATAGGATCAAACATTTCCTCCCGGAAGTGGTATTGCATTCACTTTGTAACACAGTGATCGGATCTTATCTTCATTATGGGATACTTGCATGGGGAGCTAGTTCTACACTCACACTGTAGTACTGCCAATCTCAATCGACTTCCTATCTTGCAGAAACGAGCTCTTCGTAATTTTGCAGATTTTAATGCACATGCTGATCCCCATTTCATCATATTAATAATTTAAAAGTGAAGGATAATTATCGTCCTTAGCTTGGGTCCCTAAAGTAGCGGCTGTCACTCAAAAATTTACCTCCTGTCTTTAAATTCAGATGTTCATTCCCATTATACCCGCCAAGCTTCCAATTTCCATATTCCACACACTCGTTGCTCATAAAACTATTAAACACGAGTGACCCATGCTCTGGAACATGCTCAATGAACAACTTAGAGTCTCCAAAAGTTTGTATATTTGTCTTTATATTTGACACATTGGAATCTTATTTTGGATAAGTGTATGCATACAAGTACATATGATCTAAACTGTTATTACAGTGCTGATCAGGAATAGGTGGTCTCCTATTGCCCATTTCCAAGCTTGTTATTCCCTGGTGGGATCCCCTGGGTGTGATCACTCAGTTTCGGTGGTACTTTACTGGTAGACCTGGGAGGCCATTGTGTTAGTTTTAGTCCACTGTCATGACTGTTTTGTTTTTGCCCTTCTTCTGCAGGCAGAAGAAAGGCCTGTTTTTAAGTGTAAATGTCTTTAGGCCAACAAAAGAATAGTTGTGTTTCCGGTTACCCACCGTCCCTAGAAAATCACGTCGACCATATTCTAAAAAACTACATGTATATAAAATAAAATCTTATGGTGCCGACCCTAAAACCTCATTTTTTCTTTGTTTGTTCCTTTATTTTTTATTCATTCAAACTTGATTGTCAGACACTTCGAACCTTTGCCATTTCGTACCTTGGTCACTTCAATCGTACGTACCGGCACGCCGTGTCGTCCGAGTCATTTCGGATCGTGAGCTGATTTCGTTCCGTCTGTTTCGGCAAATTCAGTTGTGTTCATTCTAGCAGTGTGCTTGAAACACTTGCGCAAATCGAGGACGTTCCTATGCAAATTAAAACATTTAGGCTACCTGTAATGTTGGGTCTTATTTTTGGCTACTCCAACTTTCACATGATTAAAGCCAATTGTGGCATTAGATGCTCGATGGTACTGGTGGACTGCCATCCCAAGTACATGTAGCCGTTCATTATAGATATTATGAATTTGGGCAGACTGTTGATATTCAACGCTTGAGCAAAACAAGGACAATTCTATGGTGCTCAAAATACATGTATGCCTACATGTATCAGCTGCACATAAAGCTGACATTATTTGAAAATGGTAATAGTTGTTTGTTATTTTATTCCTCTATCATGTCTATCTTTTGATTTATTGAGGAGATTTCTGTAAAACAAAACCTTGAGGGAATTTTAGTAAGAGTTGTTGAGACTTCAACTCAAACGTCGACATATTTACAACAGTTTTTAGAAAACATCACACTAATGGCACTGATATGGCCTGTCATGGTGAGGAATCATGGGCGGGTACTGAAGGTGCAGTAACAAAGGCATAATGTATCTCCTCATACAGAGCGTACAAACAATGTGATTACTTTTCATTCAGAATAATAATTCCTGTAGAGGTCCTTGGAGGGTATGGTAATGCAGGAATCTTTGTCCCTTTAGATTAAATGTCACTTTAAATGAGTATACAGAGAGTTCAAAAGGGGGATAGAATATTGGATTTAAAAAGCTGTGCTGCTGTTGTACGAGGGATTTCTGAGGCCAAGGATGCATATCCTATGAAAAATTACAAATTAAGATTTGATAATTGTATTTCAAAAGAGAATTAACAGGTTACTTTTTAGATTTTGTTTGCCAAGAAAGTTGTGTCACGTGATAGTGTTCAAAATGGCAGTTTGTTTTAGCGTACCTTTCTCAAAAAATGTTCTTCTATTTATTTCACACCTTCTCGATGGAGTTCATGTCCGGGAATTCTGCAGGTGCCTTTGACCAATTTATTTTGTTCTTCATAAAATTACTCATATGCTGGAATAAATTTTAATATTAATATTAAGATATTAGAAAAAATAACTGTTTTGATGATGTTGAAATTATGTGGCAACATTTCAAACCTTTAAAATTCTCAATTCCGTAGTTGTCTCTTGTAAAAAATTGACATAAAAAGTAATGTAAAATAACATACCTTGTAAGAACATGGCAGCATTTAAAAGATGACAATCACCTTTCTGTCAAAGAAAAGTCTTCTTCAATTCAACCAGTTTTGTTTTATTTCCTTGATAATCTATTTTTGTGGGTCTACTTACTTTACACCTGTTTTAACCCACCCAAGCTTCTGTCGATGTCAATTAATTGTAGACTACTGCTTTTGCCTCTAACATTTTTTGAAGTCCATTGCAGTGGTTTTAATGCTGTGTTTTAGTTCATTGTTAATTAGTTTGCAGTGCTCTGGTTTTATCATACACTTATGACCACTTTGGCAATGATTTCCTTTAGTAGACTTGACAGGCGAAGAATCCTCATTATGCCTGACCTTGAATTACTGGGGATTCAGTCCTTTTTAGCAAAAATACAATTAATGTTTTGGAAGGCTGATCATCAATTGTTATTGTTCTGACCTGGCCTCTTCTGATGTTGTCAAAGTCATTTAGTCAAATGTCATGGTCTGAACTTCTCAGAGAAGTTGTTTTAGGGGCTAAGGTCTTCTTTTCTCTTACTCTTCCAGCCCCACCGGCCTGGCTAGTTGTTGGAGTTTCCTTCTGGAAATCCTCCGACAATGAAAGTTAGGGTGAAACGCTGTCCCGTTGATCTTCCATGGCCGGCTGGAGTGCAGCCATATTCTGCCCTTGGCCGAATGTTGGGGGTCGGGGTTCTGGGGCTGATGTCCTGCGACATCATCTAGGTCGTGTGGGCGAGGGAATGATATGGTGGGAGAGGTCGTTGTCGGTGTGGGTGGATATTGTTGCTTCACTGACTTCAGAAAGGGGTTCTTGGGCCATTATTTAATCTGCGGCCAATCACCTTGCTGAAATTCAAAACTTCATAGTCCAGGGTCGAGGTCACTGTTTATGGGGCCCTTTTTGATGGAGACCACTTGTTTATCCGTAGTTATTCTTGGGTGTAATCATCCGCCTCCTCTGGCACCAAGGATATTTTTGCTAGCGCTCCAATGCGTGAGTTTTGTTATTCTGTTCATCATTTTGGTTGGTATCCTTATCAGAATCCCGTACTGTCAAATAAACTGCTCTCTCAATTTTTTCTATAGCTTGCATGATTCCTTTTGGGTGGTCATGTTTTGCTGTCACGTTTTTTCTCCTTTTCAGTTTGAATTCTTAGATGTCTTTTTCTTTCTCCCACGTTGACACATTTCTCTGAACATCAATTTCATCATCAGTGCTTTTGCGCTTACATTGTAGGCCTATTGGTCAATGGGAATGCAAAACTCTTTGCAGAAATTAATCCAAGTGACTTTTAAGCCTGGGCGACTAGTGCAACTAGGTTGAAGTCGCGACTATTGATTGCTTAGTCGAGTCGCGACTTCCGTTTTTCAACTACTCGGTTAATCGCGCCGCTATGACTACTACAAAAATAGTCGCGATTACTTGCTTTGTGAACCAATTGTGTATTTGCGACAACATAATTTACTTAGTTAACACAAGTGAAACATCAGTGACAGAATCATTCAATCCTTTCAGCACTTTCAGTGTGAATTTTACTATATTACGCCAGCGGCAAACAATATACCACAATGCATCATGGGAATTAAAAATTAAAAATAGTCACAACTATTTGAGGCCGACTAGTCGAGTAGTAAATTTCACTAGTCGCAGGCTTATTGACTTTATGTTCTTTTTGACAAATTCCCTTTTTATCATGATCGTTTTTGAAAGCTGAAGGTGGTTGTCTCTGGAGACTGATCATTTCCATTCAAAATGGACAGTCTTATTTAGAGGATGTTCCTACAGCAGGCTTGTAGTCGTACCTGTTATGGCACACCAGATCTCCTTGACCAATACTTTTTGATCTCCAAAATTAAAATTCCCAATATGACACATGGACGCTGGTGTAAAAATCCATCACCATGTCTGTAGAAGTGAAAATACAAACTCTGGATAGTCATCTTGCTGTTTGGTTTATTTCAGGTCATATGCCAATGTTGCTTGTTTAATGAGTTGTGTGCACTAGAGTGGTTGTTTGACTGTAGCAATGGCTGAAAGTTTTCAATCTGCAGTTAATTCTGAAATGTTTGTGTTTACTAAATAAATTCCTCTGTATAATGGTGTAGAAATCCTACTGCAATTTGTTGTCTCATAAAGCAATCCCATTCCAGTATTCATGATTCATATCACACATTGTATGCCTTGGCTATTTGGTTTCTCATGGTAGAGGTGCATACACCAGTGCACAGAAAAAGTGGGAAGAGAGGGGATCACAGGCATGCAACTCTTCCGTGGATCGGCGGATTTCTGCTTTTTATAAAATAGAATACCACCGCTCTAAAAAAATCTGCGTAAAAAAAATCACGCTGCATGAAAAAACAAAAATCCCGCTGAAGGAAACATTGCTTATTGAAAAGAAATAAAGGTTCAGGATTCTTAAAGTCTGGCTCCGCGAAAGTTTACACATACAAAAGCATTACACAGTCCAGACACAGACAAGTTCTCCTCGTACAGCATACTTTCTACACTATTTTTTGCACAGTCTGGCTCCGTAGTGTTTTTATTGCTATTTTATGCGGAAACCAGACGCTGTAAGAGTGCAAGTGAACCACGCGATCGATAGGTGCTCGAAAAACAACGATGGCGTCCACTAGGAAAGACATCCTTGATCGGTAATTTTCCACTTTCTTTTCGGCTGAAGAGTTGCATGCCTGGGATCAGTAACTGGAACTTTGTTCGGTTGAGTGTCAAACTAAAAAAAAAAAAAGTCCCCGTTAAACATACACTGGCTAACCCCAAAACTAAAATACAAACACAAATGTATGTATGCTTGGATATGAAATAATCATAGTTCAGATGACCCTGTATTATGTAATAGCATTGCACAGTCAAAAAAGAAAATGAAAATTTGAAGTAAGAAAGGTAAATGGAAGAACAATGAAAGGATTTGTATGGCTGTCAGTCACCATCCTAAAGTTGTTAACTACTGGAGTGTTGTGGAATTATTAAGAAGTGAAGTTTGTCATGGAGCCCATTGTTGCAAAGAGTTCAGTTTTTTCTCAACAAGAACGAACCACTTTGAAAACTTCAAGATTGTAAGTTGTTAATCAGGCCCTAGGGTAATCCCAAGAATTATCTGACTTTTTCAAATAATTAAAAGTAACACATTTCTAAAAAGGCTCATATTTGTAAATTACTATTGTTATAATTTTTTTATATGAGTGCAATGTCAAAGAAACAAATGTTATCCTTGTGATTACAACCAGGGGAAAACCTTTTGGAAAATCTCTGAGCGAACCTTGGAATCGTGCAAAGATGAACAAGTAAAAGTAACAAAGGTTATCCTTGCTGTTTAAAACCAGGACATCAAACTTGGAAAATCTCTGAGCAAACGTTGAAAAAAGTGCAAAGATGAACTGAACCAACTGCTCAACAAGCTCAGTACAGCTTTCTCAACTGAGATTATCTGGAGAGTCATTTCTCTGTTACGGTGAAGCGAGAACTCTTTGTATAGACTACTGTGAGCAATAAAGAATAATTAATCACAAGGATATTGAGAAGGATTCCTCATTGATGACCATCTTACGCATCAAGAGAACCTTCACTTATTTCATGTCCATCATCTGCTCTTCAAATGTTTGGCCAGGATTTGGCGGACCTCACAGCCTTACCGTTTGCTGCCAGCAGGTCTTCAAGGCAGCACTTCTCCTCAAAGGCTGGGCATCACAGGAGGTGTGGCATAGTTTAGGGTTGATATGCCACAGTTGCTAGGTGTTGTCGCCATTGGTATACCCCCATTTCTTCATGTTGGTCTTGCATTGTCCCACCTCCGTATGTACATTAGTCTATTGGAGAACTCAATTATGTCAATGAATTACATGAGTTGTTGACGCATCCGGAAGGATTTTCTTCTCGTCACTTACTGTGACAGTGAACGAAGGAACTTTATTGTATGACCTGGTGATGCGTCCTGTGCAATGATAAACACTTTGCTGGAGTGTGCAGTATGAAAGACTAAGAGTTAGTCCTTGAAGGGTTCTCCATCAGGAGACACTCACTGTGTTCAGTTACATCTACATGTATCAGCTACTGCTAGCACTGCAAATCACTGCACATCAAATCCTATCACCGACCAAATCTTCCTGATGAGTGTGAAATAAACTGCTTGATACCTGATGCAGCTGAGTCAGCTGTACCAATCATCACAGGTTTGAAAGTGTTACAGTTTCATATCCATGGATTTGCAGTATCGCCATACAGTGTTGCCAACATCCTTGCACTGTCTCCACAACTCATGATTTGGATACGCGCGAGACTTGCACAGTCTATTATGTTTTCATAACAATGTCATAACATGTAGTGCAAAATGTCGGGTATTTAAAAAAGCTTTAAATGTCACATGGTCATTATGGCTAAAACAAACCAAAAGCTTTCTGATTGATACCTCAAGAAAGACTCAGCATATCAACTCCAATTTGGGTGGAAGGATTGGTCTTGGGATCCCTCCAAGCCCAGTAAACAGACACCAAAAAGTAAACAGTTTTTTTTGGTTATTATACATACGTTAAACGCGTATTTTTTGTTTTTGTTTTTTATAATATGCGAATAGTTTGTTGTTGAAACGCCAACAATTTTAGTTTTACAGTGACCACCAATCCACTGGCTGGTGAACTTCACTTAATGCACATCTCGGTATCTTACGGATGTTTAAACAAGTTATCAAACAAGTTACAATATGCGATTTTTCGTTGTTGAATTACCAACAACTCTGGTTTCACAGTCACCACCGAATTTAATATTATGTAAAATGTTGTCAAACAAGTTGCAATGAAACAACCTCCGCCATTTGGGCCCTTAAAAGAACCACATAAATTGTTTCACTGTATTTTATGCCATGCTATGAAATGTACATTAACATAATAGTGGGTTTTTTTTAAAAGTTAATAGTGGTTTTATTTTAAAGAATTCTTCCTACCTCGCTCCAAATGTGGCGGCCCCTGCCAACAAATAATTATGTCCGAAGATTTAAAATAAGTATCCTCCAAAGTAAAACCACATTGGCATAATTAGGCACCGTCAGTAGGCTTCCTGAGCCAGTTTACTCTCCGTTGTGACTGTTCACCACATTTGTTTTCTTTCATAACCCATATTTCTGATGAACATATTTTTAAACAATCGAAATTGCTGCAACACATACAAAAGGAAATCTCTAAACTTGTATTATGGACAAAGAGCTTGCTTTGGGATCATTAGATCTTTAAAGTTAAAGTTTTTGTTTGAGTTTTGCTTAAAGTTACTTCAGAGGCCAGTTGCCCGTATTCAATATAACAAATATCAGTTTTTGTATAATCACCTGCTCAAATCCTGAAGTTGAAAATAATCTCCAATTTAAATGATATGCATAAGTATATACATGGAAAGCTCATAATATTTTGAAGTAGCAGAATAAACTGTAAATAAAAACAATAGGAGGTCAACAATTCCTGTTGTCACAAGCTACCTCGTGGGGAACAAAGCTGTTGTGTGCCTACTCTCTCTTGTATGACTGTTTGTATTAAACTACGTACTTTGTGACCACCCGGGACAGGACTTCCAACCCTCTCTGCCCGGGGCCCGTCGGTGCCCTCGACCCCCTATTGTCCCTCGTTCGGGATGTCTGCTCTCCCTCGACCAGATTCCCGACCCTTCTGCTACCACCACTTCATGGTGAACGGAGCTCTGCCGGAATGACAGAACATCAACTTGCTCAGTCTTTCTACTCTTCTGCCGAACAGGCTTCTTTCTTAAATAATAGCAACACAATTATTCTCATACTACAGTATCCCGAAAAGATTAGTTAATATAGGCCTATTCATTCATCATAATTGTTTCTACATATTTCCATATGTTTGACTCAATTTATAAAGATTAATTTATATTTTTAATTATTACGCTTTACATTTTAACAATTGACTAGCACAAGTTTAGTAGAATGTAGCGCCCTCCTGCACTTTGTAATTTCCAAATAATTATTGCAAAAATTTTGCAATAATGTCATTCCTTTTAATTTGAAATAAAATACTTACAAACCATTCAGCGATTTGAAAGTCACGCGATCTGTTGGACGTGTGTGGACGTGTGTGAGTACGGGTCCGTGGAGAGCATTTGCTTGATTAATTAAAAACTGTCTAAATGTCTCTATAAACATAAATTAAGCTACAAGCGTGTTTGAGGAGTACTGTGGAACACTGATGTATAGAATGGGTGAGAATTTGACCTCATACAGGGCAAGAATTGGTGGTTTTGACTTGATGTTCCAACACTCGAGGAGACCCAACATGAGATCTACTACTGTGAACAATAGATCAGCATTCCATTCTCGCGGGTTCTTGCCACTCCTTAGTCTGGTGCTGCTACTGTGTGCATCTAACTACGTTGCAAATGTGCGCGACGAGTCAAGTATCCAGCTTAAACCAAGATGGCAGCCTCCACGGACCGCCGGCCTGTGTAACGTGAGACGCGACATGTTCACAAACGTAAGCCTAACTGACTTACTTTTTAATCTAAAAACTGATGGTATATTGTCCTATGGATGCTGCAATTACATCACGCGGGAGTTGGCAGTTAATTTACTCGAAGTAAAGATTCAACTGGAGACGTTTTATGAATTTCACGTTAACATCGTTGGCAACAAAGCGGCTCATACTTACTACGGTAACATTTTGACTTGTTCTTTCTGTGATCGCAGGGTACAGAAAAATCACCGGCAGATTCAGTGCGGCCAATGTTTGAATTCCTTTCATATGAATTGTACTGACATGTCTCTTCGAACATATAAGCTCTTCAAAGCCAATATTGGCGAGTCATTTACTTGCAACATATGTGCACTTCCACAGCTGAATGACTCATTTTTTGATGAACAAAATCTAACCTCGCTAAGCCAGATCCAGATCAACCAAACCCCAGTGTTAGGTGATTCTGAAGATTGTGAAGTAAGAGAATGTGCATTTAATCTGCCAACAAAAGGCATTAGAATTGCCAGCTGGAACGTAAACAGAATTTCCAATAAATTCGATCAAATTAAACATTTATTATGCAAGACTCCTCGACCTGTGGATGTGATTGGAATCTCTGAAACATTTCTTCGCCCACGAGATGATACCAGTCAATTTCATATTGATGGATATCATAGACCTGTGAGATGTGATAGACCCAATAAACAAGGCGGAGGTCTGCTAGCCTACATCAATAGTGCCATCAACTTTACCCGTAGAGAAGATTTGGAAACTACTGATGCTGAAATCATGTGGCTGCAGATTGAACCCACTAAAGCAAAGAAGTTTCTTGTTTGCTTTGTGTATAGACCACCTAGTGCCAATGCCCAAACTGACCGTGTGATTGAAGCTAATTTTGAAAATGCTATCAACCTAAATCTGGATGTTTTTATTCTTGGGGACATCAACCTGAATTTTTTTAAACAACCCCACCCACCCCTTGTTAGTAACTTGATCAATATGGGCTACAACCAAATGGTCAATGGAATTACCCGCTCAGTATCAAGCACATGTCTGGACCATATCTATGTCAATAATCCATCAGCTGTACATTCTGTTTCAGTACCTCTTGTCGGCTTATCAGACCATTATCCAGTTGTGGTCATAAAAAAGCACAATGGTTCTTTCGCAAGAATGTCGTCTTTTCGCACCATCAAATACAGAAATCTTAAGAGCATTGATGTGGATAAATTTAGACTTGATCTGTTTAGTGTTCCGTGGTCATCATGTCTCCAAGGATTAGACAACCCTAACGAGCGCATCCGGGTATGGAACCAGATGTACAGCAGGGTTGTTGACAAGCATGTTCCACTTGTGACGAAACGAGTGAAGCTTCTCCAGCAGCCTCCATGGTGGCATGCTGACATCCAATCTGCCATGCACACAAGAGACAAACTACTCCAACGCTACATTCAAAACAAGACGGAGGAATCTCAAAACGTCTACAGACATGCAAGAAACAAAGTTAACTACATGATTCGAGCTGCTAAACGCGAATTTTATCAGCAAACCTTTCATGATAACCTACATGACTCCAAGGCAATGTGGAAGACAGTCAAATCAGCCATGAGCACTACTTCATCAGTTGGACCAAAACTTATTAAAAAATCCGACAACTCGTCAAGAGTCATCAACGCAACTGACATTGCTGATAATTTTAACCATCACTTTACTAGTGTTGGTGAGAAATACCAGCCTGACTGTGATACTGGAATACCAGAGTACCAAACATTACATACATTTGTTAACAAACAAAAAGAGAACAGTGATCATTTGAATTTTACTATCCCGCCAATGAGTGATAAATTTGTGTATGACAATCTCTGTAAAATGTCTAACTCTAAATCTACTGGCCTAGATGATTTATGCATTAAGCTTTTAAAACTAAGTGCAGATATTGTTGCTCCTCACATTGCTGGTATTTGTAACTTAAGTTTCTCATCTGGTATTGTACCCGACGTGTGGAAGAATGCAAGGGTTGTTCCAATTTTCAAAAGTGGAGACACTAGTGATATGGCCAACTACCGACCAATCTCGGTTCTCCCGATTCTGTCCAAGATACTGGAGCGTCATGTACATAATTGTTATTATAGTTACCTTGTTAGTAATTCATTCCTACTCGAACAACAATCAGGTTTTCGTAAACATCATTCATGTCAAACTGTGCTTACAAAGCTTACCAACTATCTCTTTGAAAATATGGATCAAGGTAAACTATGTGGTTTAGTTCTCATTGACTTGAGAAAGGCTTTTGACCTGGTGAATCATGAGCTTCTGCTTCACAAAATAGATATTTATGGTTGTGAAAATAATGCTCATGCTTGGTTTAAAGGAGCTCTATACTTCTAGTTTTAGGCCATGGAATGAATCCCTACTCACTGTGAATAAAGATGTATACAATACAATTTACCTGTAGAAGTTTCAGCCTCATAAGTCGTCAGGTTTTTCAGAAAAAAGTGAAAATTACACGGAAGTTTTTCAGGAAAGTTGTGTAAATCCGTTGCAGATTACAATTATTGGCATGGCGCCCTCTTGCAGCGAGAGACTCATGATTCGTGAACCGGCGATTCTTACTTGTGAATGAATTCGAAAGTTGACTAAAAATAGAGAGAGATCGGGTTCGAGGTCATGAAAGGTCACTTGCCATAGCCAGCGATCGATAACACCACCGTGCGCCAAGCTTTTAGGCAGGATCAGTGAAACAGGGTGTGTAACCAAAAAATCAGGGTGTGTAAGTTAAAGTTGATTTTGAAGACGACGGCGTCCCATTGCGATTGCACCAGCCTCGTACCCGGCGTTGCGCAAAGGTTTTACAACAAAAACACCACACAGGGTCCATCATGGTGCAAGGATTTGAACCTGTGTGATGGCTGATGATCTATATTTTGAGTAATTTTACTGTCTTATTTTTTTAACAGTTTTGTTGATATTTTTATTAATTTTGTTGTTGTATACATTTACAATCCTGGGGAGCAACTTAAAAAGTAAACAGAAAACAAGCTTCAGATTTTAAAGAGATATAACAAATACATTTTCAATTGGTGTTCAACTAAAAAAGAATTTTTTTTAAAAGTTGTTATCGGTCTGATTTTTATTGCTAAAAAACTAATTTGTTTACTAAATACCAAGTCGGCCCATGGTCGGTCCAGACTCGACTTTGAATCATACCATTTTGCTGTACATGGGCAGTCATTAATATTTTCATGACATGATAAGTAATTAATTATAACAAATACGTGCATTAGCGTAAAAATTAATAAATAAAATCCAGTGATGAAGTGTTTTAAACCAACCATAGAGAAAGGACACAGACCAACCAACATTGATCGGCACGGTTTGGGTCAAGACGCAGACGGACGGTTACGAATACGATCGTCGTCGCAACGAAGTGAAGACTGATGAATCTTTAATTGATTAAAATTGAGACCCAAGTTTATGTAAAAATCAATATTTTGTGCAGAAACAACAGTTTAATACTTGATCAAGTTTATATCCAGACCACAGGCAGGTCTTCTTAGTCTTACTTCATGTACTTTGCAAGCGGGAGGCATCGGTTAGTTTCCGTAAACACACCGTCCGTCAGAGCTACATCAATACACGTGCGATGTATGCTGCTGTTAAATAGTCTGGTTTCAAAAGAAGTCTGCATAGCAATACCGCGCAGTGAACAGGCAATTTATTTGTGGAGGTAAAAACCAGACATACAAATGACAACCTCCTTCCCAAAGAATTGGGAGAATCATAGGCTGATGTAGCGGGTTGCGTGTATGGGATAGATATAACATCGTGCTTGGGATCGAGAATATTTCTTCTGCTATCAAGCTCTCTCGAAACTGAGCAAACCGATCGCGCGTAGCTACTTTTTCTTCCTGATCCAGAATTAAGTTTCACTCTTGCAAATTTATTTCATCAAATAATTATTAATGATACAAAAAATATATGTTTTTCTTTTTTCGAGAGCACGGCTTGCAGTAGAAAACGGAAGCCGTGCATCTGAAAATAGGCCGTGATTTATTTAATTTAGCCGTGCCAATCACGGCTGCACGGCTGGCTGCCTAAAAGCTTGCCGTGCGCGTGTCTCGCGCTGTGCTAATAATAGCTTATAAATGTTTGCGGTTTTTGAACTGTACACACGGGGGGTCTGGTCATCGTGTAATGTTTGTACATGTACTATGTACTTGCAACGAAGCTGGGTTCTGATGTTTGAACTACACACCGGCATAGCTGTGTGTAAAGATTACTGGTTTTTACTCTGTGATTTATAATTACACATGCTTTGCGCTTCACGTAATAAGTAATGCATTCAAACAAATCTTTCAATAGTTGTACAGTGTTATACACACTTATATCATATATGCTGGAGGGTGGTTTTGTGGGCTGGAGTAATTACTTTTGTTCGGTTTTCAAATCACTTCTGTAACAGTCAGTGCATGGAGAAAAGTGCTTCCTTTTATTTGCATGACCGCCACGGTTTTCCATAAACAATGAGCTTGGAGGACACGTTTTCAAAAATTCATTTAGGGAAAATTTATTATTGTAACAAAACAAAAACATCACATAACGAAGCAACAATGTTTCATTATACCTACAAAAACTATGACATAATTTTCTGTGTTCAAAATAAAGAAATATAAGACCAAAAACAAAGCATCCGTGTGTGCAGAATTAGAAATAATTAAGTGTCTCCGGAAAAGTCATTTGCTTAATAGTTAACGTAATTGGGCAGAAGAATTTTACTCATAGAATGTTAGCTACACTATTGATCTAGTCTTTCACTGTATTCTTTATTTTTAAGGATTCTCGAAACAGTCAAGAATACTTTAAGAATTCGTCTTCGTCAGCGTTTATACCGTTCAGAATCGAAATGGCCGCCATATTTCGTTTGTAAATGAGAGCCCTTTAATTACTTGATTGGTAAAACCGTGAACCAAACTGAGTGTGCTATGGTGCTATGTAACCAATCAGCTGCTGCGTAAGGAAACGTATGGCTCCTTACTTACTACACAGAACTGAATGCGGTTTTGAGTAAACATTGAGGTGCCCGACTATCTTGTGAGAACACTCACTATGCAGTATAATTATATACACGAGTCATTGCTATTATAACAAAATTTCATCAAGGTTTCGTTTGTTTTGTTTGAAAAACTTTTACACTTGTCCTCTAGATTACTGAGAAGGAAAAACCAACAAGGATTGCATTTTTGGTCTTACAAACTGTTTACTGTGGCTTCCTCACGTTTGGCTCTCCAAATGCTTGGTGCATTCGTCTAAAGAAAGAGGCCTAATCCCGCAAGCCCACTATAAAAAAATATAATACAACAAAATAAACAAATATTTTTAAGCATAATTCCATTCCTCCGATATAAGTAGATAATATTGTTTTACCCTTCTCTCTAGGGAACCCTATGATCAGTTAACCAATTAAAAAAAATGTTTACCACCATATTAATGACAACACTTTGACATTTGTTTTCTTGTTTTATGGAAACATTCATTTATTTTAAGTTTCTTCTTTCAGCTGCATGAATTTCTCACACACATACCCACATTTTCATGTACACTAGTACAAATTAATTATATTAAACATTTAAATATTAATGCTAAGTATAATTAAAAGCAACTAAAGGACGCCCAGGCAATTAGTAGACTGGTATAAAGCATCAATGTTTAAATATTTGTTGTATGCTCCCTCTTATCTCTGGAGTGGATCCAATTGCAATACAGCATTTGGCACACTTGGTCGTGAGTATTGCTTAAAATAAGTTTACTATTGATACTAAACGGAAGCCACAAAAAGCAATGAACGTGGCTTTTTCTTTATCTTAAATCCACAATGAACATTGATTTTTCTTTATCTTACAGTCATTATACAGAATTGAAAACTTTATGAAGTTCACACTGGAACCTTTTTTTCTGTGAAATATGAATTCATAATCAAGAAAACTGTATCTGAAACTCTTAAAACAAATGCACTATATTACTGATTTCGGTTGTTAGAACCCAAAATAACGACAATGTATTTACGTGCTGACAACTGAGCATACTTGTTCACTATTTTCTCCTGACTCACACAACGGATTGAGCAAAAATGTTCACAGATTTGTTTTTTCAAGTATACGGTTGATCACACAAAACATCAATATTGTCTGCAACTATTTTTTGTTGGCTGTACCAATCCTCTATAACACCTAATAAACAAACAATTAGGCAATTATCTAGCAGTACTTTGTTACAACATAAATAATAAATGACCGAAAAGGTAGGGTCTTAGATTGTTTTTTGTTTTTTCTATGTAAAGACTTATTTATAGGCAAAATTATACAGAAAGATTCTATAAAATCACATGTGAAAGTTTCAGCTGAATACAGTGTCTAAAAATGCTGGTAAAACAGCCAAAAACTTTCGCGGTATTTACACAAGAACGCAAAATCCATCCACGTTTAGCGAAGTGACGGATATCTCTGGTTGCAGAAATCTGGCCAGGTTACAATATCAGGAAGACACCAGACACTGGTCAAGTTCTCCTGCTGCAAGTACCTCCGGACAGAATCCTCCAAAACTTTAACGTGATACAACGGTAGGTCAGTCACAGAGAGGCCTGAAATTTGAGGGGAAAAAAAAGTACCAGGTTAGGTAACATAATTACCAAAAATGGACTCAAAATAATATAAGGTTATTGAAATAACCAGGGTTACTGTGCACAGAAAAGTCTTAACCTGAACGTAAATGGTCAAGTTAAAGACTGAATTTTTGCATCTGCACAGATATCAGAATTTAAAAATAAATTGAGTACAGCGACCCAGTTGGGACCCAGTTGGGACAAGTCAAGACCAAAATGTACTATAAATGCAATAAAACCAAGTGCAATTCGAATAAAAGACTTGTATTGCACAATACTATCATACCTAAAATAATAAGAGGAAAAAAAGGCTAAATCACTTTGCATATGATCATCATACATGGTGTACATAAAAGCAATGATGAATGTTTGGTAAACTTCTTGGGCGCACTTGTATTTCATGCATTTCTGATAAAGGAAATGTTTTACTATCTCTGGACTAAAAAAAAAAAATAATTGTCTCTTGTTGTAATGACAAAATTCAGCATGATCACACCAAGACAAAACTAATAAAAAGCAGCCAAAGGATTGTGTTTACAACAAACGTATTGGCTACAGTGTCGTTACTGTCAACTCGCCCACTCCAAAGTTGCCCACTACAAAGTCGCCCCCTATTAAGACGCATTGTTTTTGTGTACACCTTTTTGGGGGCCTTAGTTTTTTCACCTGTCTCGTTAAATTTTGTTTTTGCCATGATGCCCCCTAATTCAGACAAAAATGCTGTGGTGCCCTTTTCACATAATTGCTATCTCTGCCTCCTCCTCATTGGCTTGGCATAGTATACATCCCTTTTTTCAATTGCGTTGTATGTTCTGACATGAATATTGGCCAAATTCATGAAACGAGAAACGAGTTCAACTTACCAGTTAACTAGTTTACATTTAATACTAATAGAGCTGACATTAACAGAAATAAAAATGTGTGCACCTACCACTTTTCTGTTGGTGATTCAAATGGTGCAACTCCAGAAATAACAGAACTACAGAAGATGCACAAAATAAATAAAAATAGTTGAAGTAATGAATCTGTACAACATGTCTAAAATTAACACGTACACATCATACATGGTACTTCTTGTTGAATGCACGTTAACTTCATGTAAATAAACACAAACAAGAATTTGAAATTGCATCCTTTCAAACAAACTGCAAAGTCATCTGGATCTACATACGGCGGGACTACAGGTATACTGTAATTGATGGACAGCTGGTAATGGTTACATCTGTACGTACATGTATCATTGTATGTTCTCATAAAAAAATTTTTTAAATCAATAAATTATAGGTGCTTGGCTGTTGGCCAACAACTCGCCTTTTTAAAAGTTTTTAATTGGTACCATAAACTTACACATTGGAAGATTCTGAAATGTCCCCCTTCAACATTTTCTGGTCCAACTCCACGATGGTGTTGACGTAACCGGTGGCTCAAAAGGGGGGTAGCAGTCCCTGATGAATGGACAGCAGATCTATAAAAGTTAAAAATATTTTTGTTTGTGTTAAATTTAATCAAGAAGTAGACCTAATGAAGAATATATATCAATAAAAATAAATAAAAATACATGGCAGCATTATGATTATGTGATTGTTTTACTGTTAAAAAGTATGAATACTTAGAGAGCCTTTTCATTCAATCAAATGGCACACTTTGACACTATCAAAATAGGCCCACGATTTCTGGCAAAACAAAATGCCTCCTATCCTACAGAACAGAGTGGTCACATTGGTATTAAAATAATCAAGATTTATATAAAGAAAACTCACTTGTGTGTGCATATCTAACAGCAATCTCGCCAGGTCAGCGTTCGAAAGACTCAGTCCCATGGCTTTACTTCTCCAGGTATCTTCCTAGTCTAGTCCTACGTCCAAGATGGTCCAAGCACCGACGACACAGGACCCTTTCAATTTCATGCTGGATGGAACTTGGAAGTAACAACTTTTGGAGTTTTCTATACCTGACATGGCGTTTGACCGACGCACTCTTTGATCGTTTTAGGGCCTATTCTGTCAACTTTGGCCTCCCAATTTTCTTCCTGGGTTTATTGGCAACCGTTGAATCCAGTTTAGATCTAGTAAATTGACCTTTCAGACTCTAACATCGATAAAAGCCGTGGTATAACTTATGAAGATTGCAAAGATATTTTTTATCGACAACGCGAGTGTGTACACAGCAACTCCAAACAACCTCGCACGCGCGGAAACTGTGCTCACCACTATACACGACAAACACAAAATAGATATTCTCCTATTTTAGTGGGTACGAGGTAACATAAACATGAACCATTTGCGAATCTTTCCAACTGAAAATGGACAACTATTATCGAGTGTGTGAGGGCAGCATTCAACGAATTGTCTTCAAAAAAGACTTCTCGTCTCAGTGAGACGAAAAGTCTTTTCGTGATATTGTTTTACTAATTTCTCAAAAACTACAGCACCTCAGCCACTAATATTTTAAGGGAAGCTTTCGACTATCAATATCTTTAAACCATGTAAGTTTAGTGTGAATCTGTGAGCTTTTTTGTTTTGTATCTTACCAGAAGTATAGAGCTCCTTTAAATCATATCTTGACAATAGAATGCAAAGTGTGTCTTACGATGGCCATTTATCTAACTCTTTGCCTGTTACTTTAGGAGTGCCCCAAGGTTCCATTGTAGGCCCATTGTTATTTATTCTGTTTATGAATGACATTATCTTGGAAATTGAGAATACCCAAATGGAACTGTATGCGGATGATTCGACTCTGTACACTAGCGATAAAACCATTGAAGCCATTAATATAAAGTTAACATCTCAGATGCGTCCCCTCTTAAGCTGGATTACTGACAATAGGATGGCTCTAAACATTGACAAAACTCAGTGTATGTTAATTGGTAATCGCTCAAAGGTTCGGTCTGCTGTTGATCAGTTCTCCATTGGAGGACAGGATCTCCAAATAACTGCTGTACAATCACATAAATTGTTAGGCGTCCATTTTGACAATTATCTTTCCTGGGATACACATGTAGAAAAACTGTGTGCTAAGCTCAGAAGCAGACTTCATATTTTAAACAAAATTAAGTATCTTCTCCCACTGAAAGCCAGAAAGGAGTATTATGCAGGTTTAGTTCAACCACTTATTGATTATGGCTGTATTGTTTGGGGTAACTGTAGAAAGGATCTCCTGTGCAAAATCCATATGATAATGAAGCGTTTTGCTAGAAGTATCTTAGATGTAAATTGTTACATATCAAGCTCCACCGTGCAACTTTTTAAGCAACTCGATTGGCTACCAATAAACCGTAGAATTATCTATTTTGAGATTGTTCAAATGCATAACATTGTTCATGGTACTGCTCCACTTTACCTGAAAGATTTGTTCAAGCCAATGAGTGATGTTCACAAATATAACACTAGAAGTAATCAAGTCAATGATTTGTATGTTCCCAGATTTACACTGGCTACTGGTCAGAGGTCATTCAAATATAGAGGAGCCAGTCTTTGGAGTAGGTTGGATGTACAGTTGAAAGCTATCACAAACCCTGTCACCTTTAAACATACTTTAATGCAGCATCTTAAACATGACTTGTATAATTGCCATCAGTTCAATCTAGCAATGAATTTGTAGTGTGCTCTGGTGGGTCGCTGCTCTGATTGTTGACTGTTTTTTTTTTTTGCGTTTGCTCCTGTTTGCCCGTTGTTCTTTTTGTGTGAACAGTGTGATATGCTGTTTATGCTGGGAGAGCGATGGGTGGGCGGGGGTAAGCGTAGTCATTGCTTAGGTATGGCGATCCACTTTGAACTCCAATGCTTATTATGTACTTGTGTGCTTTTTATATATTTATACATGTAGTTCTGTTTTTTTTAAACTAGGTTTTACTTTGTTCTGACTGGGGTGTGGTGTTATCATTGCTTGCCTTTTTAAGTTTGTTCTTTGCATTTTTATCAATCTTTGTATTGTTTTCTTGTATTTTTTTATCTTATTTTCTGATTGTACTTTTTAGGGATGGCCCATTGAAAATCATCTTTTTAGGTGACATGGTTACCATCATTAAATAAAGCTTTTATTATTATATTATACTATATACTGGAAATTTACAATATTATAAAAGAAAAAGTTCAACTATTAACCCTTTATTTTTAAAGACTCGGACTTAATTTTTTACTTTATTTACAAACAAAATGCCTTGTAAGGGATTGTAAGTGCACCAAATTGTTTGTATGCCTCAAATTTCCAAACTCTGAAGTGTTTTGTTTTTAGAAGTCTGCTTATCGTTTTTTAAGATCGTAAATTATGGGTCTACATTTTTTCTTGTGGTTACAAATGTTATCGCATATGCATGTCATAAATCGGCGATAAAAAAATAATTAAATGGACAAAACATTTGTATTCCTCCAATAGTTTATAATTCATTTTTAACATGGGGTTGCTTCAACCTAATCACTTTTTGAAATCCACAGTGTTATGTACTTCTAAAGTGTTCATGGGCAGAACTAGTCTTGGTGCAAGACGTCCCTGTTCTGTATTTCCACGATCCGCCCCATTACAAATTGCCGCCAATAGAGGGCGCTATCATTCCACGAACCCGCTATCACCCACAAACCGCTATCACAGGAACGTCTTGGCAATCTCGTCGAGTATCACGTGATACAATCGCTGTGACCTATATCTGCATATTCACATTGAGGTCACAACGGCAATACGCAAGCGCACGAACAAAAATTTTAAGCCGCATAACGACCAACCAGACTGGTCACGCTGCTGTAGCAGACGAAATTGTATTGTCTACTATACTGACACACTGTGTGCTGTTCTGTGTAGCAAGGACGGTCGGCCTCTTTCGTGATTTTTTGCAATTATGACGGCTAGCTTTGCTGGCGAATAATGGCGGAGCGATACTCATCACACCGTACGAAAAAGGGCGGATGGTGTATAGTTTGTAACCGGCAGCTAGTAACTTGTAAGAGTTACACCACCTTTACTAACGAAAGCCAAGAAAAGGGCTTCATCAAAGATTTAAGTGAGATTGTCGGCGAGGACCGGTGATCGAACGAGTCTGTTTCACAATATTGGTACTGTCTGCCTCAAATATAAATCAAAATTCACATTTCCCTTAAGTACACACTCAATGTTGGAGTATGATGGGTTGATGAAGCTGTCAAGTAGAAATGCATTAATTAGGGGTTCGTATGGTGTTCCATGTGCCACTCCTTTCCGACGCCTTTTCAATTTGGTCCGTCGCCTTTTCAATTTGGTCCGTCGCCTTTTCAATTTGGTCTGTCGCCTTTTCAATTTTGTCCCTCGCCTTTTCAATTTTGTCCGTCGCCTTTTCAATTTTGTCCGTTGCCTTTTCAATTTTGTCAGTTGCCTTTTCAATTTTGTCCCTCGCCTTTTCAATTTTGTCTGTCGCCTTTTCAATTTTGTCCGTCGCCTTTTCAATTTTGTCTGTCGCCTTTTCAATTTTGTCAGTCGCCTTTTCAATTTTGTCCCTCGCCTTTTCAATTTTGTCAGTCGCCTTTTCAATTTTGTCAGTCGCCTTTTCAATTTTGTCCCTCGCCTTTTCAATTTTGTCAGTCGCCTTTTCAATTTTGTCCCTCGCCTTTTCAATTTTGTCCCTCGCCTTTTCAATTTTGTCCCTCGCCTTTTCATTTTTGTCCGTCGCCTTTTCAATTTTGTCTTTCGCCTTTTCATTTTTGTCCCTCGCCTTTTCAATTTTGTCCGTTGCCTTTTCAATTTTTTCCTTCGCCTTTTCAATTTTTCCATCGTGGGTCCACGTGACTACCAGGTGACTATCCATCAAAGTACTCGGCATTATCCTGATTTATTCCAGTTGATTCCAGTACATTAGCATTAAGTGCATTGGTTGATTATGATGGATTCAGTAGGCCTACAGTTGCAATTGATTGATTTTGGCGGATTTGTATGGTTTCTAGCAAAAACACCTAGGGAGTTGGGTCTAATTAGAGGAGAAACTTAAAAAAATATATATATACTGGTGGATATTTGAAGAAAAAAAAAACCTGTCCTATCAGTGTGAATGTTTATTACAATGCTTTACATTAATTATCATATTTAGTTGAAATGTTCACTGATGAAATATTTATGCTTACACATGTATAAATGTGGGCATTTAAAATTGTTCAGCTAAAATAACAAATATAATGTAACAGTAACAGAACAGTTTTCTACCATAAACTGTTAACTTTATGACCAAGTACTGGTTGAATAGTTTAATAATACCTGATACATGTACATGCATGGAGGAAGTGGTGCCAGTTTTAATCATATTTGACACCATAAATTTTCTTTATTTTTGTTTTCAAAGGAAAAGATGTAGATTCAGCATGATAGTCTAGGTTGTGTTGGATAATGTGAGACAACTACACTGTACATACTTCCTTGCCTTAAAAGCACAAATGTGAGGTTCATCCTCCAAAATGTAATAATGCGTACACAACAGTAACATTAAATCACCAGGGGCTGATTTTACAAAGAGTTCAGATTGATCTTAACTGTGTATTATTAATCTTAATTGATAAGCAATGTGTGATGCCACAATACAAATCACTATGGCAAATAACTTCAGATAAATCTTAGTAAGTCCTTTGTGAAATCGACCCCAGGCCTTATAGTAATAACATTATTTGAATACATACTGTATTCAAATAATGTTATTACTATACTATAACTTTACATTAACTGTCAACTTTTACGGCACGCTCCGCCATTACGCACAAACGACAGCAAATACTAGTTTAAATAGTTCTATGGGTTACTACGTACACACATGGAGGAAGAAAATTTTCTTCCTCCATGGTACACACGCGGGTGTCGGTCGACGGGTACGGCGACAAGTTCCATTCATATTCCCCACACACGATTCCATGTGCAGCCACAGTACAATAATAGAGATCAGTGGTTCACAAACGCGGCAGTTCAGGTACTAGACTCATCACGTGATTTTTTTCTTGCAAAGAATTATGCAAATTTCTACGTCACAGCGGAATGTCCCTGGAATTTTCCAGGCAGTTTGACGAGATTGCCAAGACGTTCCTGTGATAGCGGTTCGTGGGTGATAGCGGGTTCGTGGAATGATAGCGCCCTCTATTGGCGGCAATTTGTAATGGGGCGGATCGTGGAAATACAGAACAGGGACGTCTTGCACCAAGACTAGGGCAGAACCTACGAAGCTCTTGCCAAAAAGTATAATGAAAGAACAATAAGGAAGAATAAGGAAATAACAAAAGCGTTGCAAATTAATTAAAGTGCTACCTTACAAAGGGTAGAGTGGTGTAGAGTAAATTACATATAGGCCTACCTATTGATACAAACAATTCACACACACATACACACACAACCACAAAATACAACATTGAAATGATTGAAATGGACATAATTGTCTTTAAAATCTAAAATATTTCAAACAACTATAGTCTTTGTGGACTGAAAAGTTACCACAAACGGAAGAAACGTTTCACACCAATTTTTTGTTCACTCAGTCGAGCAGAATATTATCGACTTTTAGTCGAAGTCGCTATAATGTTAATTACAAAAAGTATCACATTATACAACTGTATGATATTATATCTCAAATTAACCTTCACCTGAGTGATACAGTGATACAGTGTTTTTTTTAGGGAAAATGAGGTTTAATTTTTTAGTGTAAATTTAAACAAAAATTAATGAATTTCTGTTGGGAATTTCTGTCTTACTATGCTACACAACCTACCCATAAGTTTTAAAGCTGGGAAAGTTGTCAATGGAAAATGTTGGCTAACAAATTAGTGTATATTATGAGTGTCAAGGGACAATTTTGTTGTGTTTGATTTGTTTGAAGAAATTGCCAAGCACTGAACGTTTGAAAATCAGCAAATGGCTGACTTATCTAGACATTGTCCCAATCATAGTTTACTTGCCAATTAGTTTCAATTACGTTTTTGGACCATCTAATCCCCTAATTTCTGCCTTTAATAATACTTTTTTCATCAACAACCATTTAAATGGATACATGATTTGGGGTTCGGTTTTATAGAACTCCTTTTGTAATGAAATCTTTGTGATTCAACGATCGGTCGACGACGCACACTTCGGAAAAAATTCAATGAACTTTGTCCCGCAGCGGCATCGCCCTCTATCGGCAAAAGTTGTCGAAGTTTGAATAGCCTTAGTCCAAGGCTGTGTATAGTACAGAATCCGCAGGTGTGCGCCACATTGTGCAGCTATCTTTACTCGGCTCGTCAACGTTTACCGAGTAAGAGACTAGCCTAGTTTTCTTATGAATATTGTAATTTCAACGGCCAATCACAGCGTGCGGAACATTGGTTAGCATGGACTAGTGGTGCCGGTTGATACTCAGCACCATGTGGTTATGTGCATGCGTGTTTTACGTGTGTATACTGAAATGAACTATCGCGATAGCAATCCCGACGGGACCACAGTATATCTAGCAAATATTAAAACTTGTTAAACCAGTTTACAAACTTAAAAATAGTCTCTCTTTGGGATGTTACCACCGTATCCCTCATTTATTGTGAAAATGAATTTTTGTTTGACTCGCCCATGCAGCGGGCTAGAAAGGTTTTGACTCGCCGGCGCCGCGCTGTTTTCACTCGGCGCTTATTTTGGCGACAGGGCGACTGAATATCGGACCCTGTATTATTGGTATGAGTTTTTATAAGCCAATTATCTTCAAAACTGTACATTAAACTAACGGTATATCGTTTGTTGCATTCTGTTTGATGTATAGTACGTGTACTGCCTTAATTAATATTTAAATTGTTCATGAAGAACATTAATTGGCATGTGTACAGAGCCCCAAAAATTAACATTTCCAGCATGCACTGCTTTCAAAAGTGATCACTGCTTTCAAATTAAGATATGCAAGTGGTGATGATTTTATATAGATGATGTGTTTTATTGGCACAGTGTCCCATGATCAAAGTCTTCCCCCATATCAATAGCAACAAAAAAGAAAATAGCTACATAATATTGGCTACATATTTAAACGTGGAGTGAACCAACTACAAAGAATAAAACTCAAACAACATTAGTCTAAACGTGGATGTTTTTCTTGGGAACTATAACATACGGTGTATGAGGCATATACTTCACCGTAATAAGTTCAAACAGTGGATCTGTATACAACCCGCAAATTACACGCAGATCCTAGCTTCTATCCGGCTCAAACCCTAATTTGCAGTAATGCAACGATCTGAAATAAGTACGGACAAACGGCAAGGCTTGAAATTATGAAAAAATGGACAGTACATGTACATGTACAAGAATGTGTTTACAACGCTGTGGTCCTAAATGGCATATGGACACGAGTGTATAGTGAAATCGAATTCAGTGCTGATCTTCAAACTTTAAAGGGATACGTTGCCTAGATCGGGCGAGTTGGTCTAATAAAAAGCGTTTGTAACCGTTTGTTATAAAATGCATATGGTTAGAAAGATGTTTAAAAAGTAGAATACAATGATCCACACAAATATGCCTCGAAATTGCGTGGTTTTTTCTTTTACTTTGCGAACAACACGGTCGGCCATTTATGGGAGTCAAAAATTTGACTCCATAAATGGCCGACCGTGTTAGTTCACGACCAACTCGTCCAATCCAAGGCAACGTGTCCCTTTAACAAGCCCAGTGTGTTGGTCTATTTACAAATGAACTCTAACAAGATCCTATAGCACAGAGATCCAAAGAAGTTAAGCGTTCCAAAGCATGTCTAAAATTGTACGCAATGTTAGCTATTGTTTCTAGTTGTATTTGGAAAAGTTTTTAAAAACATCGCGTTCGAACACAGACATCGTTTCGGCCAGTCAAACAATGCATATTCTTTTGAAAGTAAGAATGAAGAAACGGTACAAATCTAAATAAATTCCAACTCTACTTTGATATGCATGTAATTACATCCATTTTCCAGATTGTCTCGTCCTCTCATCAGTAAAAAAAAAATACTCTCGACATGAACGGTCATATTGCGTGTGTCATAGCTGGATAATGTTTTTGTTTGTTTACTCGTTTAATTTCTCCCGTTTATTTTTAAATAGTCTACCTCCTTTAGGTCATGGATACCAAATTTACTCCCCAAATCCCATTATTTCTTTATTCCTTCTCGATAGTGTTTCCCTGGAGGGCATAGCCTAAAATAAAGCCTTTAGCATTGCTGACTGCTATTTGCATTACCCCCATTCCATTTTTCCCAAGTGAGAAGTTTATTACTCTTGGTTATATGCAAATTGTGACCCCTGGTCCTTTCCCCAAGACCACAAGGGTTTTTTTCCAGCTAAGATTTTTCAGTTGCAGACCGGCAGTGGGTTTTGTTTTCAAAGCTATATTTGTGATTTAATTTGTAACTCGCTTTGATGCTGTGTTAGGTTTGTTGTTAGGGCCTATAGTTAATTTTAATTTTTTTGTTTTGTTTGTGAATTACAAGTATTTGAAATTATGATATTTGGTTTATAACGGATTTCCGATTTGTTAAATGTTGAATCACATGTTTTTAAAGAATACTTATTTCCTGTTCGAGTTCAAATTCTAGTTGGGTTGAATTTATTTGAATTCTTGTTTCTTTTCCATTACACTTTCAAGTGAAGTTTTGAGTTGATAAAATAAATCATGAACTTTTTAGTTCTTGTTTCTAAAAGTGATATGGTCTTATAAGACCACATTTTTATAAGAATATCAGCATAAAAAGATCTAGCAGTTTGTTGTGCATGGTAGGGATAGAAAAGGGCAGAAGAAATGTTCAAGCCTTATACTATTGGAGAAATAAATTAAGACTGTAACCCCTCAGTTTCCAAGTGTGGGTCAGAGCATTTTGTTTTGGGGGTGATGAAAGCCTTTGTGCACAATGATGGCCCTGCCACATTAACCAAATTGCAAGTTTTAGTACAAGGAAACTTCCTTGCCAGCCTCTAATTTTTATGATTAGCAGGAAAAAACCGTTGTTTTCTATAGTTATATTGAAGTTTGTATTATTTTTTACTGGGTTGTTCTGTTACTATTTTGGAAGGACAAATTGTTTATTCACAATGATGCACATTGTACCAAGAACCCCCAATTCTCAACAATGGTTGGATCCTAAGCTAGCCCATAGAGACAAATCCATAGGTGGAGGGCATTTGCTGAACAAGAAATTCGGTTTGTGACGCTCTAACCTTGACCATTTCCATATGGCTGTGATCACGTGGTAACAGATCCGGCCTTTTCATTAGTGGCCACTAGACATGCCACGAAATTTGTATAAACTGAATTTTCAAACTGCCACTCGTTGTCCCGATGGATCGTCTCGACTGACTTTTCCAACAGTGACCTGTTTCGTGTCAAATCATTTCGATTCAAGATCCTCTGGTAGTTATCCAACAACAACTCGCCATCTTTCATCATTTATGCACCAAACGATACTTCCTTGGTAAGTTATCATTTTTTATGCTTTAACCCTAACCACCCCAGACCTGCCAAAATCAAACAGATGGTTTTGTTGGAATTTGGATGGTTTAGTACTGTGAAAGCTGGCTTTGCTGTTGGACCATGGATGGTTGAGTACTAATGGGTCAAGGTACTAGTGTTGGACTTTGGCTGAGTGTGGAAGGTGGTAGTGTACAGTTTGCAACAGTGTTGGGCTTTGGATGAGTGTGGAAGGTGGTAGTGTAGTTTGCAACAGTGTTGGACTTAGGGCATGTGGGGAAAAAGTGTATGTTCACAGTGCATGTAATAGGGTTAGCTATTGCATGTAGGGCATGGAATTGCTTGGTCACTGGGTACACTTTGACCTCTTATTGGGAGGGACAATGGGACATGTGTTTCAGTTGAACATGGACAACCTGCTGATGAAATAAACAAATGATAAAGGCAGTTATTGTACTTGGGTATCCCATGGAGCAATAAACTAGTCCTTGTCATTGCACCAACACAATAAAAGTAGAACATACCATTTATGCCATGGGGTGTTTTAGTTTTTGCAGAACTTTATTGTATTTATTGAATAGTATTTATAATATGAAAAGACTGTATTGTATTTGATATCAATAGTACATGAAGTCAATATGATGGCAGTTTTCTTGTGAACCACCAGGTGTGGTACACGCCCCCGTACGCAAGGGCAGAGCAATGTGATTTGCAACTGTGCTGAGCCCACAAAAAAAAATACATATAGTTTGGCAGAAAACAATTGTTGGGTATTGATGGGTTTGGTACTGGAGCCCTAAAATAGAAACAACTACACATTCCCCTGGTGTACCCACTCAGCCAAAATCCAACACCCCAGGACTGTTGGAGTATGATGGGTTGTGTACTGTTCCAATAAGTGCACTGTTGGAGTATGGTGGGTTTGGTACTGTCCCAATCAGGGAACTGTTTGAATTTGATGGGTTGAGGAAGCTTCCTAGTGAGAATCACTAGGGGGTTAGGGTTAATGTTAACAACACCATAGATAAATAACGTTTCTGTAAAAGTTGACGCAGCTTATTTTTGTAACGTTGAGACCGGTTCCCGGAAGTCATTTGATAAAAGTGGTTTATAAAAATGGAAATGCATTTTCATTTAATGTGTACAAAACATTTGTACCCGAATGATTTGGCTATAAATTAATATTAAAAGTTTATATTAATTGTGTAATTAATTGTGTAATTGGTGTATAGTTTTGTATTGTTGATTAAAACTATACTATCTTTATTGAAGTTTAGTTACCTTAATTTTTATTTTTTTTAATTAACATAAATTATTAACAATTTGAAAATTGGCCAGAGGTTCTCCTATGGGTGGTAAACCCAATGAAACAATTTGCACGAATAAGCCAGTCAACACACTTTCTAGGTTTTTAGGTAGAACACAACACCCAGGTCATAAAACCACAAATACAACATGTTTTTTTTTCTCAGAAACCGGGATGCTAAACATGTTTTTTTTAAACAAGTACTACAAGTCAATCAACTGCGATACAGTTCGTGCGCAGCGTGTTAGATAATGAGGCCGAACACCAGATTTTATTTGCAGCTGCACGGCGGTCTCGGACCCTTCGAGATTTCGCGTGAATGCGCGAGCGTTCGGAGACGACCCTGCAAGATTGGCTACAGATGCCCGCTGGAGGGCAGTGTTGGGTCAAGATGGAGTGGTAAGTTTCTTTGAACATCTTCATCGTAAAATAAACCCATTTTTACCCGATTTTAGGTACCAAATACATGTGCATCTTCGTCTGAAATGTGATTAAAGTTTCACACTTTTTGTTGATTAGCTTTACATTTAGGGTGCCCCTGACTGTTTCGAGCACGATTGAGACAAACGGAGTCCATATTCTGATAAACGAAGGATCGTTCTTTCGATACGTACCACATACACTTCTGCAGGTTTAGCCGTTAATGTTTTTTTCGGTGCAAAAACTTTTGCAAAAATCTTTATTTGTGCCGTATCGTTTTGGCTTACGTGACGTCATCATGAAATGGCGGGAGAAAAAGGCCTTGTGTTTTTTACTTGACAAAAATGATGAAATTTTGTCATGAAAAATATTACTAAACACTAAACAGTACTTTTTAACAGCAACATGAACTTTTAAAACACATGGTGGTTTGATGCAGGATGGGAACATGGAATCATTATTATTTTCTTTACAGTACACTACAACTGCAGGGGTACATTGATGACTTCCTTGTCATCAGGTCATGCTTGGTGTTACTGTTAATATATTGTTGAGACTTTATGAATTGTGGCTTAATTAAGACTGCTGACAATGCAAAACCTCAGAATATATTTTGTTAATTACCTTAAAATATCTTAAATATCTGTTGGCACGATGTTGAGAAAATAATGAATAAATGAGTTACAATTTTATCAATTGGTTAATACTTTTTTCACATTCATAATACTGTTTTTTTCATCATGTTAATATTTCAGACAGTCTTTAACCTATGTTAGGCTTTTGTCAAACATGTCATGAGATAAATTTCACACAGACGAAAATATTTCACTGGGGGATGGCAATTTATTGGTACCAATTGTAGCCACGTCAGTCCTCTGTCTGTGTAAACCGTTTCTGAAAAGTATTTGTCTTTTTTGGAAGCTGTACTCATGCCTTTACTGTTTATAGCGGCCTTCGTAAATAAGTGTTGCGTAGTAGTAGTAGTACCACCACCGAGTGGGGAAAAAGGAAAGAGACTTTAGAGACTAACTTAAACCACATTTTATAAGCTTGTGTGACATAGGGTGAGGAAAAAAAACATCATCACAAAAAGACTGGTGGTAGCACAAGCAGTCAAGCATACTAAACAAAGGGTGGGGGAAGAGTCTGTGTGTAAACATGATGGTCCCTATTCAGCCCTCTATCAATACAGTGTCAGGATTATCTTTTGTTCTGCTGTTTACCAGTTCATCCTAGTTTTGAATTTCCTCAAGCCACCAACATGGTGAGAAATAAGGGAGATTTAATATGTGTTAGGGTTGAGTGTCTTTGTTCCTGGTACATATATATCCTCCAACAGATAACGGTTGGGGCATAGTATTACATACATTGAATAATCCATTGTTTGGTCCAATTTGTTCAGTACTGTAAAAAATAGTGTGGGGCAAATAATTGGCATCAAAAGCATTCACTCATTGGCATGTTAGAAATGATGCACCATGGTGATCATTTAAACAGTTGGAACATTTCGGTTTAAAAAGTCAAAGATTTCCCATTTTTCCCCCTGTTTTCCACTGTTATGTTTATGTTTAATCCAAAATATTGTCAACTGCTCAAATTACATTATAATTCATGGAAAGACGAAACATTTGTGTTTGATACATCATATTACCCTATTTTATCACTTATGATGTTTTGATTCGGTCATTCTACTTGAACACCTTTTTTCTCTCCCACTTTATTTTGTATGCTTTGTTTATTATTTATAACTTCTTAAAATTGGGAGTAGTTTTTAAATCTTTGTATTCTAACTTTCAATTACAGGCCCAGCTCTCTGAAGGACCTACCATGGTTTAAAGTAAAGATAGTTGGAGACTCCATCACAAGATATCTACCAGAGAACATGAACAGTGACTGGTTTATTCCTAGTGTTACAACTCTGCCGGGTGCTAGCATTTCTTATGTAAGAGACACTGTCGTACATCTACCATCCACACCACCACATGTGGTAGTTCTTCATGTTGGAACGAATGATCTGTGGGAGGAATTTTTGGATCCGTTCTTACACAAGTTTGACTCTCTTTTGAAATCCACTCGAGAGAAATATCCAGCTGCGAAGATTGTTGTGAGTGGACTTTTGCCACGACATGCTTTTATTGATGTAAATGTGAAAGTCAGAGTATACAACATTCACCTCGCAAAACTTTGCAAACATTTCAATGATTGTAAGTTTGTGGATGTCGGTGAGGATGTCAATAGGCGAGAATTTTGAAGGAAATGAGCGATTTGCCTCTATACTACAGTCAGCTGTGGAATCTATGATCGTCCGGGTCATTCCAGGGGCTCCAGGCAAGCCATTCATCCCTCCAGAACTTTTACAGTTGACTGTAAAAAAAAACCTGAGGAAGTCATCTGTCAATCCATCAAGTTCTCCTGAACCGCCAAAACCAGCATCATCATCACTTTCGAAACCAGCGGGAACATCGCCTCCCAAACCAGCCTCATCATCAGCACTGCGACCAGCCACACCACCATTTCCCAAACCAGCTAAACGGTCAAAGCGAAGAAAAATCACAGTCCTGGATGATGGGTTTTTGCAGGTTGGGTTGAAACTTCCAGCAGCAGCCCAAACATCCCAACAGTCGCAGGCATTGCCACTTCCCCTTCATGTTTCTTCATCCCTCCTGACAAATGTCCATTACAAATTTGTCTCAAACATCCATCCGCCTCAACCTGCTACACAGTACGTTTCAAGAAAGCAAGAAGGCAAGAAGAAGAGGCGTCATCAGTAGCGGGCCAAAAAGAAGAGGCAGCGAAGAAATGGGAGATTCGGTTTCTGCAATTGGTTGTTGCAGCAGGGGTAAATACAGGACCAGGGGGATCCAAACGTAAAAAGTTGGCTCCTCCTTGTGGAAAACAACAATGTGGGCCTTGTGCACGATGCGGAAGGCAAAGCCTTACATACTTTCATTTACAAATTATGCAAAATGAAAAAATAAAAATCTGGTTTAAATCAAACACATCACTGTCAGATTCTGATTGCATTTGCAAAGCTTGTAAAACCTCGGTCTCTAAAAAGCTGACCAACCCAAAATACACCCCCCAAAAAACACGGAAAAAACAGAGGTCACTGTGTGAACTGAATAATTATGATAAGTGTTCTACACTTTCTTCTCACAGTATGCAGTGGAGTACACAATATTTTGCTTCTTGTTTTACTGTTGAGTGCAATATGGATAGTCCACACACATTTTCACTATGCAAGTATCATTACAACTTACTTTGGAAACAAAGATTTGAAAATAAATGTGCTGCTTGTCATGTGACAATTCAACAGTCGAGCAAGAAATATCTATGTAACTCTTTAGATGTAGGACGACAACCCCTTGCATCTGAAATTGTACTTAGAATACTTGGAGAAAGAAATTTAGCAATCGATGGTTATCTGTGTTTCACATGTTACACCCTTGTTTCTGGAGAGGTATCTTCAATATTGTCTTTGGAAGAATTGAGAAAATCTATCCATGAAAGCTCGTCTACAGATGTACATTTAACAAAAGAAGATCAAATCATTGAACAATGCTTGTTAAAAGTGTATATTCATATCATTGATGCATCTTTTGATAGTAGTGCAGTGCTTTTAATTAAAAAACATAAAGAATGCAATTTTGATGTAGACTATTGCTTACGAACAGCCCGATGGCTTTTAACATCAATCATGGGTAAATTTGGTCAACTGCTTACAGTTCATCGGTTGGATGCACGGCGGTCAAGCACACTCCTTATGTATACACATTTAGATTTAAAGAAGGCTTTACATCAAGCACTTGCTAAAACCCGTTTGCTCAGATCTACAAAAGACAAAGAATCTAGTACTTCAACTCCTATCCCTTCAATTGATGCTGGTTCTAACTTTAACCTGTCATTGCAGCATGTCATCCCAGAAATGTCAGACAGACTAAAACTTCAATCAAAGCGAATATCTGAATACTACAAACAAAATCCTATGGCTGTTGTTCATTTTAAGTATGATGAATTGCTTGAATTGATAGACCCTGCAATATTTAATTTCATATGTTCTATTACTATGAATGATAAAGAGCAGAGGCGTGCAAGCATTTCAGATTTACTGACAAGTTCGATTCCTTCAGCAGTTAGTGACCATGATAAACGTCAGCGATACAGACGTTTAAATATTATTTTGATATTGCATTACATTCTGAATGAGAGCAATAATTACCCATTCCATATTTTAACTGCAAACTGCATTCGGCGCTTATGAAATTCAACCAAACTTATCCAGATCTTTAACCAGGCTGGCCTATGTGTTTCCAGAGACACATTGGATAGGTTTCTTGAAGAAGCCAAGGAAAGTAAATCTGTCCAAAACAAACTGTCCAATTTACACCCATCTGCATTCACAATACTCTCTGTTGATAATGTAGATGTTCTTGCATCCTATGCGGCTGTCACTTCCAAAGGTTTGGCAAGAAGTTGGCATGGGACATCTATAATGGCTCAACAAACAAAGCCGTCAGAAATGTTGTCTCATGTTGACAAACTGTCGGGTAACACATCAGACACATCAGACTTTTCTGTCATTGATATATTTGGTGATGGAGCTTGTTTCTTTCGCTGTCTTGCAGTATATGGGGACATGCGATTGTTAAAATGTACTAGAAACTCAGTTGGACTTCCAGTTGAACAAAAATATCATGATCGAGAAAATTTCACAACATCATTAATTAGACAAGGAGTGTGTGACACTTTAGAATCCCATCAGGGTATTTTTGAATTGTTACCGGATGCTGAAAGGCAACATCTTCTTGAAATAGATAACAGGGGTTCATATTCAGATTTCACTGCTCGTATTGAAGACAACAAAAAAGCGGGTACTTACATGTATGCAGGCCATCTTGAGATTTGTGCAGCATCTTATGCCACAAAAACTGCAATTAAACTACATCCAAAAATTGGCACTGAGTTTAAAGAAATTGCAAACTATCCAGTCGATACATCCATTCTGCCGAATGACTATCATATTTGTATCTTGTATACGCCAGGTTTAGTTTCTCTTTGTGGGCATTTCAATCTTCTGTTTAAGGACTGTTGTAGGCCAATTGATATTGTGACTCTTATCACTGATGAGGCAATAGCATCTGCCAATATTTTTGATGACTGGCGATTTCACAATTCTACAAATGTGGGTACGCAGTTAAGTCTTCTGCATTATTTCACCAGTGGTAGTGTAATTCTCTCAGACTTTTTGCCTGATGTACATGAACCGGATGAAAGGAGTGGAGAAGCTCAAGCACATGATACAACTGGTGCAAATACACGTGTCCAAAAAGTTACACATATGCCAGACCCAGTACCAAAAACACACAAGCCAAGTGTCCGGAGAAAAATCAATGAAGAGTTTTCAGAAATGGAAATTTCTCAACCTTCTGATCTTGAGGCTCCTTTCTATAAGACTTTCATTTTCCAACAGTTATCCTTTGATTCATTTAGCCCTTCAAACACTGAAAAAGAGGCAACTTTAAGCTTGGAAAAGCAACTTTTCAAATACATAATGGAACGTTACCCAAGCATCACTGAGATGTCACAGCAAAGTATACCTGGCCTTAAATGTCATTTGTCATTGTACGGCAATCCGAACTGTGAGCAGTCGAAGTTCAGCTATTTGTATGTTTTAAATGAGAAGGCAGACTCTGCCGATACATTGAAAAAAATGCTTGGCTTGCTGTACAAGACATTTGAAGTAGGCAAAAAGGTAAATCATTTAGTAATTGCTGGTGATGGTGCCACTGTAAAGATATTAACTGATATCAAATATGAATATGGCAGTTCTCTTGGTTGGGTAATACCGTATCTTGGAGACTGGCATCTTTTGAACAATTTTCAAGAGGTACTAATGAAAATTTACTGGGTTGCTGGCCTGAAGGATGTGGCCAAGACCACACATAAGCAGGGCACACTGTTGCGGCTCCAAACTTGTGGCAGCTTTAAAATTACCCACAGATTTTTAATGCAAGTTTATGAGGCATTATACGCTTGTCAGTTTCAATCCTTCCTTCAGTACAGAATGGAACATCCAAACCCAGATTTGTTTTCAGAAACAAATGACACTATTTTGTCTTCTTTGCATCACCTTCTCTCCTTATCACTAGGTAGCGATGGATTTCAAAGTTTTGTTGAAGGCGAAAAACAAGCTGAAATTCCTTTGTTTTTACCTTTATGGAAGGAGTTTGAATTATTTTGTTCAGAAATGAGCAAGAAATTTGAAACTTTTCTGTTTTTGGCACAACTTTGGCACAACTTCCTGAGAGAGGATTGCTTTGGTTATGTACAATTGTTTCTCGCCATCCGTAATGGAGACTGGAACAACAGGCTAGCTGCTTTGAAAAATATTGGTCAGCTTTTCCATGCATTTGATAGACAGAACTACTCGCGTCTTATTCCTATCCATTTAAGTCAGATGTATGCTTTGCCTAAACCTGTACTTGATCATTTTGAAAGCGGTGCATTTGTTTCTAGCATTAGGGGTTGTTCATTTTCAAATGTCGTGGTTGATGAAGCCCATGAAATGCTCATTAATAAAGATTGTAAAAATGCATTATCATACAGTCTCCCAACTGATATGCACAAAGTTTCGCAGACTCTAGAGTTTCAATCAAAATTAATTAAAAATGTCCAGAGTCAGTTTGGCGAAGTTAAGAGCACAGTGCAGCGTGATCTCTAACAAGCTGTACCAATGTAATTGCCAATGAATTGGCGAATTCAAAAACTTATTTTGTCAAGCTGCTTGAGAGTGGGATTTTTCATTTGGATCAGTCACCTAGTCTGTTTCAAGCTTACACTAAGTCAGTTGCTTCAAAGGTGCAGCAGAAAAATCTTCTCACATATAAAGATATTGGACGCGAGTCTCTTAATCTTTATATCAAATCAAACATATTAAAGGATGCAAATGTAGAGAAACCAAAAATTAGAAAACACAATTTGCAAACCTTCACTAAGAAGAAGCTGACCAAGCGAACCATAAATTATATAGAAAAGGAAAAGCGGCTAATAACAATGTGTTACAAACGAACAATAGCATACTCTGAAGAAACACAGTTACCTGTCGGGAAGTTGTGTCAATAATTATCTGGAAACTCCAAGAGCAATTTGCACACCTAATGGAATGCCGTATAAAGGTTCAAAATCGGTTATATATGATTTATTCAATAAGCGTTACAATGAAGAGCTTGTTACAATGAAGAGCTTGTTACAAATTCTTTGTCCCATTCACCTGGTGATACTCTAGCATTAATAGCAGAAGGCATGAATATTATATACACTTCACCATTAAGCTACCAGAAAACTTTTTCTGAGTATGCCGACATGCTGGCTTCACGTTGGATTACAAAATATTTCAATAAAGGGTACCATGAAGTCAGAATTTGATTTGACCAAGTAGAAGAGATGGAGATCCACAAAGGGAACAGGAACATTATGATGAAATTCATAATAATACTATGCTGCCAAATACTAAGTGGATTGAATTTCTTAAGAACAGGACAAACAAACAACTCTTGTGTAATTACTTGTCTGAAAGATTTGTTCATATTGTGCCTTCTATGCTGTGCAATCCAGTGCAGAAATTTATCACATCTGGTGGCTTTAAACCTGATTCAGGTTTCTCAGGAATTGAAGTCACCAAAGACAGACAGTCACATCATATATTTCACAATCATGAAGAATCTGATACCCAAATTTGGCTTCATGTTGAGGATTCTTCATGTTCAATCACACATGTTTATTCAATCGATCGTGACATTGCTATGATTGGTCTACCATTGCAAATAACTGACAAAAATGTGATCATTCAATACAGGGCCAAGCCGGGAGATGTAAAATTCCTTCATCTTAAAAAATTAAAGGATTGTCTACAGAGAGATCCTGATCTGGCTGCTCTTGTTGATAGAGGCTTAAATGTGTCAAAAATTATTCAAGTCGTGTTTATTTGCAGTGGTTGTGATTTTGTATCGTACTTTGTTCGTTTAGGAAAGCGATCATTTTTTCAATACCTTTTTCCAATATGCTGCATTTATATGTGGGTTGTTTAATGAAAATGCAGAGGGTACACTTTCCAATACTAATCTCAATGAAGACAGTGATTTTGGCTTGTTGGCTTTTTACCGTTTTATTGGTTGTGTTTACTTCACAGCTCATCGTAGTTGTCTCAATAAATACACATCTCCCATTGAACTATTTCAGACTTTACATTTTCCAACTAAATCTGAGTGTCATAATTTTTTTTTGGAGATAATCAGAAAGGCTACTTGGAAGGGGACTTATGAAGATGAGCTACTTCCTTCTGATAGTGCTCTGCAATTCCATTGGCTCAGATCATGCTGGGTGAGCACAGTGTGGGGTCTCGCTCTTGAACCTGTGTTTATGTACCCAAATGTCTCTGAATATGTATGGAATCGGTTGCATGTAGATGATGACACTTTGTCTCTTGAGGTTTTGTGGGACACTGAAACAAATATACAGAGAATCAGAACAAATGTCAAATTCCTCACCAGGGGTTGCTCATGTTCAAAAAGCAAATGTAAGTCTAGGGTGTGTAAATGCAAAAAAGCAGATCGCCAATGTGGTCCAGGATGTACATGTAAAGATTGTGAAAATGTGGTAGTGGCTACTGTACATGACAGTGAAAACACAACTTGTAAAGATTGTGAAAATGTGGTAGTGGCTACTGTACATGACAGTGAAAACACAACTTTAGAGCAAAGTGACCATGAACATGAGGGTACAGATTCCGAAAGTGACTTGAGTTCTATTTCAAGTGTTATCAGTGACAATCAAGATGTGCCTCTAATTGAAGACCATAATATTGTTGATTTAAATGTGGATTTTTTTACTGAGTGCGATATGATGCAGAATGTTATATGCAGCAACATTGACGAAGAAAGTGACTCTGAAGCTTGATCAAGTAAATTTAGCATAAATATATTTTGTGTCATAAAGTGGGGGTGTTTAAAATAGTTTAGCAATTTTAACATCCACATTCACATTTCATACTGTATCCATTCCATGAAAATCATACTTCCGTCCTGATTTCTTTATATTGCATTGTGTTGTACCTGTATGTACAAAATATTATTCAGGTATTGTGTTTTTGTAAGAGATGGGTGACCAATGATTGTTAACATTCCACTTCACTGGTATAACTGACGTTATTTTGATTTAGGTATGTTGTTGTATGAATCTAGTGATTCTTTCAGCATCTCTAAACTAAGCAGGATGTAATGCACATTAATGCTCAGGTATTTCTTTTAACATATGCACAAAACTTGTATTTCTGTCACAGTTTATTTATTTATTACCAAGGCACTTGCCCCATTGCCTAGTCATTTATTTGTATAATCATGTGTTATGCAGTGATCACTCAGGTATTTTTGTTAACCGAACAAAACTGATATTTCTTTTTATTTTATTTGTAACAAGGCACTTGCCACAGCAACAGTGTTTATTTAATTGTTTTATGCAGTGATCAGTCTTGTATTTTTGTAAACTTAACAAAACTTGTATTTTTAATTGTTTTATGCAGTGATCACTCAGGTATTTTTGTTAACCGAACAAAACTGATATTTCTTTTTATTTTATTTGTACCAAGGCACTTGCCACAGTGCTCATTTATTTGTATGAAATGATCACTCAGGTATTTTTGTTAACTGAAGCAAAACTTATATTTATGTTTATTTTATTTATACCAAGGCACTTGCCACAGTGTTTAATTATTTGTTTTATGCAGTGATCATGTATTTTTTGTAAACTTAACAAAACTGATATTTATGTTTATTTTATTTATATACCAAGGCACTTGCCCCATTGTTTATTAATTTGTATTTATGCAGTGATCACTCAGGTATTTTTCTTCACTGAGCAACACTTATTTTGTTTTCATTTTACTTAAATGTTTCACAGTACCAAAAGTGGCACTTGCTGCAGTGTTATTAGGTGTTCGGGCACACAGCCCGTAACACCTCTTGTTTTTGTTCCGGTTTTTTTCTTACTTTTTAATACTTCTTATTACTTCTTATTCTTCTTCTTATCCCCCGCGATTGTCCGCTAACAAAAGCACACTTCCCAAGCTCGTATAATTTTGAAATTTCTACCATAGTTAGATAACCATTAGGAGACGAAACCGTTTCATTTACGTCATGATGACGTCATCAGGTGTCAATTTACAAGGTGTTTAGAAAAAAATAAATTAATCTTTGAAAATCTGTAACAAATCACACTTAAGAGACCGGCGGTTGTTTTATGCGGAATCATACTTAGGTCATATAGGTCTTTATTTTTTGTCGTGTGCATGACCTCACATGACCTCTACTTCCGGTCGTAACAGGAAGAAACAGGAAGTGCCTTGTAATTTAAAAGTGGCACACTTTTTGAAGTTTTTTTTAACGGTGTTATAGTCGAGCAAGAGTCTGGTTTAACAAAATAAGACAAATGACGTCATAAAAGTCAAGAGCGCCCTCTAGCGGCAGGTTGAAAACAATTAAAAATGCACTTTTCCTAGATGTCTGTGGCGAAGTTTAAGATAATCGTTTCGAAATTGGTATACATAATGACCTTCATGCAGACAACATATGTGTGAAGTTTTAGATTGATGACGTCATCGTGTGTCACGTGGTATTGCCTTAAAGGTTTACTTTTTGAAGCCGTGTATTTACAAAACCACAAGACCGACTGAGTTGAAACTTGGCATGTTGAAAGACAGTGATATTGACTATGTAAATCTAAAGAAAGAACATGATGACGTCATTCCTTTTTTTTATACAAATATTTGAAATATTGACCAATTATTACGGGTATTTATTGACCCGCTGTCAAACCACGGGCTACACACACACTACGCGAACTAAACCAGTTTACTGTTTTGTTATCACGTAGTGTGTGTGTATACGTTGAGCAAATCATCCGCAAGGTTCAAAGTCCATCAAACATGCTTGTGGTCTAGTCTCTGTTCAAGGTTCGCGCAACCTGCTTTTGACAATACGCTTTGTTAGTCTCTAAAACAGCCGTCCATGCAAACCTCGTTAACAATCAAATGCTATGCTTTCGATCGTGTGCTTTTTAAAACTTTTGCTAAAGCTGGTGGTGCTATATCAAATTATGGTCATGCTTTTACCACGCTCTGTGGCATTATTGGCTTGCTCTGTGACAGATCGGCTCGTTTTAGTCTACGCAAACACCAATGTGAGCATTTTTGTTGGCCAACAAAGACACACTTTGAGTCGTGCGTAGCGCGTACACGCGTGCACTTTTCCATTGTTTTTCATCAATGATGGTGGTCAATGACGTGGTCAATTTGCTTTGATTTGCTGTAAAACGTTAATCGGTGACAGGGTACGCTGAATATAAGGCATTTCGTCACTAAGGTGACAAAAGGAATTGTCGTGTGCTTATTAATACTAGCAGAAAACATGCGTATAACGTAACAACGATCTACAACCACGTTGCAAATTTACAATAAATTTGCAATGTTGTGCTTTGCACTCGTGGGGCCCAATTTAATTATATTATGTACTGGAGCATTATTTTTGTGCTCCTATAGTAAATTGCAAGATTGAGCTCAAGCCGCGATATATTACATTTAACGCTTGTTTTCCTGATAAAAGACGTCATCAATTGTAACATGACTTTGACTTAAAGTTGCAGTTTTACCAGATTTGTATACTCAGTATTACAATTGCTTGGTCAAGCTTAAAACCAAATTGATGTATTCAAGCTGACAATGAGTAACATCCCATATTTGAACGTCATGCCGAACACCTTGTTTTTGTTGTGTAACAAAAATTTAAGTCTAGTTTTTATTATATTTTCATTTAAAGCAAGCGCAGAAACGCAATAGCATTATTTTGTTATTCATTTACATGGTCATGCATGTATGCAGCTGAAAGATTCAAAGAAACTTTAAAATAAATGTTTTGTACAATTATTAACAAAAGAAAAAGAACAATTGTCATGTGGTTTATTCTTGTGTTTATTCTTGGTTTAATACATGTAATTGAATATATTTTATTTGGAGCTGACCAGAATTCCCAGCTTTTAAGTTAGATTTCACAGTAAATAGATGGGCCTGGGGGGCAGGGCGAGGGTCAGGAATTGAACTTTCATTGGAAAAGTAAAAGAGAACAAATAATGAGTTTTGAAAGACTTTAGTCTTTAAAACAAAACAAAGAAAGATTTCATTTTTAAAACTGTCAAATATATTTGTATCCATAGCATTGGATTGGAAGGCCATCATTATTTAGGCCTAAAACTAGCAATTTACCCGTTGCGTTTATGCCAGTTTTGGTTAAACCCGGCCAAACACCATACTAACGAATAATAGTCGGGCACCGGTTTCTTGTCAACACAAGCCCTCGTAGATTGCATGACCGGAGCAGGGAATCGTGCCAAACCATGGTTGCCTTGCGTTTTGTTACGTAGTAGCTGATTAGTCAGTTGGCACGCTTGCTGCACATTCTGACCAATCACATTCGGGCTCCCAGAAGACCAACGAGTAATGGTGGATTTATCTACCGAGAATGTTAACGCTGACGGCGACGGATACTTAGGGTGCCCCTGACTGTTTCGAGTGGCTTCAGAAAAAACGACTATAGCGTATGAGTAGATTAATAATGTACCTAAACCCATGATTCAGGTTTTTCTGCACAATTTCGTTAAATGCTAGAAAAGGGACTTTTTCGGAAACCGTTATTTTTGTACAACGATGATAATTTTTCTCGTCCGATATTTCTCATTTCTGAACAATGAAAAATTCTTCCATGAATTTTGTTATTACAATGAAGCATCCCTCGTTCATAGTATTACGTTTTTATATTTTTACATGGCTGGATTTTCACAATATGATTTTTTGAAAATGTGCCCTCCAAGCTCATTATATATGCAAAACTGCCACTGCCGTGCATACGTTACAAATGAAAGGAAGCACTTTTCCGAACGCTGCGCACTGACTGGGATATACTTGTTGTTCCCTAGTGTGGTGGTTTTGGGTAAGGCCTAAAAAAAAAAATTATGTTGGCGTAACGGGCCAGAAAAAATAGGGTACATGTAGGTAGGGTTTTTGTATTTTACTTTTTAATATTTTTTTATTTTATAGTCTAGGTATATGATAGGATAGGACATTCCAGCAATATAAACCTTCAGTGTTTAAATGGCCTAGATTTTGGGAAATCTTTCCCATCATCAAACACTTGTCGCAGACTGGTTGACTTGACTATTAATGTACTAAATTATCAGCCAGCGACGATCTTCTGCATGTTGTGCAAAACATTCTGCACTCCAAAATCCCATGAACGCTATCGCCATACAATTGAAGAGAAACAGTCAGAAACGGTTTCAAACGATTATAACCGATTTCTATAGACTTTAGTTAGTAAACTTTTTCCCTTGAAAAAATAAAAATATCCAAGGTAGCCCTCCCCCCCCCCCCCCCCCCCCCCCCCCCCCCCCCCCCCCCCCCCCCCCCCCCCCCCCCCCCCCCCCCCCCCGGTTTTAGGGTAGGTTGGGTTACGCCAATGTAACCATTTTTGTTTAGGCCTAATCATCTCCCAATAAACTAACTGCAGGTGATAAAATCTGAAAGGGAGGTTACCTTTTTGGTATTTACTTTGAACTTTAATGGTCATACAAACTTACTTGGTAAGAAGCGCTGCCACTGTTCATAATGTAAAATTTTGTTAGAAATGATTCCCTTCAAAGGAGTTTGTTTTTAAATAGATGGATTTAAACACTTGAATCTGAGAAATATTTCTACATGAAACGTCTCTCATAAATATTGTGTAGTCTGATTACGGATCATTGTTCCTGCATGGAAAAATTCCACTCCAGACTTTCAGTATGGTCTCAAAAACTCTACCACCTTGCCTGACACCATCACAACAAATCACACCTTGACACTATCGCAGACTTCTTAAGTGTCAGTTTGTTATTAGCATGTAATACATTTTTGTGGAGATAACAATCACTTTTAAATCACCCAAAGCATTACAAATGTAAATATAGACCCTTTTGACTAAATAAATCAAGTCAAGCAAAATTTCTTTTGAGATGAGCCCACATAATATTTTGTCATCTATCTGTCCAATCAACCATTTCTTGGAATAACACCCTTTGTTTACACAACTCAGCAAGAACTCGTCTTCCCATAACATCTAGCTTATCCTTGCAACATCATCCTACTCAATTATCCAAATAAACAACCATGGCAAAGCCCATACCCTAATGTACATCTTACACCCGGTTCAGACAGACGCTCTAGAGTTGCGCCGAACCAAATAGATTAGGAGCGACTCTATGTCGACCCAATTAATTTTTGGTTTCAGACAGGCGAACTTGACAAAACATTTACATTAGGTTCAGCTCACGACAAGATTGACGTCTGAAACCAAGGCGCCCCAGAGTCGTTCCAAACGACTGCAACAGTCGATCTTTCAACTTCTAGCTCGTCCAGTCGCTCCTAACTGTTTGAGATGTGAAACTTTTCATGTACTTTTGGTTCGGGCGTGACTCTAGAGCGCCTGTCTGGACCAGGTGTTAGAGAAGAAGCAATCTAAAAACAATATGGTTCTCTTCACCCAGTAGTGGCCATAATTATTAGTACCAAGGCTGAGTAATTGCTGTACAATTCCTATGGGAATTCCAGGAGAGCTGTCCTAATGGATTTTTTTAGTGAAAAAAAAACAAACCTGGATGGTAAGACAATTGACATGCTATTTTGGCTAGGTGTAGTTATGGAATTTTTTTAGATAAAAAAAAAAAAATTGGCCAAGTACCAACCTTTTAATTAATAACTGTTACTCAATAAGTGAGACATGGCATCATGCAAGGTTAAAATGAATTTCTCAGGGGTTAGTTTTATTGTATCTACATGCACAAGCCCATTTTGGATTAAGTCATATTTATATTTTGGACGTGCTTGGATTAAGGGTCAATTGAACTCTGAACGTACACTAAAATCCAGGAGCTTCAGGGGGTGTTGTATCTTTAAATCATAGTTTCAATCTCTGAAGCTGTCTTCTTTGTTATTATCCCTGAAAACTAAAATTTAAGTTTTAGTGTTTTGCAGTGGACAACAGAAGAATTGTAAAGTAAAACTACAACTAGAGCTCAATTGCATTTGTGAACAAATGCAAAGCTGTTTCGCTAATAATATTTTCAAATTACTCAAGTGAATATGAAAGTTTGTTGTGTGTACATAATCAAGTTAATAAATACAATATTGAATGCCTTGTGAGATCCAATTCATTGTCTATATATCTTGTAAAACTGTACCTTTAATTTAACATAACATGGCGAATGATGACGTCATGATGACGTCAATTATTAGTCGAATCAGTTATGACATATCAAGCCTGTTTAAAAAATAATTTGGATTAAAGCATGTTCCGTTAGTAATTTCTGACTTAAAGGGGCAAAAAATGAAAAAATCATAACAAATCGTGTGATGACGTCATCATGACGTCATTGCAGGTTTGACAGGAACTTGCCATTATCTAACGACTTGCCAAGTGTCAACGTAATCAGACCTATACTTTTGGAGATATACGACTTCAAAAGGTGCACCTTTAATGTCACGTAACGTGATCCCTGATGACGTAATCAATCTAAAACTTCATACATATGTTGCCTGCCTGACGGTCATCATGTGTATCAATTTTGAAGCGATTACAAAAAACTTCGCCACACACATCTTCTCAAAGTGCATTTTGAACAGTTTTCCAACTGCCGCTAGAGGGCGCTCTTTAATATTATTACGTCATCGGTATTTTGTTTTGAAAGTACATCTTAGCCGCACACTAACATCGTTAAAAGCAACTTCATAACTTTTGTCACTTTTGAATTACGAGGGCACTTCCGGTTTTGACCGGTTTCGACCGGAAGTAGAGGTCACGTGAGGTCACGCACACTGAATAAAATGAAGCCCTAATTAATCCCTACCCAATCCTGTAAACATAATTCTACGGTCTCTTGTGGCTGATTTGATACGGATTTTCAAATATTTAAATTATAAACCTTTAAGATGATGTCACGTGACAGGTGATGACGTCATCATGACGAATTTGTTTTAGGACTTTCCTTGCACCAATGCCTTTCATCACTGAAAGTTTCATTGCAATTGCTCTATAGGAACTATGCAAAAGGCCGCTTAGAACGAATTGTGCGTTATTTCAATGACTTCCGGAAGTCTGAAACAGACAAATTAAAACTAGAGCTTAATTGCATTTGTGCACAAATGCAGAGCTGTTTCGCTAATAATATTTTCAAATTACTCAAGTGAATATGAAAGTCTTTTTGTATTCTAAGCAGTTATAATGTATCAAGCCTGTTTAAAAAAGAATTTTGATTATAGCATGCTCCGTTAGCAATTTATGACTTAAAGGGGCAACAAATGAAAAAATCATAACAAATCGTGTGATGACGTCATCATGACGTCATTACAGGTTTGACAGGCACTTACCATTATCTAACGACTTGCCAAGTTTCAACGTCATCAGACCTATACTTGTGGAGATATACGACTTCAAATAGTGCACCTTTAATGTTACGTCACGTGACCCCTGATGACGTAATCAATCTAAAACTTTGTACATATGTTGGCTGCCTGACGGTCATCATATGTATCAATTTTGAAGCGATTACACAAAACTTCGCAACACACATCTTCTCAAAGTGCATTTTGAACAGTTTTCCAACTGCCGCTAGAGGGCGCTCTTGTGTATCGTGACGTCATCGGTATTTTTTTTTAACTGCACACTATTGCTGGACACTAACATCGTTGAAAGCATTTTCATAGCATTTAGCACTTTTGAATTACGAAGGCACTTCCGGTTTCGACCGGAAGTAGAGGTCGCGTGAGGTCACGCACACTGAATAAAATGAAGACCTAATTAATCCCTACCCAATCCCACAAACAGAAACCTACGGTCTCTTGTGGCTGATTAGATATAGATTTTCAAATATTTAAAATAGAAACCTTTAAGATGACGTCACGTGACAGGTGATGACGTCATCATGACGAATTTCTTTTAGGACCTTCCTTGCACCAATACCTTTCATCACTGAAAGTTTCATTCCAATTGCTCTTTAGGAACTATGCAAAAGGCCGCTTAGAACGAATTGTGCGTTATTTGAATGACTTCCCCCTTACAAAAATATCATGTGGTATTCCTGTGGTATACCACACAGTTGTACCACAGGAAATACCATAGAAAATACCACAGGAAAATACCACAGGAAAAATACCACAGGAAAATACCACAAAATAATCCTGTGGTTTTTTGGCCCATTACCACAGGACAATACCACACAGAAATTACCACACAGGAGTACCACACAGCAATACCACACATCAGTACCACACAGCAATACCACACATCATTACCACACAACAGTACCACATAGCAGCAATACCACACAGCATTACCACACAGCAATACCACAGCAATACCACACAGCAATACCACACAGCAATACCACACAGCAATACCACAGCAATACCACACAGCAGTACCACACAATAGTACCACACAGCAATACCACACAGCAATACCACAGCAATACCACACAGCAGTACCACAGCAGTACCACACAGAAATACCACACAGCAGTACCACAGCAATACCACACAGAAATACCACACAGCAGTACCACAGCAATACCACACAGCAGTACCACAGCAATACCACACAGCAATACCACACAGCAATACCACACAGCAGTACCACAGCAATACCACACAGCAGTACCACACAGCAATACCACACAGCAGTACCACAGCAATACCACACAGCAGTACCACAGCAATACCACACAGCAGTACCACAGCAGTACCACACAGCAATACCACACAGCAGTACCACAGCAATACCACACAGCAGTACCACAGCGATACCACACAGCAGTACCACACAGCAATACCACAGCAATACCACATTTGAGCGTGGGAACAAGCAGAAATTGCAAGTTGGTACTATTATCTTCGTTTATGAGTGGTTACTGAGTAAACCCCCTGTTGAAGAGAAAAAGACTGTAAGATACGACTGGAGCATAATTGGTCTAAAAGGGCGAAAATGTGTCAAAGCTGGTAAACATTTCCTTCAATGTTTCACTAGAGTAAAGGCATGGAATGAACTTAAAGGAACATTACAGAATTGGTAAGACAAAATATACTATAAGATCACAGATTAACATAAAACTTACACGGTCTAATGATGATGATAGTAGAAAACATCCCTTGAAATATTTCTGTCTGAAATGCCATATTTGATGAGAAATAAATGAAACAAATTTCCGATTTGAGTTTACCCTTACAAAAATGTCCTGTGGTATTACCACATAAAATTACCACACAAATTACCACACAAATTACCACAGGAACATTCCTGTGGTATTCCTGTGGTTTTTTTGGGACATTACCACAGGACAGTTACCACAGGATTACCACACGCCAGTTACCACAGGAATACCACACGCCAGTTACCACAGGAATACCACAAGCCAGTTACCACAGGAATACCACACGCCAGTTACCACAGGAATACCACAGGCCAGTTACCACAGGAATACCACAGGCCAGTTACCACAGGCCAGTTACCACAGGAATACCACAGGCCAGTTACCTCAGGAATACCACATGCCAGTTACCTGTGGTATTCCTGTGGTTTTTGGGGACATTACCACAGGATTACTACGCCAGTTACCACAGGAATACCACATGCCAGTTTCCACAGGAATACCACAGCCAGTTACCACAAGGATAACCACACGGCAATTAAAAAATATGTTGTTTTTAAACTCATTTTACTATGATACAAGTGCAATTGTCCTGCAGTTTCATTTACGTTTTAAACTTAGGAAAAAACATAGTTTTTTTTGTATTGGACAGTAAGTCTTGGAAATAACAACACCACAGGATTAATCTCTTTTTGGAATATTTATCTTGGGTAAGTAGCTAGCCCAAACCCAATGCTGGTCCTGTGAGAAATGCCACCATGCTCCATTTCTAGGTTTCTGTTGATGATGATTTAGTCACCTTCCTCAGAGAGAGAAGCACAAAGAACTGTAAAAGAAAAAAATTGGGAAATGTGTGTTAGAAAAATTGTTAACATTTGCCAAAACTATATGGTTTGCACAACTCTGCGGTCTGCGATGGTATTAATGTATGTACAAGCATGGCAGTATAACCATAGAGACTTACCAGTAACAAGCCCAAACCACCATGAAGTTATTGATTGAATATAAATTATAATTAAATTTGAAAGACCCAACTGTTAAGTTTAATTAAACCCAGTCATGTTACTTAAGAGTAGCAATCAAAAATTATAAATGTTGCGCTAATCAGTTAAGGGGTTTTAGTGGATGACTGCACTTCCCAATAACATGAATAAAACCCAGGATTTTCCATCAAGAAAAAATAACACTCACTGGTATTTGGTAGACTAGAAAACTACATACCCCAACCTGACTGACAGTGAAACACCAAAAGTACTTGTACACATGTGCACTTCTACAAGAAAATTATAATTAAAATCACGTTTTCAACAAAACACTTACCAAAATCATGCTAAATATTGCTACTGAGTGCTAGTTCTGTAAGTGTAGGCTGTAGTTCTGCTGCAGGCACAACTTCCCGATCTAAGTGATCCCTGGTGATGCTGTGCTGATCACCGATGATTCTTTATTTTTCTTGTGTTTTACTGTTTAATTCACATCCTATCAGCATATCAGTTTCAAACTATCTGCTTTTAAAATTAAATTGTACTGCAAAAACCTTCGACTTTAAAATGGGAAGCTTTAATAATTTACACTAAAACATCAACAAGTCAGTACATTTCAACCGTCGGCTGGAACTGTTGAGTTTTGATTTCAAACTGATGACTCATCATGGAAGAGAAGGGGCTCTAACCACAAATGTGTTCATTTTACATACGCGAAGTCAGGGTGGTGATCAAGTGGTATAGCGCCCTCTTGTGGCAGCACTATGTGACATTTGTCTTAAATAAACTTGCGCAGTCCTTTTACTGCTTTAGATATGCAATCTAGTGACTGCATAGTTATTACCATATCCAAGTGTAGAATATTTTTTCTTTTACTCAAATTGCTTTGTTTTTATAGTATGCATTATAACAACTCAAGGGTAAATAAGGTGACATCCTGTTATAAGTTTACACTTCAGTCGTTATGACAAGTTACTTTGTAAAGTAAAACTTAAACTCGCACTGATCGATGCTCACTATAAATTATAATTCTGCAGTCTTTCGTTTTAGCACAAATTTGTCTGTATTAAAACCAGTGTTTACAACTGTGTTCTTTAAGTTTGGAGTAGTGAAACTGCAGTGACTAAGTAAAGAATGGTAATGCAACATCAAATACAGGAATATTACAAAGTAATTTGAGTATTACAGTGATATTACAATAAAAACCACATGCCAGTTACCACAGGATTACCACACGCAAGGTACCACAGGACTACACAGCCAGCCTGTTGACATCACAAGAGTAAGCGATGTATACCCTCAAGAGTTCCTGTGGTACTTATATTCCTGTGGTATTTTGTGTGGTAACATCAGGTACCACAGGAAATATCATCTTTACCACAGCCAGCCCGTTGACATTACCACATGAGTTCCTGTGGTACTTAATATTCCTGTGGTATTTTGTGTGGTAACATCAGGTACCACAGGAAATATCATCTTTACCACAGCCAGCCCGTTGACATTACCACATGAGTTCCTGTGGTACTTAATATTCCTGTGGTATTTTCTGTGCTACACTACCATTTGTACCAGTACAACAGCAGTGCTGTATAGTATTTTTGTGGTATAATTTTTCTCTGTGGTATTTCCTATGGTATTTTTTAGTACCACATGAGTACCACAGGCTACACCTCTGCAGTACCACAGGAATCTGTGTGGGGTTTTAACCCGTGTGGTATTTTCTGTGGTATTACAATGTACCATACAAGTACCACAGCACTGCTGTGTGGTATTTTGTGGTATAATTTTTTTTCTGTGGTATTTCCTATGGTATTTTTAGTACCACATGAGTACCACAGGCTACACCTCTGCAGTACCACAGGAATCTGTGTGGGGTTTTAACCCGTGTGGTATTCTGTGGTATTACAATGTACCATACAAGTACCACAGCACTGCTGTGTGGTATTTTGTGGTATAATTTTTTTTCTGTGGTATTTCCTATGGTATTTTTAGTACCACATGAGTACCACAGGCTACACCTCTGCAGTACCACAGGAATCTGTGTGGGGTTTTAACCCGTGTGGTATTATTACAATGTACCATACAAGTACCACAGCACTGCTGTGTGGTAGTTTTGTGGTATAATTTTTCTCTGTGGTATTTCCTATGGTATTTTTAGTACCACATGAGTACCACAGGCTACACCTCTGCAGTACCACAGGAATCTGTGTGGGGTTTTAACCCTTGTGGTATTTTCTGTGGTATTACAATGTACCATACAAGTACCACAGCACTGCTGTGTGGTAGTTTTGTGGTATAATTTTTCTCTGTGGTATTTCCTATGGTATTTTTAGTACCACATGAGTACCACAGGCTACACCTCTGCAGTACCACAGGAATCTGTGTGGGGTTTTAACCCGTGTGGTATTTTCTGTGGTATTACAATGTACCATACAAGTACCACAGCACTGCTGTGTGGTATTTTGTGGTATAATTTTTTTTCTGTGGTATTTCCTATGGTATTTTTAGTACCACATGAGTACCACAGGCTACACCTCTGCAGTACCACAGGAATCTGTGTGGGGTTTTAACCCGTGTGGTATTTTCTGTGGTATTACAATGTACCATACAAGTACCACAGCACTGCTGTGTGGTAGTTTTGTGGTATAATTTTTCTCTGTGGTATTTCCTATGGTATTTTTAGTACCACATGAGTACCACAGGCTACACCTCTGCAGTACCACAGGAATCTGTGTGGGGTTTTAACCCTTGTGGTATTTTCTGTGGTATTACAATGTACCATACAAGTACCACAGCACTGCTGTGTGGTATTTTGTGGTATAATTTTTTTTCTGTGGTATTTCCTATGGTATTTTTAGTACCACATGAGTACCACAGGCTACACTTCTGCAGTACCACAGGACTTTGTGTGGTACTTCATTATCCCTGTGGTATTTTCTGTGGTATTATGCAGTACCACAGGAATACCACAGGAATACCACACGATATTTTTGTAAGGGCCGGAAGTCTGAAAAATACAAATAAAAGGAAAAACAAAAACTCTAACAAAAACAATAGCTGTTTCGCTGCGCTTGCCGCGAAACAGCTAAAAAAACCAATAAAAACAAAAACTCTAACAAAAGCAATAGCTGTTTCGCTGCGCTTGCTGCGAAACAGCTAATTATTTTTAAGCATTGGCTCAACACCTAAACAGCTCAAAGAAATTGGGCAAGGAGCATTTCTGGTTCAACCATTTTGAAGTTATTGTTATACTTTGTATCTAATTACAACCAAATGTAAACATTTTGTGTTTATCAGAAGCAACATAACCTTGCTGCACATCTGTGGGAACTTGAAGGGATGGACTATGAGAGACAGTAGGCAGGGGGGACACACCATGGACCACTTACATGCAAGCTTTCAGGCAGCTGGCCATGAAGTAGTGATTGGCACGGCCAAATGAAAGAAATCTTGGCATATTTCTAGAGTAACGGTTTCCACTTTTTATTGCAAGACAGGCTCTTGAAAAGTGATTATTTAACTATTTTTAATATAATTAATGATAATTTGATGAAATAAATTGTACCCAAAAGTGAAACTAAATTCTGGATTAAGAAGACGCAATCATACGCACTGGTTTGCTCCATTTTGAGTAAATCATGATGTTATAAATTATATCAAAAGAAATTTTCTTGATCCCATGCACTATGTTATATAAACAAAAAGAAATGTTCTTGATCCCAAGCACGCAGCCTGTTATAAAAGTTTAAATGCCTAACGTTCCCAATTCTTTGGGGAGGAGGCTGTCCATGTCTGGTTTTCACCTCTGAACAGATAGATTGCCCATTCACTGTGTGTTATTGATAACTGGTTGGCAACCAAACTTTTTAACAGCAGCATACAATTGATCGCATGAGTACGGTGTACATGTATAGTATACATGTAGATTGTAGATTGTTTGATCTAGCCAACACTAAACAGTGTGTTTCTGGAAACTAACAGCCTCCTGCTTGCAAAGTAAGAAAATGCCTGTGGCCTGGATATGTGAACAAATTCTTAATCAAGTACTGAATTGTTGTTTCTGCATGTATCATAATAATTCGCCTGATGTAAGGAGTAAAGTAAAGTAGGTTGGAGTTGTATGGGATGTTTATAAGTGGGAGAAGTGGTACGACTTGATCGTACTTTTAAAACTTAGCGTTTTAGACATACATGTAGATGGTGGGCTGTAATGTCGACTGTGATAAGACCGAAATGGGCCATGAGGCGCGATACTCTGTGATACTACGTTTCCGAGCAGAAAATTAGCCGGCACTAAATTTGGGCTAGTGACAACCCTGCAAGTACTGTGTAAATTATTCAGAGTTTTGACATGATTTAACCCTTACAGTGCCGGCCTCGCTTTGGTAATTCTGTATCCACAGGCCGGCAATTTATTTTTAATTTTTTTGGTCGATTAGTAGAACGTATAGGAACGTTGACGGCCTGTGGATCAAGATTCAGTATGACGTTTCAGAACGTTGGCGGCGCTCCTAGGGTCCTTACGGTGTCGGCAGCGTTTTGGCAATTCTTTTTCCACAGGGCAATTTATTATTTGTTTTGGTTGAGTAGTAGAAAGTAAGGGAACGTTGGCGGCCTGTGGATGGGTATTCAGTATGACGTTTCAGAATGTCGGCGGCACTCGAAGGGTTAAGATAACCATTTTGTTGTACAGTGTATGGTCATGGATGCTCTATAAATAGAGAGACAAGCAATTCCCACCAAAAACCCTCTGGTTGACCTCAATGTATAACATATCAATTTGGGTAAAAAATGTATTTGAGATTGGCCCAAAGATTGTACTGATACTGTGTGTTTGACATGTGAAACTGTCCAGACATGTTTTGTATTGGGATGTAGTTCTTGAGTCTTGCATGTTTTTTAGCCAACTTGGAATAAGTTTTTTATGGGCATTGTTTTATCCATATAAGTGGGCCAACATCAATTTAATTTTTAGAAAACCTGATTGAATGTCTGGTCATATACTTTCAGTGGATATAATTGTATGCAATGTATTTTACTTACATGTGTGTGTGAGGAATTGTTTTTGTATCTTGTTTGTAGTAAGTCAAATTATGAGATTGAGATTCATTTGGTTTAAAGTTGTGAATCAATGTACATGTAATTCATTTAATTTTCATAAATCCTTTCTAGATCACACTTGTATTTGTTTTGTTTTGTGGTTGGCGTGTATCACAACACACTGTGTGTAGTGACTACTTGACATTGATCCCTGTGATCTATCTCAACTATTGTTAATTAAAAGCTGATATCGTTGTTATTTTGACCACTCAGGTCGCGTACACTGTAGTCATAAAGTAGGGATCCTATAGGGAACCCAAGTGTACCCTCAATAATCAAGAGTGTACTCCAATTTTGTTCTTAACATATTTACAACGATAACTTAACTTTGGGGTCGCAACCTGTAGACTCACTCTCTTTTCTATTTCTAGCTTTGAATTTTGGTTTGTATTTTTCTCCAATTTGTGGGGAACTTGGCTCTGGCCATACTTCAAATAATTTTCATTTGGGAGGGATAGTCTTAGAACTCTTTGTGAGTATTGCTTTGCAATCACACAAACAAGTGACTGTGTTTCTACTGTTAATGTGCAGTAGTATTCCCTTGACCGGCCTCCTTCCCGTGTCTCTTCATTTTCAAAATATTTTATGTCAATATCAAAACTTGCTGTTTTGTTATCTGAAATCTAAATTTAACCTTTGTTTGCTTTCAGCTACATGGAAACACAGTTTGAAAAACAGATACAGGAATTGCACCAGTTCTGGTTCTAGGACATACAGGATGGTGTGGAGAAGGTGCACTAAACCCTCCAAAATGCTGGACAATTCAACACCTTATTGGAAGGCGCTATGGATCAGAGATCACCAAGCCCTCCTGATCAGAGATCACCAAGCCCTTCTGATGTATGGTTCTCAGTGCCCCCTGTCTGAGGACAAGTCACAGAGCATCATACAGGGAACAGACTCTGGCTCACTTCATTACTGGAATGGGTATGTCAAATGGTTTTTTTCAAATATCATTAACTCATTTACCTCCCTGGACACAGCGTGACATCTGTCATTCACTCATTGTTTAGAGCTTGATTTCTAAAATTCAAGCCAGTGTTATGCCCTCTCATAAAGCCTAAGTTTATGTTATACTTCCCTCTAATCATTCCAAAACAATCTCTTTAAAAACATTTCAAGTTCATGTTGTAATGTACAAATCAGGGGTAGCCCTTAACAGTAACAGTCCTTCTTCTAGGTGCGATCGCACCTGCACGCCATCGCCACATAAAAGCTGTCCCAGGATTGTGAATAATCACATGCCTGATCCCTCTAACATGCACACCGCGGCACATTTTTGGCTTAATCGTACTTCATAGTTTGTACAATAAAATAACGTCGTAAAATTTAAATCTGTATTGTTCTTTGATTCTACCACATTTGTCTTACTGCAATATTGTCTGGGCCAATAACTTCAACTCTAGAATTGATAAATTGGTTAGGTTGCAAAAAAAAGCTGTCCGTATTGTCTCCAAGGCACAATTTAGAGACCACACCACACCATTATTTCGCAAATTTAATCTTCTTACTCTTGCCAATATCAACAGCCTCCAACAAAATTTGTTCATGTTCAAATTCTTCAATAATTCACTCCCTCCCACTCTGCATAATCTTTTTCAGTTAAACAGATCAGTTCACGGTTATAATACACGGTCTTGTTCTAAAGTTCACATTCCGCTCGTTAAAACCACTCTCTCTCAACAATTTATTACGTTCTCAGGCCCTGTTAACTGGAACAGTCTCCCTGTATCACTTTGTAAATGTAAAACAATCGCTCTTTTCAAACAAAAACTGAAATATGCTTTAATCCACCAGCCGTTTCAGTAAACTCTTTAACTATTTTTTACTGTTACTGGAACCCCCCCCCCCCCCCCCCCCACTGAATTATATCTCATCTTACTATTGTTGCTAGTCGTCGATGTACACGTAAACACACACTGTAACTGTAACTCGTTGTACTTGTTGTAGGTGTTATTTTGTTTATTCGTCTATTGTAAAGCTGTTTTGTTTCGTTTTGTAGGCTGTTCCTTGACAAGCCCCGCTTTTTGGAACGTGCCTCCACATTCATATATAATTGACTGTACTTTTTGATGATGATATGTGGAAATAAACGTTGCTTTGAATTGAATTGAAGCATTACCATAACATTAGTAATTTTCCCAACGAAACAACAAAGGGAGTGCAGCACTAATACTGGCACGGTCAGTGCAATCATGGTTCGATTGATACGCTTTGACAGCACAGCTACAGTGATGATTGTGAGGAAGTACCAATACTAGGAACGTATACACGCAGATCACTCAAAGCTACTCGTTTACCACTCAAGTTTTGCGGGTAGCGTTCGAGCTAGTTTCGAGCGGTGTCGAGCGCTATCATTTTGTCCCCAAAATTACACGCAATCAATGCCTTGCGAGGAGCGCTCATGCGCAAAATCTGACCTCGGGGGATTCAGCGTCAAAACCCAAGTGTACTATGCAGTTGCCTGACTTGACCGCAAATACAGAATAATGTCAGTAGACTCAGTAGTAAATAGACTGTCATTTGAAAATTAACTTCCATTAAAAAAATCCACTTCTATTTAAAAAAAGAACAAAAAAACTCGGCTGGAATTATTATAATTTACATCATTAAAAACAATTACGTGACAAAAATTCTACACCGGTACTTAATGCACTTCCATTAAAAATTTACAGGGCAGGCATTATACAGTCATCCTCCGTTGAAAATATTACCGGCAGGCCTAGGCTACAGGGCAGGAATTCGATAGGTTTTACTCCATTGAAAAAACTACGGGACGGGACCAGTACTTAAACAATACGGGCGGGAATTCTACAATCCACTTCTATTTGAAAAAGGAGGTGAAAATTCAGGGCGGGAATTCAATATTTTACTCCATTAAAAAAATTAACGGCGCGGGAATTCTACAGAGCTGGTGCTTAAATATATACGGACGGAAATTCTACAAACCATCTAAAAACTACCAGTGCGGGAATTCTAAATTTAGCCTCCGTCAAAACAATTTGACAGGAATTCTATAGTACCATACAGGGAAGAAAATACTGCATGAGCGGGGATTCCAAATTTTACTTCATTTAAAAAAAAGGGGGGAAAAGCGGGACGGGAATTCTACAGTACCGCTATACTAAAAATGCTGGCGGAAATTCTACAATGTTTTTCAATTTAAAATTTACAGGGTAGGAATTCTATAATTATTATTCTCCATTAAAAAAATAACAGGGCGGGAATTCTACAGAGCTGGTGCTTAAATATATACGGACGGAAATTCTACAAACCATCTAAAAACTGCCAGTGCTGGAGTTCTTAAATTAGCCTCCGTCAAAACAATTTGACAGGAATTCTACAGTACCGTACGGAGAAGAAAATACTGCATAAGCTGGAATTCAATGTTTTTTAATTCATTTTAAAAAAATGGGAAAAAGCGGGACTGGAATTCTACAGTAGGGCAATTCCAGCGTGACTGACATTACGTTTTTTACTAATTTTGAATATTAAGTCAGCTCTGATGTCTAAAACAATACAGCCATCTGACCATGTTTCGCATAGGGGATACTAGGACCTGAATACACAATACAGCATTGAAACTTTGAAATTTCAAGTTCAGCTTTTTTGACTAGGCGGGTTGTTTACTGTCGTGACTGACATTACAAAAAGCGACGCAACCCAAAAAATTTCTACATGTTTTTGAAACTTCTCTTCAAGTTAAAAGTGCTACAGATCTAAATCCATATGAACATTATTTATAACTAATAGGATAACTAACACATGTAGTAAAATGGGAAAAGCAGTTCTTGAATTTTTTGACAAATATGAAACTTAACCTTTGTGACTGACATTACTGTGACTGACATTACGCATTCATAATACCTGCTAAAATAACAATAATATCAGTTTAACACTAAACAAATAAATTTTCTGTCAACAAGAGAAGTATCAATTAACTGTTTATTTTGTATTTAACAGAATAATTTAAGTTGAAGATGTTTAAGGATCACAGGACCCACCCATTACTGGATGGAGGGGAGGGGCAGAGCACAACACTAAAACATGGAGGGTGGTGGGACAATTGTGGATACCCACTATAAAGGTTGAAACATGCATTATGTGATAAAATGTATCAAACACAGTAGTAGTAGTAGTAGTTGGCAGACGTCTGTCGCGGACGACAATGTCAAGTTTAGATGTATCCATCAAGGACAATTAACTTTCTCTCCTCATCTTGTTGTCTGTTTGTTTGTGATCGTGTCTCATCCCATCATACAGCGTAGACCTCCAGCTGGAACGGTTGCTGGCCAACTGAGGCCATGACCAGGTGGGGATTTCAAAGTCTACCAAATCCCTCTTCAAGACATCTTTGAAACGTAGTTTGGGACGTCCAACTGGTCGGCCTCCATTTTCGAGGACTCCATAGAGTATGGAGCGGGGGATTCGGTGTGATTCCATACGGGTCACATGACCTGCCCAGCGGAGACGGATGAACTTGAGCCTTGATGACAATGGCTGAGATTTGGTTATCTTGAACAGTTCCTCATTGGGTAGTTTGTCCTTCCAGGTGACTCCCAGAATGGAACGGAGACATCTTGTGTGGAACGCACTCAGTCTGCTTTCTTGACTTCTGTATGTCGGCCAGGTTTCAGCACCGTAAAGCAGTACACTAAGCACACAGGCATCATAGATGCGGACTTTGGTGCAGATGGAAAGTTGTTTGTTATTCCATACACGCTTAGAAAGGCGCCCAAATGTAGAAGCAGCCCTTCCAAGCCGAACAGAGATTTCCGGGTCAAGAGTAGCGTTGGAGGTAATTGCAGAGCCGAGGTATGTGAACTTGTTTACTCGGTCCAGTGTAGTGTCATTGACGGTGAACTGGTGGTTGTCAAATAGCTCAGAGGACAGGGTCACAGTCTTCTTCAGGCTGATAGTTAACCCAAAGTCGGCACAGGACCGTGAGAACCCATCAAGCAGCTCCTGAAGTTGACTGGGACTGTTTGCACATAGTGCTGCATCATCAGCATAAAGTAGTTCTCTAGTGACGAAATGTTGCACTCTGGTTTTTGCTTTGAAGCGAGATACATTGAAGAAATTACCGTCATCCCTTGTAAGAAGTGATACTCCAGTAGAGGCAGGTAGATTGATGAAGGCCCTCCGAAACATGAAGGAGAAGTATACACCAAACAGCGTCGGAGCCAATACGCACCCCTGCTTGACTCCTCTATTGATCGGAAATGTGTCAGATAGGTCGCCATCATACTGGACACAACCCTGCATCCCCTCATGAAAGGATCTTATCAGAGATAGTAGAGTTGGTGGGCAACCTGCCTTCTGAAGGACAACAAATAGAGATTGGCGATCGACAAGATCAAATGCCTTTGTTAGATCCACAAAAGCTAAGTGCAGTGGCTGTTGCTGTTCACGAGCTTTTTCCTGCAGTTGCCTCACAGAGAATATCATGTCTGTTGTTGATCGACCTGCTCTGAAGCCGCATTGAGCTTCTGGGTAGATCTCCTCCGCAAGAACTTGTAAGCGGGCAAGAATCAGCCGAGCTAGCAGTTTCCCAGTGACACTCAGGAGAGAGATACCTCTGTAATTATCACAGTCTCCTCGATCTCCTTTTCGTTTGTACAACGTTGTTATTTTTGCATTCTTGAACTCCTGAGGTACACTTTTGGCAGACCAACAAAGGGAAACAAGGTGGTGTAGTTTCTCAGCTAAGGGTTCAATGCCAGCTTTCAGAAGTTCCGCAGAAATGGCATCTGGGACATATAAAAACACTTAAAACATAAGTTGACTTTTTGTTGTTATTTTGAATTCAGGAGGAAGTTTCTATTGAAGAAAATGGATAGGAAGGGGTGCTCCCCTTTTTAGTAAAATAATGTAAGTCAGTAAAACGATCATTGTGTTGCTTTTTAGGTGCGTGAAAGAATTAAGAGAAGAAAAGACATGTATAATTTAAAAAATTATTTCATAATTCTCAAGCAATGTTGTAACTCGGGACATTTAACAAGACTGCTGAACACACATGCCTTCATTTGTTTACATATAGCTTGGAAAATCAGGACATAATAGTATGTACCACTAAAATAAAAGTCTTGCGATATTTCCAAAGGCACACGTGGGGAAGTTTACTGCAAAGTAGTACTACGTATACATGTGTACGCTTTGGTTTGAGCTCAGCAAACTTGCTTTTCCCAACTTTGACATGTGGATACTCTTCGATGAATATGGCATACACCTCCTTAATGGGATGGAGGTCAAGTGTCAAACTTGTTGTCTGGCCTTAGAACCGTCATTTTAGCGAATAATCAAAAAATGTTGTCTTCCTGGAGCTTGGTAGAAAGATCAAAGATCTCACCAAGTTAGATGTTTTATCCCGATGGAAGTCTTGTTTCTCACCATTGGTTTTATAGATGGAGATGACCATGCTTCCATAAACATACTATGAATCACAGCATGGCACACATCCTTTTGCCTTCTTGGTGTAGATGGAATGTTCTGTTCAGAGCTCGATTTGTTCGCTTACATGCCTAATCTGAAAGCTAATTATTACTCTATTAATGGTGACTTTGAAGGAGATTGATCAGATGACTGTGTTGCTCTCTGCTTCTTCAGTTTGAAACACCTTGATTTTTTGATAACAGCACTATGTCCAGAGTTTCTTCTGATCAGTTTTAGATAGCTTCTCTCTTTGTCTTTTTGTTTACCTACACATACTTTTCCTTTGTTTTCCTTGTATGCCTCAATCCCTTTCTTTCAATGTTGCATTCAGCCTGTCTCTCTGCTGCTGTTTTTGGCCTCCTTACTCTCTCATAAAACTTGTGTAGCATGAGACTCTTGTAATAATTATGCCCCTATTGAAAAACAACAAATTGTCTCAAATTACTTTTACTTCAATCAAATGAAAATATTCATGATGAATAATGTGTCGAAAATGGGGTACATTTAACAATTCACTTACCTGTAAAAAATAGGTAATGAAATATTTAAAATATAAATTATGATGGATCCAAGAACATTGTTTCAGGATTACATGAGCTTAATTAAGCTCCATTGAGGGTAATAGCCAAGTTATTAGTCCATCCTCTGTTCAAAATTGATTCCATTGACTCATGTAGTAACGTGACCGACATTACAATTATCGTGACTGACATTACATGTGACTGACATTACACTTTTGTTCAATTAATCCAATCTTTAATTAACAATTAATTTACCCACTTGATAACATAATTGCACTACCCAGATCCCAAACCAAGAAAAATATTTAGGGCAGATTGTTATTGCTATCATGTATGCTTTTATGGAAAAAATCTTTGTTTTTTGTGACTGACATTACATGTTCCTTAGCCTGAATCGTTATGTTGATGGCCTATCCAGGGTACTGACATTAATTTCATATTTATAAAAGTTATTTCTTAAAAATAGACCCTGAGAGCTGTTATTTTAACACAAAATTTAAATAAAAACCATTAGGAAACAAGTTTTGTGTTCTTACCTTTGATTGGTGGCCTAAATGTAGTGTCAACTAGTTCAGACTGCTGTAACTAGCCCTGGACGATATCGTAAATTTTGACTGGCGATATATCGTCGGGTTAATATTGCCGATATGTCGATATGTCGATATATCGTGAAAAAAATTTCGAACACGGAAAAACGGTTTTACCGCGCGCAGGGACGACATGAGCAATAGAATAACAAACAAGACATGACTGTATGGATAAACCGCTGAAAAAAAATCACTGAATTTAATATCCATATTCCATGAAAACAAAACGTCTTACATTTTTATGTGCTTTTTATAACTGGCTCCGACACAATTAATTCATGGTTTTACCTCAACGATTGAACGTTGCGCTCTCTAAAAGCTGGTGCCTCGACGTTTATTCCGATCACGTACATGTGTGTGTTATGTAAACGTTCTACCGACGTGTCCCGACCACGCAGTGATTTCTCATCAAGGGAATTTCCCTCGCTATTTCGCTCCCACGGCTACACGCTCTTCCTTCATCCCCTTACTATAAAGTTTACTAAGTTAGGAGCAAGCACATCTGCGGGTTCGAGGTGACAAATACTATTGAAGGCAGCGCTGTGAAAAGCATGACGTCATAATTATTCACGCCAATCTAGTGAATTTCGGCCAATCGGAAAGCGGCCAGTCAGAAATCGGCCAATCAGCCTGTGCATCACGTTCGGCGTTACCACGAATAAAAAAAAACGACCATGGCTAGATGGGAAGACGTACACAATGGGACCAGTTTCCTTCGATATATATTTAGAAGCCCCATTTCATTCAACTGAGTCTGATTTTGCGGCATTTACATAAAAAAAAACCTGGCGTTTACAAATATTCAGGCCTGTTCGCCGTCCAAATTATAAAAAATGGAACCCTTTGAACGGAAAAAGCGTGATTAAGTTTTCTTTAAAACCATAATCTAAATCGTCTATTTTATATAATATCGCGATATTTTTAAAAACCATCATCGACATTGTCGATATTGTTTCAATATCGAATAGCGACGATAATATCGTCATATCGTCCACCCTTAGCTGTAACTTACAAAATAAATGGTCTAGATTATTTTGTTTTTCAATTCTAGAAACTTCAGAATATACCCTATTAATATTGCAAAAGATAATTGAGGAAAAAGCATTTTGAAATGTTGACCCTCGTGTCGCACTTGCATGGAATTGCCCAGTAGGCCTACCACTATACTTAAAAATGCTGGCGGAAATTCTACAGTGTAGGTCTACTTCCATTAAAAATTTACAGTGCGGGAATTCTACAATTATTCTCCATTAAAACAATTGCGGGCCGGAATTCTACAATTATTTTCAAAAAGAAGAACTTGGGGCGGGAATTCAATATTTTACAAAATCACGGAATGGGAATTCTACAAAATTTTAATTCATTAAAAAAAATGGGAAAAGGCGGGACGGGAATTCTACAGTACATGTACCGCTTTACTAAAAAATGCTGGCGGAAATTCTACAATGTACTTCCATTTAAAATTTACAGGGCGGGAATTCTACAATATTATTCTTCATAAAAAAAATTACGGTCGGGAATTCTACAATCAACTTCCATTAAAGTAATACAGGGCAGGAGATGTATAAAGTTGAAATGGGTGTCGATATTGTATTGGAGTTTGTCTTTGGACACGTGGAGATTGTTTGGGGCCATGGGTTCCAATTCACTCAGTGTTCCTTTTAATCAATATAAATACAGACAAAAATGTTCGTATAGCTGTTTTGGAATATCGGACAAGCGGTTGACCGAGTCAACTCGAGACAAGTCGTATACGTTATAAGCCAAGGCGTTCGTTGAGACAAGTCGACTCTGTAGTAGAGACACATGTAGGAAAAACTTTGGCCCCTGTCCACGCAAAAAAGTATACTGACCTCAGTGCACTGCATAGTTTATCTCTCATTTAATTTCACCACGCAGGTCAATGGACATAATGGGGATCATATAACATGCACTTTATTTATTGTCTGTCCACACAAATACATGTAAGAGTTGCTAAAATGGAACATCATGACGTAAAAAAAATAGAAGACAAGCCTTGGCACTTAACGAACAGCTGTCTCATTAATACAATAATATTAAATACTGTAACAGGAATAAGTGTATGTTGAAATCTCCCCTATTGATAATAATGTTTTGGTCCGATCTTCAAACAGTCTCCAAACAGCTTCTTAAATTTTTGAGTGCGCTTCCGGTTTTACTCTTTCTATGCGTCTTGTAAACACATTTTTGCTTCTACAGATTCGAACGAAAGAAACTAGACTCCCTGCGTGGAGAGTTTGGTAATTTTTTTTTTCAACAGTATGGGGAGTCCTGTCCACGCGTGGAGAATGTGGAATGCATACCCATTGTGTAGTGTAATACTGTGTACAAACTGCTGCCCCATATTCCATGCATGGTGAGATTGCCCAACCAATCACTGCCTGTCAGTGGTCTCCACGCACTCCCCGCAAGGAGATCATTAATATTCATTGTGCAAAACCAAGCGCTGAACGAAGTGTGCAGAATTGCCTCCGCGCGCTCCACGCAAGGGGGGTGTGCAGATAATCATTGTGCAAAACCAAACACTGCATCACATACGTAAGTGTGTGCAGAATTGCCTCCCCCCGTGCGCTCCACGCAAGGAGAGTGACGTGTGCAGATAATAAATATTAACTGTGTGAAAACCAACACAATAATGACTCAAAGCGCTCCATTCACACAAGGAGTGTGTGGAGATTATGCTGATAACAATATTGTGTTGGCGTTTTTATACCCAATACATTGCACCCAAAAAAGAAGTAGCCAACTATGTTGGGCTTGGTGTGTCAACGTGTCACTTTCAACAATTCTTATTTCATGTGAAGAAAATTGTCCAACATTTATCTAGAACTCAAAAATACCTGTTTTCTTCTTTTATTCTTGTTTGAGAAAACGAATTTAGATCTGTACCGTTACGCTGAAAACGGCTGTCCTATTTTCCAAGCAGAGACTTCATCTATGGTTAGACTCTCGGTAGGATAGGCCCAATAATAATGTCCAAGGTTTTTCATTTTCCATTCAAAATGAAGATCAGTTCCTCCTTTTTCGTTGCCAAGTTTCAGAATGACAATTCAGATCTTAGATTAACCCGAAAAGAAATACAAACTTGGGCTGCAATAATTTCCATGATTTTGTTTGCCGAGATCATACATCGATCAATCATCGAATGCGATGCGGTTTTATGGCAAGGTTGCATGTACTGACTAAACACATACAGTACACTGACAAATACATGTAAGTGTTAGTGATAGTCTTTTAAACTATATCAGTTCAGTTTGTGACTATTTACAAGAAAAATGTTATACATGTGTATCTAGTACACATTCTGGAGTTTCAATGCATATCCATAGAAAAATAATAAACTTCATTGAATGGAAAACATACTTTTTTAGTTGTACTTGTGAGCCATTCAAAGGCTCGTTTCAAGATCTGTAGCCAAGATGAAGGGGAAGTGGGGAGAATGTTCCTCTGTATGACTATGAAATGACAATGGACCCTTGGCCCTTTCAAATAATCTAAATAATGTACTCATTTGCTGAATTATTTTTGTAATTTCTCCTTTGTTTTTCACTTTGCACATATTTAAATACTTATGTCTCGATAAAACAATTCTAACTTCATAATGATGTCATCGGTTTTCAAATCTGGCTAAACAAAAGTTTATTATTTAGAAAATTTTATATTTCGAGTAGCCTTTATTTCCTGTATATAACTAACGTATAAACGTAGAAGATTTACACATTACTTTCTTTGAAATTTCAAAAGCTATCAACATTGTTTTCAGCGATTCAATGATATAGCTAACGCATCATACCAAGCCGCATAGGAGATGGCAATCAACATGGGAAAGTGGTTTGGTTCGAAAGGGAAAGACAATACTGCCAATATCCCGTCATTTGTCTGTCAATTGGTAGATTAACCAAATTATAAAAACTAATTAGTTATGCAAACAAATATGATTAATTTACTCAGGCAATAGATATGTAAACAACACGTAGATAAATGTGACCAGCCAGACTTGTTTCTCTTCGCTGCCAGGCCCTTGTAAATACTCATTGATTGTCTAATTCTCCTTGTTTAATAGCACGCGATGCACTTGCGATCGCGGCGCACCAGGCGATGTGTTTACATTTTACGGCGCCGCCAGCATCTAACATTGTACACTCTAGCGCCCTCTTTAGTTTGTTTACGCTTGTAGTTAATTTGCGTAATTTATTCAAGTCTCTTTAGTTTGCTTTGCGCCTGTAATTAATTTGCGTAATTTATTCAACTGTTGTATTCATGGGATGATGCATTCCTAGAATACCCAAAATTGTACCTGGGAATAAGCAAGTGGAGGTAGTTGCAGCGACACTCACATATTTGGCACGATCGAGGCCACACCTTTCCTGAGAAGTGGAAGGAATAATTTGTCGCCGGGCTGCGAAATCCTAATTTATTGAGCCCTTGGGTACAACCCCGACTTTGAGGCAAGGAGTGAGGTGGAGCAAGATCCCCAGAACCATGGCTGTCGTTTTATTTTCCGTATAACATATACTGACAAGCCTGTAAATACCCAGAATAAACTAACTTTATAAATCAAAAACTATCTCGTTGTCACTCCCTGTGTAACTTCCACCAACTCGGTTACACAAAGAAAATATTGACAAAATGCAAAACAGACCATTTTAACCTACTGAACAACTTTGTCAGCATGTGCTGACAATGTACCGGACTTTAGCTTGTCCAATTAAGGTGCCGTGCTCGAGGGTCAAAACAAAAATCATTAAACTTGCCAAACTCGCCTTCTGGTTCAATCTTCAATTTCAAGTCAAAAAAACTATTCACAAACCCTAGTTTGCAAAGTATTAGAAAGACCAACCTTCTTCCGCCATCCTTTTCACTATCAAAATGGGATATAGACCTTTCTTTTGTTGATAAACAAAGTGCGCCGGTTGGCATGGATGGCCGAATGTTAGCAAAACATTCAATCGTGTTAACAAATGTTGTGACCAAGTTCAACATTTTCTGTAAAGATTCATGAACGGAAATACCTTCCATGATTGGTTGATTTGTTTCCAACAAATTCAACACTATTTTTGAATATTTGTGTAACACTGCTACAAACTGTGGCAATCTGTTTTTGATTTGCAGTTAGGGCTTTCCATACTTTTCCAACCTGGGTTGGCAAAAACTCGGGCTGTGACGTTGTAAAAGAAAGGTCTATAAAAACAAATTTTTCATGGCACCATACGGTCATAGCCCTACCACTAACTTTCATTGAAAACCTGAACTCCTAGTGTTTGTAATCCTACAAACACTACATTTCTAGTTTGGTTTAAAGTTGTGAATCAATGTAAATCATTTAGTTTTCATAAATCCTTTCTAGATTGCACTTGTACTTGTTTTGTTTTGTGGTTGGCGTGTATCACAACACAATGTGTGTATGGTACATGTAGTTACTACTTGACATTGATCCCTGTGATCTACCTCAACTATTGCTAATTAAAAGCTGATATCGTTGTTTATTTTGACTACTCAGGTCGCGTACACTGTAGTCATAAAGTAGGGAACCTGTAGGGAACCCAAGTGCGCCCTCAATAATCAAGAGTGTACTCCAATTTTGTTCTTAACAGATTTACAACGATAACTTAACTTTGGGGTCGCAACCTGTAGACTCATTCTCTTTTCTATTTCTAGCTTTGAATTTTGGTTTGTATTTTTCTCCAATTTGTTGGGAGCTTGGCTCTGGCCATACTTCACATAATTTTCATTTGGGAGGGATAGTCTTAGAACTCTCTGTGAGTATTGATTTGCAATCACACAAACAAGTGACTGTGTTTCTACTGTTACTGTGTTTTTACTGTTAATGTGTTGTAGTATTGCCTTGGAGGATTAAATTCAGCACAGGAGATTGTTTTATATTTTAGATGTTTTCCTGCTATTATTGTATTTTGGTGAATGCTAGTCCTTTTTAGATTCTGTAGTGGACCGGCCTCCTTCCCGTGTCTCTTCATTTTCAAAATATTTTATGTCAATATCAAAATTTGCTGTTTTGTTATCTGAAATCTAAATTTAACCTTTGTTTGCTTTCAGCTTCATCGAAACACAGTTTGAAAAACAAATACAGGAAATGCACCAGTTCTGGTTCTAGGACATACAGGATGGTGTGGAGAAGGTGGACTAAACCCTCCAAAAGGCTGGACAATTCAACACCTTATTGGAAGGCGCTGTGGATCACTGATTACCAAGCCCTCCTGATGTATGGTTCTCAGTGCCCTCTGTCTGAGGACTAGTCACAGAGCATCATACAGGGCTGCAGAACTCAACAAACTCTGGATCATTTCATTACTGGAATGGGTATGTCAAATGTTTTATTGTTGAAATTTGTGACGGAAAAAAATGATGTTGGGGAGTTTCCGATTAAAATAAAAATTTCTTTTCAATCAATTGTCGGATTTTTGTTTTCTCTTGCTGTTAAAGTATTTGGCATCAGCCCCCACATCCTGAGCATGCAAAAGAAAATATGTACCTCAGAAAATATGAAAATTAGATCAGTGGAAGTCTGTCAAAAATGCTGACGTTGGAGACTACAAACCTTTTACCTCGATTTAGTTGAAAGACATCGGTTGTCAATATTGTGTATGATAACATGTCAGGTACCTTGTAGTTAACACTACATAAAAATAAAAATTCGCTTTCACTTATGAAAATATCAGGGTCCGATTTTCAGGCTTGCAAATGGTGCATATTTTGAATAATATGCCTTATCTTTGCGAAAAATCCTCACTGAATTTAGGAGCAAACCATACAAAATCTTTGTGTAGTTTTTGCCGACTTAAAAAACATGATACACGTGTCCTAAACTGGGCAAACACATGTTCACAAACTAGGCATAGAATTATCACCCAACGAAAAGCATGCACTTAAAATACGAAATACTCTAATATCAATATCTGAGAGTGTCCTCTGAGATTGTAGCAGGGTCAATAGACCTCTATGCGTTCAGTTATAGTAGTCTCATTGTTCGAAGTCAGGACAATAGTGCCAAGTGTGTATGGGTCTTCGCATTCCACTGTGATGACAGAGAGTGTCAAGCATACCCAAATATGGGGCAACCTTTTCCAACTCATTTGTTTTGTACAACCCCTTTCTTTAAACCATCCAAACATATTCTTTTATTGTGTAATTATTCAAATGTATTCTTAATGAGGTGTAAAACAAGTCCTAATACGGTTATACTTGCTGCAACAAGTAGTCTTGGGTTTTACAATAAATACCGGGTGAAAGTCAGAGAGTAGGCAGTGAGAGCCTCCACCAGCATCGAGTAAATAAACGTTTCAACTACCAACAACCGTGTGTTACTTGGTGTTCTTCTGTAGCTGGTTATAGCTGGTTATAGAATTGTTTACATGTGCGGTCTTTTATGACATCGTTTATTATCGGTTGAAAGGCAAACCGTGCTTGATTACAACTGGGTTGACCCTCCCCAAAACAGATTGATTATTGAATACTTGTTTTCCTTCTTTTTTATTTTATTAATTTGTCAATCTGGTAGCCAAACTGTAAAAGCAGAAACAGAACTTCAGAATAGGCCTAAAAACAAAAACTTACTTTAAAAGGTCTGTACCCTACCATGCCACTTATTTAAAATGTTTGCCACTCAGCTTCACAAATTTTGTTGCTGAGATCATTGAAAAGTTTAAAGGAAGAATATTATTACAAGGTCTCTAATTTTTTAATTATTAAATTGCAGATGAGTTTCAGGGTGAAAATGAAATGTTCACCACCAAAACTGTCATACAGACAAACACTAAAGAAAAACCATCCATTGAAGTATGAAAGGCTTCTTGGAGTTGATGCAATTAGGCAAGCAGAGAGGTGACGCAGTATGTCTGATAAAATGGCCAATGGGTTGATATAATATCCCAAGAACTGTTAATGTTGCTCAATATGATCATGAATGTGTTTCTAGGACATACAGGATGGTGTGGAGAACAAACTGCATGCTACTACAATGTACTACCGGAAACGAAACGTCATCTTTCAAGCCTATTAAGGGTAACAGTGTTGTGTACATGTAAACTTAAACACCCTTGGTCGAAGCCACGTCACGTAATTGTCACTGGCCAATCAGCTTGCGTCACACAAAACACAACTGTGGTCTTCATGGATATACCGTATACATGCCGTATTTTATACAAAACGTGTTCTTTACGAAACTTTGCGATAGTTAGTTTTGTTTAAAGCCCAAGGGTTACCGTATTGCATACATGTTAACTTTAACACCATTGGTCGATCCCGCGTCACATCATTGCCACTGCTCAATCAGCTTACGTCACACAAAACGCTGTGGTCTACAAATTGTATACAAAATGTGTTTCTGTACAATCTCTTTGGCGCTCTGCAAAATCACACCCCTCGAAAAATCCAGGTATGCTTTTTTCCACACGCCTGAGATTTTCTAATCAGAAGGACTGCAGTAACCTTTTCCTTTCACTAGTCCATCAGCTTTTTTACTTTCCTTAGTTCATATTTTAAAAGAGGTGTTTTTCAACACTGAACTAGCCAGCTGGATCACTGGAAGAGAATTCTAACTGGTCCTCAGGTCTTTGAACTAGCACTTGGCCAGCTGACCACTGTAAAGGGAGAACCATGCAAATCATTCCCAAACCAATTTTGTGTCATCTGTTGAAACCATTTCAAGTTGATGTTGTACCAGGGTACAAATAATTGTCAAACCAATGATGTGACGTCTTTCTAAACCAATCCATTTTTTGTTTTACTGTAGAAAACTTTCCATACTTTGGAATGGTTTCATCTCTAAAAACCTATTTAGTTGTATCGTTCTGTACTCTTAAAAATCATATCCCAACCAATTTTGTGCTATTTCTTGAAACCATTCCAAAGTTATGTTGTACTTCACAGATCTTTCCTAAATCTACATTATGTGTCATCTGTCACAACCATTCCAAGTTGAGTACGGTAGTACTGTACAAATAATTCAAAAACCATTTTTTTGCCATCTGTTGAAACCAACCCAAGTTGATGTTGTACTGTTGAATCCTTTTCCATTTTGTTTAATGAAACATCTCTCTGAACCATTTCATTGGAGATATTGTTCCTGAGCCAATGTTTTTAAGGATCCATCAAAACCTGCCACCCTACAGATTGTTTGTTATTTGTTTCAAGATCAAGTGAAACAAAAGGTGTAGTCTCCAAAAGCTTGCATATCTAGAGATTGATGATCAAGTTGATCATGATCTAAGATTGTGCCATATCTTTATTATTTGGAAGCATTATGTATAGTCCCTCAAACTAGCAAGCCTGGTGAATGTTGAACTCACAAGTTAATAACAAGACAACCTAGTTATTGTTGAACTCAAAAACTTTTCAGAATCCAAGGTTGTGCCGTCTTTTAATTTTTCTTAAGCATGATTTCCAGTCCCTAAAAACTTGCAAACCTAGTGAATGTTGAAACTACAAGATGTTAGTTACGAAGCATGATTTGTAGTCCCTAAAAACTTGCAATTCTAGTGATGGCTACACTCCAAATTGTTCATGAGCCGAGGTTGTGACGTCTCTTAGTTAATCTCAAGCATGATGTCTACCAAGCCAACCAGGCTTGCTAGGAGACGCCACATCCTTGGATCATGAACAATCTTAAATTATTGAAACGTAGTGTGTTGTCCCTTAAAACTTGGAAACATAGTGATTGCTTAACTCCCAAATTGTTCATGAGCCAAAGTTATGCTGTCTCTTAATTAGTTTGAAGAATGATATGAAGTCTGTATAAACTACCAACTGATTCATGAGCTAAGGTTGTGACGTCTCTCAGTTATTCATAAGCATGCCACTACCAAGCCAACCTAGTGATTGTTGAACTTTAAATATTGTTTAGGATCCAAGGTTGCGTTGTCTCTTACTTCTTCATAAGCATGATGTCTACCAAGCCACCCTAGTGATTGTTGAACTTTAAGATTGATCATGATCCAAGGATGTGGCGTCTCTTAATTATATCAGAACATGAAAACCTAATGCTTGCTAAACTCGAAATGTTTCATGAGCCAAGCATGTTGCCAACCTAGTGATTGTTGAACTTTAATTGGTCACAAGTCGTATTGTTTTGTTTCTCGTTGTTTCTCCGAACTTATGTTTGTTCAACTGTTATAGTAGTAATTAGTGGATGATGTGCTGCCTTTTAGTGTTCCTTGAGGCTCAAGCGTTGTTGAAAATGTTTCCAATGTAATGATTGTTCACAAGCCAATGTTGTAGTGTTTCTAAAACCTTGCACAAGCATGATGAAATTTGATAAAATCCTTATTAAAGTGTGTCTTACTTTGCTTGTCCACAGATTGAAGAGAAGTTCACAATAGAATTTGTTTCAACTCCTAAACTGCTAAGGAGACGAAGCTGTGACTCAAACAGCACATCAACAGAGCCGACGACAACGGAACATGAGGGCACATCATAGTGAAGTTTGGAGAGGAATCACAGTTTCGGTGAACTTGAAAAAGGTATGAAATAGCAATAAAGTTAACAACCACTTCATGATGGACAAATGATAACAACCCAAAGGTCTGAGAGGTTGTACTAAGTTTATTAAACATTGGAGATATTGTTACTGAGCCATTGTTTTTAAGGATCCATCAAAACCTGCCACCCTACAGATTTGTTCTTATTTTTGTCACGATCAAGTGAAACAAAAGGTGTAGTCTCCAAAAGCTTGCATATCTAGTGATTGATGAACTTTCAAGTTGATCATGATCTAAGATTGTGCCATATTTTTATTATTTGGAAGCAAGCCTGGTGAATGTTGAACTCACAAGTTAATAACAAGACAACCTAGTTATTGTTGAACTCTAAAACTTTTCATAATCCAAGGTTGTGCCGTCTTTTAATTGTTCTTAAGCATGATTTCCAGTCCCTATAAACTTGCAAACCTAGTGAATGTTGAAACTACAAGATGTTTAGATACGAAGCATGATTTGTAGTCCCTAATAACTTGCAATTATAGTGATTGTTGGACTTTAAGGTTGTTCATGATCCAAGGATGTGCCGTCTCCTAATTATTTTGAAACATGAAAACTTGCAATTCTAGTGATGGCTACACTCCAAATTGTTCAGGAGCCAAGGTTGTGATGTCTCTTAGATAATCATAAGCATGATTGCTGAACTTTAAGATTGTTCATGATCCAAGGATGTGCCCTCATTATCCAAGGATGAGCCGTCTCCTAATTATATGGAACATGATGTGTAGTCAGTTAAAACTTGGAAACCTAGTGCTTGCTAAGCTCCAAATGTTTCATGAGCCAATATTAAGCATGATGTCTACCAAGCCAATCTAGTGATTGTTGAACTTTAATATTGTTCATGATCCAAGGTTGTGTCGTCATGATCCAAGGACATGCCGTCTCCTAATTATTTTGAAACATAATGTGTAGTCCCTAAAAACTTGCAATTCTAGTGATGGTTACACTCCAAATTGTTCGTCTCTTAGTTAATCTCAAGCATGATGTCTACCAAGCCACCCTAGTGATTGTTGAACTTTAAGATTGTTCATGATCCAAGGATGTGGCGTCTCCTAATTATTTTGAAACATGAAAACTTGCAATTCTAGTGATGGCTACACTCCAAATTGTTCATGAGCCGAGGTTGTGACGTCTCTTAGTTAATCTCAAGCATGATGTCTACCAAGCCAACCAGGCTTGCTAGGAGACGCCACATCCTTGGATCATGAACAATCTTAAATTATTGAAACGTAGTGTGTTGTCCCTTAAAACTTGGAAACATAGTGATTGCTTAACTCCCAAATTGTTCATGAGCCAAAGTTATGCTGTCTCTTAATTAGTTTGAAGAATGATATGAAGTCTGTATAAACTACCAACTGATTCATGAGCTAAGGTTGTGACGTCTCTCAGTTATTCATAAGCATGCCACTACCAAGCCAACCTAGTGATTGTTGAACTTTAAATATTGTTTAGGATCCAAGGTTGCGTTGTCTCTTACTTCTTCATAAGCCACCGTAGTGATTGTTGGCGTCTCTTAATTATATCAGAACATGAAAACCTAATGCTTGCTAAACTCGAAATGTTTCATGAGCCAAGCATGTTGCCAACCTAGTGATTGTTGAACTTTAATTGGTCACAAGTCGTATTGTTTTGTTTCTCGTTGTTTCTCCGAGTAGTAATTAGTGGATGATGTGCTGCCTTTTAGTTGTCCTTGAGGCTCAAGCGTTGTTGAAAATGTTTCCAATGTAATGATTGTTCACAAGCCAATGTTGTAGTGTTTCTAAAACCTTGCACAAGCATGATGAAATTTGATAAAATCCTTATTAAAGTGTGTCTTACTTTGCTTGTCCACAGATTGAAGAGAAGTTCACAATAGAATTTGTTTCAACTCATAAACTGCTAAGGAGACGAAGCTGTGACTCAAACAGCACATCAACAGAGCCGACGACAACGGAACATGAGGGCACATCATAGTGAAGTTTGGAGAGGAATCACAGTTTCGGTGAACTTGAAAAAGGTATGAAATAGCAATAAAGTTAACAACCACTTCATGATGGACAAATGATAACAACCCAAAGGTCTGAGAGGTTGTACTAAGTTTATTAAACATTGGAGATATTGTTACTGAGCCATTGTTTTTAAGGATCCATCAAAACCTGCCACCCTACAGATTTGTTCTTATTTTGTTCACGATCAAGTGAAACAAAAGGTGTAGTCTCCAAAAGCTTGCATATCTAGTGATTGATGAACTTTCAAGTTGATCATGATCTAAGATTGTGCCATATCTTTATTATTTGGAAGCAAGCCTGGTGAATGTTGAACTCACAAGTTAATAACAAGACAACCTAGTTATTGTTGAACTCTAAAACTTTTCCTAATCCAAGGTTGTGCCGTCTTTTAATTGTTCTTAAGCATGATTTCCAGTCCCTATAAACTTGCAAACCTAGTGAATGTTGAAACTACAAGATGTTTAGATACGAAGCATGATTTGTAGTCCCTAATAACTTGCAATTATAGTGATTGTTGGACTTTAAGGTTGTTCATGATCCAAGGATGTGCCGTCTCCTAATTATTTTGAAACATTATGTGTAGTCCCAAAAACTAGCAATTCTAGTGATGGCTACACTCCAAATTGTTCAGGAGCCAAGGTTGTGATGTCTCTTAGATAATCATAAGCATGATTGCTGAACTTTAAGATTGTTCATGATCCAAGGATGTGCCCTCATTATCCAAGGATGAGCCGTCTCCTAATTATATGGAACATGATGTGTAGTCAGTTAAAACTTGGAAACCTAGTGCTTGCTAAGCTCCAAATGTTTCATGAGCCAATATTAAGCATGATGTCTACCAAGCCAATCTAGTGATTGTTGAACTTTAATATTGTTCATGATCCAAGGTTGTGTCGTCATGATCCAAGGACATGCCGTCTCCTAATTATTTTGAAACATGATTTGTAGTCCCTAATAACTTGCAATTATAGTGATTGTTGGACTTTAAGATTGTTTATGATCCAAGGACGTGCCGTCTCCTAATTATTTTGAAACATAATGTGTAGTCCCTAAAAACTTGCAATTCTAGTGATGGCTACACTCCAAATTGTTCATGAGCCGAGGTTGTGACGTCTCTTAGTTAATCTCAAGCATGATGTCTACCAAGCCAACCAGGCTTGCTAGGAGACGCCACATCCTTGGATCATGAACAATCTTAAATTATTGAAACGTAGTGTGTTGTCCCTTAAAACTTGGAAACATAGTGATTGCTTAACTCCCAAATTGTTCATGAGCCAAAGTTATGCTGTCTCTTAATTAGTTTGAAGAATGATATGAAGTCTGTATCAACTTGTATACCTTGTGATTGCTAAACTACCAACTGATTCATGAGCTAAGGTTGTGACGTCTCTCAGTTATTCATAAGCATGCCACTACCAAGCCAACCTAGTGATTGTTGAACTTTAAATATTGTTTATGATCCAAGGTTGCGTTGTCTCTTTTGTTGAACTGTAAGATTGATCATGATCCAAGGATGTGGCGTCTCTTAATTATATCAGAACATGAAAACCTAATGCTTGCTAAACTCGAAATGTTTCATGAGCCAAGCATGTTGCCAACCTAGTGATTGTTGAACTTTAATTGGTCACAAGTCGTATTGTTTTGTTTCTCGTTGTTTCTCCGAACTTATGTTTGTTCAACTGTTATAGTAGTAATTAGTGGATGATGTGCTGCCTTTTAGTTGTCCTTGAGGCTCAAGCGTTGTTGAAAATGTTTCCAATGTAATGATTGTTCACAAGCCAATGTTGTAGTGTTTCTAAAACCTTGCACAAGCATGATGAAATTTGATAAAATCCTTATTAAAGTGTGTCTTACTTTGCTTGTCCACAGATTGAAGAGAAGTTCACAATAGAATTTGTTTCAACTCCTAAACTGCTAAGGAGACGAAGCTGTGACTCAAACAGCACATCAACAGAGCCGACGACAACGGAACATGAGGGCACATCATAGTGAAGTTTGGAGAGGAATCACAGTTTCGGTGAACTTGAAAAAGGTATGAAATAGCAATAAAGTTAACAACCACTTCATGATGGACAAATGATAACAACCCAAAGGTCTGAGAGGTTGTACTAAGTTTATTAAACATTGGAGATATTGTTACTGAGCCATTGTTTTTAAGGATCCATCAAAACCTGCCACCCTACAGATTTGTTCTTATTTTGTTCACGATCAAGTGAAACAAAAGGTGTAGTCTCCAAAAGCTTGCATATCTAGTGATTGATGAACTTTCAAGTTGATCATGATCTAAGATTGTGCCATATCTTTATTATTTGGAAGCAAGCCTGGTGAATGTTGAACTCACAAGTTAATAACAAGACAACCTAGTTATTGTTGAACCCTAAAACTTTTCCTAATCCAAGGTTGTGCCGTCTTTTAATTGTTCTTAAGCATGATTTCCAGTCCCTATAAACTTGCAAACCTAGTGAATGTTGAAACTACAAGATGTTTAGATACGAAGCATGATTTGTAGTCCCTAATAACTTGCAATTATAGTGATTGTTGGACTTTAAGGTTGTTCATGATCCAAGGATGTGCCGTCTCCTAATTATTTTGAAACATTATGTGTAGTCCCAAAAACTAGCAATTCTAGTGATGGCTACACTCCAAATTGTTCAGGAGCCAAGGTTGTGATGTCTCTTAGATAATCATAAGCATGATTGCTGAACTTTAAGATTGTTCATGATCCAAGGATGTGCCCTCATTATCCAAGGATGAGCCGTCTCCTAATTATATGGAACATGATGTGTAGTCAGTTAAAACTTGGAAACCTAGTGCTTGCTAAGCTCCAAATGTTTCATGAGCCAATATTAAGCATGATGTCTACCAAGCCAATCTAGTGATTGTTGAACTTTAATATTGTTCATGATCCAAGGTTGTGTCGTCATGATCCAAGGACATGCCGTCTCCTAATTATTTTGAAACATGATTTGTAGTCCCTAAAAACTAGCAATTCTAGTGATGGTTACACTCCAAATTGTTCGTCTCTTAGTTAATCTCAAGCATGATGTCTACCAAGCCAACCTAGTGATTGTTGAACTTTAAATATTGTTTATGATCCAAGGTTGCGTTGTCTCTTACTTCTTCATAAGCATGATGTCTACCAAGCCACCCTAGTGATTGTTGAACTTTAAGATTGATCATGATACAAGGATGTGTCGTCTCTTAATTATATCAGAACATGAAAACCTAATGCTTGCTAAACTCGAAATGTTTCATGAGCCAAGCATGTTGCCAACCTAGTGATTGTTGAACTTTAATTGGTCACAAGTCGTATTGTTTTGTTTCTCGTTGTTTCTCCGAACTTATGTTTGTTCAACTGTTATAGTAGTAATTAGTGGATGATGTGCTGCCTTTTAGTCCTTGAGGCTCAAGTGTTGTTGAAAATGTTTCCAATGTAATGATTGTTCACAAGCCAATGTTGTAGTGTTTCTAAAACCTTGCACAAGCATGATGAAATTTGATAAAATCCTTATTAAAGTGTGTCTTACTTTGCTTGTCCACAGATTGAAGAGAAGTTCACAATGGAATTTTTTTCAACTCATAAACTGCTAAGGAGACGAAGCTGTGACTCAAAGTGGAAGTGGTAACTCAAACCAAACAGCACATCACTGGACAGAGCCGACGACAACGGAACATGGGGGCACATCATAGTGAAGTTTGGAGAGGAATCACAGTTTTGGTGAACTTGAAAAAGGTATGAAATAACCACTTCATGATGGACAAATGATAACAACCCAAAGGTCTGAGAGGTTGTACTAAGTTTATTAAACATTGGAGATATTGTTCCTGAGCCATTGTTTTTAAGGATCCATCAAAACCTGCCACCCTACAGATTTGTTCTTATTTTTTTCACGATCAAGTGAAACAAAAGGTGTAGTCTCCAAAAGCTTGCATACATGTATCTAGTGATTGATGAACTTTCAAGTTGATCATGATCTAAGATTATTTGGAAGCAAGCCTGGTGAATGTTGAACTCACAAGTTAATAACAAGACAACCTAGTTATTGTTGAACTCTAAAACTTTTCATAATCCAAGGTTGTGCCGTCTTTTAATTGTTCTTAAGCATGATTTCCAGTCCCTATAAACTTGCAAACCTAGTGAATGTTGAAACTACAAGATGCATGATTTGTAGTCCCTAATAACTTGCAATTATAGTGAGTGTTGGACTTTAAGGTTGTTCATGATCCAAGGATGTGCCGTCTCCTAATTATTTTGAAACATTATGTGTAGTCCCAAAAACTTGCAATTCTAGTGATGGCTACACTCCAAATTGTTCAGGAGCCAAGGTTGTGATGTCTCTTAGATAATCATAAGCATGATGTATATCAAGCCAACCTAGTGATTGCTGAACTTTAAGATTGTTCATGATCCAAGGATGTGCCCTCATGATCCAAGGATGAGCCGTCTCCTAATTATATCAGAACATGAAAACCTAATGCTTGCTAAACTCGAAATGTTTCATGAGCCAAGCATGATGTCTACAAAGCCAACCTAGTGATTGTTGAACTTTAATATTGTTCATGATCCAAGGTTGTGTCGTCATGATCCAAGGACATGCCGTCTCCTAATTCTTTTGAAACATAATGTGTAGTCCCTAAAAACTAGCAATTCTAGTGATGGTTACACTCCAAATTGTTCGTCTCTTAGTTAATCTCAAGCATGATGTCTACAAAGCCAACCTAGTGATTGTTGAACTTTAATATTGTTCATGATCCAAGGTTGTGTCGTCATGATCCAAGGACATGCCGTCTCCTAATTCTTTTGAAACATAATGTGTAGTCCCTAAAAACTAGCAATTCTAGTGATGGTTACACTCCAAATTGTTCGTCTCTTAGTTAATCTCAAGCATGATGTCTACCAAGCCAACCTAGTGATTGTTGAACTTTAAGATTGTTCATGATCCAAGGATGTGGCGTCTCCTAATTATATCGAAATATCGAAACGTAGTGTGTTGTCCCTTAAAACGTGGAAACATAGTGATTGCTTATAACTCCCAAATTGTTCATGAGCCAAAGTTATGCTGTCTCTTAATTAGTTTGAAGAATGATATGAAATCTGTATCAACTTGTATACCTTGTGATTGCTAAACTACCAACTGATTCATGAGCTAAGGTTGTGACGTCTCTCAGTTATTCATAAGCATGCCACTACCAAGCCAACCTAGTGATTGTTGAACTTTAAATATTGTTTATGATCCAAGGTTGCGTTGTCTCTTACTTCTTCATAAGCATGATGTCTACCAAGCCACCCTAGTGATTGTTGAACTTTAAGATTGATCATGATACAAGGATGTGTCGTCTCTTAATTATATCAGAACATGAAAACCTAATGCTTGCTAAACTCGAAATGTTTCATGAGCCAAGCATGATGTCTACAAAGCCAACCTAGTCGTATTGTTTTGTTTCTCGTTGTTTCTCCGAACTTATGTTTGTTCAACTGTTATAGTAGTAATTAGTGGATGATGTGCTGCCTTTTAGTTGTCCTTGAGGCTCAAGTGTTGTTGAAAATGTTTCCAATGTAATGATTGTTCACAAGCCAATGTTGTAGTGTTTCTAAAACCTTGCACAAGCATGATGAAATTTGATAAAATCCTTATTAAAGTGTGTCTTACTTTGCTTGTCCACAGATTGAAGAGAAGTTCACAATGGAATTTTTTTCAACTCATAAACTGCTAAGGAGACGAAGCTGTGACTCAAAGTGGAAGTGGTAACTCAAACCAAACAGCACATCACTGGACAGAGCCGACGACAACGGAACATGAGGGCACATCATAGTGAAGTTTGGAGAGGAATCACAGTTTTGGTGAACTTGAAAAAGGTATGAAATAACCACTTCATGATGGACAAATGATAACAACCCAAAGGTCTGAGAGGTTGTACTAAGTTTATTAAACATTGGAGATATTGTTCCTGAGCCATTGTTTTTAAGGATCCATCAAAACCTGCCACCCTACAGATTTGTTCTTATTTTTTTCACGATCAAGTGAAACAAAAGGTGTAGTCTCCAAAAGCTTGCATACATGTATCTAGTGATTGATGAACTTTCAAGTTGATCATGATCTAAGATTATTTGGAAGCAAGCCTGGTGAATGTTGAACTCACAAGTTAATAACAAGACAACCTAGTTATTGTTGAACTCTAAAACTTTTCATAATCCAAGGTTGTGCCGTCTTTTAATTGTTCTTAAGCATGATTTCCAGTCCCTATAAACTTGCAAACCTAGTGAATGTTGAAACTACAAGATGCATGATTTGTAGTCCCTAATAACTTGCAATTATAGTGAGTGTTGGACTTTAAGGTTGTTCATGATCCAAGGATGTGCCGTCTCCTAATTATTTTGAAACATTATGTGTAGTCCCAAAAACTTGCAATTCTAGTGATGGCTACACTCCAAATTGTTCAGGAGCCAAGGTTGTGATGTCTCTTAGATAATCATAAGCATGATGTATATCAAGCCAACCTAGTGATTGCTGAACTTTAAGATTGTTCATGATCCAAGGATGTGCCCTCATGATCCAAGGATGAGCCGTCTCCTAATTATATCAGAACATGAAAACCTAATGCTTGCTAAACTCGAAATGTTTCATGAGCCAAGCATGATGTCTACAAAGCCAACCTAGTGATTGTTGAACTTTAATATTGTTCATGATCCAAGGTTGTGTCGTCATGATCCAAGGACATGCCGTCTCCTAATTCTTTTGAAACATAATGTGTAGTCCCTAAAAACTAGCAATTCTAGTGATGGTTACACTCCAAATTGTTCGTCTCTTAGTTAATCTCAAGCATGATGTCTACCAAGCCAACCTAGTGATTGTTGAACTTTAAATATTGTTTATGATCCAAGGTTGCGTTGTCTCTTACTTCTTCATAAGCATGATGTCTACCAAGCCACCCTAGTGATTGTTGAACTTTAAGATTGATCATGATACAAGGATGTGTCGTCTCTTAATTATATCAGAACATGAAAACCTAATGCTTGCTAAACTCGAAATGTTTCATGAGCCAAGCATGATGTCTACAAAGCCAACCTAGTCGTATTGTTTTGTTTCTCGTTGTTTCTCCGAACTTATGTTTGTTCAACTGTTATAGTAGTAATTAGTGGATGATGTGCTGCCTTTTAGTTGTCCTTGAGGCTCAAGTGTTGTTGAAAATGTTTCCAATGTAATGATTGTTCACAAGCCAATGTTGTAGTGTTTCTAAAACCTTGCACAAGCATGATGAAATTTGATAAAATCCTTATTAAAGTGTGTCTTACTTTGCTTGTCCACAGATTGAAGAGAAGTTCACAATGGAATTTTTTTCAACTCATAAACTGCTAAGGAGACGAAGCTGTGACTCAAAGTGGAAGTGGTAACTCAAACCAAACAGCACATCACTGGACAGAGCCGACGACAACGGAACATGAGGGCACATCATAGTGAAGTTTGGAGAGGAATCACAGTTTTGGTGAACTTGAAAAAGGTATGAAATAACCACTTCATGATGGACAAATGATAACAACCCAAAGGTCTGAGAGGTTGTACTAAGTTTATTAAACATTGGAGATATTGTTCCTGAGCCATTGTTTTTAAGGATCCATCAAAACCTGCCACCCTACAGATTTGTTCTTATTTTTTTCACGATCAAGTGAAACAAAAGGTGTAGTCTCCAAAAGCTTGCATACATGTATCTAGTGATTGATGAACTTTCAAGTTGATCATGATCTAAGATTATTTGGAAGCAAGCCTGGTGAATGTTGAACTCACAAGTTAATAACAAGACAACCTAGTTATTGTTGAACTCTAAAACTTTTCATAATCCAAGGTTGTGCCGTCTTTTAATTGTTCTTAAGCATGATTTCCAGTCCCTATAAACTTGCAAACCTAGTGAATGTTGAAACTACAAGATGCATGATTTGTAGTCCCTAATAACTTGCAATTATAGTGAGTGTTGGACTTTAAGGTTGTTCATGATCCAAGGATATGCCGTCTCCTAATTATTTTGAAACATTATGTGTAGTCCCAAAAACTTGCAATTCTAGTGATGGCTACACTCCAAATTGTTCAGGAGCCAAGGTTGTGATGTCTCTTAGATAATCATAAGCATGATGTATATCAAGCCAACCTAGTGATTGCTGAACTTTAAGATTGTTCATGATCCAAGGATGTGCCCTCATGATCCAAGGATGAGCCGTCTCCTAATTATATCAGAACATGAAAACCTAATGCTTGCTAAACTCGAAATGTTTCATGAGCCAAGCATGATGTCTACAAAGCCAACCTAGTGATTGTTGAACTTTAATATTGTTCATGATCCAAGGTTGTGTCGTCATGATCCAAGGACATGCCGTCTCCTAATTCTTTTGAAACATAATGTGTAGTCCCTAAAAACTAGCAATTCTAGTGATGGTTACACTCCAAATTGTTCGTCTCTTAGTTAATCTCAAGCATGATGTCTACCAAGCCAACCTAGTGATTGTTGAACTTTAAGATTGTTCATGATCCAAGGATGTGGCGTCTCCTAATTATATCGAAATATCGAAACGTAGTGTGTTGTCCCTTAAAACGTGGAAACATAGTGATTGCTTAACTCCCAAATTGTTCATGAGCCAAAGTTATGCTGTCTCTTAATTAGTTTGAAGAATGATATGAAATCTGTATCAACTTGTATACCTTGTGATTGCTAAACTACCAACTGATTCATGAGCTAAGGTTGTGACGTCTCTCAGTTATTCATAAGCATGCCACTACCAAGCCAACCTAGTGATTGTTGAACTTTAAATATTGTTTATGATCCAAGGTTGCGTTGTCTCTTACTTCTTCATAAGCATGATGTCTACCAAGCCACCCTAGTGATTGTTGAACTTTAAGATTGATCATGATACAAGGATGTGTCGTCTCTTAATTATATCAGAACATGAAAACCTAATGCTTGCTAAACTCGAAATGTTTCATGAGCCAAGCATGATGTCTACAAAGCCAACCTAGTCGTATTGTTTTGTTTCTCGTTGTTTCTCCGAACTTATGTTTGTTCAACTGTTATAGTAGTAATTAGTGGATGATGTGCTGCCTTTTAGTTGTCCTTGAGGCTCAAGTGTTGTTGAAAATGTTTCCAATGTAATGATTGTTCACAAGCCAATGTTGTAGTGTTTCTAAAACCTTGCACAAGCATGATGAAATTTGATAAAATCCTTATTAAAGTGTGTCTTACTTTGCTTGTCCACAGATTGAAGAGAAGTTCACAATGGAATTTTTTTCAACTCATAAACTGCTAAGGAGACGAAGCTGTGACTCAAAGTGGAAGTGGTAACTCAAACCAAACAGCACATCACTGGACAGAGCCGACGACAACGGAACATGAGGGCACATCATAGTGAAGTTTGGAGAGGAATCACAGTTTTGGTGAACTTGAAAAAGGTATGAAATAACCACTTCATGATGGACAAATGATAACAACCCAAAGGTCTGAGAGGTTGTACTAAGTTTATTAAACATTGGAGATATTGTTCCTGAGCCATTGTTTTTAAGGATCCATCAAAACCTGCCACCCTACAGATTTGTTCTTATTTTTTTCACGATCAAGTGAAACAAAAGGTGTAGTCTCCAAAAGCTTGCATACATGTATCTAGTGATTGATGAACTTTCAAGTTGATCATGATCTAAGATTATTTGGAAGCAAGCCTGGTGAATGTTGAACTCACAAGTTAATAACAAGACAACCTAGTTATTGTTGAACTCTAAAACTTTTCATAATCCAAGGTTGTGCCGTCTTTTAATTGTTCTTAAGCATGATTTCCAGTCCCTATAAACTTGCAAACCTAGTGAATGTTGAAACTACAAGATGCATGATTTGTAGTCCCTAATAACTTGCAATTATAGTGAGTGTTGGACTTTAAGGTTGTTCATGATCCAAGGATGTGCCGTCTCCTAATTATTTTGAAACATTATGTGTAGTCCCAAAAACTTGCAATTCTAGTGATGGCTACACTCCAAATTGTTCAGGAGCCAAGGTTGTGATGTCTCTTAGATAATCATAAGCATGATGTATATCAAGCCAACCTAGTGATTGCTGAACTTTAAGATTGTTCATGATCCAAGGATGTGCCCTCATGATCCAAGGATGAGCCGTCTCCTAATTATATCAGAACATGAAAACCTAATGCTTGCTAAACTCGAAATGTTTCATGAGCCAAGCATGATGTCTACAAAGCCAACCTAGTGATTGTTGAACTTTAATATTGTTCATGATCCAAGGTTGTGTCGTCATGATCCAAGGACATGCCGTCTCCTAATTCTTTTGAAACATAATGTGTAGTCCCTAAAAACTAGCAATTCTAGTGATGGTTACACTCCAAATTGTTCGTCTCTTAGTTAATCTCAAGCATGATGTCTACCAAGCCAACCTAGTGATTGTTGAACTTTAAGATTGTTCATGATCCAAGGATGTGGCGTCTCCTAATTATATCGAAATATCGAAACGTAGTGTGTTGTCCCTTAAAACGTGGAAACATAGTGATTGCTTAACTCCCAAATTGTTCATGAGCCAAAGTTATGCTGTCTCTTAATTAGTTTGAAGAATGATATGAAATCTGTATCAACTTGTATACCTTGTGATTGCTAAACTACCAACTGATTCATGAGCTAAGGTTGTGACGTCTCTCAGTTATTCATAAGCATGCCACTACCAAGCCAACCTAGTGATTGTTGAACTTTAAATATTGTTTATGATCCAAGGTTGCGTTGTCTCTTACTTCTTCATAAGCATGATGTCTACCAAGCCACCCTAGTGATTGTTGAACTTTAAGATTGATCATGATACAAGGATGTGTCGTCTCTTAATTATATCAGAACATGAAAACCTAATGCTTGCTAAACTCGAAATGTTTCATGAGCCAAGCATGATGTCTACAAAGCCAACCTAGTCGTATTGTTTTGTTTCTCGTTGTTTCTCCGAACTTATGTTTGTTCAACTGTTATAGTAGTAATTAGTGGATGATGTGCTGCCTTTTAGTTGTCCTTGAGGCTCAAGTGTTGTTGAAAATTTTTCCAATGTAATGATTGTTCACAAGCCAATGTTGTAGTGTTTCTAAAACCTTGCACAAGCATGATGAAATTTGATAAAATCCTTATTAAAGTGTGTCTTACTTTGCTTGTCCACAGATTGAAGAGAAGTTCACAATGGAATTTTTTTCAACTCATAAACTGCTAAGGAGACGAAGCTGTGACTCAAAGTGGAAGTGGTAACTCAAACCAAACAGCACATCACTGGACAGAGCCGACGACAACGGAACATGAGGGCACATCATAGTGAAGTTTGGAGAGGAATCACAGTTTTGGTGAACTTGAAAAAGGTATGAAATAACCACTTCATGATGGACAAATGATAACAACCCAAAGGTCTGAGAGGTTGTACTAAGTTTATTAAACATTGGAGATATTGTTCCTGAGCCATTGTTTTTAAGGATCCATCAAAACCTGCCACCCTACAGATTTGTTCTTATTTTTTTCACGATCAAGTGAAACAAAAGGTGTAGTCTCCAAAAGCTTGCATACATGTATCTAGTGATTGATGAACTTTCAAGTTGATCATGATCTAAGATTATTTGGAAGCAAGCCTGGTGAATGTTGAACTCACAAGTTAATAACAAGACAACCTAGTTATTGTTGAACTCTAAAACTTTTCATAATCCAAGGTTGTGCCGTCTTTTAATTGTTCTTAAGCATGATTTCCAGTCCCTATAAACTTGCAAACCTAGTGAATGTTGAAACTACAAGATGCATGATTTGTAGTCCCTAATAACTTGCAATTATAGTGAGTGTTGGACTTTAAGGTTGTTCATGATCCAAGGATGTGCCGTCTCCTAATTATTTTGAAACATTATGTGTAGTCCCAAAAACTTGCAATTCTAGTGATGGCTACACTCCAAATTGTTCAGGAGCCAAGGTTGTGATGTCTCTTAGATAATCATAAGCATGATGTATATCAAGCCAACCTAGTGATTGCTGAACTTTAAGATTGTTCATGATCCAAGGATGTGCCCTCATGATCCAAGGATGAGCCGTCTCCTAATTATATCAGAACATGAAAACCTAATGCTTGCTAAACTCGAAATGTTTCATGAGCCAAGCATGATGTCTACAAAGCCAACCTAGTGATTGTTGAACTTTAATATTGTTCATGATCCAAGGTTGTGTCGTCATGATCCAAGGACATGCCGTCTCCTAATTCTTTTGAAACATAATGTGTAGTCCCTAAAAACTAGCAATTCTAGTGATGGTTACACTCCAAATTGTTCGTCTCTTAGTTAATCTCAAGCATGATGTCTACCAAGCCAACCTAGTGATTGTTGAACTTTAAGATTGTTCATGATCCAAGGATGTGGCGTCTCCTAATTATATCGAAATATCGAAACGTAGTGTGTTGTCCCTTAAAACGTGGAAACATAGTGATTGCTTAACTCCCAAATTGTTCATGAGCCAAAGTTATGCTGTCTCTTAATTAGTTTGAAGAATGATATGAAATCTGTATCAACTTGTATACCTTGTGATTGCTAAACTACCAACTGATTCATGAGCTAAGGTTGTGACGTCTCTCAGTTATTCATAAGCATGCCACTACCAAGCCAACCTAGTGATTGTTGAACTTTAAATATTGTTTATGATCCAAGGTTGCGTTGTCTCTTACTTCTTCATAAGCATGATGTCTACCAAGCCACCCTAGTGATTGTTGAACTTTAAGATTGATCATGATACAAGGATGTGTCGTCTCTTAATTATATCAGAACATGAAAACCTAATGCTTGCTAAACTCGAAATGTTTCATGAGCCAAGCATGTTGCCAACCTAGTGATTGTTGAACTTTAATTGGTCACAAGTCGTATTGTTTTGTTTCTCGTTGTTTCTCCGAACTTATGTTTGTTCAACTGTTATAGTAGTAATTAGTGGATGATGTGCTGCCTTTTAGTTGTCCTTGAGGCTCAAGCGTTGTTGAAAATGTTTCCAATGTAATGATTGTTCACAAGCCAATGTTGTAGTGTTTCTAAAACCTTGCACAAGCATGATGAAATTTGATAAAATCCTTATTAAAGTGTGTCTTACTTTGCTTGTCCACAGATTGAAGAGAAGTTCACAATGGAATTTTTTTCAACTCATAAACTGCTAAGGAGACGAAACTGTGAAGGAGACGAAGCTGTGACTCAAAGTGGAAGTGGTAACTCAAACCAAACAGCACATCACTGGACCTTGCAATGCATCAAAATTTACATGTCGAAGTTGCATTATGCTTGAAATTTTGATTGGTAACGAGTTGTTCTAAAACAACCTTGACCTCCTTGACCCCTTTGACTTACCCATCAACCATTTAACTTTCTGCCATGCATGTCTCAAAGCCGGCCCAACCAAAAAGGATTGTTTCCCAATTGGGAACCTGTGTTAACCACCCATACCCCATGTTGCCTAATTTGGTACATGACAATTGATGGAGCTTCCTCCATAATGATGTCGCAAAATACAGAATTCTGCAAGAACCTAAACTGAGTAGGGAATTCCATAGCTCATAAAATAATGTTTGATTTATGCTAGCACCCTGGATGCACTTCTTCCTATGCCACTATACAACGGTCTTTCTTGTTTAATATGTCAAAATTGGCGGCTGCGGCTACGACATGTGGCTGTTAAAGAGTAGCCTGTAACGCTTGTTTGCTCAGTCCGCCCCATCCCAGTGGTCTTGGATGAGAACAATGGGGCTGAGCCGCAGCCGCCAACTTGGACATCACTCACGGTCTGGAAAGAGAGCTGCATTGTGACTGGCCAAAAGAAATCTCCCTCCCACCCCTGTGAAAACGATTTGTTAACGTCTTGTTTTATTATGACGGTAATTTAAAAAAAACATGGTACAAAAACTGTGTCAGGAGGCAATTCCTCCATGTTCAGCAGTCCATCACAGTGTATGACAGTTGTGTCGCTTGCTGCATTCTAAATCAGCACTGTATTCAAACTCAGGCTGTAAAACAAGGCTCAGATTTTGGACATGGTTCAATAAAGCCCCAATTTAGACAGGTTTGTTATTTTATGCATATGTTGGGATATACTGAGTGACAATACTGGTATTTGATAATTACCAAACATGTTCAGTGCCTTTAAACAATTGTACAGAAATAAAGTAGTAAATGATTAAAATAAAATTGTAATGAATATTTCAAAACAACTGAGGAGTATTTATTAATGAATAAAAAACAAAATTGAAATTGAAAAATGTGTTGAATGTTTTGGATGTGTTTGTGATCAGGATTATGGGCAGGATTGATAGAAAGGGTTAATGTTGGAAAATAGAAAATTGTCAAATGGATATAAATGGGAATAGTTTATTGTAAGAAAATATACAGGTATAATGTCTCTGTATGAGAATAGACAACTGTCTTAAAATAAATGGGTAAAATGTTTCAGTTTGAGAATAGCCAACTGTCTTAAAATAAATGGGGAAAATGTCTCTGTATGAGAATAGCCAACTGTCTTAAAATAAATGGGAAGAATGTGTCGGGTACAGGAATAGCCAACTGTCTTAAAATATAATGGTAAGGATGTGTCAGTTACGAGAATAGCCAACTGTCTTAAAACATTCGATTAGAATGTATCGGGTACGAGAATAGCTAACTGTCTTAAAATAAATGGGAAGAATGTGTCGGGTACAGGAATAGCCAACTGTCTTAAAACATTTGATTAGAATGTATCGGGTACGAGAATAGCCAACTGTCTTAAAATATACGGTTAGGATGTGTCGGGTACGAGAATAGCTAACTGTCTTAAAATATATGGTTAGAATGTATCGGGTACAGGAATAGCTAACTGTCATAAAATACGGTGTAATACATGTATATAGTGTGTATTAGTGGTATAGGAGGCGTAGCCCCTCCCATCCCCTACTCCCTCCCATCCCCTACTCCCTCCCTCCCATCCCCTAGTCCCTCCCATCCCCTACTCCCTCCCATCCCCTTCCCACTCCCTCCCATCCCCTACTCCCTCCCATCCCCTACCCCCTCCCGTAGCGGCGGTGTCTAGCTGCGTAGGGTCCGGTGTCCTAGACCTAGTAAGGGGGGATAGGGGGGCGGAGCCCCCCTGGGGCTTGGCGGGGCATTGCCCCGCAGGACTATCCCGGCAAAAAATTTTGAGGGTCTTATTTTAGGGTTTTTTCGCTTTTTTATTTTTCTTTAAATTTTCATTTTTATTTTATTTTATTTTATTTTATTTTATGTATGTATATATATATTAATATATTTTAAAATTTTATTTTTAATTATCCGAAGTAGTTCCACCAAATCGACAAGTAACTTTTCAAAAGTTACTTGCCGATTTGGAGGAACTACTTCGGATAATAGTTAGACTCGTGAAAGAATACGCTGTGAGAGATGGGTATTGGTTTAATAAAGTTTCACAAAGTAAATTTTGTAGCAAAGTGTCATAGAGTAACATTTGTAACAAAGTTAAAGGGAAAAATCTCTAAAAAATCTTTTAAAAGGAAGTTTAAATAAAATTTAACGAAAAATTTCAAGAATTATTTTAAACGAAAATTTCAACCAAAATTTGACGCCATGTTTAGCAAAATTTCTAGCAGAGTTTGACGCAATTTGATGCAAAATTTTCAGCAAATTTCCATGCAATTTTAAGCAAAGTTTGACGCCATTTTAAGCGAAATTTCTAGCAAAGTTTGACACAATTTTAAGCAAAATTTCGAGCAGAGTGCGACACAATTTTAAACAAAATTTCGAGCAGAGTGCGACACAATTTTAAACAAAATTTCAAGCAGAGTTTGTTGCAATTTCTAGCAAAGTTTGATGCCATTTTAAGCAAAATTTCTAGCAAAATTTCAAGCAGAGTGCGACACAATTTTTAGCAAAGTTTGATGCCATTTTAAACAAAATTTCAAGCAGAGTTTGTTGCAATTTTAAGCAAAGTTAGACGCAAAATTTCTAGCAAAGTTTGATGCAATGATAATAATTTTAATGGAATCTGGGTGCTCTGTCGACTGCAAATGTTGTAGAGTGTTGAACCTCACTTCTACAACCAGTTCCTGATGGCTTGGCTTGATGTAGAACCACTGCATTGTTCAATATCATCTGTATAACAGAAAATTAAAAGCAGTTAAAAGAAAGCAAACAGTTTTTAAAGTAAAATGTGTACCCTTTGAAACATAACTACAATGATTGCAAACCAACATTGCTGAAGAAAGACGAAGTGTAACAAATTTCCAGCAAAGTTTGAGGGAATAAGTTTCCAGCAATGCAATGCAACCAAAACATAAATGAATAGGCATTAAAGTTTCAAGCAATTTCAACCATATGTAAAAGCAGTGCAACCCAGTGACGGTTTAACTCTGAAATTGTTAACGAGCCAATGTTGTTCCATCGCCTAATTGTTCAAAAGCATGATAGGCCATCCCTTGACGGTTCAACTTTCAAATTATCAAGGAGCCACCGTTGCTGTGTCTTAGTTATTCCAAAGCCTGATGGGTCCTCCCTATTGACTTGCAAACCCAGTGACGGTTTCACTCTGAAATTATTAACATGCCAACATCGTGCCATCTCCAAAGTATGGTAGGTTTTTCCTAGAAAACTAGCAAACCTAGTGTTAGTGCAACTCTCAAATTATCAAAGAGCCAATGATATACCGTTTCTTTATTTCTCCAAAGCAGACTGGTCAACTTGTTGATTCCTCAACTCTCAAATTATTTACGAGCCAATGTTGTGCCGCCTTCTAATACTTCAAAAGCTTGAGGTCTTGTCACTAAAATGTACAAAACCTAGTGAATAATGTACTCTCAACTTGTTGAAAAGCCCATGTTGCGCCATCTTTTCATTACAAAAAAAAATGGTTTCCAGTCACCACAATTCATGTTGGCGTTCCTTCCTCAACTTTCTCAATTTCCATGTTGGTGTGCTGTTATTTGTCGTCTCTGTGGACTTTTGAATAATCCATCTTTTTGGCTTTAATTTGTGTAGTTTGTCATGCTGGTTGATGCCTGGATAGGTTTGACTGCTGCCACAACGGATGACAATGAGAGCATGCCAACATGGAACGTGAGAAAATTGACAAAGGTACACCAACACGGATTGTGGTGACCTCATTGAAGGTATTTGCAGAACTTTTTAACCTGATGATTCTTCAAATAACAATTCTTCCCAAGCGGCCAACCCAATCATTTTTCTGATCTATAATTGTTACTGAGCCAATGTTGTGCTGTCTCCTAATTTGTGTAAATCTATGCAAATAAATATTGTCATTCTTAGCAATGTTCTAAACAAAATAGGGCTCAATTGGAACATTCTTCTCGCAACTTTGGTTAAAATTTATCATTTACATTAACCAAGGAGCCTCTATGCATTAGCATCATGCCATACTATTGTGCACATTGTGCTGATCAGCAGCTGAATCGTTCCCATCTTGCATCACTACATCTTGAACAATAATTTGTACAAGCTCATAAGCCCATTAAAGTGGTCTCGTCTGCGATGATGAGGACGATCCAAGAAAAACTGCACTATTTTCTATTTTTATAAAGAAATCTCAACGTGTATAGGTATGAGAGTAATTGTGTGGAACTTCTACTCTAAAAGTACATGTACATAGTTTTGGCTCATACATTTGGTAGTGGTCTTTGAAAAATTGGCCACTAAGCATCCAGTGGATTTGTTGCAGATTTAAAATTTGAAATGTTGACCTGTAGAGTTAAGAGTAGATTCACAAATTTGTGTGACTTTATATTATTTGACAAGCTAAGTGAGTCAAGAGTATATATTGCCAATTACATTTGGCATGCAGCCATCTTGAAAACTAACCATTTTGGTTTTCAAGTTTTCAGGGCCCATATTTATGGCTTTGCTTACCACAGAATTCTGCGCTTACAGCCTATAGACCCATTGCACAACGCGCAGCGCGCATCCATGCGCGTAATTTTGGGGGTCAAAACGTGCACAAAAGGATGGTACACGTGTTTACGCACAATGCGCTTGTAAACACGTGTACCATTCTTTTGTGCACGTTTTGACCCCAAAAATGAAGCGCGTGTTGATGATGACGTCATATGCAATGGGTCTATAGATTTATGTGCTTCAGGTATACAAGGTAGGCCTTGTAAGACAACTTGACAAGACAGGGCCAAGAAATAGAACCAAGGTCCAATTTTCAGATTCTGTTTCTGCTTACCTGGTATTCTGTTTCTGCTTACCTGGTATTCTGTTTCTGCTTACCTGGTATTCTGTTTCTGCTTACCTGGTATTCTGTTTCTGCTTACCTGGTATTCTGTTTCTGCTAACAGCATACTTCTGTTTTTGTTTACCGTGAAATTCTTGTTTTGTTTATAATGGAATTTTGTTTCTGCTTCATGTGTTTGCTTACGACGGAATTCAGTTTTACAGCTTACAGATTCATGTGCTTTACAGGGCACATTAAGCTGAGAAGTATGTGGTAAGCATTGCAAAGAACATTGGGCCCATATAGATTTTTAATGTGGCACGTGTATAGATCATTTATCATGGTATCATTTTTTGCACATTGCCCAGCCAGAATGTGTGGTTTGTCTGAAAAGTATCCAATGACATTAACATAATTTAATCACTTTAATCAGTAACATAATTTAATCACTTTGACTTAAAATTAGATTCGACCAACGTCTTACTGGGCCTTGGGTCATGGTCGTGGGGTTTGAGGGGGTTTTAGAACAACTTAGTGGAAACAGACAGTTTACAAGACATGTCATGCTTATGTTATCAATTGTTAATAGCTTTTAATGTTTCATATTTTGCAGACGTCCTGTTTTATAAGTTGTTTGACTGTTGCCTTCACTGATGTTACATCAAGAAGGAGATATTGAGCTGCTGCCTCTCTGAGTGTAGTCATTGTTCTTCACAACGGGTAAGTCTTGCATTAGTTTGTTCCATGCACTAAAGTAGTGTCTTTCTCCTTTGATTTTGACCCAATACAAAAATCAGACTGTTGTCCACTCTACTATCGCCCCCTCCCAACTCGCCTCAACCATCCTTTCCAAATCACCTTTACTATACTTTGAGTGAGATAAGGTTGGTCTCATTGCTGTGTCTAGCCTGCTCTGGTCATCATCAGGAAACTGACAAGTCTACTCCATGTCAGGACTAGGTTCTCTCATACTTTTTCTTATAGCTCACTCAGAGATTGTTAAGACAGTTATGAGGACCCACCTCCCCTCCTCCTCAAACAACTGCAGATGAGTTTGAATCAGAAATATATTGTACTAAAAAACAGTGTACAATAACACAGTCTTAATGCAAACCATTACATGTAAAAGTTGCATCATGCTGGAAATATTGATTGGAAACGGTTGTTTTTAAACTTCCATGACCCCCCTCTTATTTCATCCTCAATCATTTGCTCGACAATCATAAACATTGGATTAGGCATACCGCCATGTTGGAGACACAAGAAAATAGTGGGGGGAAATGTATTTGTCTTCACTGTTTTAGAACAAGTAGCATTGAGTTTTGGTCTTGCGAGATCGAAACAGTCTGGCACTGTTAGCAAAAGAGTTTCAAGGAAATTTTTCCACTATGACCATCTTTATAGAATGTAAGTTATGTGCAAATCTGCTAGCTGAAATCACTCTTGTCTTCCAGAATGCTTAAGGATGATTTATGGCTGGAACATGTTGGAAATTGTTTTATCGAGTCTCAAGGGTCTTTATCCATTATCTGTTGGTTTAGACTATTTGAAATCAACTACATGTACAAATAATTAGTATGCACTTTCATATACCGCACTCATTTGATTAGCGGAACGACAGTCATGTGTCGTACTGTATTTTGCAATGTAAACTGATCTGCAGTCCAAAACTTAATAGATGAGTCCTGTATTGGAGAATTCACCGCTGTGCTTTGCGTGTGATAACAGATTTAACATTGACTTCTCTCTGTATAAACTGCGCTACCACATTTCTTATGCAATATTAGCAGTCACATACGCTTTCACGCTGTACGCGTAAAAGCCAAACTATCTTAAACAGCACTACCTCAGTTTTTATTTGCGGTTTTAATGCATGTACATTGTCGTTGGAATAAATTATTAATTGTTCTGTGTCATTTGCTGTTGAAATAAATTATCAATTCTATGAGAACAATCAAATGACAAGGATCTATTGTGAGGTCTATAAATAACTATAGTATGCATTTTATTCTAACAGAATAGCAGAATTTAATCACTTTTTACCTCATGACTATATTTCTGCTTTATTACATCCAATGTTTATATTTTAATACGTACTACGCGGAACATTGGTGTAAGTGTCTGTATAGATTCCAATGGGGGCTGTAAAGCACTGATCACACAGTACTGATCAGACTTATTGAGATTTGAATGAAGTAATTAGCTTTGATATTGCAAAACCAAAACTCCATGCCCCTTTTAAAAAAAGTGAAGACAAATACATTCCCCCCTACCCTATTTTCTTGTGACTGCAATAGGGACCTATGCCTGATAGTTGTCACGCCAATGATTATGGGTGAAATCAGAGTGCTGAACAAATGTAGGACAAAACCAATCATAATATTCCTTATCCTGAATGCAACTTTTTACATCAAAAAAAAGGAATACAAAAATAATTGTTCCAGTCTATTCATACATGTATTCTGGGGCTGCAGTTGAAACTTGTAAATCAAAATTATCATCTGGTTAATTATTTGTAATTGAGGGTGGACCTGAAGCAGCTAGCTTATCTGAGATCTTTGATTGAGTTTACTTGTTAAGTAAATAACAAATATTATATAAGTGATAATATCCACAATACCCTCATGCACAATTTTGGGAAACCTCATTAATAATTAAAACTTGTATTGATGTATTTATAATCATCTCCTTCCATATCAGATGACACTTCCCACTACATCCTTAAATTATGAATGAGCCCATGTTGTGCCATCTCATTCCGAAGCAGAATTGTTCGTCCCTTGAGAACTAACAAACCTAGTGATTGTTGAAATCTCAGATTATTAACAAGCCAATTTTGTGCATTCTCTTAAATATTCCGGAGCATGATTGGTCTTCCCTTTTATTTCCAAACCTAGTCCATGTTCATTTCTCAATATAATAAGAAGCCTATGTCGTGCCGTCTTTTTCTTGTTCCAAAGCATGATGGGTCATCCCTAACGACCTACTAAACCCAGTGACGGTTTAACTCTCAAATAAATAAAGAGCCAACGTGTGCTGTCTCGTAAATAATCCAAAGCATGATGGGTCAACCCTAAAAACTAGCAAACCAAGTGACAGTTCAACTCAAAATATTAATGAGCCAATGTTGTGTCGTCTGTTAAATATTCCAAAGCATGATGGGTCATCAATAAAAACTTTCAAACCTTGTGACTGTTCAACTCTCAGATTATTAACGAGGCAATGTTGTGCCTTCTCTTAATTATTCCGGAGCATGATTGGTCTCCCCTTTATTTGAAAACCTAGAGCCAACGTGGTGCCGTTTCTTAAATAATTCAAATCATGATGGGTTGTTCCTAAAAATTTGCAAACCTATTGAATGTTCAACTCTCAAATTATTCAAAAGCAAATTTTGTGCCGTCTCCAAATTGTTCCAAAGCATGATGGGTCAGTCCTAAATACTTGCAAACCTAGTGATGGTTCAACTAATAAATTATTAACGAGCCAATTTTGTGCCGTCTCGTAATTATTCAAAAGCATATTGGGTTATCCCTAAATAATTACAAACCTTGTGAATGTTCAATTTTAAATGTAATAAGAAACAAATTTTGTGCCGTCTTGTAATTGTTCCAAAGCATGATGGGTCATTCCTGACGACTTGCAAGCGCAGTGACGGTGTAACTCTCAAATAATTAAAGAGCAATTTGCGCCGTCTCTTAAATAATTCAAATCGTGATGGGTCGTCCCTAAAAACTTACAAACCTAGTGAATGTCCATTTCTCAATGTAATAAGAAGCCAATGTCGTGCCGTCTTTTTATTGTTCCAAAGCATGATGGGTCATCCCTAACGACTTGCTAACCCAGTGACGGTTTAACTCTCAGATAAATAAAGAGCCAACATGGGTCGTCCCTAAAATTTTGCAAACCTGTTGAATGTTCAACCCTCAAATTGTTCAAAAGCAAATTTTGTGCCGTCTCCTAATTGTTCCAAAGCATGATCGGTCAACCCTAAAAACTAGCAAACCCGGTGAAAGTTCAACTCTCAAAATATTAAAGCCAATGTTGTGTCGTCTGTTAATTATTCCAAAGGGGTTGAAAGTACATTGGGTCGTTGGTGAAAACAGCCAGTTTATTAGACATTATTCTTCACACTGGGTAATTCTTGCATCAGTTTGTTCCATGCACTGAGGTAGTATCTTTCTCCTTTGTTTTTTGTTTCTATACAAAAATCAGACTGTTCTCCATTCTACTAGTATCGCCCTCTCCCAACTCGCCTCCACCACCATTTCCTAATCACCTTCACTGTACTAATCACCTTCACAGTGAGATAAGGTTGGTCTCAATGCTGTGGACTAGCCTGCTCTGTTCATCATCAGGAGACTGACAAATCTACTCCATGGCAGGACAAGGTTCTCTCAAACCTTAACTTATCTCACTCAGGGATTGTTGAGATAGTTATGAGGACCCCCCCCCCTCCTCTTCAAACAACCAATCTATTCTGCAGCATTGATCACTTTATAGCAGAAATAAATTGTACTTAGAGACAGTGGACAATACACCGTGTTTTTAACTCCAACCAAAAAGCACAACACTTGACCTTGCAATGCATGTCAAAGTTGCATCATGATAGAAATGATGATTGGAAACGGTTGTTCTAATCACCTTCACTGTAAACTCCAACTACCCCCTTCCACTTGACACCAACCGTTTTACCGTGCCTTCTATGTCTCATAGCCAGCCTGAGCCAAAATCAGATTTGTTCCCAATTGGGAGCCTGTGTTAACTGCCCGAGTTGGATTATAGCTAGCTCATAGCCCCTGTTGCTTAGTTGTGTACATATATGACTATTGATGGAGCCTTTGTAATGATGTCAGGAAATAAAGAATTCTGCAAGAACCCAAATTGTACATTATCGAGTAGGGAACTCTATAGCTATCAGAAAATAACATTTGATTTGTGCTAGCTCCCCGGGCGCCATTCTTCCTATACCGCTATACTACGGTCTTTCTTGTTTAATATGTTAAAATTGGCAGCTAGGGCTATGACATGAAGCTTTTAATGAGTGGCTTGTCATGCTTGTTTGGTCCGTCCGCCCCAACCCAGTGGTCTTGTATATGAACGACGAGGCTAAGCATCGAGACTGGGCAAAAAAATGAACCCCCCCCCCTCCCCCATCGAAATGATTGGTTAAAGTCTTGTTTTATGCGATGGTAAAATGAAAAAAAAATGCTACAAAAACTGTGTCAGTGGATGCAGTTCTGCATGACAGTTGTGTCTCATGCTGCATTCTAAATCAGGACTGTATTCAAACTCGGGCTGTAAAACAAGGCTAGGATTTGGGACAAGGTTGATAATTGGGGAATGACTTGAGGGGTCAAGAGGGCCTTGAGTCGTGGGTCGTGGGGGTTGAGGGGGTTTTCGAACAACCCAGTTGAAACAGCCAGTTTACAAGACATGTCATGCATCTGTTATTAATTGTTAACAGCTTTTCTTCGTTCATTTTTTGCAGACATCATGTTTTACAAGTTTTTAGAATGTTGCCCTTCATTATTAACACAACGGGTAAGTTTTGCATTAGTTTGTTCCATGCACTGAGTTAGTATCTTTCTCCTTTATTTTTTGGACCCAATACAACAATCAGACTGTTGTCCAATCTACTACTAGTATTGCCCTCTCCAAACTCGCCTCAACCATCCTTTCCTAATCTCCTTCACTGTACTCTGAGTAAGATAAGGTTGGTCTGAATTCTGTGACTAGCCTGCTCTATTCATCATCAGGAGACTGCAAAATCTACTCCATGGCAGGACAAGGTTTTCTCAAACCTTTACTTATCTCACTCAGGGATTGTTAAGATGGTTATCAGGACTTTCTCCTCCTCAAACAACCAATCTATTCTGCAGCAGCGCATCAACTTGTAGGATAAGTTTGTATCAGAAATATATTGTACTTTAATGCTTCGTATTTTTTACCGCGTGAGGGCGCTCTCAAAAATATTTCTATCACTTCCGGGGGTAAAGCGATTATCGTCTGCTCAGCAGCTGTGTACAGTTAACATCGGCGTTGTGTCACTTCTGTGCGCGGTATAGTTTTTAGTTGCTTCTAAGGTGAGTTATAACGGCTCCTTTAAATGTCTTATTGTTCGTGATGGATATGATGTCTGGTGGTAATGTGTTCCAGTCTTTAACTGTCTGGGGAAGTATTTGAAGCAGTATTTTTTGTTTGCGGAGAACATTTTTGGTAGGCCTTGCTGTGAATGTGATTGTGTCTGGATTGGCGTTTGACCGGTTGTAAATTAAAAAACCTTCCTGCCGGGATCGGGACAGCAGCTTGACCATGGTGGAGAGTCTTGCGTATTTATTAGAGCGATTTCTGTATCAATTTGTAGTTTTACAAGACAAGGACAAATGGCAGAACCCCCCCCCCCCACACACACACACACACGATGTAGTTTAGGATCATCCAAGATAGGTTACATGGAGACAGTCAGTGAACGTGAACTGTCACGTTTACCTTTTTACAAGCTCTGTTTTATTGCCAGAAGTTGATGCTCCTCTTCTGCAAGCTAACATTCACAGCAACTGCAAGGCCTACATTACCAACTGTTCTCCGCAAACAAAGAGTAAAGACCTGCTTCAAATAGACTGGAACACATTGCCACCAGACATCATATCCATCACGAACAATAGGACCTTTAAAGGAGCTGTTATAACCCACCTCCGAAGCAACTAAAAACTATACCGCGCAAGTGATGACAGAACGCCGATGTTAAAACTGTACACAGAGCTAGAGCTGAGCAGACGATAATCGCTTATTACCCCCAGAAGTGATAGAAATATTTTTGAGAGCGCCCTCACGCGGTCAAAAAAACGGCGCATAGAGACAGTGGACAAAACCTGGTGTTAACGCCAACCAAAAAGCGCAACACTTGACCTTGCAAAGCATCCTAATTTAAATGTCAAAGTTGCATCATGATTGAAATATTGATTGAAAACGGTTGTTCTAAACTCCCACTACCCCCTCCACTTACACACCAACCGTTTTGCCATGCCATGTATGTCTCATAGCCAGCCTGAGCAAAAAAATCAGATTGGGAGCCTGTGTTAACCGCCCAAGTTGAATGCCAGCTAGCTCAAAGCCCCTGTTGCCTAGTTTGGTACATACATGTACATGACAATTGATGGAACTTGTTTGCTCAGTCCATCCCATCCCAGTGGTCTTGGATGAAAGTGATGGGGCCGAGCTGCAGTTGCCAATTTGGACATCACTCTCTGTCTTGAAGGCAGCTGCATCGTGACTGGCCGAAAAAATGAACCCCCCACCCCCCTCCCTAATGAACCCCCCACCCCCCTCCCTAATCAAAACAATTGGTGAACATATTGTTTTATGCGACGGTAATGAAAAAACCTTCTGCAAAAACTGTGTCAGGAGGCAATTCCTCCATGTTCAGCAGTCCATCACAGTGGATGCAGTTCTGCATAACAGTTGGGTCTCATACTGCATTCTAAATCAAAACTGTATTCAAACTCAAGCTGTAAAACAAGACCCAGACATGGGACATGTTTTTATTAATGGAAAATAAGTTGAGGGGTCGAGAGGGCCTTGTTGGGTAACAGGTCGTTGGGTTTGAGGGGGTTTTACAACAACTTAGTGGAAACAGACAGTTTACAATACATGTCATGCTTATGTTATCAATTGTTAATAGCTTTTCATGTTTCATATTTTGCAGACGTCCTGTTTTACAAGTTGTTTGACTGTTTGCCCTCTACTGATGTTACATCATGAAAGAGATATTGAGCTGCCTCTCTAAGTGTAGTTTTTGGGGAAGTCATGCATTAGTTTGTTCCATGCACTGAGGTAATATCTTTGTCTTTTGTTTTTGACCCAATACAAAATTCAGACTGTTGTCCACTCTACTAGTATCGCCCCCTCCCAACTCGCCTCCACCATCATTTCCTTATCTCCTTCACTGTACTCTGAGTGAGATAAGGTTGGTCTAAATTCTGTGACTAGCCTGCTCTATTCATCATGAGGAGACTGCAAAATCTACTTCATGTCAGGACAAGGTTTTCTCAAACCTTTACTTATCTTACTTGGGGATTGTTGAGATAGTTATGAGGATCCCCCTCCTCCCCAAACAAACAAAGCAGTGCATCAATTTGTAGGATGAGTTTGTATCAGAAATATATTGTACTTAAACAGTGGACAATACACGATGTTAAAACCAATCAAAGAGCACAACACTTGACCTCGCAATGCATCCAAATTTTAGTGTCAAAGTTGTACAATGATGGAAAGATTGATTGAAAATGGTTGTTCTAAAATTCCCACGACCCCCCCCCCCCCCCTCCACTTACACACCAACCAGCCTGAGCCAAAATCAGATTGTTTCCCAATTGGGAACCTGTGTTAACTGCCAAAGTTGGATTACCGCTTCCTCATAGCCCCCGTTGCTTAGTTTCATACATACATGACCAATGATTGAGCTTCCTCTGTAATGATGTCAGGAAATCCACAATTCTGCAAGAACCAAACTTGTACATTCTCGGAAAGGAAATATTCATATAATAATGTTTGACATATGCTAGCTCCCTGGGTGTAAGTCTTCCTATACCACTACACTTTCTTGTTTAATATGTCCAAATTGGCGTTTGAGGCTACTTTGTGTGGCTGTTAAAGAGGAGCCTGTAACGCTTGTTTGTTCAGTCCGCTCCATCCTAGTGGTCTTAAATGAGAACGATGGGGCCGAGCTGACAAAAAAATAAAACAATGCTGCAAAAACTGAGTCAGGAGGCATTTCCTCCATGTTCAGCAGTCAATCACAATGTGGATGCATCAGGAGACTAACAAATGTACTCCATGTCAGGACAAGGTTTTTTCAAACATTTCCTAATCTTACTCAGGGATTCTTGAGTTAGTTTTGAGGAGGGCCTCAATCAACCAATCTATTCTTCAGATGAGTTTGTACCAGAAATATATTGTACTTAGAGACAGGGCTGTGGATAATACATGGTGTAAACGCTAACCAAAAAACACAACACATTGCAATGCATCAACATTTATTTATTAAAGTTGCATTATGCTGGAAATATTGATTGGAAACGGGTTGTACTAAAAACTCCTCGACCCCAACGACCCCTTTGACTATTTGCACCAACCATTTAACAATGCCATGAATGTCTCAAAGTCAGCTTGAGCCAAAATCAGATTGTTTCCCAATTGGGAACTTGTGTTAATTCCGTCCATACACCTCGCTGCCTAGTTTGGTACATAAGTGACAATTGATAGAACTTCCTCCATAATGATGTCGCGAAATAAAGAATTCTGCAAAAACCTAAATTGAACATTCCTGAGTAGGGAATTCCATAGCTATCTAAAAATAATGTTTGATTAATGCTAGCTCCTCGGGCGCAATTCTTCCTATACCACTATACTTACTATAGACACATGTATAGGACATATTTCATATGTCAAAATTGGCAGCTGTGGCTACAACATGTGGCTGTTAAAGAGTAGCCTCTAACGCTTGTTATTGTGTTTGCTCAGTCCGCCCCATCCCAGTTGTCAGATGAGAACAATGGGGCTGAAAGACAGCTGCATGGTGGCTGGCAAAAATTATGAAGCCCCCCACCCCCTCCCCCATCAAAATGATTGGTTAACGTCTTGTTTTATGCAATGGTAAAATGAAAAAAACATGCTACAAAAACTGTGTCAGGTGGCATATCCCCCATGTGTTCAGCAGTCCATCACAGTGGATGCAGTTCTGCGTGACAGCTGTTTCGCTTGCTGCATTCTAAATCAGGAATGTATTCAAAACTCGGGCTGTAAAACAAGGCTCAGACATGGGACATGGTTTGATTATGGAGAAATAAGTTGAGGGGTCTAGAGGGCCTTGGGTCAACGTCGTGGGGTTTTAGGGGGTTTTAGAACAAAGTGGAAACAGACAGTTTACAAGACATGTCATGCTTATGTTATCAATTTTTAATAGCTTTTCATGTTTCACATTTTGCAGACGTCCTGTTTGTCAAGTTGTTTGACTGTTGCCCTTCACTGACGTTACATCAAGAAGGAGATATTGAGCTGCCTCTCTGAGTGTAGTCAATGTTCTTCACAACGGGTAAGTCTTGCATTAGTTTGTTCCATGCAGTTAGGTAGTATCTTTCTCCTTTGTTTTTTGACCAAATACAAAAATCATACTGTTGTCCACTCTACTAGTATCGCCCTCTCCAAACTCGCCTCCACCATCATTTCCTTATCACCTTCACTGTACTCTGAGTGACTAGCCTCCTCTGGAGGAGACTGACAAATCTACTCCAAGTCAGGACAAGGTTTTCTCAAACCTTTACTTATCTTACTCAAGGACTGATGAGGACCCCCCCCCCCCATTCTCCTCAAACAACCAATCTATCCTGCAGCATTATATCAATTTGTATCAGAAATATGTTGTACTTGTTTAATATGGCAAAATTGGCGGCTGCGGCTACGACATGTGGCTGTTAAAGAGTAGCCTGTAACGCTTGTTTGCTCAGTCCGCCCCATCCCAGTGGTCTTGGATGAGAACAATGGGGCTGAGCCGCAGCCGCCAACTTGGACATCACTCACGGTCTGGAAAGAGAGCTGCATTGTGACTGGCCAAAAGAAATCTCCATCCCCCCCTCCCCTGTCAAAACAATTTGTTAACATCTTGTTTTATTATGACGGTAATGAAAAAAAACATGCTACAAAAACTGTGTCAGGAGGCAATTCCTCCATGTTCAGCAGTCAATCACAGTGGATGCAGTTCTACATGACAGTTGTGTCTCATGCTGCATTCTAAATCAGGACTGTATTCAAACAAGGCTCAGATTTTGGACATGGTTCGATTATTGGAGAATGACTTGAGGGGTCAAGAGTGCCTTAGGTCAGGGGTCGTGGGGGTTTTAGAACAACTTAGTGGAAACAGACAGTTTACAAGACTCATGTATAAGTTAGAAATTTTTAACAGCTTTTCATGTTTCATATTTTGCAGACATTCCTGTAAAAGAAGCTGTTACCCTTCACTGATGTTACATCATGAAAGAAATATTGAGCTGCCTCTCTGAGTGAAATCAAATTTCTTCACAACGGGTGAGTCTTACATTAATTTCTTCCATGCAGTTAGGTAGTATCTTTCTCCCTTGTTTTTGGACCTGATACAAAGATCAGACTGTACAAGTGGAACTAATGCTAATATTCAACTAGAAATCATCAAAGACCAGTATTTGTACTTTGACCTGATGTGTACATAAATTTAAAAAATTGTGAAAATTGAGGCCACGCACAAGTGCCATCTTAAAAAATAAACCGCAATACATCTTTGGAAACTGAGTAAGGTTGAAAGTAAATCAAGCTGCTAAGAAGGATGCCATGCTGTAGTTTTGCTGTAGTTTACATGTAACTACAGCAGGTGTTATAGTTTGGTACTGGATTGCTTCAAAATTAGTGCGCCATGATGGTTGTTGTAGTTGTGTGGCTCTTATTTCATCCTCAATCATTTGCGCAACAATCATAAACATTGGATTATAGGCATACCGCCCTGTTTGGAGACACAAGAAAATAGTGGCGGGAAGTGTATTTGTCTTCACTGTTTAAGAACAAGTAGCATTGAGTTTTGGTCTTGCGAGATCGAAACAGTATGGCACTGTTAGCAAAAGAGTTTCAAGGAAATTTTTCCACTATGACCATCTTTATAGAATGTAAGTTATGTGCAAATCTGCTAGCTGAAATCACTCTTGTCTTTCAGAATGCTTAAGGACGATATATGGCTGGAACATGTTGGAAATTGTTTTATCGAGTCTAAAGGGTCTTTATCCATTAGGCCTATCTGTTGGTTTATACTATTTGAAAATCAACTACAAATAATTATTATGCACTTTCATATACCGCACACATAGATTTTTTCATTTGATTGGCGGAACAACAGTCATGTGTCGTACTGTATTTTGCAATGTAAACTGATCTGTAGTCCAAAACTTAATAGATGAGTCCTGTATTGGAGAATTCACCGCTGTGCTTTGCGTGTGATAACAGATTTAACATTGACTTCTCTCTGTATAAACTGCACTACGGTTTCTTTTGCAATATTAGCAGTCGCATACGCTTTCACGCTGTATGCGTAAAAGCCAAACTATCTTAAACAGCTTCTGCACTACCTCAGTTTTTATTTGCGGTTTTAATGCATGTACATTGTCGTTGGAATAAATTATTAATTGTTCTGTGTCATTTGCTGTTGAAATAAATTATAAATTCTATGAGAACAATCAAATGACAAGGATCTATTGTGAGGTCTATAAATAACTATAGTATGCATTTTATTGTAACAGAATAGCAGAATGTAATCACTTGTGAAACAGAACAGTCCAGATTTTACCTCATGACTAAATTTCTGCTTTATTACATCCAATGTTTATATTTTAATACGTACTACGCGGTACATTGGTGTAAGTGTCTGTATAGATTCCAATGGGGGCTGTAAAGCACTGATCACACAGTACTGATCAGACTTATTGAGATTTGAATGAAGTAATTAGCTTTGATATTGCAAAACCAAAACTCCATGCCCCTTTTAAAAAAAGTGAAGACAAATACATTCCCCCCTACCCTATTTTCTTGTGACTGCAATAGGGACCTATGCCTGATAGTTGTCACGCCAATGATTATGGGTGAAATCAGAGTGCTGAACAAATGTAGGACAAAACCAATCATAATATTCCTTATCCTGAATGCAACTTTTTACATCAAAAAAAAGGAATACAAAAATAATTGTTCCAGTCTATTCATATTCTCAGGCTGCAGTTGAAACTTGTAATTCAGAATTATCATCCGTTAGATTATTTCTAAATGACTGTGTCCATACTAGCTATATTATAGAGGGTAGGTCTGAAGCAGCTAGTTTATCCGAAGCCTTTGATTGAGTTTACTTGTTTAGTAAAAAACAAATATTATATAAGTGATAATATCCACAAATTACACCCTCAAGTGCAATTTTGGGAAAACCTCATTAATAATTAAAACTGGTATTGATGTATTTATAATCATCTCCTTTCATATCAGATGACACTTCCCACTACACCATGTTGGGCCCACCCACTAACCCCCCCCCCCCCCCCCCCCCCCACCCCCAACTCCTGTCCCCAGCTAAATTAATAAACATAACTGTGTAAGTTCCAGTTTTCATTCCATCATGTGCACTTTGAAAACTTTTAAGAGTTACTTTTAAAGTAGTTGTCCAATGTTATAGTTTTATTTCCACAATATCCACCAGAATGTGTGCTCTGTGAGGTACCTGAATGATCTGGCTAGTAAACAATGACAATAACATAATTTCATCATTTCACCCTAAAAATAGGATCAGACCAAAAACCCACTTTGCCTCATTTTTGTTTTATTTATTTGAAAGGATGCTGTAAAAAATTGCTGCCCCAAAGCTTGTTTTGCCGTAGGCGAGGGTTGTTGTGTATTTAAGTTCCTATCCACTAGTTGTTTCTGTTTATCATTTATTATTTTTATCGAACTGTGTTGAATATTCTGTTTGATATCGCTAGCTCCTCGCCGATGCGGACGCTATTTTTGTAAACAAACCAAACCAAGAAACTTGACGTCATCATGTCAGTTCAAGTTGTTACAATGTATAACAATACACAAGGTCTGTTGTTGGCGGATTTGCATGTAATTCATTTACATTTTGCGGACAAAGGGCGGCACGCAGGTCTCTGATGTGAACTTGTGACCTATATCTTTTTGGTTGTAACTGGTTGCTTCCCGCCACAGAATGACTGAACCGCATGTTTACCTCATTCCCGATTCCCAATATCTATAGAATACAAGTCATGTACAACAGATTTCATGCAACGAAAAAGAAAGTTATATTTCCCTCCCAGCCTCGCTTTGATTGCATGTTTAAATGGAAGAAATTAAAGATGATTGTAGTATTCATGTAAACAAAGCAGCGGCCCTTCCATGAAAAAACAGACAAAACACAAAGAAACCCCGAATTTTTTTTTTTTAATTTATAAAGTTACTAGTGGTATTACACATTCCCTCTCCCCCGAACCCCCAAAACGAAAACATAACATTAAAACAAATCAAAATAAACACAGAAAGGTTTGAGACTAGTATTTACTTTTTCTTCCCCTAAAAACTTGAAGGGATGGTCCCCAGGACATTAGTTGGAATTATTTTATTTTGTCCTGAAATGTTCATATCATGTTTCAAGCATTGCTTGATTCGTTTGGCAGTATATCCATGCCGCTCGCCACGCCGCACATTGACTGAAAACTTCAAATTATTCATGAACTAATTCCCGGGTCGTCCGCTGGATGGTCCAAGATCTAAACCAATCAGTTTAGGATGCTCTGAATAATTCAGTGGACGAACTACGTCATGTTTTTAAGTCAATTTATTTAAACGACGTACCTGGCAATGAATACAGCAGATGTAGTGAATAGGGCTGGCGCTCGGTCGAACTGGTTGAACAAGAGCAGCACCCCCGTTAACGACTTTAATCCTATTGAAGTTACTCTAAAAATAGCCTGGGTTTCAATGAAGTTAACCTATTTGTTTTGTATTGCAGAAAGCTGGTTTTGTAAAACTCACACAGTGAATAGTGGCCTCTGTGTCGAAGAGGGCGTTCCACCGTGCGGAGAGCTATAAAAAACCCAGGTCCTGGAGCTGCAGCCCTCATTCATGTTCTGATGCTGGTGGTGGCGGAGCTGTGCTGTCCTGATCCTGATGATGTCAACGTTTGGGTGTCTGTGGTGGTCTCGGTCTATACCATTGCAACCCTATCGGCACCAACATGTAAGTTTCTCTCCTTATGTATTACTCTACTTATAATCAAGATTTGTACCAATGTTTTTTCACATTGGCATGTATTCTCTCGCTTGTAAACATCCATTTATCTACAATGCTTTAGTATACAAGTTTATGTCAATTTATTTGTTAATTGCAATGGCATTCACTGTGTGATTTTCTGAGCTTGATTATGTGAACTCGTGCATTACTTAACTGCATAAATTATTCATTGCTGATTTGTGTAAAAAAATATATATATTATAAACAATTGAGTTACTATGACTATGTTTGTGCAACTGTATTCATTTGAATTTAAACTTGACATGTATTTTCTTGTTTAATTCCCAGCCCACTACTTGCTGGGTGTCGGCCCTGAAAGATGTCGGCCCTGAAGGATGTCGTCCAAGGGTCCCTGGTGCATGCAGCCTGCCCTATCCAACCCAAGAACATTGCAAGTTATATTTCTGTTATTTTGATTCTTTACCTCTTGTAAACTTTCCAAATCTTGCTAGAACTTGCATCCAAATTTGCTTTATAAATTATCCAAACCTAGCATGTATGTTTGAAAATTTTGGAATGGCTGTAAACTTTGCTACATATTGTTTATATTTTGTTGAAATTACTTTTGCTGCAAGCTACATGTATAATGCTTGGTTGAGATTGCTTTTAAACTACAGATTGCATTTGAATTTGTTTGAAAATTGTTTAAAATTGAATTTATATTTTGCTGATATTGCTTTTGATGCTAGTTCATTTATAAATTATAGTTAGTTGCATTGCTTTATTTTCTGCTGCAAATTGCATGTGTATCTGTTTGAAATTGTTTTTGCCGCAAATTGCATATGTTTGTTTGAAATTGCCTTGAAAAATAGTACAGATTGCATTTCAGTTTTGAAATTGTTTATACTGAAAGTCGGTTGCGTTGCTATAAATATTGCTGCAAATTGCTTTTATGTATGGTTGAAATTGCTTGAAACTTTAATTCGTATTCATTTATGTTTGGGTTGCGTTGCTTTAAATTTGGCTGCACTGCTTTTACATATGGTTGAAATTGCTTGAAACTTTAATGCGTATTCATTTATGGTTTGGTTGTATTGCGTTAAATTTGGCTGCAAATTGCTTTTACATTATGGTTGAAATTGCCTGAAACTTTAATGCGTATTCATTTTTGTTTTGGTTGCATTGCGTTAAATTTGGCTGCACTGCTTTTACATATGGTTGAAATTGCATGAAACTTTACATATTCATTTATGTTTTGGTTGCTTTGCTTTAAATTTGGCTGCAAATTGCTAGAAAATATGGTTGAAATTGCTTGAAACTGTAATGCGTATTTATTTTCGTTTGGTTGCATTGCGTTAAATTTGGCTGCATTGGTTGAAACTTGAATGCGTATTCATTTATGTTTTGGTTGCATTGCGTTAAATTTGGCTGCACAACTTTTACATATGGTTGAAATTGCTTGAAACTTTAATGCGTATTCATTTATGGTTTGGTTGCATTGCGTTAAATTTGGCTGCAAATTGCTTTTACATATGGTTGAAATTGCCTGAAACTTTAATGCGTATTCATTTATGTTTTGGTTGCATTGCTTTAAATTTGGCTGCAAATTGCTTTTACATATGGTTGAAATTGCCTGAAACTTTAATGCGTATTCATTTATGGTTTGGTTGCATTGCTTTTACATATGGTTGAAATTGCATGAAACTTAATGCGTATTCATTTATGGTTGCATTGCTTTAAATTTGGCTGCAAATTGCTTTTACATATGGTTGAAATTGCATGAAACTTTAATGCGTATTCATTTATGTTTTGGTTGCATTGCTTTTACATATGGTTGAAATTGCATGAAACTTAATGCGTATTCATTTATGGTTGCATTGCTTTAAATTTGGCTGCAAATTGCTTTTACATATGGTTGAAATTGCATGAAACTTTAATGCGTATTCATTTATGTTTTGGTTGCATTGCTTTAAATTTGGCTGCACTGCTTTTACATATGGTTGAAATTGCTTGAAACTTTAATGCGTATTCATTTATGGTTGCCTTGCGTTAAATTTGGCTGCACTGCTTTTACATATGGTTGAAATTGCTTGAAACTTTAATGCGTATTCATTTATGTTTTGGTTGCATTGCGTTAAATTTGGCTGCACTGCTTTTACATATGGTTGAAATTGCTTGAAACTTTAATGCGTATTCATTTATGGTTGCCTTGCGTTAAATTTGGCTGCACTGCTTTTACATATGGTTGAAATTGCTTGAAACTTTAATGCGTATTCATTTATGGTTGCTTTGCGTTAAATTTGGCTGCAAATTGCTTTTACATATGGTTGAAATTGCATGAAACTTTAATGCGTATTCATTTATGTTTTGGTTGCATTGCTTTAAATTTGGCTGCACTGCTTTTACATATGGTTGAAATTGCTTGAAACTTTAATGCGTATTCATTTATGTTTTGGTTGCATTGCGTTAAATTTGGCTGCACTGCTTTTACATATGGTTGAAATTGCTTGAAACTTTAATGCGTATTCATTTATGGTTGCCTTGCGTTAAATTTGGCTGCACTGCTTTTACATATGGTTGAAATTGGTTGAAACTTTAATGCGTATTCATTTATGGTTGCATTGCGTTAAATTTGGCTGCAAATTGCTTTTACATATGGTTGAAATTGCATGAAACTTTAATGCGTATTCATTTATGTTTTGGTTGCATTGCTTTAAATTTGGCTGCACTGCTTTTACATATGGTTGAAATTGCTTGAAACTTTAATGCGTATTCATTTATGTTTGGTTGCATTGCGTTAAATTTGGCTGCAAATTGCTTTTACATATGGTTGAAATTGCATGAAACTTTAATGCGTATTCATTTATGTTTTGGTTGCATTGCTTTAAATTTGGCTGCACTGCTTTTACATATGGTTGAAATTGCTTGAAACTTTAATGCATATTCATTTATGGTTGCATTGCGTTAAATTTGGCTGCACAACTTTTACATATGGTTGAAATTGCTTGAAACTTTAATGCGTATTCATTTATGGTTTGGTTGCATTGCGTTAAATTTGGCTGCAAATTGCTTTTACATATGGTTGAAATTGCTTGAAACTTTAATGCGTATTCAATTTATGTTTTGGTTGCATTGCGTTAAATTTGGCTGCACTGCTTTTACATTAGGTTGAAATTGCTTGAAACTTTAATGCGTATTAATTTATGTTTTGGTTGCATTGCGTTAAATTTGGCTGCACTGCTTTTATATATGGTTGAAATTGCTTGAAACTTTAATGCGTATTCATTTATGTTTTGGTTGCATTGCGTTAAATTTGGCTGCACTGCTTTTATATATGGTTGAAATTGCTTGAAACTTTAATGCGTATTCATTTATGTTTGGGTTGCGTTGCATTGCTGGAAACTTATTCCGTCAAACTTTGTCTTTCTTTAGCAATGTTGGTTTGCAATCATTGTAGTTATGTTTCAAAGGGTACACATTTTACTTTAAAAACTTTTTGCTTTCTTTTAACTGCTTTTAATTTTCTGTTATACAGATGATATTGAACAAAGCAGTGGTTCTGGTTCTACATCAAGCCATCAGGAACAGGTTGTAGAAGTGAGGTTCAACACTCCACAGAGCATCCAGATTCCTTAAAAATTATTATCATTGCATTTATTTATGTTGGTGAAAATTTCAACTAAATTGCAACAAACTCTGCTTGAAATTTTGTTTAAAATTGTTTATAAAATTGCGTAAAATTGCATCAAACTCTGCTTGAAATTGTTTATAAAATTGCGTAAAATTGCAACAAACTCTGCTTGAAATTTTGCTTAAAATGGCGTAAAACTTTGCTTAAAATGGCATGGAAATTTTTGCGTGAAACTTTGCTTAAAATGGCATGTAAATTTTTGCATAAAACTTTGCTAGAAATTTTGCTAAACATAGCGTCCAATTTTGGTAGAAATTTTTGTTTAAAATAAATTGTGAAAATTTTTGTTGAAATTTTTTATTGAAATAAATTGTTAAAATTTTTGTTGAAATTTTTCATAAAAATAAATTTTAAAAATTTGTCATGAAAATAAATTCTTAATGAAAATAATTTTTTCATTAAAATAAATTTTCTTAAATTTTTTTATTAAAATAATTTTTTTGTAAATTTTTCATTAAAATAAATTTTCCATTTAAATTTTTCATTAAAATAATTTTTTTGTAAATGTTTTATTTAAATAAATTTTCTTTAAATTTTTCATTAAAATAAAATTCTTTAAATTTTTCATTTAAATTTTTCATTAAAATAATTTTTTGTTAAATTTTTCATTAAAATAAATTCTTTAAATTTTTCATTAAAATAAAATTTTATTTCAACTAAATGGCATCACACTCTGCTTGAAATTTTGCTAGAAATTTTGCTTAAAATGGCATCAAACTTTGCTAGAAATTGCAACAAACTCTGCTTGAAATTTTGTTTAAAATTGTGTCGCACTCTGCTCAAAATTTTGCTTAAAATTGTGTCAAACTTTGCTAGAAATTTCGCTTAAAATGGCGTCAAACTTTGCTTAAAATTGCATGGAAATTTGCTGAAAATTTTGCATCAAATTGCGTCAAACTCTGCTAGAAATTTTGCTAAACATGGCGTCAAATTTTGGTTGAAATTTTCGTTTAAAATAATTCTTGAAATTTTTCATTAAATTTTATTTAAACTTCCTTTTAAAAGATTTTTTAGAGATTTTTTCCCTTTAACTTTGTTACAAATAAGTGGTGTTTGAAGCTTTGTTACAAATGTTACTCTATGACACTTTGCTACAAAATTTACTTTGTGAAACTTTATTAAACCAATACCCATCTCTCACAGCGTATTCTTTCACGAGTCTAACTATTATCCGAAGTAGTTCCTCCAAATCGGCAAGTAACTTTTGAAAAGTTACTTGTCGATTTGGTGGAACTACTTCGGATAATTAAAAATAAAATTTTAAAATATATTAATATATATATACATACATAAAATAAAATAAAATAAAATAAAATAAAAATGAAAATTTAAAGAAAAATAAAAAAGCGAAAAAACCCTAAAATAAGACCCTCAAAATTTTTTGCCGGGATAGTCCTGCGGGGCAATGCCCCGCCAAGCCCCAGGGGGGCTCCGCCCCCCTATCCCCCCTTACTAGGTCTAGGACACCGGACCCTACGCAGCTAGACACCGCCGCTACGGGAGGGGGTAGGGGATGGGAGGGAGTAGGGGATGGGAGGGAGTGGGAAGGGGATGGGAGGGAGTAGGGGATGGGAGGGACTAGGGGATGGGAGGGAGGGAGTAGGGGATGGGAGGGAGTAGGGGATGGGAGGGGCTACGCCTCCTATACCACTAATACACACTATATACATGTATTACACCGTATTTTATGACAGTTAGCTATTCCTGTACCCGATACATTCTAACCATATATTTTAAGACAGTTAGCTATTCTCGTACCCGACACATCCTAACCGTATATTTTAAGACAGTTGGCTATTCTCGTACCCGATACATTCTAATCAAATGTTTTAAGACAGTTGGCTATTCCTGTACCCGACACATTCTTCCCATTTATTTTAAGACAGTTAGCTATTCTCGTACCCGATACATTCTAATCGAATGTTTTAAGACAGTTGGCTATTCTCGTAACTGACACATCCTTACCATTATATTTTAAGACAGTTGGCTATTCCTGTACCCGACACATTCTTCCCATTTATTTTAAGACAGTTGGCTATTCTCATACAGAGACATTTTCCCCATTTATTTTAAGACAGTTGGCTATTCTCAAACTGAAACATTTTACCCATTTATTTTAAGACAGTTGTCTATTCTCATACAGAGACATTATACCTGTATATTTTCTTACAATAAACTATTCCCATTTATATCCATTTGACAATTTTCTATTTTCCAACATTAACCCTTTCTATCAATCCTGCCCATAATCCTGATCACAAACACATCCAAAACATTCAACACATTTTTCAATTTCAATTTTGTTTTTTATTCATTAATAAATACTCCTCAGTTGTTTTGAAATATTCATTACAATTTTATTTTAATCATTTACTACTTTATTTCTGTACAATTGTTTAAAGGCACTGAACATGTTTGGTAATTATCAAATACCAGTATTGTCACTCAGTATATCCCAACATATGCATAAAATAACAAACCTGTCTAAATTGGGGCTTTATTGAACCATGTCCAAAATCTGAGCCTTGTTTTACAGCCTGAGTTTGAATACAGTGCTGATTTAGAATGCAGCAAGCGACACAACTGTCATACACTGTGATGGACTGCTGAACATGGAGGAATTGCCTCCTGACACAGTTTTTGTACCATGTTTTTTTTAAATTACCGTCATAATAAAACAAGACGTTAACAAATCGTTTTCACAGGGGTGGGAGGGAGATTTCTTTTGGCCAGTCACAATGCAGCTCTCTTTCCAGACCGTGAGTGATGTCCAAGTTGGCGGCTGCGGCTCAGCCCCATTGTTCTCATCCAAGACCACTGGGATGGGGCGGACTGAGCAAACAAACGTTACAGGCTACTCTTTAGTAGCCGCAGCCGCCAATTTTGACATATTAAACAAGAAAGACCGTTGTATAGTGGCATAGGAAGAAGTGCATCCAGGGTGCTAGCATAAATCAAACATTATTTTATGAGCTATGGAATTCCCTACTCAGTTTAGGTTCTTGCAGAATTCTGTATTTTGCGACATCATTATGGAGGAAGCTCCATCAAATGTCATGTACCAAACTAGGCAACATGGGGTATGGGTGGTTAACACAGGTTCCCAATTGGGAAACAATCCTTTTTGGTTGGGCCGGCTTTGAGACATGCATGGCAGAAAGTTAAATGGTTGATGGGTAAGTCAAAGGGGTCAAGGAGGTCAAGGTTGTTTTAGAACAACTCGTTACCAATCAAAATTTCAAGCATAATGCAACTTCTACATGTAAATTTTGATGCATTGCAAGGTCCAGTGATGTGCTGTTTGGTTTGAGTTACCACTTCCACTTTGAGTCACAGCTTCGTCTCCTTCACAGCTTCGTCTCCTTAGCAGTTTATGAGTTGAAAAAAATTCCATTGTGAACTTCTCTTCAATCTGTGGACAAGCAAAGTAAGACACACTTTAATAAGGATTTTATCAAATTTCATCATGCTTGTGCAAGGTTTTAGAAACACTACAACATTGGCTTGTGAACAATCATTACATTGGAAACATTTTCAACAACGCTTGAGCCTCAAGGACAACTAAAAGGCAGCACATCATCCACTAATTACTACTATAACAGTTGAACAAACATAAGTTCGGAGAAACAACGAGAAACAAAACAATACGACTTGTGACCAATTAAAGTTCAACAATCACTAGGTTGGCAACATGCTTGGCTCATGAAACATTTCGAGTTTAGCAAGCATTAGGTTTTCATGTTCTGATATAATTAAGAGACGCCACATCCTTGGATCATGATCAATCTTACAGTTCAACAATCACTACGGTGGCTTATGAAGAAGTAAGAGACAACGCAACCTTGGATCATAAACAATATTTAAAGTTCAACAATCACTAGGTTGGCTTGGTAGTGGCATGCTTATGAATAACTGAGAGACGTCACAACCTTAGCTCATGAATCAGTTGGTAGTTTAGCAATCACAAGGTATACAAGTTGATACAGACTTCATATCATTCTTCAAACTAATTAAGAGACAGCATAACTTTGGCTCATGAACAATTTGGGAGTTAAGCAATCACTATGTTTCCAAGTTTTAAGGGACAACACACTACGTTTCAATAATTTAAGATTGTTCATGATCCAAGGATGTGGCGTCTCCTAGCAAGCCTGGTTGGCTTGGTAGACATCATGCTTGAGATTAACTAAGAGACGTCACAACCTCGGCTCATGAACAATTTGGAGTGTAGCCATCACTAGAATTGCAAGTTTTCATGTTTCAAAATAATTAGGAGACGCCACATCCTTGGATCATGAACAATCACTAGGGTGGCTTGGTAGACATCATGCTTGAGATTAACTAAGAGACGAACAATTTGGAGTGTAACCATCACTAGAATTGCAAGTTTTTAGGGACTACACATTATGTTTCAAAATAATTAGGAGACGGCATGTCCTTGGATCATGACGACACAACCTTGGATCATGAACAATATTAAAGTTCAACAATCACTAGATTGGCTTGGTAGACATCATGCTTAATATTGGCTCATGAAACATTTGGAGCTTAGCAAGCACTAGGTTTCCAAGTTTTAACTGACTACACATCATGTTCCATATAATTAGGAGACGGCTCATCCTTGGATAATGAGGGCACATCCTTGGACCATGAACAATCTTAAAGTTCAGCAATCATGCTTATGATTATCTAAGAGACATCACAACCTTGGCTCCTGAACAATTTGGAGTGTAGCCATCACTAGAATTGCAAGTTTTCATGTTTCAAAATAATTAGGAGACGCCACATCCTTGGATCATGAACAATCTTAAAGTTCAACAATCACTAGGGTGGCTTGGTAGACATCATGCTTGAGATTAACTAAGAGACGAACAATTTGGAGTGTAACTACACCTTTTGTTTCACTTGATCGTGAAAAAAATAAGAACAAATCTGTAGGGTGGCAGGTTTTGATGGATCCTTAAAAACAATGGCTCAGTAACAATATCTCCAATGTTTAATAAACTTAGTACAACCTCTCAGACCTTTGGGTTGTTATCATTTGTCCATCATGAAGTGGTTGTTAACTTTATTGCTATTTCATACCTTTTTCAAGTTCACCGAAACTGTGATTCCTCTCCAAACTTCACTATGATGTGCCCTCATGTTCCGTTGTCGTCGGCTCTGTTGATGTGCTGTTTGAGTCACAGCTTCGTCTCCTTAGCAGTTTATGAGTTGAAACAAATTCTATTGTGAACTTCTCTTCAATCTGTGGACAAGCAAAGTAAGACACACTTTAATAAGGATTTTATCAAATTTCATCATGCTTGTGCAAGGTTTTAGAAACACTACAACATTGGCTTGTGAACAATCATTACATTGGAAACATTTTCAACAACGCTTGAGCCTCAAGGACAACTAAAAGGCAGCACATCATCCACTAATTACTACTATAACAGTTGAACAAACATAAGTTCGGAGAAACAACGAGAAACAAAACAATACGACTTGTGACCAATTAAAGTTCAACAATCACTAGGTTGGCAACATGCTTGGCTCATGAAACATTTCGAGTTTAGCAAGCATTAGGTTTTCATGTTCTGATATAATTAAGAGACGCCACATCCTTGGATCATGATCAATCTTACAGTTCAACAATCACTACGGTGGCTTATGAAGAAGTAAGAGACAACGCAACCTTGGATCATAAACAATATTTAAAGTTCAACAATCACTAGGTTGGCTTGGTAGTGGCATGCTTATGAATAACTGAGAGACGTCACAACCTTAGCTCATGAATCAGTTGGTAGTTTAGCAATCACAAGGTATACAAGTTGATACAGACTTCATATCATTCTTCAAACTAATTAAGAGACAGCATAACTTTGGCTCATGAACAATTTGGGAGTTAAGCAATCACTATGTTTCCAAGTTTTAAGGGACAACACACTACGTTTCAATAATTTAAGATTGTTCATGATCCAAGGATGTGGCGTCTCCTAGCAAGCCTGGTTGGCTTGGTAGACATCATGCTTGAGATTAACTAAGAGACGTCACAACCTCGGCTCCTGAACAATTTGGAGTGTAGCCATCACTAGAATTGCAAGTTTTCATGTTTCAAAATAATTAGGAGACGCCACATCCTTGGATCATGAACAATCACTAGGGTGGCTTGGTAGACATCATGCTTGAGATTAACTAAGAGACGAACAATTTGGAGTGTAACTACACCTTTTGTTTCACTTGATCGTGAAAAAAATAAGAACAAATCTGTAGGGTGGCAGGTTTTGATGGATCCTTAAAAACAATGGCTCAGTAACAATATCTCCAATGTTTAATAAACTTAGTACAACCTCTCAGACCTTTGGGTTGTTATCATTTGTCCATCATGAAGTGGTTGTTAACTTTATTGCTATTTCATACCTTTTTCAAGTTCACCGAAACTGTGATTCCTCTCCAAACTTCACTATGATGTGCCCTCATGTTCCGTTGTCGTCGGCTCTGTTGATGTGCTGTTTGGTTTGAGTTACCACTTCCACTTTGAGTCACAGCTTCGTCTCCTTAGCAGTTTATGAGTTGAAACAAATTCTATTGTGAACTTCTCTTCAATCTGTGGACAAGCAAAGTAAGACACACTTTAATAAGGATTTTATCAAATTTCATCATGCTTGTGCAAGGTTTTAGAAACACTACAACATTGGCTTGTGAACAATCATTACATTGGAAACATTTTCAACAACGCTTGAGCCTCAAGGACAACTAAAAGGCAGCACATCATCCACTAATTACTACTATAACAGTTGGAGAAACAACGAGAAACAAAACAATACGACTTGTGACCAATTAAAGTTCAACAATCACTAGGTTGGCAACATGCTTGGCTCATGAAACATTTCGAGTTTAGCAAGCATTAGGTTTTCATGTTCTGATATAATTAAGAGACGCCACATCCTTGGATCATGATCAATCTTACAGTTCAACAATCACTACGGTGGCTTATGAAGAAGTAAGAGACAACGCAACCTTGGATCATAAACAATATTTAAAGTTCAACAATCACTAGGTTGGCTTGGTAGTGGCATGCTTATGAATAACTGAGAGACGTCACAACCTTAGCTCATGAATCAGTTGGTAGTTTAGCAATCACAAGGTATACAAGTTGATACAGACTTCATATCATTCTTCAAACTAATTAAGAGACAGCATAACTTTGGCTCATGAACAATTTGGGAGTTAAGCAATCACTATGTTTCCAAGTTTTAAGGGACAACACACTACGTTTCAATAATTTAAGATTGTTCATGATCCAAGGATGTGGCGTCTCCTAGCAAGCCTGGTTGGCTTGGTAGACATCATGCTTGAGATTAACTAAGAGACGTCACAACCTCGGCTCATGAACAATTTGGAGTGTAGCCATCACTAGAATTGCAAGTTTTCATGTTTCAAAATAATTAGGAGACGCCACATCCTTGGATCATGAACAATCACTAGGGTGGCTTGGTAGACATCATGCTTGAGATTAACTAAGAGACGAACAATTTGGAGTGTAACCATCACTAGAATTGCAAGTTTTTAGGGACTACACATTATGTTTCAAAATAATTAGGAGACGGCATGTCCTTGGATCATGACGACACAACCTTGGATCATGAACAATATTAAAGTTCAACAATCACTAGATTGGCTTGGTAGACATCATGCTTAATATTGGCTCATGAAACATTTGGAGCTTAGCAAGCACTAGGTTTCCAAGTTTTAACTGACTACACATCATGTTCCATATAATTAGGAGACGGCTCATCCTTGGATAATGAGGGCACATCCTTGGACCATGAACAATCTTAAAGTTCAGCAATCATGCTTATGATTATCTAAGAGACATCACAACCTTGGCTCCTGAACAATTTGGAGTGTAGCCATCACTAGAATTGCAAGTTTTCATGTTTCAAAATAATTAGGAGACGCCACATCCTTGGATCATGAACAATCTTAAAGTTCAACAATCACTAGGGTGGCTTGGTAGACATCATGCTTGAGATTAACTAAGAGACGAACAATTTGGAGTGTAACTACACCTTTTGTTTCACTTGATCGTGAAAAAAATAAGAACAAATCTGTAGGGTGGCAGGTTTTGATGGATCCTTAAAAACAATGGCTCAGTAACAATATCTCCAATGTTTAATAAACTTAGTACAACCTCTCAGACCTTTGGGTTGTTATCATTTGTCCATCATGAAGTGGTTGTTAACTTTATTGCTATTTCATACCTTTTTCAAGTTCACCGAAACTGTGATTCCTCTCCAAACTTCACTATGATGTGCCCTCATGTTCCGTTGTCGTCGGCTCTGTTGATGTGCTGTTTGGTTTGAGTTACCACTTCCACTTTGAGTCACAGCTTCGTCTCCTTAGCAGTTTATGAGTTGAAACAAATTCTATTGTGAACTTCTCTTCAATCTGTGGACAAGCAAAGTAAGACACACTTTAATAAGGATTTTATCAAATTTCATCATGCTTGTGCAAGGTTTTAGAAACACTACAACATTGGCTTGTGAACAATCATTACATTGGAAACATTTTCAACAACGCTTGAGCCTCAAGGACAACTAAAAGGCAGCACATCATCCACTAATTACTACTATAACAGTTGAACAAACATAAGTTCGGAGAAACAACGAGAAACAAAACAATACGACTTGTGACCAATTAAAGTTCAACAATCACTAGGTTGGCAACATGCTTGGCTCATGAAACATTTCGAGTTTAGCAAGCATTAGGTTTTCATGTTCTGATATAATTAAGAGACGCCACATCCTTGGATCATGATCAATCTTACAGTTCAACAATCACTACGGTGGCTTATGAAGAAGTAAGAGACAACGCAACCTTGGATCATAAACAATATTTAAAGTTCAACAATCACTAGGTTGGCTTGGTAGTGGCATGCTTATGAATAACTGAGAGACGTCACAACCTTAGCTCATGAATCAGTTGGTAGTTTAGCAATCACAAGGTATACAAGTTGATACAGACTTCATATCATTCTTCAAACTAATTAAGAGACAGCATAACTTTGGCTCATGAACAATTTGGGAGTTAAGCAATCACTATGTTTCCAAGTTTTAAGGGACAACACACTACGTTTCAATAATTTAAGATTGTTCATGATCCAAGGATGTGGCGTCTCCTAGCAAGCCTGGTTGGCTTGGTAGACATCATGCTTGAGATTAACTAAGAGACGTCACAACCTCGGCTCATGAACAATTTGGAGTGTAGCCATCACTAGAATTGCAAGTTTTCATGTTTCAAAATAATTAGGAGACGCCACATCCTTGGATCATGAACAATCACTAGGGTGGCTTGGTAGACATCATGCTTGAGATTAACTAAGAGACGAACAATTTGGAGTGTAACCATCACTAGAATTGCAAGTTTTTAGGGACTACACATTATGTTTCAAAATAATTAGGAGACGGCATGTCCTTGGATCATGACGACACAACCTTGGATCATGAACAATATTAAAGTTCAACAATCACTAGATTGGCTTGGTAGACATCATGCTTAATATTGGCTCATGAAACATTTGGAGCTTAGCAAGCACTAGGTTTCCAAGTTTTAACTGACTACACATCATGTTCCATATAATTAGGAGACGGCTCATCCTTGGATAATGAGGGCACATCCTTGGACCATGAACAATCTTAAAGTTCAGCAATCATGCTTATGATTATCTAAGAGACATCACAACCTTGGCTCCTGAACAATTTGGAGTGTAGCCATCACTAGAATTGCAAGTTTTCATGTTTCAAAATAATTAGGAGACGCCACATCCTTGGATCATGAACAATCTTAAAGTTCAACAATCACTAGGGTGGCTTGGTAGACATCATGCTTGAGATTAACTAAGAGACGAACAATTTGGAGTGTAACTACACCTTTTGTTTCACTTGATCGTGAAAAAAATAAGAACAAATCTGTAGGGTGGCAGGTTTTGATGGATCCTTAAAAACAATGGCTCAGTAACAATATCTCCAATGTTTAATAAACTTAGTACAACCTCTCAGACCTTTGGGTTGTTATCATTTGTCCATCATGAAGTGGTTGTTAACTTTATTGCTATTTCATACCTTTTTCAAGTTCACCGAAACTGTGATTCCTCTCCAAACTTCACTATGATGTGCCCTCATGTTCCGTTGTCGTCGGCTCTGTTGATGTGCTGTTTGGTTTGAGTTACCACTTCCACTTTGAGTCACAGCTTCGTCTCCTTAGCAGTTTATGAGTTGAAACAAATTCTATTGTGAACTTCTCTTCAATCTGTGGACAAGCAAAGTAAGACACACTTTAATAAGGATTTTATCAAATTTCATCATGCTTGTGCAAGGTTTTAGAAACACTACAACATTGGCTTGTGAACAATCATTACATTGGAAACATTTTCAACAACGCTTGAGCCTCAAGGACAACTAAAAGGCAGCACATCATCCACTAATTACTACTATAACAGTTGAACAAACATAAGTTCGGAGAAACAACGAGAAACAAAACAATACGACTTGTGACCAATTAAAGTTCAACAATCACTAGGTTGGCAACATGCTTGGCTCATGAAACATTTCGAGTTTAGCAAGCATTAGGTTTTCATGTTCTGATATAATTAAGAGACGCCACATCCTTGGATCATGATCAATCTTACAGTTCAACAATCACTACGGTGGCTTATGAAGAAGTAAGAGACAACGCAACCTTGGATCATAAACAATATTTAAAGTTCAACAATCACTAGGTTGGCTTGGTAGTGGCATGCTTATGAATAACTGAGAGACGTCACAACCTTAGCTCATGAATCAGTTGGTAGTTTAGCAATCACAAGGTATACAAGTTGATACAGACTTCATATCATTCTTCAAACTAATTAAGAGACAGCATAACTTTGGCTCATGAACAATTTGGGAGTTAAGCAATCACTATGTTTCCAAGTTTTAAGGGACAACACACTACGTTTCAATAATTTAAGATTGTTCATGATCCAAGGATGTGGCGTCTCCTAGCAAGCCTGGTTGGCTTGGTAGACATCATGCTTGAGATTAACTAAGAGACGTCACAACCTCGGCTCATGAACAATTTGGAGTGTAGCCATCACTAGAATTGCAAGTTTTCATGTTTCAAAATAATTAGGAGACGCCACATCCTTGGATCATGAACAATCACTAGGGTGGCTTGGTAGACATCATGCTTGAGATTAACTAAGAGACGAACAATTTGGAGTGTAACCATCACTAGAATTGCAAGTTTTTAGGGACTACACATTATGTTTCAAAATAATTAGGAGACGGCATGTCCTTGGATCATGACGACACAACCTTGGATCATGAACAATATTAAAGTTCAACAATCACTAGATTGGCTTGGTAGACATCATGCTTAATATTGGCTCATGAAACATTTGGAGCTTAGCAAGCACTAGGTTTCCAAGTTTTAACTGACTACACATCATGTTCCATATAATTAGGAGACGGCTCATCCTTGGATAATGAGGGCACATCCTTGGACCATGAACAATCTTAAAGTTCAGCAATCATGCTTATGATTATCTAAGAGACATCACAACCTTGGCTCCTGAACAATTTGGAGTGTAGCCATCACTAGAATTGCAAGTTTTCATGTTTCAAAATAATTAGGAGACGCCACATCCTTGGATCATGAACAATCTTAAAGTTCAACAATCACTAGGGTGGCTTGGTAGACATCATGCTTGAGATTAACTAAGAGACGAACAATTTGGAGTGTAACTACACCTTTTGTTTCACTTGATCGTGAAAAAAATAAGAACAAATCTGTAGGGTGGCAGGTTTTGATGGATCCTTAAAAACAATGGCTCAGTAACAATATCTCCAATGTTTAATAAACTTAGTACAACCTCTCAGACCTTTGGGTTGTTATCATTTGTCCATCATGAAGTGGTTGTTAACTTTATTGCTATTTCATACCTTTTTCAAGTTCACCGAAACTGTGATTCCTCTCCAAACTTCACTATGATGTGCCCTCATGTTCCGTTGTCGTCGGCTCTGTTGATGTGCTGTTTGGTTTGAGTTACCACTTCCACTTTGAGTCACAGCTTCGTCTCCTTAGCAGTTTATGAGTTGAAACAAATTCTATTGTGAACTTCTCTTCAATCTGTGGACAAGCAAAGTAAGACACACTTTAATAAGGATTTTATCAAATTTCATCATGCTTGTGCAAGGTTTTAGAAACACTACAACATTGGCTTGTGAACAATCATTACATTGGAAACATTTTCAACAACGCTTGAGCCTCAAGGACAACTAAAAGGCAGCACATCATCCACTAATTACTACTATAACAGTTGAACAAACATAAGTTCGGAGAAACAACGAGAAACAAAACAATACGACTTGTGACCAATTAAAGTTCAACAATCACTAGGTTGGCAACATGCTTGGCTCATGAAACATTTCGAGTTTAGCAAGCATTAGGTTTTCATGTTCTGATATAATTAAGAGACGCCACATCCTTGGATCATGATCAATCTTACAGTTCAACAATCACTACGGTGGCTTATGAAGAAGTAAGAGACAACGCAACCTTGGATCATAAACAATATTTAAAGTTCAACAATCACTAGGTTGGCTTGGTAGTGGCATGCTTATGAATAACTGAGAGACGTCACAACCTTAGCTCATGAATCAGTTGGTAGTTTAGCAATCACAAGGTATACAAGTTGATACAGACTTCATATCATTCTTCAAACTAATTAAGAGACAGCATAACTTTGGCTCATGAACAATTTGGGAGTTAAGCAATCACTATGTTTCCAAGTTTTAAGGGACAACACACTACGTTTCAATAATTTAAGATTGTTCATGATCCAAGGATGTGGCGTCTCCTAGCAAGCCTGGTTGGCTTGGTAGACATCATGCTTGAGATTAACTAAGAGACGTCACAACCTCGGCTCATGAACAATTTGGAGTGTAGCCATCACTAGAATTGCAAGTTTTCATGTTTCAAAATAATTAGGAGACGCCACATCCTTGGATCATGAACAATCACTAGGGTGGCTTGGTAGACATCATGCTTGAGATTAACTAAGAGACGAACAATTTGGAGTGTAACCATCACTAGAATTGCAAGTTTTTAGGGACTACACATTATGTTTCAAAATAATTAGGAGACGGCATGTCCTTGGATCATGACGACACAACCTTGGATCATGAACAATATTAAAGTTCAACAATCACTAGATTGGCTTGGTAGACATCATGCTTAATATTGGCTCATGAAACATTTGGAGCTTAGCAAGCACTAGGTTTCCAAGTTTTAACTGACTACACATCATGTTCCATATAATTAGGAGACGGCTCATCCTTGGATAATGAGGGCACATCCTTGGACCATGAACAATCTTAAAGTTCAGCAATCATGCTTATGATTATCTAAGAGACATCACAACCTTGGCTCCTGAACAATTTGGAGTGTAGCCATCACTAGAATTGCAAGTTTTCATGTTTCAAAATAATTAGGAGACGCCACATCCTTGGATCATGAACAATCTTAAAGTTCAACAATCACTAGGGTGGCTTGGTAGACATCATGCTTGAGATTAACTAAGAGACGAACAATTTGGAGTGTAACTACACCTTTTGTTTCACTTGATCGTGAAAAAAATAAGAACAAATCTGTAGGGTGGCAGGTTTTGATGGATCCTTAAAAACAATGGCTCAGTAACAATATCTCCAATGTTTAATAAACTTAGTACAACCTCTCAGACCTTTGGGTTGTTATCATTTGTCCATCATGAAGTGGTTGTTAACTTTATTGCTATTTCATACCTTTTTCAAGTTCACCGAAACTGTGATTCCTCTCCAAACTTCACTATGATGTGCCCTCATGTTCCGTTGTCGTCGGCTCTGTTGATGTGCTGTTTGGTTTGAGTTACCACTTCCACTTTGAGTCACAGCTTCGTCTCCTTAGCAGTTTATGAGTTGAAACAAATTCTATTGTGAACTTCTCTTCAATCTGTGGACAAGCAAAGTAAGACACACTTTAATAAGGATTTTATCAAATTTCATCATGCTTGTGCAAGGTTTTAGAAACACTACAACATTGGCTTGTGAACAATCATTACATTGGAAACATTTTCAACAACGCTTGAGCCTCAAGGACAACTAAAAGGCAGCACATCATCCACTAATTACTACTATAACAGTTGGAGAAACAACGAGAAACAAAACAATACGACTTGTGACCAATTAAAGTTCAACAATCACTAGGTTGGCAACATGCTTGGCTCATGAAACATTTCGAGTTTAGCAAGCATTAGGTTTTCATGTTCTGATATAATTAAGAGACGCCACATCCTTGGATCATGATCAATCTTACAGTTCAACAATCACTACGGTGGCTTATGAAGAAGTAAGAGACAACGCAACCTTGGATCATAAACAATATTTAAAGTTCAACAATCACTAGGTTGGCTTGGTAGTGGCATGCTTATGAATAACTGAGAGACGTCACAACCTTAGCTCATGAATCAGTTGGTAGTTTAGCAATCACAAGGTATACAAGTTGATACAGACTTCATATCATTCTTCAAACTAATTAAGAGACAGCATAACTTTGGCTCATGAACAATTTGGGAGTTAAGCAATCACTATGTTTCCAAGTTTTAAGGGACAACACACTACGTTTCAATAATTTAAGATTGTTCATGATCCAAGGATGTGGCGTCTCCTAGCAAGCCTGGTTGGCTTGGTAGACATCATGCTTGAGATTAACTAAGAGACGTCACAACCTCGGCTCATGAACAATTTGGAGTGTAGCCATCACTAGAATTGCAAGTTTTCATGTTTCAAAATAATTAGGAGACGCCACATCCTTGGATCATGAACAATCACTAGGGTGGCTTGGTAGACATCATGCTTGAGATTAACTAAGAGACGAACAATTTGGAGTGTAACCATCACTAGAATTGCAAGTTTTTAGGGACTACACATTATGTTTCAAAATAATTAGGAGACGGCATGTCCTTGGATCATGACGACACAACCTTGGATCATGAACAATATTAAAGTTCAACAATCACTAGATTGGCTTGGTAGACATCATGCTTAATATTGGCTCATGAAACATTTGGAGCTTAGCAAGCACTAGGTTTCCAAGTTTTAACTGACTACACATCATGTTCCATATAATTAGGAGACGGCTCATCCTTGGATAATGAGGGCACATCCTTGGACCATGAACAATCTTAAAGTTCAGCAATCATGCTTATGATTATCTAAGAGACATCACAACCTTGGCTCCTGAACAATTTGGAGTGTAGCCATCACTAGAATTGCAAGTTTTCATGTTTCAAAATAATTAGGAGACGCCACATCCTTGGATCATGAACAATCTTAAAGTTCAACAATCACTAGGGTGGCTTGGTAGACATCATGCTTGAGATTAACTAAGAGACGAACAATTTGGAGTGTAACTACACCTTTTGTTTCACTTGATCGTGAAAAAAATAAGAACAAATCTGTAGGGTGGCAGGTTTTGATGGATCCTTAAAAACAATGGCTCAGTAACAATATCTCCAATGTTTAATAAACTTAGTACAACCTCTCAGACCTTTGGGTTGTTATCATTTGTCCATCATGAAGTGGTTGTTAACTTTATTGCTATTTCATACCTTTTTCAAGTTCACCGAAACTGTGATTCCTCTCCAAACTTCACTATGATGTGCCCTCATGTTCCGTTGTCGTCGGCTCTGTTGATGTGCTGTTTGGTTTGAGTTACCACTTCCACTTTGAGTCACAGCTTCGTCTCCTTAGCAGTTTATGAGTTGAAACAAATTCTATTGTGAACTTCTCTTCAATCTGTGGACAAGCAAAGTAAGACACACTTTAATAAGGATTTTATCAAATTTCATCATGCTTGTGCAAGGTTTTAGAAACACTACAACATTGGCTTGTGAACAATCATTACATTGGAAACATTTTCAACAACGCTTGAGCCTCAAGGACAACTAAAAGGCAGCACATCATCCACTAATTACTACTATAACAGTTGGAGAAACAACGAGAAACAAAACAATACGACTTGTGACCAATTAAAGTTCAACAATCACTAGGTTGGCAACATGCTTGGCTCATGAAACATTTCGAGTTTAGCAAGCATTAGGTTTTCATGTTCTGATATAATTAAGAGACGCCACATCCTTGGATCATGATCAATCTTACAGTTCAACAATCACTACGGTGGCTTATGAAGAAGTAAGAGACAACGCAACCTTGGATCATAAACAATATTTAAAGTTCAACAATCACTAGGTTGGCTTGGTAGTGGCATGCTTATGAATAACTGAGAGACGTCACAACCTTAGCTCATGAATCAGTTGGTAGTTTAGCAATCACAAGGTATACAAGTTGATACAGACTTCATATCATTCTTCAAACTAATTAAGAGACAGCATAACTTTGGCTCATGAACAATTTGGGAGTTAAGCAATCACTATGTTTCCAAGTTTTAAGGGACAACACACTACGTTTCAATAATTTAAGATTGTTCATGATCCAAGGATGTGGCGTCTCCTAGCAAGCCTGGTTGGCTTGGTAGACATCATGCTTGAGATTAACTAAGAGACGTCACAACCTCGGCTCATGAACAATTTGGAGTGTAGCCATCACTAGAATTGCAAGTTTTCATGTTTCAAAATAATTAGGAGACGCCACATCCTTGGATCATGAACAATCACTAGGGTGGCTTGGTAGACATCATGCTTGAGATTAACTAAGAGACGAACAATTTGGAGTGTAACCATCACTAGAATTGCAAGTTTTTAGGGACTACACATTATGTTTCAAAATAATTAGGAGACGGCATGTCCTTGGATCATGACGACACAACCTTGGATCATGAACAATATTAAAGTTCAACAATCACTAGATTGGCTTGGTAGACATCATGCTTAATATTGGCTCATGAAACATTTGGAGCTTAGCAAGCACTAGGTTTCCAAGTTTTAACTGACTACACATCATGTTCCATATAATTAGGAGACGGCTCATCCTTGGATAATGAGGGCACATCCTTGGACCATGAACAATCTTAAAGTTCAGCAATCATGCTTATGATTATCTAAGAGACATCACAACCTTGGCTCCTGAACAATTTGGAGTGTAGCCATCACTAGAATTGCAAGTTTTCATGTTTCAAAATAATTAGGAGACGCCACATCCTTGGATCATGAACAATCTTAAAGTTCAACAATCACTAGGGTGGCTTGGTAGACATCATGCTTGAGATTAACTAAGAGACGAACAATTTGGAGTGTAACTACACCTTTTGTTTCACTTGATCGTGAAAAAAATAAGAACAAATCTGTAGGGTGGCAGGTTTTGATGGATCCTTAAAAACAATGGCTCAGTAACAATATCTCCAATGTTTAATAAACTTAGTACAACCTCTCAGACCTTTGGGTTGTTATCATTTGTCCATCATGAAGTGGTTGTTAACTTTATTGCTATTTCATACCTTTTTCAAGTTCACCGAAACTGTGATTCCTCTCCAAACTTCACTATGATGTGCCCTCATGTTCCGTTGTCGTCGGCTCTGTTGATGTGCTGTTTGGTTTGAGTTACCACTTCCACTTTGAGTCACAGCTTCGTCTCCTTAGCAGTTTATGAGTTGAAACAAATTCTATTGTGAACTTCTCTTCAATCTGTGGACAAGCAAAGTAAGACACACTTTAATAAGGATTTTATCAAATTTCATCATGCTTGTGCAAGGTTTTAGAAACACTACAACATTGGCTTGTGAACAATCATTACATTGGAAACATTTTCAACAACGCTTGAGCCTCAAGGACAACTAAAAGGCAGCACATCATCCACTAATTACTACTATAACAGTTGGAGAAACAACGAGAAACAAAACAATACGACTTGTGACCAATTAAAGTTCAACAATCACTAGGTTGGCAACATGCTTGGCTCATGAAACATTTCGAGTTTAGCAAGCATTAGGTTTTCATGTTCTGATATAATTAAGAGACGCCACATCCTTGGATCATGATCAATCTTACAGTTCAACAATCACTACGGTGGCTTATGAAGAAGTAAGAGACAACGCAACCTTGGATCATAAACAATATTTAAAGTTCAACAATCACTAGGTTGGCTTGGTAGTGGCATGCTTATGAATAACTGAGAGACGTCACAACCTTAGCTCATGAATCAGTTGGTAGTTTAGCAATCACAAGGTATACAAGTTGATACAGACTTCATATCATTCTTCAAACTAATTAAGAGACAGCATAACTTTGGCTCATGAACAATTTGGGAGTTAAGCAATCACTATGTTTCCAAGTTTTAAGGGACAACACACTACGTTTCAATAATTTAAGATTGTTCATGATCCAAGGATGTGGCGTCTCCTAGCAAGCCTGGTTGGCTTGGTAGACATCATGCTTGAGATTAACTAAGAGACGTCACAACCTCGGCTCATGAACAATTTGGAGTGTAGCCATCACTAGAATTGCAAGTTTTCATGTTTCAAAATAATTAGGAGACGCCACATCCTTGGATCATGAACAATCACTAGGGTGGCTTGGTAGACATCATGCTTGAGATTAACTAAGAGACGAACAATTTGGAGTGTAACCATCACTAGAATTGCAAGTTTTTAGGGACTACACATTATGTTTCAAAATAATTAGGAGACGGCATGTCCTTGGATCATGACGACACAACCTTGGATCATGAACAATATTAAAGTTCAACAATCACTAGATTGGCTTGGTAGACATCATGCTTAATATTGGCTCATGAAACATTTGGAGCTTAGCAAGCACTAGGTTTCCAAGTTTTAACTGACTACACATCATGTTCCATATAATTAGGAGACGGCTCATCCTTGGATAATGAGGGCACATCCTTGGACCATGAACAATCTTAAAGTTCAGCAATCATGCTTATGATTATCTAAGAGACATCACAACCTTGGCTCCTGAACAATTTGGAGTGTAGCCATCACTAGAATTGCAAGTTTTCATGTTTCAAAATAATTAGGAGACGCCACATCCTTGGATCATGAACAATCTTAAAGTTCAACAATCACTAGGGTGGCTTGGTAGACATCATGCTTGAGATTAACTAAGAGACGAACAATTTGGAGTGTAACTACACCTTTTGTTTCACTTGATCGTGAAAAAAATAAGAACAAATCTGTAGGGTGGCAGGTTTTGATGGATCCTTAAAAACAATGGCTCAGTAACAATATCTCCAATGTTTAATAAACTTAGTACAACCTCTCAGACCTTTGGGTTGTTATCATTTGTCCATCATGAAGTGGTTGTTAACTTTATTGCTATTTCATACCTTTTTCAAGTTCACCGAAACTGTGATTCCTCTCCAAACTTCACTATGATGTGCCCTCATGTTCCGTTGTCGTCGGCTCTGTTGATGTGCTGTTTGGTTTGAGTTACCACTTCCACTTTGAGTCACAGCTTCGTCTCCTTAGCAGTTTATGAGTTGAAACAAATTCTATTGTGAACTTCTCTTCAATCTGTGGACAAGCAAAGTAAGACACACTTTAATAAGGATTTTATCAAATTTCATCATGCTTGTGCAAGGTTTTAGAAACACTACAACATTGGCTTGTGAACAATCATTACATTGGAAACATTTTCAACAACGCTTGAGCCTCAAGGACAACTAAAAGGCAGCACATCATCCACTAATTACTACTATAACAGTTGGAGAAACAACGAGAAACAAAACAATACGACTTGTGACCAATTAAAGTTCAACAATCACTAGGTTGGCAACATGCTTGGCTCATGAAACATTTCGAGTTTAGCAAGCATTAGGTTTTCATGTTCTGATATAATTAAGAGACGCCACATCCTTGGATCATGATCAATCTTACAGTTCAACAATCACTACGGTGGCTTATGAAGAAGTAAGAGACAACGCAACCTTGGATCATAAACAATATTTAAAGTTCAACAATCACTAGGTTGGCTTGGTAGTGGCATGCTTATGAATAACTGAGAGACGTCACAACCTTAGCTCATGAATCAGTTGGTAGTTTAGCAATCACAAGGTATACAAGTTGATACAGACTTCATATCATTCTTCAAACTAATTAAGAGACAGCATAACTTTGGCTCATGAACAATTTGGGAGTTAAGCAATCACTATGTTTCCAAGTTTTAAGGGACAACACACTACGTTTCAATAATTTAAGATTGTTCATGATCCAAGGATGTGGCGTCTCCTAGCAAGCCTGGTTGGCTTGGTAGACATCATGCTTGAGATTAACTAAGAGACGTCACAACCTCGGCTCATGAACAATTTGGAGTGTAGCCATCACTAGAATTGCAAGTTTTCATGTTTCAAAATAATTAGGAGACGCCACATCCTTGGATCATGAACAATCACTAGGGTGGCTTGGTAGACATCATGCTTGAGATTAACTAAGAGACGAACAATTTGGAGTGTAACCATCACTAGAATTGCAAGTTTTTAGGGACTACACATTATGTTTCAAAATAATTAGGAGACGGCATGTCCTTGGATCATGACGACACAACCTTGGATCATGAACAATATTAAAGTTCAACAATCACTAGATTGGCTTGGTAGACATCATGCTTAATATTGGCTCATGAAACATTTGGAGCTTAGCAAGCACTAGGTTTCCAAGTTTTAACTGACTACACATCATGTTCCATATAATTAGGAGACGGCTCATCCTTGGATAATGAGGGCACATCCTTGGACCATGAACAATCTTAAAGTTCAGCAATCATGCTTATGATTATCTAAGAGACATCACAACCTTGGCTCCTGAACAATTTGGAGTGTAGCCATCACTAGAATTGCAAGTTTTCATGTTTCAAAATAATTAGGAGACGCCACATCCTTGGATCATGAACAATCTTAAAGTTCAACAATCACTAGGGTGGCTTGGTAGACATCATGCTTGAGATTAACTAAGAGACGAACAATTTGGAGTGTAACTACACCTTTTGTTTCACTTGATCGTGAAAAAAATAAGAACAAATCTGTAGGGTGGCAGGTTTTGATGGATCCTTAAAAACAATGGCTCAGTAACAATATCTCCAATGTTTAATAAACTTAGTACAACCTCTCAGACCTTTGGGTTGTTATCATTTGTCCATCATGAAGTGGTTGTTAACTTTATTGCTATTTCATACCTTTTTCAAGTTCACCGAAACTGTGATTCCTCTCCAAACTTCACTATGATGTGCCCTCATGTTCCGTTGTCGTCGGCTCTGTTGATGTGCTGTTTGGTTTGAGTTACCACTTCCACTTTGAGTCACAGCTTCGTCTCCTTAGCAGTTTATGAGTTGAAACAAATTCTATTGTGAACTTCTCTTCAATCTGTGGACAAGCAAAGTAAGACACACTTTAATAAGGATTTTATCAAATTTCATCATGCTTGTGCAAGGTTTTAGAAACACTACAACATTGGCTTGTGAACAATCATTACATTGGAAACATTTTCAACAACGCTTGAGCCTCAAGGACAACTAAAAGGCAGCACATCATCCACTAATTACTACTATAACAGTTGAACAAACATAAGTTCGGAGAAACAACGAGAAACAAAACAATACGACTTGTGACCAATTAAAGTTCAACAATCACTAGGTTGGCAACATGCTTGGCTCATGAAACATTTCGAGTTTAGCAAGCATTAGGTTTTCATGTTCTGATATAATTAAGAGACGCCACATCCTTGGATCATGATCAATCTTACAGTTCAACAATCACTACGGTGGCTTATGAAGAAGTAAGAGACAACGCAACCTTGGATCATAAACAATATTTAAAGTTCAACAATCACTAGGTTGGCTTGGTAGTGGCATGCTTATGAATAACTGAGAGACGTCACAACCTTAGCTCATGAATCAGTTGGTAGTTTAGCAATCACAAGGTATACAAGTTGATACAGACTTCATATCATTCTTCAAACTAATTAAGAGACAGCATAACTTTGGCTCATGAACAATTTGGTAGTTAAGCAATCACTATGTTTCCAAGTTTTAAGGGACAACACACTACGTTTCAATAATTTAAGATTGTTCATGATCCAAGGATGTGGCGTCTCCTAGCAAGCCTGGTTGGCTTGGTAGACATCATGCTTGAGATTAACTAAGAGACGTCACAACCTCGGCTCATGAACAATTTGGAGTGTAGCCATCACTAGAATTGCAAGTTTTCATGTTTCAAAATAATTAGGAGACGCCACATCCTTGGATCATGAACAATCACTAGGGTGGCTTGGTAGACATCATGCTTGAGATTAACTAAGAGACGAACAATTTGGAGTGTAACCATCACTAGAATTGCAAGTTTTTAGGGACTACACATTATGTTTCAAAATAATTAGGAGACGGCATGTCCTTGGATCATGACGACACAACCTTGGATCATGAACAATATTAAAGTTCAACAATCACTAGATTGGCTTGGTAGACATCATGCTTAATATTGGCTCATGAAACATTTGGAGCTTAGCAAGCACTAGGTTTCCAAGTTTTAACTGACTACACATCATGTTCCATATAATTAGGAGACGGCTCATCCTTGGATAATGAGGGCACATCCTTGGACCATGAACAATCTTAAAGTTCAGCAATCATGCTTATGATTATCTAAGAGACATCACAACCTTGGCTCCTGAACAATTTGGAGTGTAGCCATCACTAGAATTGCAAGTTTTCATGTTTCAAAATAATTAGGAGACGCCACATCCTTGGATCATGAACAATCTTAAAGTTCAACAATCACTAGGGTGGCTTGGTAGACATCATGCTTGAGATTAACTAAGAGACGAACAATTTGGAGTGTAACTACACCTTTTGTTTCACTTGATCGTGAAAAAAATAAGAACAAATCTGTAGGGTGGCAGGTTTTGATGGATCCTTAAAAACAATGGCTCAGTAACAATATCTCCAATGTTTAATAAACTTAGTACAACCTCTCAGACCTTTGGGTTGTTATCATTTGTCCATCATGAAGTGGTTGTTAACTTTATTGCTATTTCATACCTTTTTCAAGTTCACCGAAACTGTGATTCCTCTCCAAACTTCACTATGATGTGCCCTCATGTTCCGTTGTCGTCGGCTCTGTTGATGTGCTGTTTGGTTTGAGTTACCACTTCCACTTTGAGTCACAGCTTCGTCTCCTTAGCAGTTTATGAGTTGAAACAAATTCTATTGTGAACTTCTCTTCAATCTGTGGACAAGCAAAGTAAGACACACTTTAATAAGGATTTTATCAAATTTCATCATGCTTGTGCAAGGTTTTAGAAACACTACAACATTGGCTTGTGAACAATCATTACATTGGAAACATTTTCAACAACGCTTGAGCCTCAAGGACAACTAAAAGGCAGCACATCATCCACTAATTACTACTATAACAGTTGAACAAACATAAGTTCGGAGAAACAACGAGAAACAAAACAATACGACTTGTGACCAATTAAAGTTCAACAATCACTAGGTTGGCAACATGCTTGGCTCATGAAACATTTCGAGTTTAGCAAGCATTAGGTTTTCATGTTCTGATATAATTAAGAGACGCCACATCCTTGGATCATGATCAATCTTACAGTTCAACAATCACTACGGTGGCTTATGAAGAAGTAAGAGACAACGCAACCTTGGATCATAAACAATATTTAAAGTTCAACAATCACTAGGTTGGCTTGGTAGTGGCATGCTTATGAATAACTGAGAGACGTCACAACCTTAGCTCATGAATCAGTTGGTAGTTTAGCAATCACAAGGTATACAAGTTGATACAGACTTCATATCATTCTTCAAACTAATTAAGAGACAGCATAACTTTGGCTCATGAACAATTTGGGAGTTAAGCAATCACTATGTTTCCAAGTTTTAAGGGACAACACACTACGTTTCAATAATTTAAGATTGTTCATGATCCAAGGATGTGGCGTCTCCTAGCAAGCCTGGTTGGCTTGGTAGACATCATGCTTGAGATTAACTAAGAGACGTCACAACCTCGGCTCATGAACAATTTGGAGTGTAGCCATCACTAGAATTGCAAGTTTTCATGTTTCAAAATAATTAGGAGACGCCACATCCTTGGATCATGAACAATCACTAGGGTGGCTTGGTAGACATCATGCTTGAGATTAACTAAGAGACGAACAATTTGGAGTGTAACCATCACTAGAATTGCAAGTTTTTAGGGACTACACATTATGTTTCAAAATAATTAGGAGACGGCATGTCCTTGGATCATGACGACACAACCTTGGATCATGAACAATATTAAAGTTCAACAATCACTAGATTGGCTTGGTAGACATCATGCTTAATATTGGCTCATGAAACATTTGGAGCTTAGCAAGCACTAGGTTTCCAAGTTTTAACTGACTACACATCATGTTCCATATAATTAGGAGACGGCTCATCCTTGGATAATGAGGGCACATCCTTGGACCATGAACAATCTTAAAGTTCAGCAATCATGCTTATGATTATCTAAGAGACATCACAACCTTGGCTCCTGAACAATTTGGAGTGTAGCCATCACTAGAATTGCAAGTTTTCATGTTTCAAAATAATTAGGAGACGCCACATCCTTGGATCATGAACAATCTTAAAGTTCAACAATCACTAGGGTGGCTTGGTAGACATCATGCTTGAGATTAACTAAGAGACGAACAATTTGGAGTGTAACTACACCTTTTGTTTCACTTGATCGTGAAAAAAATAAGAACAAATCTGTAGGGTGGCAGGTTTTGATGGATCCTTAAAAACAATGGCTCAGTAACAATATCTCCAATGTTTAATAAACTTAGTACAACCTCTCAGACCTTTGGGTTGTTATCATTTGTCCATCATGAAGTGGTTGTTAACTTTATTGCTATTTCATACCTTTTTCAAGTTCACCGAAACTGTGATTCCTCTCCAAACTTCACTATGATGTGCCCTCATGTTCCGTTGTCGTCGGCTCTGTTGATGTGCTGTTTGGTTTGAGTTACCACTTCCACTTTGAGTCACAGCTTCGTCTCCTTAGCAGTTTATGAGTTGAAACAAATTCTATTGTGAACTTCTCTTCAATCTGTGGACAAGCAAAGTAAGACACACTTTAATAAGGATTTTATCAAATTTCATCATGCTTGTGCAAGGTTTTAGAAACACTACAACATTGGCTTGTGAACAATCATTACATTGGAAACATTTTCAACAACGCTTGAGCCTCAAGGACAACTAAAAGGCAGCACATCATCCACTAATTACTACTATAACAGTTGGAGAAACAACGAGAAACAAAACAATACGACTTGTGACCAATTAAAGTTCAACAATCACTAGGTTGGCAACATGCTTGGCTCATGAAACATTTCGAGTTTAGCAAGCATTAGGTTTTCATGTTCTGATATAATTAAGAGACGCCACATCCTTGGATCATGATCAATCTTACAGTTCAACAATCACTACGGTGGCTTATGAAGAAGTAAGAGACAACGCAACCTTGGATCATAAACAATATTTAAAGTTCAACAATCACTAGGTTGGCTTGGTAGTGGCATGCTTATGAATAACTGAGAGACGTCACAACCTTAGCTCATGAATCAGTTGGTAGTTTAGCAATCACAAGGTATACAAGTTGATACAGACTTCATATCATTCTTCAAACTAATTAAGAGACAGCATAACTTTGGCTCATGAACAATTTGGGAGTTAAGCAATCACTATGTTTCCAAGTTTTAAGGGACAACACACTACGTTTCAATAATTTAAGATTGTTCATGATCCAAGGATGTGGCGTCTCCTAGCAAGCCTGGTTGGCTTGGTAGACATCATGCTTGAGATTAACTAAGAGACGTCACAACCTCGGCTCATGAACAATTTGGAGTGTAGCCATCACTAGAATTGCAAGTTTTCATGTTTCAAAATAATTAGGAGACGCCACATCCTTGGATCATGAACAATCACTAGGGTGGCTTGGTAGACATCATGCTTGAGATTAACTAAGAGACGAACAATTTGGAGTGTAACCATCACTAGAATTGCAAGTTTTTAGGGACTACACATTATGTTTCAAAATAATTAGGAGACGGCATGTCCTTGGATCATGACGACACAACCTTGGATCATGAACAATATTAAAGTTCAACAATCACTAGATTGGCTTGGTAGACATCATGCTTAATATTGGCTCATGAAACATTTGGAGCTTAGCAAGCACTAGGTTTCCAAGTTTTAACTGACTACACATCATGTTCCATATAATTAGGAGACGGCTCATCCTTGGATAATGAGGGCACATCCTTGGACCATGAACAATCTTAAAGTTCAGCAATCATGCTTATGATTATCTAAGAGACATCACAACCTTGGCTCCTGAACAATTTGGAGTGTAGCCATCACTAGAATTGCAAGTTTTCATGTTTCAAAATAATTAGGAGACGCCACATCCTTGGATCATGAACAATCTTAAAGTTCAACAATCACTAGGGTGGCTTGGTAGACATCATGCTTGAGATTAACTAAGAGACGAACAATTTGGAGTGTAACTACACCTTTTGTTTCACTTGATCGTGAAAAAAATAAGAACAAATCTGTAGGGTGGCAGGTTTTGATGGATCCTTAAAAACAATGGCTCAGTAACAATATCTCCAATGTTTAATAAACTTAGTACAACCTCTCAGACCTTTGGGTTGTTATCATTTGTCCATCATGAAGTGGTTGTTAACTTTATTGCTATTTCATACCTTTTTCAAGTTCACCGAAACTGTGATTCCTCTCCAAACTTCACTATGATGTGCCCTCATGTTCCGTTGTCGTCGGCTCTGTTGATGTGCTGTTTGGTTTGAGTTACCACTTCCACTTTGAGTCACAGCTTCGTCTCCTTAGCAGTTTATGAGTTGAAACAAATTCTATTGTGAACTTCTCTTCAATCTGTGGACAAGCAAAGTAAGACACACTTTAATAAGGATTTTATCAAATTTCATCATGCTTGTGCAAGGTTTTAGAAACACTACAACATTGGCTTGTGAACAATCATTACATTGGAAACATTTTCAACAACGCTTGAGCCTCAAGGACAACTAAAAGGCAGCACATCATCCACTAATTACTACTATAACAGTTGGAGAAACAACGAGAAACAAAACAATACGACTTGTGACCAATTAAAGTTCAACAATCACTAGGTTGGCAACATGCTTGGCTCATGAAACATTTCGAGTTTAGCAAGCATTAGGTTTTCATGTTCTGATATAATTAAGAGACGCCACATCCTTGGATCATGATCAATCTTACAGTTCAACAATCACTACGGTGGCTTATGAAGAAGTAAGAGACAACGCAACCTTGGATCATAAACAATATTTAAAGTTCAACAATCACTAGGTTGGCTTGGTAGTGGCATGCTTATGAATAACTGAGAGACGTCACAACCTTAGCTCATGAATCAGTTGGTAGTTTAGCAATCACAAGGTATACAAGTTGATACAGACTTCATATCATTCTTCAAACTAATTAAGAGACAGCATAACTTTGGCTCATGAACAATTTGGGAGTTAAGCAATCACTATGTTTCCAAGTTTTAAGGGACAACACACTACGTTTCAATAATTTAAGATTGTTCATGATCCAAGGATGTGGCGTCTCCTAGCAAGCCTGGTTGGCTTGGTAGACATCATGCTTGAGATTAACTAAGAGACGTCACAACCTCGGCTCATGAACAATTTGGAGTGTAGCCATCACTAGAATTGCAAGTTTTCATGTTTCAAAATAATTAGGAGACGCCACATCCTTGGATCATGAACAATCACTAGGGTGGCTTGGTAGACATCATGCTTGAGATTAACTAAGAGACGAACAATTTGGAGTGTAACCATCACTAGAATTGCAAGTTTTTAGGGACTACACATTATGTTTCAAAATAATTAGGAGACGGCATGTCCTTGGATCATGACGACACAACCTTGGATCATGAACAATATTAAAGTTCAACAATCACTAGATTGGCTTGGTAGACATCATGCTTAATATTGGCTCATGAAACATTTGGAGCTTAGCAAGCACTAGGTTTCCAAGTTTTAACTGACTACACATCATGTTCCATATAATTAGGAGACGGCTCATCCTTGGATAATGAGGGCACATCCTTGGACCATGAACAATCTTAAAGTTCAGCAATCATGCTTATGATTATCTAAGAGACATCACAACCTTGGCTCCTGAACAATTTGGAGTGTAGCCATCACTAGAATTGCAAGTTTTCATGTTTCAAAATAATTAGGAGACGCCACATCCTTGGATCATGAACAATCTTAAAGTTCAACAATCACTAGGGTGGCTTGGTAGACATCATGCTTGAGATTAACTAAGAGACGAACAATTTGGAGTGTAACTACACCTTTTGTTTCACTTGATCGTGAAAAAAATAAGAACAAATCTGTAGGGTGGCAGGTTTTGATGGATCCTTAAAAACAATGGCTCAGTAACAATATCTCCAATGTTTAATAAACTTAGTACAACCTCTCAGACCTTTGGGTTGTTATCATTTGTCCATCATGAAGTGGTTGTTAACTTTATTGCTATTTCATACCTTTTTCAAGTTCACCGAAACTGTGATTCCTCTCCAAACTTCACTATGATGTGCCCTCATGTTCCGTTGTCGTCGGCTCTGTTGATGTGCTGTTTGGTTTGAGTTACCACTTCCACTTTGAGTCACAGCTTCGTCTCCTTAGCAGTTTATGAGTTGAAACAAATTCTATTGTGAACTTCTCTTCAATCTGTGGACAAGCAAAGTAAGACACACTTTAATAAGGATTTTATCAAATTTCATCATGCTTGTGCAAGGTTTTAGAAACACTACAACATTGGCTTGTGAACAATCATTACATTGGAAACATTTTCAACAACGCTTGAGCCTCAAGGACAACTAAAAGGCAGCACATCATCCACTAATTACTACTATAACAGTTGGAGAAACAACGAGAAACAAAACAATACGACTTGTGACCAATTAAAGTTCAACAATCACTAGGTTGGCAACATGCTTGGCTCATGAAACATTTCGAGTTTAGCAAGCATTAGGTTTTCATGTTCTGATATAATTAAGAGACGCCACATCCTTGGATCATGATCAATCTTACAGTTCAACAATCACTACGGTGGCTTATGAAGAAGTAAGAGACAACGCAACCTTGGATCATAAACAATATTTAAAGTTCAACAATCACTAGGTTGGCTTGGTAGTGGCATGCTTATGAATAACTGAGAGACGTCACAACCTTAGCTCATGAATCAGTTGGTAGTTTAGCAATCACAAGGTATACAAGTTGATACAGACTTCATATCATTCTTCAAACTAATTAAGAGACAGCATAACTTTGGCTCATGAACAATTTGGGAGTTAAGCAATCACTATGTTTCCAAGTTTTAAGGGACAACACACTACGTTTCAATAATTTAAGATTGTTCATGATCCAAGGATGTGGCGTCTCCTAGCAAGCCTGGTTGGCTTGGTAGACATCATGCTTGAGATTAACTAAGAGACGTCACAACCTCGGCTCATGAACAATTTGGAGTGTAGCCATCACTAGAATTGCAAGTTTTCATGTTTCAAAATAATTAGGAGACGCCACATCCTTGGATCATGAACAATCACTAGGGTGGCTTGGTAGACATCATGCTTGAGATTAACTAAGAGACGAACAATTTGGAGTGTAACCATCACTAGAATTGCAAGTTTTTAGGGACTACACATTATGTTTCAAAATAATTAGGAGACGGCATGTCCTTGGATCATGACGACACAACCTTGGATCATGAACAATATTAAAGTTCAACAATCACTAGATTGGCTTGGTAGACATCATGCTTAATATTGGCTCATGAAACATTTGGAGCTTAGCAAGCACTAGGTTTCCAAGTTTTAACTGACTACACATCATGTTCCATATAATTAGGAGACGGCTCATCCTTGGATAATGAGGGCACATCCTTGGACCATGAACAATCTTAAAGTTCAGCAATCATGCTTATGATTATCTAAGAGACATCACAACCTTGGCTCCTGAACAATTTGGAGTGTAGCCATCACTAGAATTGCAAGTTTTCATGTTTCAAAATAATTAGGAGACGCCACATCCTTGGATCATGAACAATCTTAAAGTTCAACAATCACTAGGGTGGCTTGGTAGACATCATGCTTGAGATTAACTAAGAGACGAACAATTTGGAGTGTAACTACACCTTTTGTTTCACTTGATCGTGAAAAAAATAAGAACAAATCTGTAGGGTGGCAGGTTTTGATGGATCCTTAAAAACAATGGCTCAGTAACAATATCTCCAATGTTTAATAAACTTAGTACAACCTCTCAGACCTTTGGGTTGTTATCATTTGTCCATCATGAAGTGGTTGTTAACTTTATTGCTATTTCATACCTTTTTCAAGTTCACCGAAACTGTGATTCCTCTCCAAACTTCACTATGATGTGCCCTCATGTTCCGTTGTCGTCGGCTCTGTTGATGTGCTGTTTGGTTTGAGTTACCACTTCCACTTTGAGTCACAGCTTCGTCTCCTTAGCAGTTTATGAGTTGAAACAAATTCTATTGTGAACTTCTCTTCAATCTGTGGACAAGCAAAGTAAGACACACTTTAATAAGGATTTTATCAAATTTCATCATGCTTGTGCAAGGTTTTAGAAACACTACAACATTGGCTTGTGAACAATCATTACATTGGAAACATTTTCAACAACGCTTGAGCCTCAAGGACAACTAAAAGGCAGCACATCATCCACTAATTACTACTATAACAGTTGGAGAAACAACGAGAAACAAAACAATACGACTTGTGACCAATTAAAGTTCAACAATCACTAGGTTGGCAACATGCTTGGCTCATGAAACATTTCGAGTTTAGCAAGCATTAGGTTTTCATGTTCTGATATAATTAAGAGACGCCACATCCTTGGATCATGATCAATCTTACAGTTCAACAATCACTACGGTGGCTTATGAAGAAGTAAGAGACAACGCAACCTTGGATCATAAACAATATTTAAAGTTCAACAATCACTAGGTTGGCTTGGTAGTGGCATGCTTATGAATAACTGAGAGACGTCACAACCTTAGCTCATGAATCAGTTGGTAGTTTAGCAATCACAAGGTATACAAGTTGATACAGACTTCATATCATTCTTCAAACTAATTAAGAGACAGCATAACTTTGGCTCATGAACAATTTGGGAGTTAAGCAATCACTATGTTTCCAAGTTTTAAGGGACAACACACTACGTTTCAATAATTTAAGATTGTTCATGATCCAAGGATGTGGCGTCTCCTAGCAAGCCTGGTTGGCTTGGTAGACATCATGCTTGAGATTAACTAAGAGACGTCACAACCTCGGCTCATGAACAATTTGGAGTGTAGCCATCACTAGAATTGCAAGTTTTCATGTTTCAAAATAATTAGGAGACGCCACATCCTTGGATCATGAACAATCACTAGGGTGGCTTGGTAGACATCATGCTTGAGATTAACTAAGAGACGAACAATTTGGAGTGTAACCATCACTAGAATTGCAAGTTTTTAGGGACTACACATTATGTTTCAAAATAATTAGGAGACGGCATGTCCTTGGATCATGACGACACAACCTTGGATCATGAACAATATTAAAGTTCAACAATCACTAGATTGGCTTGGTAGACATCATGCTTAATATTGGCTCATGAAACATTTGGAGCTTAGCAAGCACTAGGTTTCCAAGTTTTAACTGACTACACATCATGTTCCATATAATTAGGAGACGGCTCATCCTTGGATAATGAGGGCACATCCTTGGACCATGAACAATCTTAAAGTTCAGCAATCATGCTTATGATTATCTAAGAGACATCACAACCTTGGCTCCTGAACAATTTGGAGTGTAGCCATCACTAGAATTGCAAGTTTTCATGTTTCAAAATAATTAGGAGACGCCACATCCTTGGATCATGAACAATCTTAAAGTTCAACAATCACTAGGGTGGCTTGGTAGACATCATGCTTGAGATTAACTAAGAGACGAACAATTTGGAGTGTAACTACACCTTTTGTTTCACTTGATCGTGAAAAAAATAAGAACAAATCTGTAGGGTGGCAGGTTTTGATGGATCCTTAAAAACAATGGCTCAGTAACAATATCTCCAATGTTTAATAAACTTAGTACAACCTCTCAGACCTTTGGGTTGTTATCATTTGTCCATCATGAAGTGGTTGTTAACTTTATTGCTATTTCATACCTTTTTCAAGTTCACCGAAACTGTGATTCCTCTCCAAACTTCACTATGATGTGCCCTCATGTTCCGTTGTCGTCGGCTCTGTTGATGTGCTGTTTGGTTTGAGTTACCACTTCCACTTTGAGTCACAGCTTCGTCTCCTTAGCAGTTTATGAGTTGAAACAAATTCTATTGTGAACTTCTCTTCAATCTGTGGACAAGCAAAGTAAGACACACTTTAATAAGGATTTTATCAAATTTCATCATGCTTGTGCAAGGTTTTAGAAACACTACAACATTGGCTTGTGAACAATCATTACATTGGAAACATTTTCAACAACGCTTGAGCCTCAAGGACAACTAAAAGGCAGCACATCATCCACTAATTACTACTATAACAGTTGGAGAAACAACGAGAAACAAAACAATACGACTTGTGACCAATTAAAGTTCAACAATCACTAGGTTGGCAACATGCTTGGCTCATGAAACATTTCGAGTTTAGCAAGCATTAGGTTTTCATGTTCTGATATAATTAAGAGACGCCACATCCTTGGATCATGATCAATCTTACAGTTCAACAATCACTACGGTGGCTTATGAAGAAGTAAGAGACAACGCAACCTTGGATCATAAACAATATTTAAAGTTCAACAATCACTAGGTTGGCTTGGTAGTGGCATGCTTATGAATAACTGAGAGACGTCACAACCTTAGCTCATGAATCAGTTGGTAGTTTAGCAATCACAAGGTATACAAGTTGATACAGACTTCATATCATTCTTCAAACTAATTAAGAGACAGCATAACTTTGGCTCATGAACAATTTGGGAGTTAAGCAATCACTATGTTTCCAAGTTTTAAGGGACAACACACTACGTTTCAATAATTTAAGATTGTTCATGATCCAAGGATGTGGCGTCTCCTAGCAAGCCTGGTTGGCTTGGTAGACATCATGCTTGAGATTAACTAAGAGACGTCACAACCTCGGCTCATGAACAATTTGGAGTGTAGCCATCACTAGAATTGCAAGTTTTCATGTTTCAAAATAATTAGGAGACGCCACATCCTTGGATCATGAACAATCACTAGGGTGGCTTGGTAGACATCATGCTTGAGATTAACTAAGAGACGAACAATTTGGAGTGTAACCATCACTAGAATTGCAAGTTTTTAGGGACTACACATTATGTTTCAAAATAATTAGGAGACGGCATGTCCTTGGATCATGACGACACAACCTTGGATCATGAACAATATTAAAGTTCAACAATCACTAGATTGGCTTGGTAGACATCATGCTTAATATTGGCTCATGAAACATTTGGAGCTTAGCAAGCACTAGGTTTCCAAGTTTTAACTGACTACACATCATGTTCCATATAATTAGGAGACGGCTCATCCTTGGATAATGAGGGCACATCCTTGGACCATGAACAATCTTAAAGTTCAGCAATCATGCTTATGATTATCTAAGAGACATCACAACCTTGGCTCCTGAACAATTTGGAGTGTAGCCATCACTAGAATTGCAAGTTTTCATGTTTCAAAATAATTAGGAGACGCCACATCCTTGGATCATGAACAATCACTAGGGTGGCTTGGTAGACATCATGCTTGAGATTAACTAAGAGACGAACAATTTGGAGTGTAACTACACCTTTTGTTTCACTTGATCGTGAAAAAAATAAGAACAAATCTGTAGGGTGGCAGGTTTTGATGGATCCTTAAAAACAATGGCTCAGTAACAATATCTCCAATGTTTAATAAACTTAGTACAACCTCTCAGACCTTTGGGTTGTTATCATTTGTCCATCATGAAGTGGTTGTTAACTTTATTGCTATTTCATACCTTTTTCAAGTTCACCGAAACTGTGATTCCTCTCCAAACTTCACTATGATGTGCCCTCATGTTCCGTTGTCGTCGGCTCTGTTGATGTGCTGTTTGGTTTGAGTTACCACTTCCACTTTGAGTCACAGCTTCGTCTCCTTAGCAGTTTATGAGTTGAAACAAATTCTATTGTGAACTTCTCTTCAATCTGTGGACAAGCAAAGTAAGACACACTTTAATAAGGATTTTATCAAATTTCATCATGCTTGTGCAAGGTTTTAGAAACACTACAACATTGGCTTGTGAACAATCATTACATTGGAAACATTTTCAACAACGCTTGAGCCTCAAGGACAACTAAAAGGCAGCACATCATCCACTAATTACTACTATAACAGTTGAACAAACATAAGTTCGGAGAAACAACGAGAAACAAAACAATACGACTTGTGACCAATTAAAGTTCAACAATCACTAGGTTGGCAACATGCTTGGCTCATGAAACATTTCGAGTTTAGCAAGCATTAGGTTTTCATGTTCTGATATAATTAAGAGACGCCACATCCTTGGATCATGATCAATCTTAAAGTTCAACAATCACTAGGTTGGCTTGGTAGACATCATGCTTGAGATTAACTAAGAGACGTCACAACCTCGGCTCATGAACAATTTGGAGTGTAGCCATCACTAGAATTGCAAGTTTTCATGTTTCAAAATAATTAGGAGACGCCACATCCTTGGATCATGAACAATCTTAAAGTTCAACAATCACTAGGGTGGCTTGGTAGACATCATGCTTGAGATTAACTAAGAGACGAACAATTTGGAGTGTAACCATCACTAGAATTGCTAGTTTTTAGGGACTACACATTATGTTTCAAAATAATTAGGAGACGGCATGTCCTTGGATCATGAACAATATTAAAGTTCAACAATCACTAGGTTGGCTTTGTAGACATCATGCTTGGCTCATGAAACATTTCAAGTTTAGCAAGCACTAGGTTTCCAAGTTTTAACTGACTACACATCATGTTCCATATAATTAGGAGAAGGCTCATCCTTGGATCATGAGGGCACATCCTTGGATCATGAACAATCTTAAAGTTCAGCAATCACTAGGTTGGCTTGATATACATCATGCTTATGATTATCTAAGAGACATCACAACCTTGGCTCCTGAACAATTTGGAGTGTAGCCATCACTAGAATTGCAAGTTTTTGGGACTACACATAATGTTTCAAAATAATTAGGAGACGGCACATCCTTGGATCATGAACAACCTTAAAGTCCAACAATCACTAGGTTTGCAAGTTTATAGGGACTGGAAATCATGCTTAAGAACAATTAAAAGACGGCACAACCTTGGATTATGAAAAGTTTTAGAGTTCAACAATAACTAGGTTGTCTTGTTATTAACTTGTGAGTTCAACATTCACCAGGCTTGCTTCCAAATAATAAAGATATGGCACAATCTTAGATCATGATCAACTTGAAAGTTCATCAATCACTAGATATGCAAGCTTTTGGAGACTACACCTTTTGTTTCACTTGATCGTGAAAAAAATAAGAACAAATCTGTAGGGTGGCAGGTTTTGATGGATCCTTAAAAACAATGGCTCAGTAACAATATCTCCAATGTTTAATAAACTTAGTACAACCTCTCAGACCTTTGGGTTGTTATCATTTGTCCATCATGAAGTGGTTGTTAACTTTATTGCTATTTCATACCTTTTTCAAGTTCACCGAAACTGTGATTCCTCTCCAAACTTCACTATGATGTGCCCTCATGTTCCGTTGTCGTCGGCTCTGTTGATGTGCTGTTTGGTTTGAGTTACCACTTCCACTTTGAGTCACAGCTTCGTCTCCTTAGCAGTTTATGAGTTGAAACAAATTCTATTGTGAACTTCTCTTCAATCTGTGGACAAGCAAAGTAAGACACACTTTAATAAGGATTTTATCAAATTTCATCATGCTTGTGCAAGGTTTTAGAAACACTACAACATTGGCTTGTGAACAATCATTACATTGGAAACATTTTCAACAACGCTTGAGCCTCAAGGACAACTAAAAGGCAGCACATCATCCACTAATTACTACTATAACAGTTGGAGAAACAACGAGAAACAAAACAATACGACTTGTGACCAATTAAAGTTCAACAATCACTAGGTTGGCAACATGCTTGGCTCATGAAACATTTCGAGTTTAGCAAGCATTAGGTTTTCATGTTCTGATATAATTAAGAGACGCCACATCCTTGGATCATGATCAATCTTACAGTTCAACAATCACTACGGTGGCTTATGAAGAAGTAAGAGACAACGCAACCTTGGATCATAAACAATATTTAAAGTTCAACAATCACTAGGTTGGCTTGGTAGTGGCATGCTTATGAATAACTGAGAGACGTCACAACCTTAGCTCATGAATCAGTTGGTAGTTTAGCAATCACAAGGTATACAAGTTGATACAGACTTCATATCATTCTTCAAACTAATTAAGAGACAGCATAACTTTGGCTCATGAACAATTTGGGAGTTAAGCAATCACTATGTTTCCAAGTTTTAAGGGACAACACACTACGTTTCAATAATTTAAGATTGTTCATGATCCAAGGATGTGGCGTCTCCTAGCAAGCCTGGTTGGCTTGGTAGACATCATGCTTGAGATTAACTAAGAGACGTCACAACCTCGGCTCATGAACAATTTGGAGTGTAGCCATCACTAGAATTGCAAGTTTTCATGTTTCAAAATAATTAGGAGACGCCACATCCTTGGATCATGAACAATCACTAGGGTGGCTTGGTAGACATCATGCTTGAGATTAACTAAGAGACGAACAATTTGGAGTGTAACCATCACTAGAATTGCAAGTTTTTAGGGACTACACATTATGTTTCAAAATAATTAGGAGACGGCATGTCCTTGGATCATGACGACACAACCTTGGATCATGAACAATATTAAAGTTCAACAATCACTAGATTGGCTTGGTAGACATCATGCTTAATATTGGCTCATGAAACATTTGGAGCTTAGCAAGCACTAGGTTTCCAAGTTTTAACTGACTACACATCATGTTCCATATAATTAGGAGACGGCTCATCCTTGGATAATGAGGGCACATCCTTGGACCATGAACAATCTTAAAGTTCAGCAATCATGCTTATGATTATCTAAGAGACATCACAACCTTGGCTCCTGAACAATTTGGAGTGTAGCCATCACTAGAATTGCAAGTTTTCATGTTTCAAAATAATTAGGAGACGCCACATCCTTGGATCATGAACAATCTTAAAGTTCAACAATCACTAGGGTGGCTTGGTAGACATCATGCTTGAGATTAACTAAGAGACGAACAATTTGGAGTGTAACTACACCTTTTGTTTCACTTGATCGTGAAAAAAATAAGAACAAATCTGTAGGGTGGCAGGTTTTGATGGATCCTTAAAAACAATGGCTCAGTAACAATATCTCCAATGTTTAATAAACTTAGTACAACCTCTCAGACCTTTGGGTTGTTATCATTTGTCCATCATGAAGTGGTTGTTAACTTTATTGCTATTTCATACCTTTTTCAAGTTCACCGAAACTGTGATTCCTCTCCAAACTTCACTATGATGTGCCCTCATGTTCCGTTGTCGTCGGCTCTGTTGATGTGCTGTTTGGTTTGAGTTACCACTTCCACTTTGAGTCACAGCTTCGTCTCCTTAGCAGTTTATGAGTTGAAACAAATTCTATTGTGAACTTCTCTTCAATCTGTGGACAAGCAAAGTAAGACACACTTTAATAAGGATTTTATCAAATTTCATCATGCTTGTGCAAGGTTTTAGAAACACTACAACATTGGCTTGTGAACAATCATTACATTGGAAACATTTTCAACAACGCTTGAGCCTCAAGGACAACTAAAAGGCAGCACATCATCCACTAATTACTACTATAACAGTTGGAGAAACAACGAGAAACAAAACAATACGACTTGTGACCAATTAAAGTTCAACAATCACTAGGTTGGCAACATGCTTGGCTCATGAAACATTTCGAGTTTAGCAAGCATTAGGTTTTCATGTTCTGATATAATTAAGAGACGCCACATCCTTGGATCATGATCAATCTTACAGTTCAACAATCACTACGGTGGCTTATGAAGAAGTAAGAGACAACGCAACCTTGGATCATAAACAATATTTAAAGTTCAACAATCACTAGGTTGGCTTGGTAGTGGCATGCTTATGAATAACTGAGAGACGTCACAACCTTAGCTCATGAATCAGTTGGTAGTTTAGCAATCACAAGGTATACAAGTTGATACAGACTTCATATCATTCTTCAAACTAATTAAGAGACAGCATAACTTTGGCTCATGAACAATTTGGGAGTTAAGCAATCACTATGTTTCCAAGTTTTAAGGGACAACACACTACGTTTCAATAATTTAAGATTGTTCATGATCCAAGGATGTGGCGTCTCCTAGCAAGCCTGGTTGGCTTGGTAGACATCATGCTTGAGATTAACTAAGAGACGTCACAACCTCGGCTCATGAACAATTTGGAGTGTAGCCATCACTAGAATTGCAAGTTTTCATGTTTCAAAATAATTAGGAGACGCCACATCCTTGGATCATGAACAATCACTAGGGTGGCTTGGTAGACATCATGCTTGAGATTAACTAAGAGACGAACAATTTGGAGTGTAACCATCACTAGAATTGCAAGTTTTTAGGGACTACACATTATGTTTCAAAATAATTAGGAGACGGCATGTCCTTGGATCATGACGACACAACCTTGGATCATGAACAATATTAAAGTTCAACAATCACTAGATTGGCTTGGTAGACATCATGCTTAATATTGGCTCATGAAACATTTGGAGCTTAGCAAGCACTAGGTTTCCAAGTTTTAACTGACTACACATCATGTTCCATATAATTAGGAGACGGCTCATCCTTGGATAATGAGGGCACATCCTTGGACCATGAACAATCTTAAAGTTCAGCAATCATGCTTATGATTATCTAAGAGACATCACAACCTTGGCTCCTGAACAATTTGGAGTGTAGCCATCACTAGAATTGCAAGTTTTCATGTTTCAAAATAATTAGGAGACGCCACATCCTTGGATCATGAACAATCTTAAAGTTCAACAATCACTAGGGTGGCTTGGTAGACATCATGCTTGAGATTAACTAAGAGACGAACAATTTGGAGTGTAACTACACCTTTTGTTTCACTTGATCGTGAAAAAAATAAGAACAAATCTGTAGGGTGGCAGGTTTTGATGGATCCTTAAAAACAATGGCTCAGTAACAATATCTCCAATGTTTAATAAACTTAGTACAACCTCTCAGACCTTTGGGTTGTTATCATTTGTCCATCATGAAGTGGTTGTTAACTTTATTGCTATTTCATACCTTTTTCAAGTTCACCGAAACTGTGATTCCTCTCCAAACTTCACTATGATGTGCCCTCATGTTCCGTTGTCGTCGGCTCTGTTGATGTGCTGTTTGGTTTGAGTTACCACTTCCACTTTGAGTCACAGCTTCGTCTCCTTAGCAGTTTATGAGTTGAAACAAATTCTATTGTGAACTTCTCTTCAATCTGTGGACAAGCAAAGTAAGACACACTTTAATAAGGATTGTATCAAATTTCATCATGCTTGTGCAAGGTTTTAGAAACACTACAACATTGGCTTGTGAACAATCATTACATTGGAAACATTTTCAACAACGCTTGAGCCTCAAGGACAACTAAAAGGCAGCACATCATCCACTAATTACTACTATAACAGTTGAACAAACATAAGTTCGGAGAAACAACGAGAAACAAAACAATACGACTTGTGACCAATTAAAGTTCAACAATCACTAGGTTGGCAACATGCTTGGCTCATGAAACATTTCGAGTTTAGCAAGCATTAGGTTTTCATGTTCTGATATAATTAAGAGACGCCACATCCTTGGATCATGATCAATCTTACAGTTCAACAATCACTACGGTGGCTTATGAAGAAGTAAGAGACAACGCAACCTTGGATCATAAACAATATTTAAAGTTCAACAATCACTAGGTTGGCTTGGTAGTGGCATGCTTATGAATAACTGAGAGACGTCACAACCTTAGCTCATGAATCAGTTGGTAGTTTAGCAATCACAAGGTATACAAGTTGATACAGACTTCATATCATTCTTCAAACTAATTAAGAGACAGCATAACTTTGGCTCATGAACAATTTGGGAGTTAAGCAATCACTATGTTTCCAAGTTTTAAGGGACAACACACTACGTTTCAATAATTTAAGATTGTTCATGATCCAAGGATGTGGCGTCTCCTAGCAAGCCTGGTTGGCTTGGTAGACATCATGCTTGAGATTAACTAAGAGACGTCACAACCTCGGCTCATGAACAATTTGGAGTGTAGCCATCACTAGAATTGCAAGTTTTCATGTTTCAAAATAATTAGGAGACGCCACATCCTTGGATCATGAACAATCACTAGGGTGGCTTGGTAGACATCATGCTTGAGATTAACTAAGAGACGAACAATTTGGAGTGTAACCATCACTAGAATTGCAAGTTTTTAGGGACTACACATTATGTTTCAAAATAATTAGGAGACGGCATGTCCTTGGATCATGACGACACAACCTTGGATCATGAACAATATTAAAGTTCAACAATCACTAGATTGGCTTGGTAGACATCATGCTTAATATTGGCTCATGAAACATTTGGAGCTTAGCAAGCACTAGGTTTCCAAGTTTTAACTGACTACACATCATGTTCCATATAATTAGGAGACGGCTCATCCTTGGATAATGAGGGCACATCCTTGGACCATGAACAATCTTAAAGTTCAGCAATCATGCTTATGATTATCTAAGAGACATCACAACCTTGGCTCCTGAACAATTTGGAGTGTAGCCATCACTAGAATTGCAAGTTTTCATGTTTCAAAATAATTAGGAGACGCCACATCCTTGGATCATGAACAATCTTAAAGTTCAACAATCACTAGGGTGGCTTGGTAGACATCATGCTTGAGATTAACTAAGAGACGAACAATTTGGAGTGTAACTACACCTTTTGTTTCACTTGATCGTGAAAAAAATAAGAACAAATCTGTAGGGTGGCAGGTTTTGATGGATCCTTAAAAACAATGGCTCAGTAACAATATCTCCAATGTTTAATAAACTTAGTACAACCTCTCAGACCTTTGGGTTGTTATCATTTGTCCATCATGAAGTGGTTGTTAACTTTATTGCTATTTCATACCTTTTTCAAGTTCACCGAAACTGTGATTCCTCTCCAAACTTCACTATGATGTGCCCTCATGTTCCGTTGTCGTCGGCTCTGTTGATGTGCTGTTTGGTTTGAGTTACCACTTCCACTTTGAGTCACAGCTTCGTCTCCTTAGCAGTTTATGAGTTGAAACAAATTCTATTGTGAACTTCTCTTCAATCTGTGGACAAGCAAAGTAAGACACACTTTAATAAGGATTGTATCAAATTTCATCATGCTTGTGCAAGGTTTTAGAAACACTACAACATTGGCTTGTGAACAATCATTACATTGGAAACATTTTCAACAACGCTTGAGCCTCAAGGACAACTAAAAGGCAGCACATCATCCACTAATTACTACTATAACAGTTGAACAAACATAAGTTCGGAGAAACAACGAGAAACAAAACAATACGACTTGTGACCAATTAAAGTTCAACAATCACTAGGTTGGCAACATGCTTGGCTCATGAAACATTTCGAGTTTAGCAAGCATTAGGTTTTCATGTTCTGATATAATTAAGAGACGCCACATCCTTGGATCATGATCAATCTTACAGTTCAACAATCACTACGGTGGCTTATGAAGAAGTAAGAGACAACGCAACCTTGGATCATAAACAATATTTAAAGTTCAACAATCACTAGGTTGGCTTGGTAGTGGCATGCTTATGAATAACTGAGAGACGTCACAACCTTAGCTCATGAATCAGTTGGTAGTTTAGCAATCACAAGGTATACAAGTTGATACAGACTTCATATCATTCTTCAAACTAATTAAGAGACAGCATAACTTTGGCTCATGAACAATTTGGGAGTTAAGCAATCACTATGTTTCCAAGTTTTAAGGGACAACACACTACGTTTCAATAATTTAAGATTGTTCATGATCCAAGGATGTGGCGTCTCCTAGCAAGCCTGGTTGGCTTGGTAGACATCATGCTTGAGATTAACTAAGAGACGTCACAACCTCGGCTCATGAACAATTTGGAGTGTAGCCATCACTAGAATTGCAAGTTTTCATGTTTCAAAATAATTAGGAGACGCCACATCCTTGGATCATGAACAATCACTAGGGTGGCTTGGTAGACATCATGCTTGAGATTAACTAAGAGACGAACAATTTGGAGTGTAACCATCACTAGAATTGCAAGTTTTTAGGGACTACACATTATGTTTCAAAATAATTAGGAGACGGCATGTCCTTGGATCATGACGACACAACCTTGGATCATGAACAATATTAAAGTTCAACAATCACTAGATTGGCTTGGTAGACATCATGCTTAATATTGGCTCATGAAACATTTGGAGCTTAGCAAGCACTAGGTTTCCAAGTTTTAACTGACTACACATCATGTTCCATATAATTAGGAGACGGCTCATCCTTGGATAATGAGGGCACATCCTTGGACCATGAACAATCTTAAAGTTCAGCAATCATGCTTATGATTATCTAAGAGACATCACAACCTTGGCTCCTGAACAATTTGGAGTGTAGCCATCACTAGAATTGCAAGTTTTCATGTTTCAAAATAATTAGGAGACGCCACATCCTTGGATCATGAACAATCTTAAAGTTCAACAATCACTAGGGTGGCTTGGTAGACATCATGCTTGAGATTAACTAAGAGACGAACAATTTGGAGTGTAACTACACCTTTTGTTTCACTTGATCGTGAAAAAAATAAGAACAAATCTGTAGGGTGGCAGGTTTTGATGGATCCTTAAAAACAATGGCTCAGTAACAATATCTCCAATGTTTAATAAACTTAGTACAACCTCTCAGACCTTTGGGTTGTTATCATTTGTCCATCATGAAGTGGTTGTTAACTTTATTGCTATTTCATACCTTTTTCAAGTTCACCGAAACTGTGATTCCTCTCCAAACTTCACTATGATGTGCCCTCATGTTCCGTTGTCGTCGGCTCTGTTGATGTGCTGTTTGGTTTGAGTTACCACTTCCACTTTGAGTCACAGCTTCGTCTCCTTAGCAGTTTATGAGTTGAAACAAATTCTATTGTGAACTTCTCTTCAATCTGTGGACAAGCAAAGTAAGACACACTTTAATAAGGATTTTATCAAATTTCATCATGCTTGTGCAAGGTTTTAGAAACACTACAACATTGGCTTGTGAACAATCATTACATTGGAAACATTTTCAACAACGCTTGAGCCTCAAGGACAACTAAAAGGCAGCACATCATCCACTAATTACTACTATAACAGTTGAACAAACATAAGTTCGGAGAAACAACGAGAAACAAAACAATACGACTTGTGACCAATTAAAGTTCAACAATCACTAGGTTGGCAACATGCTTGGCTCATGAAACATTTCGAGTTTAGCAAGCATTAGGTTTTCATGTTCTGATATAATTAAGAGACGCCACATCCTTGGATCATGATCAATCTTACAGTTCAACAATCACTACGGTGGCTTATGAAGAAGTAAGAGACAACGCAACCTTGGATCATAAACAATATTTAAAGTTCAACAATCACTAGGTTGGCTTGGTAGTGGCATGCTTATGAATAACTGAGAGACGTCACAACCTTAGCTCATGAATCAGTTGGTAGTTTAGCAATCACAAGGTATACAAGTTGATACAGACTTCATATCATTCTTCAAACTAATTAAGAGACAGCATAACTTTGGCTCATGAACAATTTGGGAGTTAAGCAATCACTATGTTTCCAAGTTTTAAGGGACAACACACTACGTTTCAATAATTTAAGATTGTTCATGATCCAAGGATGTGGCGTCTCCTAGCAAGCCTGGTTGGCTTGGTAGACATCATGCTTGAGATTAACTAAGAGACGTCACAACCTCGGCTCATGAACAATTTGGAGTGTAGCCATCACTAGAATTGCAAGTTTTCATGTTTCAAAATAATTAGGAGACGCCACATCCTTGGATCATGAACAATCACTAGGGTGGCTTGGTAGACATCATGCTTGAGATTAACTAAGAGACGAACAATTTGGAGTGTAACCATCACTAGAATTGCAAGTTTTTAGGGACTACACATTATGTTTCAAAATAATTAGGAGACGGCATGTCCTTGGATCATGACGACACAACCTTGGATCATGAACAATATTAAAGTTCAACAATCACTAGATTGGCTTGGTAGACATCATGCTTAATATTGGCTCATGAAACATTTGGAGCTTAGCAAGCACTAGGTTTCCAAGTTTTAACTGACTACACATCATGTTCCATATAATTAGGAGACGGCTCATCCTTGGATAATGAGGGCACATCCTTGGACCATGAACAATCTTAAAGTTCAGCAATCATGCTTATGATTATCTAAGAGACATCACAACCTTGGCTCCTGAACAATTTGGAGTGTAGCCATCACTAGAATTGCAAGTTTTCATGTTTCAAAATAATTAGGAGACGCCACATCCTTGGATCATGAACAATCTTAAAGTTCAACAATCACTAGGGTGGCTTGGTAGACATCATGCTTGAGATTAACTAAGAGACGAACAATTTGGAGTGTAACTACACCTTTTGTTTCACTTGATCGTGAAAAAAATAAGAACAAATCTGTAGGGTGGCAGGTTTTGATGGATCCTTAAAAACAATGGCTCAGTAACAATATCTCCAATGTTTAATAAACTTAGTACAACCTCTCAGACCTTTGGGTTGTTATCATTTGTCCATCATGAAGTGGTTGTTAACTTTATTGCTATTTCATACCTTTTTCAAGTTCACCGAAACTGTGATTCCTCTCCAAACTTCACTATGATGTGCCCTCATGTTCCGTTGTCGTCGGCTCTGTTGATGTGCTGTTTGGTTTGAGTTACCACTTCCACTTTGAGTCACAGCTTCGTCTCCTTAGCAGTTTATGAGTTGAAACAAATTCTATTGTGAACTTCTCTTCAATCTGTGGACAAGCAAAGTAAGACACACTTTAATAAGGATTTTATCAAATTTCATCATGCTTGTGCAAGGTTTTAGAAACACTACAACATTGGCTTGTGAACAATCATTACATTGGAAACATTTTCAACAACGCTTGAGCCTCAAGGACAACTAAAAGGCAGCACATCATCCACTAATTACTACTATAACAGTTGGAGAAACAACGAGAAACAAAACAATACGACTTGTGACCAATTAAAGTTCAACAATCACTAGGTTGGCAACATGCTTGGCTCATGAAACATTTCGAGTTTAGCAAGCATTAGGTTTTCATGTTCTGATATAATTAAGAGACGCCACATCCTTGGATCATGATCAATCTTACAGTTCAACAATCACTACGGTGGCTTATGAAGAAGTAAGAGACAACGCAACCTTGGATCATAAACAATATTTAAAGTTCAACAATCACTAGGTTGGCTTGGTAGTGGCATGCTTATGAATAACTGAGAGACGTCACAACCTTAGCTCATGAATCAGTTGGTAGTTTAGCAATCACAAGGTATACAAGTTGATACAGACTTCATATCATTCTTCAAACTAATTAAGAGACAGCATAACTTTGGCTCATGAACAATTTGGGAGTTAAGCAATCACTATGTTTCCAAGTTTTAAGGGACAACACACTACGTTTCAATAATTTAAGATTGTTCATGATCCAAGGATGTGGCGTCTCCTAGCAAGCCTGGTTGGCTTGGTAGACATCATGCTTGAGATTAACTAAGAGACGTCACAACCTCGGCTCATGAACAATTTGGAGTGTAGCCATCACTAGAATTGCAAGTTTTCATGTTTCAAAATAATTAGGAGACGCCACATCCTTGGATCATGAACAATCACTAGGGTGGCTTGGTAGACATCATGCTTGAGATTAACTAAGAGACGAACAATTTGGAGTGTAACCATCACTAGAATTGCAAGTTTTTAGGGACTACACATTATGTTTCAAAATAATTAGGAGACGGCATGTCCTTGGATCATGACGACACAACCTTGGATCATGAACAATATTAAAGTTCAACAATCACTAGATTGGCTTGGTAGACATCATGCTTAATATTGGCTCATGAAACATTTGGAGCTTAGCAAGCACTAGGTTTCCAAGTTTTAACTGACTACACATCATGTTCCATATAATTAGGAGACGGCTCATCCTTGGATAATGAGGGCACATCCTTGGACCATGAACAATCTTAAAGTTCAGCAATCATGCTTATGATTATCTAAGAGACATCACAACCTTGGCTCCTGAACAATTTGGAGTGTAGCCATCACTAGAATTGCAAGTTTTCATGTTTCAAAATAATTAGGAGACGCCACATCCTTGGATCATGAACAATCACTAGGGTGGCTTGGTAGACATCATGCTTGAGATTAACTAAGAGACGAACAATTTGGAGTGTAACTACACCTTTTGTTTCACTTGATCGTGAAAAAAATAAGAACAAATCTGTAGGGTGGCAGGTTTTGATGGATCCTTAAAAACAATGGCTCAGTAACAATATCTCCAATGTTTAATAAACTTAGTACAACCTCTCAGACCTTTGGGTTGTTATCATTTGTCCATCATGAAGTGGTTGTTAACTTTATTGCTATTTCATACCTTTTTCAAGTTCACCGAAACTGTGATTCCTCTCCAAACTTCACTATGATGTGCCCTCATGTTCCGTTGTCGTCGGCTCTGTTGATGTGCTGTTTGGTTTGAGTTACCACTTCCACTTTGAGTCACAGCTTCGTCTCCTTAGCAGTTTATGAGTTGAAACAAATTCTATTGTGAACTTCTCTTCAATCTGTGGACAAGCAAAGTAAGACACACTTTAATAAGGATTTTATCAAATTTCATCATGCTTGTGCAAGGTTTTAGAAACACTACAACATTGGCTTGTGAACAATCATTACATTGGAAACATTTTCAACAACGCTTGAGCCTCAAGGACAACTAAAAGGCAGCACATCATCCACTAATTACTACTATAACAGTTGGAGAAACAACGAGAAACAAAACAATACGACTTGTGACCAATTAAAGTTCAACAATCACTAGGTTGGCAACATGCTTGGCTCATGAAACATTTCGAGTTTAGCAAGCATTAGGTTTTCATGTTCTGATATAATTAAGAGACGCCACATCCTTGGATCATGATCAATCTTACAGTTCAACAATCACTACGGTGGCTTATGAAGAAGTAAGAGACAACGCAACCTTGGATCATAAACAATATTTAAAGTTCAACAATCACTAGGTTGGCTTGGTAGTGGCATGCTTATGAATAACTGAGAGACGTCACAACCTTAGCTCATGAATCAGTTGGTAGTTTAGCAATCACAAGGTATACAAGTTGATACAGACTTCATATCATTCTTCAAACTAATTAAGAGACAGCATAACTTTGGCTCATGAACAATTTGGGAGTTAAGCAATCACTATGTTTCCAAGTTTTAAGGGACAACACACTACGTTTCAATAATTTAAGATTGTTCATGATCCAAGGATGTGGCGTCTCCTAGCAAGCCTGGTTGGCTTGGTAGACATCATGCTTGAGATTAACTAAGAGACGTCACAACCTCGGCTCATGAACAATTTGGAGTGTAGCCATCACTAGAATTGCAAGTTTTCATGTTTCAAAATAATTAGGAGACGCCACATCCTTGGATCATGAACAATCACTAGGGTGGCTTGGTAGACATCATGCTTGAGATTAACTAAGAGACGAACAATTTGGAGTGTAACCATCACTAGAATTGCAAGTTTTTAGGGACTACACATTATGTTTCAAAATAATTAGGAGACGGCATGTCCTTGGATCATGACGACACAACCTTGGATCATGAACAATATTAAAGTTCAACAATCACTAGATTGGCTTGGTAGACATCATGCTTAATATTGGCTCATGAAACATTTGGAGCTTAGCAAGCACTAGGTTTCCAAGTTTTAACTGACTACACATCATGTTCCATATAATTAGGAGACGGCTCATCCTTGGATAATGAGGGCACATCCTTGGACCATGAACAATCTTAAAGTTCAGCAATCATGCTTATGATTATCTAAGAGACATCACAACCTTGGCTCCTGAACAATTTGGAGTGTAGCCATCACTAGAATTGCAAGTTTTCATGTTTCAAAATAATTAGGAGACGCCACATCCTTGGATCATGAACAATCACTAGGGTGGCTTGGTAGACATCATGCTTGAGATTAACTAAGAGACGAACAATTTGGAGTGTAACTACACCTTTTGTTTCACTTGATCGTGAAAAAAATAAGAACAAATCTGTAGGGTGGCAGGTTTTGATGGATCCTTAAAAACAATGGCTCAGTAACAATATCTCCAATGTTTAATAAACTTAGTACAACCTCTCAGACCTTTGGGTTGTTATCATTTGTCCATCATGAAGTGGTTGTTAACTTTATTGCTATTTCATACCTTTTTCAAGTTCACCGAAACTGTGATTCCTCTCCAAACTTCACTATGATGTGCCCTCATGTTCCGTTGTCGTCGGCTCTGTTGATGTGCTGTTTGGTTTGAGTTACCACTTCCACTTTGAGTCACAGCTTCGTCTCCTTAGCAGTTTATGAGTTGAAACAAATTCTATTGTGAACTTCTCTTCAATCTGTGGACAAGCAAAGTAAGACACACTTTAATAAGGATTTTATCAAATTTCATCATGCTTGTGCAAGGTTTTAGAAACACTACAACATTGGCTTGTGAACAATCATTACATTGGAAACATTTTCAACAACGCTTGAGCCTCAAGGACAACTAAAAGGCAGCACATCATCCACTAATTACTACTATAACAGTTGGAGAAACAACGAGAAACAAAACAATACGACTTGTGACCAATTAAAGTTCAACAATCACTAGGTTGGCAACATGCTTGGCTCATGAAACATTTCGAGTTTAGCAAGCATTAGGTTTTCATGTTCTGATATAATTAAGAGACGCCACATCCTTGGATCATGATCAATCTTACAGTTCAACAATCACTACGGTGGCTTATGAAGAAGTAAGAGACAACGCAACCTTGGATCATAAACAATATTTAAAGTTCAACAATCACTAGGTTGGCTTGGTAGTGGCATGCTTATGAATAACTGAGAGACGTCACAACCTTAGCTCATGAATCAGTTGGTAGTTTAGCAATCACAAGGTATACAAGTTGATACAGACTTCATATCATTCTTCAAACTAATTAAGAGACAGCATAACTTTGGCTCATGAACAATTTGGGAGTTAAGCAATCAGGGAGTTAAGCAATCACTATGTTTCCAAGTTTTAAGGGACAACACACTACGTTTCAATAATTTAAGATTGTTCATGATCCAAGGATGTGGCGTCTCCTAGCAAGCCTGGTTGGCTTGGTAGACATCATGCTTGAGATTAACTAAGAGACGTCACAACCTCGGCTCATGAACAATTTGGAGTGTAGCCATCACTAGAATTGCAAGTTTTCATGTTTCAAAATAATTAGGAGACGCCACATCCTTGGATCATGAACAATCACTAGGGTGGCTTGGTAGACATCATGCTTGAGATTAACTAAGAGACGAACAATTTGGAGTGTAACCATCACTAGAATTGCAAGTTTTTAGGGACTACACATTATGTTTCAAAATAATTAGGAGACGGCATGTCCTTGGATCATGACGACACAACCTTGGATCATGAACAATATTAAAGTTCAACAATCACTAGATTGGCTTGGTAGACATCATGCTTAATATTGGCTCATGAAACATTTGGAGCTTAGCAAGCACTAGGTTTCCAAGTTTTAACTGACTACACATCATGTTCCATATAATTAGGAGACGGCTCATCCTTGGATAATGAGGGCACATCCTTGGACCATGAACAATCTTAAAGTTCAGCAATCATGCTTATGATTATCTAAGAGACATCACAACCTTGGCTCCTGAACAATTTGGAGTGTAGCCATCACTAGAATTGCAAGTTTTCATGTTTCAAAATAATTAGGAGACGCCACATCCTTGGATCATGAACAATCTTAAAGTTCAACAATCACTAGGGTGGCTTGGTAGACATCATGCTTGAGATTAACTAAGAGACGAACAATTTGGAGTGTAACTACACCTTTTGTTTCACTTGATCGTGAAAAAAATAAGAACAAATCTGTAGGGTGGCAGGTTTTGATGGATCCTTAAAAACAATGGCTCAGTAACAATATCTCCAATGTTTAATAAACTTAGTACAACCTCTCAGACCTTTGGGTTGTTATCATTTGTCCATCATGAAGTGGTTGTTAACTTTATTGCTATTTCATACCTTTTTCAAGTTCACCGAAACTGTGATTCCTCTCCAAACTTCACTATGATGTGCCCTCATGTTCCGTTGTCGTCGGCTCTGTTGATGTGCTGTTTGGTTTGAGTTACCACTTCCACTTTGAGTCACAGCTTCGTCTCCTTAGCAGTTTATGAGTTGAAACAAATTCTATTGTGAACTTCTCTTCAATCTGTGGACAAGCAAAGTAAGACACACTTTAATAAGGATTTTATCAAATTTCATCATGCTTGTGCAAGGTTTTAGAAACACTACAACATTGGCTTGTGAACAATCATTACATTGGAAACATTTTCAACAACGCTTGAGCCTCAAGGACAACTAAAAGGCAGCACATCATCCACTAATTACTACTATAACAGTTGGAGAAACAACGAGAAACAAAACAATACGACTTGTGACCAATTAAAGTTCAACAATCACTAGGTTGGCAACATGCTTGGCTCATGAAACATTTCGAGTTTAGCAAGCATTAGGTTTTCATGTTCTGATATAATTAAGAGACGCCACATCCTTGGATCATGATCAATCTTACAGTTCAACAATCACTACGGTGGCTTATGAAGAAGTAAGAGACAACGCAACCTTGGATCATAAACAATATTTAAAGTTCAACAATCACTAGGTTGGCTTGGTAGTGGCATGCTTATGAATAACTGAGAGACGTCACAACCTTAGCTCATGAATCAGTTGGTAGTTTAGCAATCACAAGGTATACAAGTTGATACAGACTTCATATCATTCTTCAAACTAATTAAGAGACAGCATAACTTTGGCTCATGAACAATTTGGGAGTTAAGCAATCACTATGTTTCCAAGTTTTAAGGGACAACACACTACGTTTCAATAATTTAAGATTGTTCATGATCCAAGGATGTGGCGTCTCCTAGCAAGCCTGGTTGGCTTGGTAGACATCATGCTTGAGATTAACTAAGAGACGTCACAACCTCGGCTCATGAACAATTTGGAGTGTAGCCATCACTAGAATTGCAAGTTTTCATGTTTCAAAATAATTAGGAGACGCCACATCCTTGGATCATGAACAATCACTAGGGTGGCTTGGTAGACATCATGCTTGAGATTAACTAAGAGACGAACAATTTGGAGTGTAACCATCACTAGAATTGCAAGTTTTTAGGGACTACACATTATGTTTCAAAATAATTAGGAGACGGCATGTCCTTGGATCATGACGACACAACCTTGGATCATGAACAATATTAAAGTTCAACAATCACTAGATTGGCTTGGTAGACATCATGCTTAATATTGGCTCATGAAACATTTGGAGCTTAGCAAGCACTAGGTTTCCAAGTTTTAACTGACTACACATCATGTTCCATATAATTAGGAGACGGCTCATCCTTGGATAATGAGGGCACATCCTTGGACCATGAACAATCTTAAAGTTCAGCAATCATGCTTATGATTATCTAAGAGACATCACAACCTTGGCTCCTGAACAATTTGGAGTGTAGCCATCACTAGAATTGCAAGTTTTCATGTTTCAAAATAATTAGGAGACGCCACATCCTTGGATCATGAACAATCTTAAAGTTCAACAATCACTAGGGTGGCTTGGTAGACATCATGCTTGAGATTAACTAAGAGACGAACAATTTGGAGTGTAACTACACCTTTTGTTTCACTTGATCGTGAAAAAAATAAGAACAAATCTGTAGGGTGGCAGGTTTTGATGGATCCTTAAAAACAATGGCTCAGTAACAATATCTCCAATGTTTAATAAACTTAGTACAACCTCTCAGACCTTTGGGTTGTTATCATTTGTCCATCATGAAGTGGTTGTTAACTTTATTGCTATTTCATACCTTTTTCAAGTTCACCGAAACTGTGATTCCTCTCCAAACTTCACTATGATGTGCCCTCATGTTCCGTTGTCGTCGGCTCTGTTGATGTGCTGTTTGGTTTGAGTTACCACTTCCACTTTGAGTCACAGCTTCGTCTCCTTAGCAGTTTATGAGTTGAAACAAATTCTATTGTGAACTTCTCTTCAATCTGTGGACAAGCAAAGTAAGACACACTTTAATAAGGATTTTATCAAATTTCATCATGCTTGTGCAAGGTTTTAGAAACACTACAACATTGGCTTGTGAACAATCATTACATTGGAAACATTTTCAACAACGCTTGAGCCTCAAGGACAACTAAAAGGCAGCACATCATCCACTAATTACTACTATAACAGTTGGAGAAACAACGAGAAACAAAACAATACGACTTGTGACCAATTAAAGTTCAACAATCACTAGGTTGGCAACATGCTTGGCTCATGAAACATTTCGAGTTTAGCAAGCATTAGGTTTTCATGTTCTGATATAATTAAGAGACGCCACATCCTTGGATCATGATCAATCTTACAGTTCAACAATCACTACGGTGGCTTATGAAGAAGTAAGAGACAACGCAACCTTGGATCATAAACAATATTTAAAGTTCAACAATCACTAGGTTGGCTTGGTAGTGGCATGCTTATGAATAACTGAGAGACGTCACAACCTTAGCTCATGAATCAGTTGGTAGTTTAGCAATCACAAGGTATACAAGTTGATACAGACTTCATATCATTCTTCAAACTAATTAAGAGACAGCATAACTTTGGCTCATGAACAATTTGGGAGTTAAGCAATCACTATGTTTCCAAGTTTTAAGGGACAACACACTACGTTTCAATAATTTAAGATTGTTCATGATCCAAGGATGTGGCGTCTCCTAGCAAGCCTGGTTGGCTTGGTAGACATCATGCTTGAGATTAACTAAGAGACGTCACAACCTCGGCTCATGAACAATTTGGAGTGTAGCCATCACTAGAATTGCAAGTTTTCATGTTTCAAAATAATTAGGAGACGCCACATCCTTGGATCATGAACAATCACTAGGGTGGCTTGGTAGACATCATGCTTGAGATTAACTAAGAGACGAACAATTTGGAGTGTAACCATCACTAGAATTGCAAGTTTTTAGGGACTACACATTATGTTTCAAAATAATTAGGAGACGGCATGTCCTTGGATCATGACGACACAACCTTGGATCATGAACAATATTAAAGTTCAACAATCACTAGATTGGCTTGGTAGACATCATGCTTAATATTGGCTCATGAAACATTTGGAGCTTAGCAAGCACTAGGTTTCCAAGTTTTAACTGACTACACATCATGTTCCATATAATTAGGAGACGGCTCATCCTTGGATAATGAGGGCACATCCTTGGACCATGAACAATCTTAAAGTTCAGCAATCATGCTTATGATTATCTAAGAGACATCACAACCTTGGCTCCTGAACAATTTGGAGTGTAGCCATCACTAGAATTGCAAGTTTTCATGTTTCAAAATAATTAGGAGACGCCACATCCTTGGATCATGAACAATCTTAAAGTTCAACAATCACTAGGGTGGCTTGGTAGACATCATGCTTGAGATTAACTAAGAGACGAACAATTTGGAGTGTAACTACACCTTTTGTTTCACTTGATCGTGAAAAAAATAAGAACAAATCTGTAGGGTGGCAGGTTTTGATGGATCCTTAAAAACAATGGCTCAGTAACAATATCTCCAATGTTTAATAAACTTAGTACAACCTCTCAGACCTTTGGGTTGTTATCATTTGTCCATCATGAAGTGGTTGTTAACTTTATTGCTATTTCATACCTTTTTCAAGTTCACCGAAACTGTGATTCCTCTCCAAACTTCACTATGATGTGCCCTCATGTTCCGTTGTCGTCGGCTCTGTTGATGTGCTGTTTGGTTTGAGTTACCACTTCCACTTTGAGTCACAGCTTCGTCTCCTTAGCAGTTTATGAGTTGAAACAAATTCTATTGTGAACTTCTCTTCAATCTGTGGACAAGCAAAGTAAGACACACTTTAATAAGGATTTTATCAAATTTCATCATGCTTGTGCAAGGTTTTAGAAACACTACAACATTGGCTTGTGAACAATCATTACATTGGAAACATTTTCAACAACGCTTGAGCCTCAAGGACAACTAAAAGGCAGCACATCATCCACTAATTACTACTATAACAGTTGGAGAAACAACGAGAAACAAAACAATACGACTTGTGACCAATTAAAGTTCAACAATCACTAGGTTGGCAACATGCTTGGCTCATGAAACATTTCGAGTTTAGCAAGCATTAGGTTTTCATGTTCTGATATAATTAAGAGACGCCACATCCTTGGATCATGATCAATCTTACAGTTCAACAATCACTACGGTGGCTTATGAAGAAGTAAGAGACAACGCAACCTTGGATCATAAACAATATTTAAAGTTCAACAATCACTAGGTTGGCTTGGTAGTGGCATGCTTATGAATAACTGAGAGACGTCACAACCTTAGCTCATGAATCAGTTGGTAGTTTAGCAATCACAAGGTATACAAGTTGATACAGACTTCATATCATTCTTCAAACTAATTAAGAGACAGCATAACTTTGGCTCATGAACAATTTGGGAGTTAAGCAATCACTATGTTTCCAAGTTTTAAGGGACAACACACTACGTTTCAATAATTTAAGATTGTTCATGATCCAAGGATGTGGCGTCTCCTAGCAAGCCTGGTTGGCTTGGTAGACATCATGCTTGAGATTAACTAAGAGACGTCACAACCTCGGCTCATGAACAATTTGGAGTGTAGCCATCACTAGAATTGCAAGTTTTCATGTTTCAAAATAATTAGGAGACGCCACATCCTTGGATCATGAACAATCACTAGGGTGGCTTGGTAGACATCATGCTTGAGATTAACTAAGAGACGAACAATTTGGAGTGTAACCATCACTAGAATTGCAAGTTTTTAGGGACTACACATTATGTTTCAAAATAATTAGGAGACGGCATGTCCTTGGATCATGACGACACAACCTTGGATCATGAACAATATTAAAGTTCAACAATCACTAGATTGGCTTGGTAGACATCATGCTTAATATTGGCTCATGAAACATTTGGAGCTTAGCAAGCACTAGGTTTCCAAGTTTTAACTGACTACACATCATGTTCCATATAATTAGGAGACGGCTCATCCTTGGATAATGAGGGCACATCCTTGGACCATGAACAATCTTAAAGTTCAGCAATCATGCTTATGATTATCTAAGAGACATCACAACCTTGGCTCCTGAACAATTTGGAGTGTAGCCATCACTAGAATTGCAAGTTTTCATGTTTCAAAATAATTAGGAGACGCCACATCCTTGGATCATGAACAATCACTATAGGGTGGCTTGGTAGACATCATGCTTGAGATTAACTAAGAGACGAACAATTTGGAGTGTAACTACACCTTTTGTTTCACTTGATCGTGAAAAAAATAAGAACAAATCTGTAGGGTGGCAGGTTTTGATGGATCCTTAAAAACAATGGCTCAGTAACAATATCTCCAATGTTTAATAAACTTAGTACAACCTCTCAGACCTTTGGGTTGTTATCATTTGTCCATCATGAAGTGGTTGTTAACTTTATTGCTATTTCATACCTTTTTCAAGTTCACCGAAACTGTGATTCCTCTCCAAACTTCACTATGATGTGCCCTCATGTTCCGTTGTCGTCGGCTCTGTTGATGTGCTGTTTGGTTTGAGTTACCACTTCCACTTTGAGTCACAGCTTCGTCTCCTTAGCAGTTTATGAGTTGAAACAAATTCTATTGTGAACTTCTCTTCAATCTGTGGACAAGCAAAGTAAGACACACTTTAATAAGGATTTTATCAAATTTCATCATGCTTGTGCAAGGTTTTAGAAACACTACAACATTGGCTTGTGAACAATCATTACATTGGAAACATTTTCAACAACGCTTGAGCCTCAAGGACAACTAAAAGGCAGCACATCATCCACTAATTACTACTATAACAGTTGGAGAAACAACGAGAAACAAAACAATACGACTTGTGACCAATTAAAGTTCAACAATCACTAGGTTGGCAACATGCTTGGCTCATGAAACATTTCGAGTTTAGCAAGCATTAGGTTTTCATGTTCTGATATAATTAAGAGACGCCACATCCTTGGATCATGATCAATCTTACAGTTCAACAATCACTACGGTGGCTTATGAAGAAGTAAGAGACAACGCAACCTTGGATCATAAACAATATTTAAAGTTCAACAATCACTAGGTTGGCTTGGTAGTGGCATGCTTATGAATAACTGAGAGACGTCACAACCTTAGCTCATGAATCAGTTGGTAGTTTAGCAATCACAAGGTATACAAGTTGATACAGACTTCATATCATTCTTCAAACTAATTAAGAGACAGCATAACTTTGGCTCATGAACAATTTGGGAGTTAAGCAATCACTATGTTTCCAAGTTTTAAGGGACAACACACTACGTTTCAATAATTTAAGATTGTTCATGATCCAAGGATGTGGCGTCTCCTAGCAAGCCTGGTTGGCTTGGTAGACATCATGCTTGAGATTAACTAAGAGACGTCACAACCTCGGCTCATGAACAATTTGGAGTGTAGCCATCACTAGAATTGCAAGTTTTCATGTTTCAAAATAATTAGGAGACGCCACATCCTTGGATCATGAACAATCACTAGGGTGGCTTGGTAGACATCATGCTTGAGATTAACTAAGAGACGAACAATTTGGAGTGTAACCATCACTAGAATTGCAAGTTTTTAGGGACTACACATTATGTTTCAAAATAATTAGGAGACGGCATGTCCTTGGATCATGACGACACAACCTTGGATCATGAACAATATTAAAGTTCAACAATCACTAGATTGGCTTGGTAGACATCATGCTTAATATTGGCTCATGAAACATTTGGAGCTTAGCAAGCACTAGGTTTCCAAGTTTTAACTGACTACACATCATGTTCCATATAATTAGGAGACGGCTCATCCTTGGATAATGAGGGCACATCCTTGGACCATGAACAATCTTAAAGTTCAGCAATCATGCTTATGATTATCTAAGAGACATCACAACCTTGGCTCCTGAACAATTTGGAGTGTAGCCATCACTAGAATTGCAAGTTTTCATGTTTCAAAATAATTAGGAGACGCCACATCCTTGGATCATGAACAATCTTAAAGTTCAACAATCACTAGGGTGGCTTGGTAGACATCATGCTTGAGATTAACTAAGAGACGAACAATTTGGAGTGTAACTACACCTTTTGTTTCACTTGATCGTGAAAAAAATAAGAACAAATCTGTAGGGTGGCAGGTTTTGATGGATCCTTAAAAACAATGGCTCAGTAACAATATCTCCAATGTTTAATAAACTTAGTACAACCTCTCAGACCTTTGGGCTGTTATCATTTGTCCATCATGAAGTGGTTGTTAACTTTATTGCTATTTCATACCTTTTTCAAGTTCACCGAAACTGTGATTCCTCTCCAAACTTCACTATGATGTGCCCTCATGTTCCGTTGTCGTCGGCTCTGTTGATGTGCTGTTTGGTTTGAGTTACCACTTCCACTTTGAGTCACAGCTTCGTCTCCTTAGCAGTTTATGAGTTGAAACAAATTCTATTGTGAACTTCTCTTCAATCTGTGGACAAGCAAAGTAAGACACACTTTAATAAGGATTTTATCAAATTTCATCATGCTTGTGCAAGGTTTTAGAAACACTACAACATTGGCTTGTGAACAATCATTACATTGGAAACATTTTCAACAACGCTTGAGCCTCAAGGACAACTAAAAGGCAGCACATCATCCACTAATTACTACTATAACAGTTGAACAAACATAAGTTCGGAGAAACAACGAGAAACAAAACAATACGACTTGTGACCAATTAAAGTTCAACAATCACTAGGTTGGCAACATGCTTGGCTCATGAAACATTTCGAGTTTAGCAAGCATTAGGTTTTCATGTTCTGATATAATTAAGAGACGCCACATCCTTGGATCATGATCAATCTTACAGTTCAACAATCACTACGGTGGCTTATGAAGAAGTAAGAGACAACGCAACCTTGGATCATAAACAATATTTAAAGTTCAACAATCACTAGGTTGGCTTGGTAGTGGCATGCTTATGAATAACTGAGAGACGTCACAACCTTAGCTCATGAATCAGTTGGTAGTTTAGCAATCACAAGGTATACAAGTTGATACAGACTTCATATCATTCTTCAAACTAATTAAGAGACAGCATAACTTTGGCTCATGAACAATTTGGGAGTTAAGCAATCACTATGTTTCCAAGTTTTAAGGGACAACACACTACGTTTCAATAATTTAAGATTGTTCATGATCCAAGGATGTGGCGTCTCCTAGCAAGCCTGGTTGGCTTGGTAGACATCATGCTTGAGATTAACTAAGAGACGTCACAACCTCGGCTCATGAACAATTTGGAGTGTAGCCATCACTAGAATTGCAAGTTTTCATGTTTCAAAATAATTAGGAGACGCCACATCCTTGGATCATGAACAATCACTAGGGTGGCTTGGTAGACATCATGCTTGAGATTAACTAAGAGACGAACAATTTGGAGTGTAACCATCACTAGAATTGCAAGTTTTTAGGGACTACACATTATGTTTCAAAATAATTAGGAGACGGCATGTCCTTGGATCATGACGACACAACCTTGGATCATGAACAATATTAAAGTTCAACAATCACTAGATTGGCTTGGTAGACATCATGCTTAATATTGGCTCATGAAACATTTGGAGCTTAGCAAGCACTAGGTTTCCAAGTTTTAACTGACTACACATCATGTTCCATATAATTAGGAGACGGCTCATCCTTGGATAATGAGGGCACATCCTTGGACCATGAACAATCTTAAAGTTCAGCAATCATGCTTATGATTATCTAAGAGACATCACAACCTTGGCTCCTGAACAATTTGGAGTGTAGCCATCACTAGAATTGCAAGTTTTCATGTTTCAAAATAATTAGGAGACGCCACATCCTTGGATCATGAACAATCTTAAAGTTCAACAATCACTAGGGTGGCTTGGTAGACATCATGCTTGAGATTAACTAAGAGACGAACAATTTGGAGTGTAACTACACCTTTTGTTTCACTTGATCGTGAAAAAAATAAGAACAAATCTGTAGGGTGGCAGGTTTTGATGGATCCTTAAAAACAATGGCTCAGTAACAATATCTCCAATGTTTAATAAACTTAGTACAACCTCTCAGACCTTTGGGTTGTTATCATTTGTCCATCATGAAGTGGTTGTTAACTTTATTGCTATTTCATACCTTTTTCAAGTTCACCGAAACTGTGATTCCTCTCCAAACTTCACTATGATGTGCCCTCATGTTCCGTTGTCGTCGGCTCTGTTGATGTGCTGTTTGGTTTGAGTTACCACTTCCACTTTGAGTCACAGCTTCGTCTCCTTAGCAGTTTATGAGTTGAAACAAATTCTATTGTGAACTTCTCTTCAATCTGTGGACAAGCAAAGTAAGACACACTTTAATAAGGATTTTATCAAATTTCATCATGCTTGTGCAAGGTTTTAGAAACACTACAACATTGGCTTGTGAACAATCATTACATTGGAAACATTTTCAACAACGCTTGAGCCTCAAGGACAACTAAAAGGCAGCACATCATCCACTAATTACTACTATAACAGTTGGAGAAACAACGAGAAACAAAACAATACGACTTGTGACCAATTAAAGTTCAACAATCACTAGGTTGGCAACATGCTTGGCTCATGAAACATTTCGAGTTTAGCAAGCATTAGGTTTTCATGTTCTGATATAATTAAGAGACGCCACATCCTTGGATCATGATCAATCTTACAGTTCAACAATCACTACGGTGGCTTATGAAGAAGTAAGAGACAACGCAACCTTGGATCATAAACAATATTTAAAGTTCAACAATCACTAGGTTGGCTTGGTAGTGGCATGCTTATGAATAACTGAGAGACGTCACAACCTTAGCTCATGAATCAGTTGGTAGTTTAGCAATCACAAGGTATACAAGTTGATACAGACTTCATATCATTCTTCAAACTAATTAAGAGACAGCATAACTTTGGCTCATGAACAATTTGGGAGTTAAGCAATCACTATGTTTCCAAGTTTTAAGGGACAACACACTACGTTTCAATAATTTAAGATTGTTCATGATCCAAGGATGTGGCGTCTCCTAGCAAGCCTGGTTGGCTTGGTAGACATCATGCTTGAGATTAACTAAGAGACGTCACAACCTCGGCTCATGAACAATTTGGAGTGTAGCCATCACTAGAATTGCAAGTTTTCATGTTTCAAAATAATTAGGAGACGCCACATCCTTGGATCATGAACAATCACTAGGGTGGCTTGGTAGACATCATGCTTGAGATTAACTAAGAGACGAACAATTTGGAGTGTAACCATCACTAGAATTGCAAGTTTTTAGGGACTACACATTATGTTTCAAAATAATTAGGAGACGGCATGTCCTTGGATCATGACGACACAACCTTGGATCATGAACAATATTAAAGTTCAACAATCACTAGATTGGCTTGGTAGACATCATGCTTAATATTGGCTCATGAAACATTTGGAGCTTAGCAAGCACTAGGTTTCCAAGTTTTAACTGACTACACATCATGTTCCATATAATTAGGAGACGGCTCATCCTTGGATAATGAGGGCACATCCTTGGACCATGAACAATCTTAAAGTTCAGCAATCATGCTTATGATTATCTAAGAGACATCACAACCTTGGCTCCTGAACAATTTGGAGTGTAGCCATCACTAGAATTGCAAGTTTTCATGTTTCAAAATAATTAGGAGACGCCACATCCTTGGATCATGAACAATCTTAAAGTTCAACAATCACTAGGGTGGCTTGGTAGACATCATGCTTGAGATTAACTAAGAGACGAACAATTTGGAGTGTAACTACACCTTTTGTTTCACTTGATCGTGAAAAAAATAAGAACAAATCTGTAGGGTGGCAGGTTTTGATGGATCCTTAAAAACAATGGCTCAGTAACAATATCTCCAATGTTTAATAAACTTAGTACAACCTCTCAGACCTTTGGGTTGTTATCATTTGTCCATCATGAAGTGGTTGTTAACTTTATTGCTATTTCATACCTTTTTCAAGTTCACCGAAACTGTGATTCCTCTCCAAACTTCACTATGATGTGCCCTCATGTTCCGTTGTCGTCGGCTCTGTTGATGTGCTGTTTGGTTTGAGTTACCACTTCCACTTTGAGTCACAGCTTCGTCTCCTTAGCAGTTTATGAGTTGAAACAAATTCTATTGTGAACTTCTCTTCAATCTGTGGACAAGCAAAGTAAGACACACTTTAATAAGGATTTTATCAAATTTCATCATGCTTGTGCAAGGTTTTAGAAACACTACAACATTGGCTTGTGAACAATCATTACATTGGAAACATTTTCAACAACGCTTGAGCCTCAAGGACAACTAAAAGGCAGCACATCATCCACTAATTACTACTATAACAGTTGGAGAAACAACGAGAAACAAAACAATACGACTTGTGACCAATTAAAGTTCAACAATCACTAGGTTGGCAACATGCTTGGCTCATGAAACATTTCGAGTTTAGCAAGCATTAGGTTTTCATGTTCTGATATAATTAAGAGACGCCACATCCTTGGATCATGATCAATCTTACAGTTCAACAATCACTACGGTGGCTTATGAAGAAGTAAGAGACAACGCAACCTTGGATCATAAACAATATTTAAAGTTCAACAATCACTAGGTTGGCTTGGTAGTGGCATGCTTATGAATAACTGAGAGACGTCACAACCTTAGCTCATGAATCAGTTGGTAGTTTAGCAATCACAAGGTATACAAGTTGATACAGACTTCATATCATTCTTCAAACTAATTAAGAGACAGCATAACTTTGGCTCATGAACAATTTGGGAGTTAAGCAATCACTATGTTTCCAAGTTTTAAGGGACAACACACTACGTTTCAATAATTTAAGATTGTTCATGATCCAAGGATGTGGCGTCTCCTAGCAAGCCTGGTTGGCTTGGTAGACATCATGCTTGAGATTAACTAAGAGACGTCACAACCTCGGCTCATGAACAATTTGGAGTGTAGCCATCACTAGAATTGCAAGTTTTCATGTTTCAAAATAATTAGGAGACGCCACATCCTTGGATCATGAACAATCACTAGGGTGGCTTGGTAGACATCATGCTTGAGATTAACTAAGAGACGAACAATTTGGAGTGTAACCATCACTAGAATTGCAAGTTTTTAGGGACTACACATTATGTTTCAAAATAATTAGGAGACGGCATGTCCTTGGATCATGACGACACAACCTTGGATCATGAACAATATTAAAGTTCAACAATCACTAGATTGGCTTGGTAGACATCATGCTTAATATTGGCTCATGAAACATTTGGAGCTTAGCAAGCACTAGGTTTCCAAGTTTTAACTGACTACACATCATGTTCCATATAATTAGGAGACGGCTCATCCTTGGATAATGAGGGCACATCCTTGGACCATGAACAATCTTAAAGTTCAGCAATCATGCTTATGATTATCTAAGAGACATCACAACCTTGGCTCCTGAACAATTTGGAGTGTAGCCATCACTAGAATTGCAAGTTTTCATGTTTCAAAATAATTAGGAGACGCCACATCCTTGGATCATGAACAATCACTAGGGTGGCTTGGTAGACATCATGCTTGAGATTAACTAAGAGACGAACAATTTGGAGTGTAACTACACCTTTTGTTTCACTTGATCGTGAAAAAAATAAGAACAAATCTGTAGGGTGGCAGGTTTTGATGGATCCTTAAAAACAATGGCTCAGTAACAATATCTCCAATGTTTAATAAACTTAGTACAACCTCTCAGACCTTTGGGTTGTTATCATTTGTCCATCATGAAGTGGTTGTTAACTTTATTGCTATTTCATACCTTTTTCAAGTTCACCGAAACTGTGATTCCTCTCCAAACTTCACTATGATGTGCCCTCATGTTCCGTTGTCGTCGGCTCTGTTGATGTGCTGTTTGGTTTGAGTTACCACTTCCACTTTGAGTCACAGCTTCGTCTCCTTAGCAGTTTATGAGTTGAAACAAATTCTATTGTGAACTTCTCTTCAATCTGTGGACAAGCAAAGTAAGACACACTTTAATAAGGATTTTATCAAATTTCATCATGCTTGTGCAAGGTTTTAGAAACACTACAACATTGGCTTGTGAACAATCATTACATTGGAAACATTTTCAACAACGCTTGAGCCTCAAGGACAACTAAAAGGCAGCACATCATCCACTAATTACTACTATAACAGTTGGAGAAACAACGAGAAACAAAACAATACGACTTGTGACCAATTAAAGTTCAACAATCACTAGGTTGGCAACATGCTTGGCTCATGAAACATTTCGAGTTTAGCAAGCATTAGGTTTTCATGTTCTGATATAATTAAGAGACGCCACATCCTTGGATCATGATCAATCTTACAGTTCAACAATCACTACGGTGGCTTATGAAGAAGTAAGAGACAACGCAACCTTGGATCATAAACAATATTTAAAGTTCAACAATCACTAGGTTGGCTTGGTAGTGGCATGCTTATGAATAACTGAGAGACGTCACAACCTTAGCTCATGAATCAGTTGGTAGTTTAGCAATCACAAGGTATACAAGTTGATACAGACTTCATATCATTCTTCAAACTAATTAAGAGACAGCATAACTTTGGCTCATGAACAATTTGGGAGTTAAGCAATCACTATGTTTCCAAGTTTTAAGGGACAACACACTACGTTTCAATAATTTAAGATTGTTCATGATCCAAGGATGTGGCGTCTCCTAGCAAGCCTGGTTGGCTTGGTAGACATCATGCTTGAGATTAACTAAGAGACGTCACAACCTCGGCTCATGAACAATTTGGAGTGTAGCCATCACTAGAATTGCAAGTTTTCATGTTTCAAAATAATTAGGAGACGCCACATCCTTGGATCATGAACAATCACTAGGGTGGCTTGGTAGACATCATGCTTGAGATTAACTAAGAGACGAACAATTTGGAGTGTAACCATCACTAGAATTGCAAGTTTTTAGGGACTACACATTATGTTTCAAAATAATTAGGAGACGGCATGTCCTTGGATCATGACGACACAACCTTGGATCATGAACAATATTAAAGTTCAACAATCACTAGATTGGCTTGGTAGACATCATGCTTAATATTGGCTCATGAAACATTTGGAGCTTAGCAAGCACTAGGTTTCCAAGTTTTAACTGACTACACATCATGTTCCATATAATTAGGAGACGGCTCATCCTTGGATAATGAGGGCACATCCTTGGACCATGAACAATCTTAAAGTTCAGCAATCATGCTTATGATTATCTAAGAGACATCACAACCTTGGCTCCTGAACAATTTGGAGTGTAGCCATCACTAGAATTGCAAGTTTTCATGTTTCAAAATAATTAGGAGACGCCACATCCTTGGATCATGAACAATCTTAAAGTTCAACAATCACTAGGGTGGCTTGGTAGACATCATGCTTGAGATTAACTAAGAGACGAACAATTTGGAGTGTAACTACACCTTTTGTTTCACTTGATCGTGAAAAAAATAAGAACAAATCTGTAGGGTGGCAGGTTTTGATGGATCCTTAAAAACAATGGCTCAGTAACAATATCTCCAATGTTTAATAAACTTAGTACAACCTCTCAGACCTTTGGGTTGTTATCATTTGTCCATCATGAAGTGGTTGTTAACTTTATTGCTATTTCATACCTTTTTCAAGTTCACCGAAACTGTGATTCCTCTCCAAACTTCACTATGATGTGCCCTCATGTTCCGTTGTCGTCGGCTCTGTTGATGTGCTGTTTGGTTTGAGTTACCACTTCCACTTTGAGTCACAGCTTCATCTCCTTAGCAGTTTATGAGTTGAAACAAATTCTATTGTGAACTTCTCTTCAATCTGTGGACAAGCAAAGTAAGACACACTTTAATAAGGATTTTATCAAATTTCATCATGCTTGTGCAAGGTTTTAGAAACACTACAACATTGGCTTGTGAACAATCATTACATTGGAAACATTTTCAACAACGCTTGAGCCTCAAGGACAACTAAAAGGCAGCACATCATCCACTAATTACTACTATAACAGTTGAACAAACATAAGTTCGGAGAAACAACGAGAAACAAAACAATACGACTTGTGACCAATTAAAGTTCAACAATCACTAGGTTGGCAACATGCTTGGCTCATGAAACATTTCGAGTTTAGCAAGCATTAGGTTTTCATGTTCTGATATAATTAAGAGACGCCACATCCTTGGATCATGATCAATCTTACAGTTCAACAATCACTACGGTGGCTTATGAAGAAGTAAGAGACAACGCAACCTTGGATCATAAACAATATTTAAAGTTCAACAATCACTAGGTTGGCTTGGTAGTGGCATGCTTATGAATAACTGAGAGACGTCACAACCTTAGCTCATGAATCAGTTGGTAGTTTAGCAATCACAAGGTATACAAGTTGATACAGACTTCATATCATTCTTCAAACTAATTAAGAGACAGCATAACTTTGGCTCATGAACAATTTGGGAGTTAAGCAATCACTATGTTTCCAAGTTTTAAGGGACAACACACTACGTTTCAATAATTTAAGATTGTTCATGATCCAAGGATGTGGCGTCTCCTAGCAAGCCTGGTTGGCTTGGTAGACATCATGCTTGAGATTAACTAAGAGACGTCACAACCTCGGCTCATGAACAATTTGGAGTGTAGCCATCACTAGAATTGCAAGTTTTCATGTTTCAAAATAATTAGGAGACGCCACATCCTTGGATCATGAACAATCACTAGGGTGGCTTGGTAGACATCATGCTTGAGATTAACTAAGAGACGAACAATTTGGAGTGTAACCATCACTAGAATTGCAAGTTTTTAGGGACTACACATTATGTTTCAAAATAATTAGGAGACGGCATGTCCTTGGATCATGACGACACAACCTTGGATCATGAACAATATTAAAGTTCAACAATCACTAGATTGGCTTGGTAGACATCATGCTTAATATTGGCTCATGAAACATTTGGAGCTTAGCAAGCACTAGGTTTCCAAGTTTTAACTGACTACACATCATGTTCCATATAATTAGGAGACGGCTCATCCTTGGATAATGAGGGCACATCCTTGGACCATGAACAATCTTAAAGTTCAGCAATCATGCTTATGATTATCTAAGAGACATCACAACCTTGGCTCCTGAACAATTTGGAGTGTAGCCATCACTAGAATTGCAAGTTTTCATGTTTCAAAATAATTAGGAGACGCCACATCCTTGGATCATGAACAATCTTAAAGTTCAACAATCACTAGGGTGGCTTGGTAGACATCATGCTTGAGATTAACTAAGAGACGAACAATTTGGAGTGTAACTACACCTTTTGTTTCACTTGATCGTGAAAAAAATAAGAACAAATCTGTAGGGTGGCAGGTTTTGATGGATCCTTAAAAACAATGGCTCAGTAACAATATCTCCAATGTTTAATAAACTTAGTACAACCTCTCAGACCTTTGGGTTGTTATCATTTGTCCATCATGAAGTGGTTGTTAACTTTATTGCTATTTCATACCTTTTTCAAGTTCACCGAAACTGTGATTCCTCTCCAAACTTCACTATGATGTGCCCTCATGTTCCGTTGTCGTCGGCTCTGTTGATGTGCTGTTTGGTTTGAGTTACCACTTCCACTTTGAGTCACAGCTTCGTCTCCTTAGCAGTTTATGAGTTGAAACAAATTCTATTGTGAACTTCTCTTCAATCTGTGGACAAGCAAAGTAAGACACACTTTAATAAGGATTTTATCAAATTTCATCATGCTTGTGCAAGGTTTTAGAAACACTACAACATTGGCTTGTGAACAATCATTACATTGGAAACATTTTCAACAACGCTTGAGCCTCAAGGACAACTAAAAGGCAGCACATCATCCACTAATTACTACTATAACAGTTGGAGAAACAACGAGAAACAAAACAATACGACTTGTGACCAATTAAAGTTCAACAATCACTAGGTTGGCAACATGCTTGGCTCATGAAACATTTCGAGTTTAGCAAGCATTAGGTTTTCATGTTCTGATATAATTAAGAGACGCCACATCCTTGGATCATGATCAATCTTACAGTTCAACAATCACTACGGTGGCTTATGAAGAAGTAAGAGACAACGCAACCTTGGATCATAAACAATATTTAAAGTTCAACAATCACTAGGTTGGCTTGGTAGTGGCATGCTTATGAATAACTGAGAGACGTCACAACCTTAGCTCATGAATCAGTTGGTAGTTTAGCAATCACAAGGTATACAAGTTGATACAGACTTCATATCATTCTTCAAACTAATTAAGAGACAGCATAACTTTGGCTCATGAACAATTTGGGAGTTAAGCAATCACTATGTTTCCAAGTTTTAAGGGACAACACACTACGTTTCAATAATTTAAGATTGTTCATGATCCAAGGATGTGGCGTCTCCTAGCAAGCCTGGTTGGCTTGGTAGACATCATGCTTGAGATTAACTAAGAGACGTCACAACCTCGGCTCATGAACAATTTGGAGTGTAGCCATCACTAGAATTGCAAGTTTTCATGTTTCAAAATAATTAGGAGACGCCACATCCTTGGATCATGAACAATCACTAGGGTGGCTTGGTAGACATCATGCTTGAGATTAACTAAGAGACGAACAATTTGGAGTGTAACCATCACTAGAATTGCAAGTTTTTAGGGACTACACATTATGTTTCAAAATAATTAGGAGACGGCATGTCCTTGGATCATGACGACACAACCTTGGATCATGAACAATATTAAAGTTCAACAATCACTAGATTGGCTTGGTAGACATCATGCTTAATATTGGCTCATGAAACATTTGGAGCTTAGCAAGCACTAGGTTTCCAAGTTTTAACTGACTACACATCATGTTCCATATAATTAGGAGACGGCTCATCCTTGGATAATGAGGGCACATCCTTGGACCATGAACAATCTTAAAGTTCAGCAATCATGCTTATGATTATCTAAGAGACATCACAACCTTGGCTCCTGAACAATTTGGAGTGTAGCCATCACTAGAATTGCAAGTTTTCATGTTTCAAAATAATTAGGAGACGCCACATCCTTGGATCATGAACAATCACTAGGGTGGCTTGGTAGACATCATGCTTGAGATTAACTAAGAGACGAACAATTTGGAGTGTAACTACACCTTTTGTTTCACTTGATCGTGAAAAAAATAAGAACAAATCTGTAGGGTGGCAGGTTTTGATGGATCCTTAAAAACAATGGCTCAGTAACAATATCTCCAATGTTTAATAAACTTAGTACAACCTCTCAGACCTTTGGGTTGTTATCATTTGTCCATCATGAAGTGGTTGTTAACTTTATTGCTATTTCATACCTTTTTCAAGTTCACCGAAACTGTGATTCCTCTCCAAACTTCACTATGATGTGCCCTCATGTTCCGTTGTCGTCGGCTCTGTTGATGTGCTGTTTGGTTTGAGTTACCACTTCCACTTTGAGTCACAGCTTCGTCTCCTTAGCAGTTTATGAGTTGAAACAAATTCTATTGTGAACTTCTCTTCAATCTGTGGACAAGCAAAGTAAGACACACTTTAATAAGGATTTTATCAAATTTCATCATGCTTGTGCAAGGTTTTAGAAACACTACAACATTGGCTTGTGAACAATCATTACATTGGAAACATTTTCAACAACGCTTGAGCCTCAAGGACAACTAAAAGGCAGCACATCATCCACTAATTACTACTATAACAGTTGGAGAAACAACGAGAAACAAAACAATACGACTTGTGACCAATTAAAGTTCAACAATCACTAGGTTGGCAACATGCTTGGCTCATGAAACATTTCGAGTTTAGCAAGCATTAGGTTTTCATGTTCTGATATAATTAAGAGACGCCACATCCTTGGATCATGATCAATCTTACAGTTCAACAATCACTACGGTGGCTTATGAAGAAGTAAGAGACAACGCAACCTTGGATCATAAACAATATTTAAAGTTCAACAATCACTAGGTTGGCTTGGTAGTGGCATGCTTATGAATAACTGAGAGACGTCACAACCTTAGCTCATGAATCAGTTGGTAGTTTAGCAATCACAAGGTATACAAGTTGATACAGACTTCATATCATTCTTCAAACTAATTAAGAGACAGCATAACTTTGGCTCATGAACAATTTGGGAGTTAAGCAATCACTATGTTTCCAAGTTTTAAGGGACAACACACTACGTTTCAATAATTTAAGATTGTTCATGATCCAAGGATGTGGCGTCTCCTAGCAAGCCTGGTTGGCTTGGTAGACATCATGCTTGAGATTAACTAAGAGACGTCACAACCTCGGCTCATGAACAATTTGGAGTGTAGCCATCACTAGAATTGCAAGTTTTCATGTTTCAAAATAATTAGGAGACGCCACATCCTTGGATCATGAACAATCACTAGGGTGGCTTGGTAGACATCATGCTTGAGATTAACTAAGAGACGAACAATTTGGAGTGTAACCATCACTAGAATTGCAAGTTTTTAGGGACTACACATTATGTTTCAAAATAATTAGGAGACGGCATGTCCTTGGATCATGACGACACAACCTTGGATCATGAACAATATTAAAGTTCAACAATCACTAGATTGGCTTGGTAGACATCATGCTTAATATTGGCTCATGAAACATTTGGAGCTTAGCAAGCACTAGGTTTCCAAGTTTTAACTGACTACACATCATGTTCCATATAATTAGGAGACGGCTCATCCTTGGATAATGAGGGCACATCCTTGGACCATGAACAATCTTAAAGTTCAGCAATCATGCTTATGATTATCTAAGAGACATCACAACCTTGGCTCCTGAACAATTTGGAGTGTAGCCATCACTAGAATTGCAAGTTTTCATGTTTCAAAATAATTAGGAGACGCCACATCCTTGGATCATGAACAATCTTAAAGTTCAACAATCACTAGGGTGGCTTGGTAGACATCATGCTTGAGATTAACTAAGAGACGAACAATTTGGAGTGTAACTACACCTTTTGTTTCACTTGATCGTGAAAAAAATAAGAACAAATCTGTAGGGTGGCAGGTTTTGATGGATCCTTAAAAACAATGGCTCAGTAACAATATCTCCAATGTTTAATAAACTTAGTACAACCTCTCAGACCTTTGGGTTGTTATCATTTGTCCATCATGAAGTGGTTGTTAACTTTATTGCTATTTCATACCTTTTTCAAGTTCACCGAAACTGTGATTCCTCTCCAAACTTCACTATGATGTGCCCTCATGTTCCGTTGTCGTCGGCTCTGTTGATGTGCTGTTTGGTTTGAGTTACCACTTCCACTTTGAGTCACAGCTTCATCTCCTTAGCAGTTTATGAGTTGAAACAAATTCTATTGTGAACTTCTCTTCAATCTGTGGACAAGCAAAGTAAGACACACTTTAATAAGGATTTTATCAAATTTCATCATGCTTGTGCAAGGTTTTAGAAACACTACAACATTGGCTTGTGAACAATCATTACATTGGAAACATTTTCAACAACGCTTGAGCCTCAAGGACAACTAAAAGGCAGCACATCATCCACTAATTACTACTATAACAGTTGAACAAACATAAGTTCGGAGAAACAACGAGAAACAAAACAATACGACTTGTGACCAATTAAAGTTCAACAATCACTAGGTTGGCAACATGCTTGGCTCATGAAACATTTCGAGTTTAGCAAGCATTAGGTTTTCATGTTCTGATATAATTAAGAGACGCCACATCCTTGGATCATGATCAATCTTACAGTTCAACAATCACTACGGTGGCTTATGAAGAAGTAAGAGACAACGCAACCTTGGATCATAAACAATATTTAAAGTTCAACAATCACTAGGTTGGCTTGGTAGTGGCATGCTTATGAATAACTGAGAGACGTCACAACCTTAGCTCATGAATCAGTTGGTAGTTTAGCAATCACAAGGTATACAAGTTGATACAGACTTCATATCATTCTTCAAACTAATTAAGAGACAGCATAACTTTGGCTCATGAACAATTTGGGAGTTAAGCAATCACTATGTTTCCAAGTTTTAAGGGACAACACACTACGTTTCAATAATTTAAGATTGTTCATGATCCAAGGATGTGGCGTCTCCTAGCAAGCCTGGTTGGCTTGGTAGACATCATGCTTGAGATTAACTAAGAGACGTCACAACCTCGGCTCATGAACAATTTGGAGTGTAGCCATCACTAGAATTGCAAGTTTTCATGTTTCAAAATAATTAGGAGACGCCACATCCTTGGATCATGAACAATCACTAGGGTGGCTTGGTAGACATCATGCTTGAGATTAACTAAGAGACGAACAATTTGGAGTGTAACCATCACTAGAATTGCAAGTTTTTAGGGACTACACATTATGTTTCAAAATAATTAGGAGACGGCATGTCCTTGGATCATGACGACACAACCTTGGATCATGAACAATATTAAAGTTCAACAATCACTAGATTGGCTTGGTAGACATCATGCTTAATATTGGCTCATGAAACATTTGGAGCTTAGCAAGCACTAGGTTTCCAAGTTTTAACTGACTACACATCATGTTCCATATAATTAGGAGACGGCTCATCCTTGGATAATGAGGGCACATCCTTGGACCATGAACAATCTTAAAGTTCAGCAATCATGCTTATGATTATCTAAGAGACATCACAACCTTGGCTCCTGAACAATTTGGAGTGTAGCCATCACTAGAATTGCAAGTTTTCATGTTTCAAAATAATTAGGAGACGCCACATCCTTGGATCATGAACAATCTTAAAGTTCAACAATCACTAGGGTGGCTTGGTAGACATCATGCTTGAGATTAACTAAGAGACGAACAATTTGGAGTGTAACTACACCTTTTGTTTCACTTGATCGTGAAAAAAATAAGAACAAATCTGTAGGGTGGCAGGTTTTGATGGATCCTTAAAAACAATGGCTCAGTAACAATATCTCCAATGTTTAATAAACTTAGTACAACCTCTCAGACCTTTGGGTTGTTATCATTTGTCCATCATGAAGTGGTTGTTAACTTTATTGCTATTTCATACCTTTTTCAAGTTCACCGAAACTGTGATTCCTCTCCAAACTTCACTATGATGTGCCCTCATGTTCCGTTGTCGTCGGCTCTGTTGATGTGCTGTTTGGTTTGAGTTACCACTTCCACTTTGAGTCACAGCTTCGTCTCCTTAGCAGTTTATGAGTTGAAACAAATTCTATTGTGAACTTCTCTTCAATCTGTGGACAAGCAAAGTAAGACACACTTTAATAAGGATTTTATCAAATTTCATCATGCTTGTGCAAGGTTTTAGAAACACTACAACATTGGCTTGTGAACAATCATTACATTGGAAACATTTTCAACAACGCTTGAGCCTCAAGGACAACTAAAAGGCAGCACATCATCCACTAATTACTACTATAACAGTTGAACAAACATAAGTTCGGAGAAACAACGAGAAACAAAACAATACGACTTGTGACCAATTAAAGTTCAACAATCACTAGGTTGGCAACATGCTTGGCTCATGAAACATTTCGAGTTTAGCAAGCATTAGGTTTTCATGTTCTGATATAATTAAGAGACGCCACATCCCTGGATCATGATCAATCTTACAGTTCAACAATCACTACGGTGGCTTATGAAGAAGTAAGAGACAACGCAACCTTGGATCATAAACAATATTTAAAGTTCAACAATCACTAGGTTGGCTTGGTAGTGGCATGCTTATGAATAACTGAGAGACGTCACAACCTTAGCTCATGAATCAGTTGGTAGTTTAGCAATCACAAGGTATACAAGTTGATACAGACTTCATATCATTCTTCAAACTAATTAAGAGACAGCATAACTTTGGCTCATGAACAATTTGGGAGTTAAGCAATCACTATGTTTCCAAGTTTTAAGGGACAACACACTACGTTTCAATAATTTAAGATTGTTCATGATCCAAGGATGTGGCGTCTCCTAGCAAGCCTGGTTGGCTTGGTAGACATCATGCTTGAGATTAACTAAGAGACGTCACAACCTCGGCTCATGAACAATTTGGAGTGTAGCCATCACTAGAATTGCAAGTTTTCATGTTTCAAAATAATTAGGAGACGCCACATCCTTGGATCATGAACAATCACTAGGGTGGCTTGGTAGACATCATGCTTGAGATTAACTAAGAGACGAACAATTTGGAGTGTAACCATCACTAGAATTGCAAGTTTTTAGGGACTACACATTATGTTTCAAAATAATTAGGAGACGGCATGTCCTTGGATCATGACGACACAACCTTGGATCATGAACAATATTAAAGTTCAACAATCACTAGATTGGCTTGGTAGACATCATGCTTAATATTGGCTCATGAAACATTTGGAGCTTAGCAAGCACTAGGTTTCCAAGTTTTAACTGACTACACATCATGTTCCATATAATTAGGAGACGGCTCATCCTTGGATAATGAGGGCACATCCTTGGACCATGAACAATCTTAAAGTTCAGCAATCATGCTTATGATTATCTAAGAGACATCACAACCTTGGCTCCTGAACAATTTGGAGTGTAGCCATCACTAGAATTGCAAGTTTTCATGTTTCAAAATAATTAGGAGACGCCACATCCTTGGATCATGAACAATCACTAGGGTGGCTTGGTAGACATCATGCTTGAGATTAACTAAGAGACGAACAATTTGGAGTGTAACTACACCTTTTGTTTCACTTGATCGTGAAAAAAATAAGAACAAATCTGTAGGGTGGCAGGTTTTGATGGATCCTTAAAAACAATGGCTCAGTAACAATATCTCCAATGTTTAATAAACTTAGTACAACCTCTCAGACCTTTGGGTTGTTATCATTTGTCCATCATGAAGTGGTTGTTAACTTTATTGCTATTTCATACCTTTTTCAAGTTCACCGAAACTGTGATTCCTCTCCAAACTTCACTATGATGTGCCCTCATGTTCCGTTGTCGTCGGCTCTGTTGATGTGCTGTTTGGTTTGAGTTACCACTTCCACTTTGAGTCACAGCTTCGTCTCCTTAGCAGTTTATGAGTTGAAACAAATTCTATTGTGAACTTCTCTTCAATCTGTGGACAAGCAAAGTAAGACACACTTTAATAAGGATTTTATCAAATTTCATCATGCTTGTGCAAGGTTTTAGAAACACTACAACATTGGCTTGTGAACAATCATTACATTGGAAACATTTTCAACAACGCTTGAGCCTCAAGGACAACTAAAAGGCAGCACATCATCCACTAATTACTACTATAACAGTTGAACAAACATAAGTTCGGAGAAACAACGAGAAACAAAACAATACGACTTGTGACCAATTAAAGTTCAACAATCACTAGGTTGGCAACATGCTTGGCTCATGAAACATTTCGAGTTTAGCAAGCATTAGGTTTTCATGTTCTGATATAATTAAGAGACGCCACATCCTTGGATCATGATCAATCTTACAGTTCAACAATCACTACGGTGGCTTATGAAGAAGTAAGAGACAACGCAACCTTGGATCATAAACAATATTTAAAGTTCAACAATCACTAGGTTGGCTTGGTAGTGGCATGCTTATGAATAACTGAGAGACGTCACAACCTTAGCTCATGAATCAGTTGGTAGTTTAGCAATCACAAGGTATACAAGTTGATACAGACTTCATATCATTCTTCAAACTAATTAAGAGACAGCATAACTTTGGCTCATGAACAATTTGGGAGTTAAGCAATCACTATGTTTCCAAGTTTTAAGGGACAACACACTACGTTTCAATAATTTAAGATTGTTCATGATCCAAGGATGTGGCGTCTCCTAGCAAGCCTGGTTGGCTTGGTAGACATCATGCTTGAGATTAACTAAGAGACGTCACAACCTCGGCTCATGAAAAATTTGGAGTGTAGCCATCACTAGAATTGCAAGTTTTCATGTTTCAAAATAATTAGGAGACGCCACATCCTTGGATCATGAACAATCACTAGGGTGGCTTGGTAGACATCATGCTTGAGATTAACTAAGAGACGAACAATTTGGAGTGTAACCATCACTAGAATTGCAAGTTTTTAGGGACTACACATTATGTTTCAAAATAATTAGGAGACGGCATGTCCTTGGATCATGACGACACAACCTTGGATCATGAACAATATTAAAGTTCAACAATCACTAGATTGGCTTGGTAGACATCATGCTTAATATTGGCTCATGAAACATTTGGAGCTTAGCAAGCACTAGGTTTCCAAGTTTTAACTGACTACACATCATGTTCCATATAATTAGGAGACGGCTCATCCTTGGATAATGAGGGCACATCCTTGGACCATGAACAATCTTAAAGTTCAGCAATCATGCTTATGATTATCTAAGAGACATCACAACCTTGGCTCCTGAACAATTTGGAGTGTAGCCATCACTAGAATTGCAAGTTTTCATGTTTCAAAATAATTAGGAGACGCCACATCCTTGGATCATGAACAATCTTAAAGTTCAACAATCACTAGGGTGGCTTGGTAGACATCATGCTTGAGATTAACTAAGAGACGAACAATTTGGAGTGTAACTACACCTTTTGTTTCACTTGATCGTGAAAAAAATAAGAACAAATCTGTAGGGTGGCAGGTTTTGATGGATCCTTAAAAACAATGGCTCAGTAACAATATCTCCAATGTTTAATAAACTTAGTACAACCTCTCAGACCTTTGGGTTGTTATCATTTGTCCATCATGAAGTGGTTGTTAACTTTATTGCTATTTCATACCTTTTTCAAGTTCACCGAAACTGTGATTCCTCTCCAAACTTCACTATGATGTGCCCTCATGTTCCGTTGTCGTCGGCTCTGTTGATGTGCTGTTTGGTTTGAGTTACCACTTCCACTTTGAGTCACAGCTTCGTCTCCTTAGCAGTTTATGAGTTGAAACAAATTCTATTGTGAACTTCTCTTCAATCTGTGGACAAGCAAAGTAAGACACACTTTAATAAGGATTTTATCAAATTTCATCATGCTTGTGCAAGGTTTTAGAAACACTACAACATTGGCTTGTGAACAATCATTACATTGGAAACATTTTCAACAACGCTTGAGCCTCAAGGACAACTAAAAGGCAGCACATCATCCACTAATTACTACTATAACAGTTGAACAAACATAAGTTCGGAGAAACAACGAGAAACAAAACAATACGACTTGTGACCAATTAAAGTTCAACAATCACTAGGTTGGCAACATGCTTGGCTCATGAAACATTTCGAGTTTAGCAAGCATTAGGTTTTCATGTTCTGATATAATTAAGAGACGCCACATCCTTGGATCATGATCAATCTTACAGTTCAACAATCACTACGGTGGCTTATGAAGAAGTAAGAGACAACGCAACCTTGGATCATAAACAATATTTAAAGTTCAACAATCACTAGGTTGGCTTGGTAGTGGCATGCTTATGAATAACTGAGAGACGTCACAACCTTAGCTCATGAATCAGTTGGTAGTTTAGCAATCACAAGGTATACAAGTTGATACAGACTTCATATCATTCTTCAAACTAATTAAGAGACAGCATAACTTTGGCTCATGAACAATTTGGGAGTTAAGCAATCACTATGTTTCCAAGTTTTAAGGGACAACACACTACGTTTCAATAATTTAAGATTGTTCATGATCCAAGGATGTGGCGTCTCCTAGCAAGCCTGGTTGGCTTGGTAGACATCATGCTTGAGATTAACTAAGAGACGTCACAACCTCGGCTCATGAACAATTTGGAGTGTAGCCATCACTAGAATTGCAAGTTTTCATGTTTCAAAATAATTAGGAGACGCCACATCCTTGGATCATGAACAATCACTAGGGTGGCTTGGTAGACATCATGCTTGAGATTAACTAAGAGACGAACAATTTGGAGTGTAACCATCACTAGAATTGCAAGTTTTTAGGGACTACACATTATGTTTCAAAATAATTAGGAGACGGCATGTCCTTGGATCATGACGACACAACCTTGGATCATGAACAATATTAAAGTTCAACAATCACTAGATTGGCTTGGTAGACATCATGCTTAATATTGGCTCATGAAACATTTGGAGCTTAGCAAGCACTAGGTTTCCAAGTTTTAACTGACTACACATCATGTTCCATATAATTAGGAGACGGCTCATCCTTGGATAATGAGGGCACATCCTTGGACCATGAACAATCTTAAAGTTCAGCAATCATGCTTATGATTATCTAAGAGACATCACAACCTTGGCTCCTGAACAATTTGGAGTGTAGCCATCACTAGAATTGCAAGTTTTCATGTTTCAAAATAATTAGGAGACGCCACATCCTTGGATCATGAACAATCTTAAAGTTCAACAATCACTAGGGTGGCTTGGTAGACATCATGCTTGAGATTAACTAAGAGACGAACAATTTGGAGTGTAACTACACCTTTTGTTTCACTTGATCGTGAAAAAAATAAGAACAAATCTGTAGGGTGGCAGGTTTTGATGGATCCTTAAAAACAATGGCTCAGTAACAATATCTCCAATGTTTAATAAACTTAGTACAACCTCTCAGACCTTTGGGTTGTTATCATTTGTCCATCATGAAGTGGTTGTTAACTTTATTGCTATTTCATACCTTTTTCAAGTTCACCGAAACTGTGATTCCTCTCCAAACTTCACTATGATGTGCCCTCATGTTCCGTTGTCGTCGGCTCTGTTGATGTGCTGTTTGGTTTGAGTTACCACTTCCACTTTGAGTCACAGCTTCGTCTCCTTAGCAGTTTATGAGTTGAAACAAATTCTATTGTGAACTTCTCTTCAATCTGTGGACAAGCAAAGTAAGACACACTTTAATAAGGATTTTATCAAATTTCATCATGCTTGTGCAAGGTTTTAGAAACACTACAACATTGGCTTGTGAACAATCATTACATTGGAAACATTTTCAACAACGCTTGAGCCTCAAGGACAACTAAAAGGCAGCACATCATCCACTAATTACTACTATAACAGTTGGAGAAACAACGAGAAACAAAACAATACGACTTGTGACCAATTAAAGTTCAACAATCACTAGGTTGGCAACATGCTTGGCTCATGAAACATTTCGAGTTTAGCAAGCATTAGGTTTTCATGTTCTGATATAATTAAGAGACGCCACATCCTTGGATCATGATCAATCTTACAGTTCAACAATCACTACGGTGGCTTATGAAGAAGTAAGAGACAACGCAACCTTGGATCATAAACAATATTTAAAGTTCAACAATCACTAGGTTGGCTTGGTAGTGGCATGCTTATGAATAACTGAGAGACGTCACAACCTTAGCTCATGAATCAGTTGGTAGTTTAGCAATCACAAGGTATACAAGTTGATACAGACTTCATATCATTCTTCAAACTAATTAAGAGACAGCATAACTTTGGCTCATGAACAATTTGGGAGTTAAGCAATCACTATGTTTCCAAGTTTTAAGGGACAACACACTACGTTTCAATAATTTAAGATTGTTCATGATCCAAGGATGTGGCGTCTCCTAGCAAGCCTGGTTGGCTTGGTAGACATCATGCTTGAGATTAACTAAGAGACGTCACAACCTCGGCTCATGAACAATTTGGAGTGTAGCCATCACTAGAATTGCAAGTTTTCATGTTTCAAAATAATTAGGAGACGCCACATCCTTGGATCATGAACAATCACTAGGGTGGCTTGGTAGACATCATGCTTGAGATTAACTAAGAGACGAACAATTTGGAGTGTAACCATCACTAGAATTGCAAGTTTTTAGGGACTACACATTATGTTTCAAAATAATTAGGAGACGGCATGTCCTTGGATCATGACGACACAACCTTGGATCATGAACAATATTAAAGTTCAACAATCACTAGATTGGCTTGGTAGACATCATGCTTAATATTGGCTCATGAAACATTTGGAGCTTAGCAAGCACTAGGTTTCCAAGTTTTAACTGACTACACATCATGTTCCATATAATTAGGAGACGGCTCATCCTTGGATAATGAGGGCACATCCTTGGACCATGAACAATCTTAAAGTTCAGCAATCATGCTTATGATTATCTAAGAGACATCACAACCTTGGCTCCTGAACAATTTGGAGTGTAGCCATCACTAGAATTGCAAGTTTTCATGTTTCAAAATAATTAGGAGACGCCACATCCTTGGATCATGAACAATCTTAAAGTTCAACAATCACTAGGGTGGCTTGGTAGACATCATGCTTGAGATTAACTAAGAGACGAACAATTTGGAGTGTAACTACACCTTTTGTTTCACTTGATCGTGAAAAAAATAAGAACAAATCTGTAGGGTGGCAGGTTTTGATGGATCCTTAAAAACAATGGCTCAGTAACAATATCTCCAATGTTTAATAAACTTAGTACAACCTCTCAGACCTTTGGGTTGTTATCATTTGTCCATCATGAAGTGGTTGTTAACTTTATTGCTATTTCATACCTTTTTCAAGTTCACCGAAACTGTGATTCCTCTCCAAACTTCACTATGATGTGCCCTCATGTTCCGTTGTCGTCGGCTCTGTTGATGTGCTGTTTGGTTTGAGTTACCACTTCCACTTTGAGTCACAGCTTCGTCTCCTTAGCAGTTTATGAGTTGAAACAAATTCTATTGTGAACTTCTCTTCAATCTGTGGACAAGCAAAGTAAGACACACTTTAATAAGGATTTTATCAAATTTCATCATGCTTGTGCAAGGTTTTAGAAACACTACAACATTGGCTTGTGAACAATCATTACATTGGAAACATTTTCAACAACGCTTGAGCCTCAAGGACAACTAAAAGGCAGCACATCATCCACTAATTACTACTATAACAGTTGAACAAACATAAGTTCGGAGAAACAACGAGAAACAAAACAATACGACTTGTGACCAATTAAAGTTCAACAATCACTAGGTTGGCAACATGCTTGGCTCATGAAACATTTCGAGTTTAGCAAGCATTAGGTTTTCATGTTCTGATATAATTAAGAGACGCCACATCCTTGGATCATGATCAATCTTACAGTTCAACAATCACTACGGTGGCTTATGAAGAAGTAAGAGACAACGCAACCTTGGATCATAAACAATATTTAAAGTTCAACAATCACTAGGTTGGCTTGGTAGTGGCATGCTTATGAATAACTGAGAGACGTCACAACCTTAGCTCATGAATCAGTTGGTAGTTTAGCAATCACAAGGTATACAAGTTGATACAGACTTCATATCATTCTTCAAACTAATTAAGAGACAGCATAACTTTGGCTCATGAACAATTTGGGAGTTAAGCAATCACTATGTTTCCAAGTTTTAAGGGACAACACACTACGTTTCAATAATTTAAGATTGTTCATGATCCAAGGATGTGGCGTCTCCTAGCAAGCCTGGTTGGCTTGGTAGACATCATGCTTGAGATTAACTAAGAGACGTCACAACCTCGGCTCATGAACAATTTGGAGTGTAGCCATCACTAGAATTGCAAGTTTTCATGTTTCAAAATAATTAGGAGACGCCACATCCTTGGATCATGAACAATCACTAGGGTGGCTTGGTAGACATCATGCTTGAGATTAACTAAGAGACGAACAATTTGGAGTGTAACCATCACTAGAATTGCAAGTTTTTAGGGACTACACATTATGTTTCAAAATAATTAGGAGACGGCATGTCCTTGGATCATGACGACACAACCTTGGATCATGAACAATATTAAAGTTCAACAATCACTAGATTGGCTTGGTAGACATCATGCTTAATATTGGCTCATGAAACATTTGGAGCTTAGCAAGCACTAGGTTTCCAAGTTTTAACTGACTACACATCATGTTCCATATAATTAGGAGACGGCTCATCCTTGGATAATGAGGGCACATCCTTGGACCATGAACAATCTTAAAGTTCAGCAATCATGCTTATGATTATCTAAGAGACATCACAACCTTGGCTCCTGAACAATTTGGAGTGTAGCCATCACTAGAATTGCAAGTTTTCATGTTTCAAAATAATTAGGAGACGCCACATCCTTGGATCATGAACAATCTTAAAGTTCAACAATCACTAGGGTGGCTTGGTAGACATCATGCTTGAGATTAACTAAGAGACGAACAATTTGGAGTGTAACTACACCTTTTGTTTCACTTGATCGTGAAAAAAATAAGAACAAATCTGTAGGGTGGCAGGTTTTGATGGATCCTTAAAAACAATGGCTCAGTAACAATATCTCCAATGTTTAATAAACTTAGTACAACCTCTCAGACCTTTGGGTTGTTATCATTTGTCCATCATGAAGTGGTTGTTAACTTTATTGCTATTTCATACCTTTTTCAAGTTCACCGAAACTGTGATTCCTCTCCAAACTTCACTATGATGTGCCCTCATGTTCCGTTGTCGTCGGCTCTGTTGATGTGCTGTTTGGTTTGAGTTACCACTTCCACTTTGAGTCACAGCTTCGTCTCCTTAGCAGTTTATGAGTTGAAACAAATTCTATTGTGAACTTCTCTTCAATCTGTGGACAAGCAAAGTAAGACACACTTTAATAAGGATTTTATCAAATTTCATCATGCTTGTGCAAGGTTTTAGAAACACTACAACATTGGCTTGTGAACAATCATTACATTGGAAACATTTTCAACAACGCTTGAGCCTCAAGGACAACTAAAAGGCAGCACATCATCCACTAATTACTACTATAACAGTTGAACAAACATAAGTTCGGAGAAACAACGAGAAACAAAACAATACGACTTGTGACCAATTAAAGTTCAACAATCACTAGGTTGGCAACATGCTTGGCTCATGAAACATTTCGAGTTTAGCAAGCATTAGGTTTTCATGTTCTGATATAATTAAGAGACGCCACATCCTTGGATCATGATCAATCTTACAGTTCAACAATCACTACGGTGGCTTATGAAGAAGTAAGAGACAACGCAACCTTGGATCATAAACAATATTTAAAGTTCAACAATCACTAGGTTGGCTTGGTAGTGGCATGCTTATGAATAACTGAGAGACGTCACAACCTTAGCTCATGAATCAGTTGGTAGTTTAGCAATCACAAGGTATACAAGTTGATACAGACTTCATATCATTCTTCAAACTAATTAAGAGACAGCATAACTTTGGCTCATGAACAATTTGGGAGTTAAGCAATCACTATGTTTCCAAGTTTTAAGGGACAACACACTACGTTTCAATAATTTAAGATTGTTCATGATCCAAGGATGTGGCGTCTCCTAGCAAGCCTGGTTGGCTTGGTAGACATCATGCTTGAGATTAACTAAGAGACGTCACAACCTCGGCTCATGAACAATTTGGAGTGTAGCCATCACTAGAATTGCAAGTTTTCATGTTTCAAAATAATTAGGAGACGCCACATCCTTGGATCATGAACAATCACTAGGGTGGCTTGGTAGACATCATGCTTGAGATTAACTAAGAGACGAACAATTTGGAGTGTAACCATCACTAGAATTGCAAGTTTTTAGGGACTACACATTATGTTTCAAAATAATTAGGAGACGGCATGTCCTTGGATCATGACGACACAACCTTGGATCATGAACAATATTAAAGTTCAACAATCACTAGATTGGCTTGGTAGACATCATGCTTAATATTGGCTCATGAAACATTTGGAGCTTAGCAAGCACTAGGTTTCCAAGTTTTAACTGACTACACATCATGTTCCATATAATTAGGAGACGGCTCATCCTTGGATAATGAGGGCACATCCTTGGACCATGAACAATCTTAAAGTTCAGCAATCATGCTTATGATTATCTAAGAGACATCACAACCTTGGCTCCTGAACAATTTGGAGTGTAGCCATCACTAGAATTGCAAGTTTTCATGTTTCAAAATAATTAGGAGACGCCACATCCTTGGATCATGAACAATCTTAAAGTTCAACAATCACTAGGGTGGCTTGGTAGACATCATGCTTGAGATTAACTAAGAGACGAACAATTTGGAGTGTAACTACACCTTTTGTTTCACTTGATCGTGAAAAAAATAAGAACAAATCTGTAGGGTGGCAGGTTTTGATGGATCCTTAAAAACAATGGCTCAGTAACAATATCTCCAATGTTTAATAAACTTAGTACAACCTCTCAGACCTTTGGGTTGTTATCATTTGTCCATCATGAAGTGGTTGTTAACTTTATTGCTATTTCATACCTTTTTCAAGTTCACCGAAACTGTGATTCCTCTCCAAACTTCACTATGATGTGCCCTCATGTTCCGTTGTCGTCGGCTCTGTTGATGTGCTGTTTGGTTTGAGTTACCACTTCCACTTTGAGTCACAGCTTCGTCTCCTTAGCAGTTTATGAGTTGAAACAAATTCTATTGTGAACTTCTCTTCAATCTGTGGACAAGCAAAGTAAGACACACTTTAATAAGGATTTTATCAAATTTCATCATGCTTGTGCAAGGTTTTAGAAACACTACAACATTGGCTTGTGAACAATCATTACATTGGAAACATTTTCAACAACGCTTGAGCCTCAAGGACAACTAAAAGGCAGCACATCATCCACTAATTACTACTATAACAGTTGGAGAAACAACGAGAAACAAAACAATACGACTTGTGACCAATTAAAGTTCAACAATCACTAGGTTGGCAACATGCTTGGCTCATGAAACATTTCGAGTTTAGCAAGCATTAGGTTTTCATGTTCTGATATAATTAAGAGACGCCACATCCTTGGATCATGATCAATCTTACAGTTCAACAATCACTACGGTGGCTTATGAAGAAGTAAGAGACAACGCAACCTTGGATCATAAACAATATTTAAAGTTCAACAATCACTAGGTTGGCTTGGTAGTGGCATGCTTATGAATAACTGAGAGACGTCACAACCTTAGCTCATGAATCAGTTGGTAGTTTAGCAATCACAAGGTATACAAGTTGATACAGACTTCATATCATTCTTCAAACTAATTAAGAGACAGCATAACTTTGGCTCATGAACAATTTGGGAGTTAAGCAATCACTATGTTTCCAAGTTTTAAGGGACAACACACTACGTTTCAATAATTTAAGATTGTTCATGATCCAAGGATGTGGCGTCTCCTAGCAAGCCTGGTTGGCTTGGTAGACATCATGCTTGAGATTAACTAAGAGACGTCACAACCTCGGCTCATGAACAATTTGGAGTGTAGCCATCACTAGAATTGCAAGTTTTCATGTTTCAAAATAATTAGGAGACGCCACATCCTTGGATCATGAACAATCACTAGGGTGGCTTGGTAGACATCATGCTTGAGATTAACTAAGAGACGAACAATTTGGAGTGTAACCATCACTAGAATTGCAAGTTTTTAGGGACTACACATTATGTTTCAAAATAATTAGGAGACGGCATGTCCTTGGATCATGACGACACAACCTTGGATCATGAACAATATTAAAGTTCAACAATCACTAGATTGGCTTGGTAGACATCATGCTTAATATTGGCTCATGAAACATTTGGAGCTTAGCAAGCACTAGGTTTCCAAGTTTTAACTGACTACACATCATGTTCCATATAATTAGGAGACGGCTCATCCTTGGATAATGAGGGCACATCCTTGGACCATGAACAATCTTAAAGTTCAGCAATCATGCTTATGATTATCTAAGAGACATCACAACCTTGGCTCCTGAACAATTTGGAGTGTAGCCATCACTAGAATTGCAAGTTTTCATGTTTCAAAATAATTAGGAGACGCCACATCCTTGGATCATGAACAATCACTAGGGTGGCTTGGTAGACATCATGCTTGAGATTAACTAAGAGACGAACAATTTGGAGTGTAACTACACCTTTTGTTTCACTTGATCGTGAAAAAAATAAGAACAAATCTGTAGGGTGGCAGGTTTTGATGGATCCTTAAAAACAATGGCTCAGTAACAATATCTCCAATGTTTAATAAACTTAGTACAACCTCTCAGACCTTTGGGTTGTTATCATTTGTCCATCATGAAGTGGTTGTTAACTTTATTGCTATTTCATACCTTTTTCAAGTTCACCGAAACTGTGATTCCTCTCCAAACTTCACTATGATGTGCCCTCATGTTCCGTTGTCGTCGGCTCTGTTGATGTGCTGTTTGGTTTGAGTTACCACTTCCACTTTGAGTCACAGCTTCGTCTCCTTAGCAGTTTATGAGTTGAAACAAATTCTATTGTGAACTTCTCTTCAATCTGTGGACAAGCAAAGTAAGACACACTTTAATAAGGATTTTATCAAATTTCATCATGCTTGTGCAAGGTTTTAGAAACACTACAACATTGGCTTGTGAACAATCATTACATTGGAAACATTTTCAACAACGCTTGAGCCTCAAGGACAACTAAAAGGCAGCACATCATCCACTAATTACTACTATAACAGTTGAACAAACATAAGTTCGGAGAAACAACGAGAAACAAAACAATACGACTTGTGACCAATTAAAGTTCAACAATCACTAGGTTGGCAACATGCTTGGCTCATGAAACATTTCGAGTTTAGCAAGCATTAGGTTTTCATGTTCTGATATAATTAAGAGACGCCACATCCTTGGATCATGATCAATCTTACAGTTCAACAATCACTACGGTGGCTTATGAAGAAGTAAGAGACAACGCAACCTTGGATCATAAACAATATTTAAAGTTCAACAATCACTAGGTTGGCTTGGTAGTGGCATGCTTATGAATAACTGAGAGACGTCACAACCTTAGCTCATGAATCAGTTGGTAGTTTAGCAATCACAAGGTATACAAGTTGATACAGACTTCATATCATTCTTCAAACTAATTAAGAGACAGCATAACTTTGGCTCATGAACAATTTGGGAGTTAAGCAATCACTATGTTTCCAAGTTTTAAGGGACAACACACTACGTTTCAATAATTTAAGATTGTTCATGATCCAAGGATGTGGCGTCTCCTAGCAAGCCTGGTTGGCTTGGTAGACATCATGCTTGAGATTAACTAAGAGACGTCACAACCTCGGCTCATGAACAATTTGGAGTGTAGCCATCACTAGAATTGCAAGTTTTCATGTTTCAAAATAATTAGGAGACGCCACATCCTTGGATCATGAACAATCACTAGGGTGGCTTGGTAGACATCATGCTTGAGATTAACTAAGAGACGAACAATTTGGAGTGTAACCATCACTAGAATTGCAAGTTTTTAGGGACTACACATTATGTTTCAAAATAATTAGGAGACGGCATGTCCTTGGATCATGACGACACAACCTTGGATCATGAACAATATTAAAGTTCAACAATCACTAGATTGGCTTGGTAGACATCATGCTTAATATTGGCTCATGAAACATTTGGAGCTTAGCAAGCACTAGGTTTCCAAGTTTTAACTGACTACACATCATGTTCCATATAATTAGGAGACGGCTCATCCTTGGATAATGAGGGCACATCCTTGGACCATGAACAATCTTAAAGTTCAGCAATCATGCTTATGATTATCTAAGAGACATCACAACCTTGGCTCCTGAACAATTTGGAGTGTAGCCATCACTAGAATTGCAAGTTTTCATGTTTCAAAATAATTAGGAGACGCCACATCCTTGGATCATGAACAATCTTAAAGTTCAACAATCACTAGGGTGGCTTGGTAGACATCATGCTTGAGATTAACTAAGAGACGAACAATTTGGAGTGTAACTACACCTTTTGTTTCACTTGATCGTGAAAAAAATAAGAACAAATCTGTAGGGTGGCAGGTTTTGATGGATCCTTAAAAACAATGGCTCAGTAACAATATCTCCAATGTTTAATAAACTTAGTACAACCTCTCAGACCTTTGGGTTGTTATCATTTGTCCATCATGAAGTGGTTGTTAACTTTATTGCTATTTCATACCTTTTTCAAGTTCACCGAAACTGTGATTCCTCTCCAAACTTCACTATGATGTGCCCTCATGTTCCGTTGTCGTCGGCTCTGTTGATGTGCTGTTTGGTTTGAGTTACCACTTCCACTTTGAGTCACAGCTTCGTCTCCTTAGCAGTTTATGAGTTGAAACAAATTCTATTGTGAACTTCTCTTCAATCTGTGGACAAGCAAAGTAAGACACACTTTAATAAGGATTTTATCAAATTTCATCATGCTTGTGCAAGGTTTTAGAAACACTACAACATTGGCTTGTGAACAATCATTACATTGGAAACATTTTCAACAACGCTTGAGCCTCAAGGACAACTAAAAGGCAGCACATCATCCACTAATTACTACTATAACAGTTGGAGAAACAACGAGAAACAAAACAATACGACTTGTGACCAATTAAAGTTCAACAATCACTAGGTTGGCAACATGCTTGGCTCATGAAACATTTCGAGTTTAGCAAGCATTAGGTTTTCATGTTCTGATATAATTAAGAGACGCCACATCCTTGGATCATGATCAATCTTACAGTTCAACAATCACTACGGTGGCTTATGAAGAAGTAAGAGACAACGCAACCTTGGATCATAAACAATATTTAAAGTTCAACAATCACTAGGTTGGCTTGGTAGTGGCATGCTTATGAATAACTGAGAGACGTCACAACCTTAGCTCATGAATCAGTTGGTAGTTTAGCAATCACAAGGTATACAAGTTGATACAGACTTCATATCATTCTTCAAACTAATTAAGAGACAGCATAACTTTGGCTCATGAACAGCTCAATTTGGGAGTTAAGCAATCACTATGTTTCCAAGTTTTAAGGGACAACACACTACGTTTCAATAATTTAAGATTGTTCATGATCCAAGGATGTGGCGTCTCCTAGCAAGCCTGGTTGGCTTGGTAGACATCATGCTTGAGATTAACTAAGAGACGTCACAACCTCGGCTCATGAACAATTTGGAGTGTAGCCATCACTAGAATTGCAAGTTTTCATGTTTCAAAATAATTAGGAGACGCCACATCCTTGGATCATGAACAATCACTAGGGTGGCTTGGTAGACATCATGCTTGAGATTAACTAAGAGACGAACAATTTGGAGTGTAACCATCACTAGAATTGCAAGTTTTTAGGGACTACACATTATGTTTCAAAATAATTAGGAGACGGCATGTCCTTGGATCATGACGACACAACCTTGGATCATGAACAATATTAAAGTTCAACAATCACTAGATTGGCTTGGTAGACATCATGCTTAATATTGGCTCATGAAACATTTGGAGCTTAGCAAGCACTAGGTTTCCAAGTTTTAACTGACTACACATCATGTTCCATATAATTAGGAGACGGCTCATCCTTGGATAATGAGGGCACATCCTTGGACCATGAACAATCTTAAAGTTCAGCAATCATGCTTATGATTATCTAAGAGACATCACAACCTTGGCTCCTGAACAATTTGGAGTGTAGCCATCACTAGAATTGCAAGTTTTCATGTTTCAAAATAATTAGGAGACGCCACATCCTTGGATCATGAACAATCTTAAAGTTCAACAATCACTAGGGTGGCTTGGTAGACATCATGCTTGAGATTAACTAAGAGACGAACAATTTGGAGTGTAACTACACCTTTTGTTTCACTTGATCGTGAAAAAAATAAGAACAAATCTGTAGGGTGGCAGGTTTTGATGGATCCTTAAAAACAATGGCTCAGTAACAATATCTCCAATGTTTAATAAACTTAGTACAACCTCTCAGACCTTTGGGTTGTTATCATTTGTCCATCATGAAGTGGTTGTTAACTTTATTGCTATTTCATACCTTTTTCAAGTTCACCGAAACTGTGATTCCTCTCCAAACTTCACTATGATGTGCCCTCATGTTCCGTTGTCGTCGGCTCTGTTGATGTGCTGTTTGGTTTGAGTTACCACTTCCACTTTGAGTCACAGCTTCGTCTCCTTAGCAGTTTATGAGTTGAAACAAATTCTATTGTGAACTTCTCTTCAATCTGTGGACAAGCAAAGTAAGACACACTTTAATAAGGATTTTATCAAATTTCATCATGCTTGTGCAAGGTTTTAGAAACACTACAACATTGGCTTGTGAACAATCATTACATTGGAAACATTTTCAACAACGCTTGAGCCTCAAGGACAACTAAAAGGCAGCACATCATCCACTAATTACTACTATAACAGTTGGAGAAACAACGAGAAACAAAACAATACGACTTGTGACCAATTAAAGTTCAACAATCACTAGGTTGGCAACATGCTTGGCTCATGAAACATTTCGAGTTTAGCAAGCATTAGGTTTTCATGTTCTGATATAATTAAGAGACGCCACATCCTTGGATCATGATCAATCTTACAGTTCAACAATCACTACGGTGGCTTATGAAGAAGTAAGAGACAACGCAACCTTGGATCATAAACAATATTTAAAGTTCAACAATCACTAGGTTGGCTTGGTAGTGGCATGCTTATGAATAACTGAGAGACGTCACAACCTTAGCTCATGAATCAGTTGGTAGTTTAGCAATCACAAGGTATACAAGTTGATACAGACTTCATATCATTCTTCAAACTAATTAAGAGACAGCATAACTTTGGCTCATGAACAATTTGGGAGTTAAGCAATCACTATGTTTCCAAGTTTTAAGGGACAACACACTACGTTTCAATAATTTAAGATTGTTCATGATCCAAGGATGTGGCGTCTCCTAGCAAGCCTGGTTGGCTTGGTAGACATCATGCTTGAGATTAACTAAGAGACGTCACAACCTCGGCTCATGAACAATTTGGAGTGTAGCCATCACTAGAATTGCAAGTTTTCATGTTTCAAAATAATTAGGAGACGCCACATCCTTGGATCATGAACAATCACTAGGGTGGCTTGGTAGACATCATGCTTGAGATTAACTAAGAGACGAACAATTTGGAGTGTAACCATCACTAGAATTGCAAGTTTTTAGGGACTACACATTATGTTTCAAAATAATTAGGAGACGGCATGTCCTTGGATCATGACGACACAACCTTGGATCATGAACAATATTAAAGTTCAACAATCACTAGATTGGCTTGGTAGACATCATGCTTAATATTGGCTCATGAAACATTTGGAGCTTAGCAAGCACTAGGTTTCCAAGTTTTAACTGACTACACATCATGTTCCATATAATTAGGAGACGGCTCATCCTTGGATAATGAGGGCACATCCTTGGACCATGAACAATCTTAAAGTTCAGCAATCATGCTTATGATTATCTAAGAGACATCACAACCTTGGCTCCTGAACAATTTGGAGTGTAGCCATCACTAGAATTGCAAGTTTTCATGTTTCAAAATAATTAGGAGACGCCACATCCTTGGATCATGAACAATCTTAAAGTTCAACAATCACTAGGGTGGCTTGGTAGACATCATGCTTGAGATTAACTAAGAGACGAACAATTTGGAGTGTAACTACACCTTTTGTTTCACTTGATCGTGAAAAAAATAAGAACAAATCTGTAGGGTGGCAGGTTTTGATGGATCCTTAAAAACAATGGCTCAGTAACAATATCTCCAATGTTTAATAAACTTAGTACAACCTCTCAGACCTTTGGGTTGTTATCATTTGTCCATCATGAAGTGGTTGTTAACTTTATTGCTATTTCATACCTTTTTCAAGTTCACCGAAACTGTGATTCCTCTCCAAACTTCACTATGATGTGCCCTCATGTTCCGTTGTCGTCGGCTCTGTTGATGTGCTGTTTGGTTTGAGTTACCACTTCCACTTTGAGTCACAGCTTCGTCTCCTTAGCAGTTTATGAGTTGAAACAAATTCTATTGTGAACTTCTCTTCAATCTGTGGACAAGCAAAGTAAGACACACTTTAATAAGGATTGTATCAAATTTCATCATGCTTGTGCAAGGTTTTAGAAACACTACAACATTGGCTTGTGAACAATCATTACATTGGAAACATTTTCAACAACGCTTGAGCCTCAAGGACAACTAAAAGGCAGCACATCATCCACTAATTACTACTATAACAGTTGAACAAACATAAGTTCGGAGAAACAACGAGAAACAAAACAATACGACTTGTGACCAATTAAAGTTCAACAATCACTAGGTTGGCAACATGCTTGGCTCATGAAACATTTCGAGTTTAGCAAGCATTAGGTTTTCATGTTCTGATATAATTAAGAGACGCCACATCCTTGGATCATGATCAATCTTACAGTTCAACAATCACTACGGTGGCTTATGAAGAAGTAAGAGACAACGCAACCTTGGATCATAAACAATATTTAAAGTTCAACAATCACTAGGTTGGCTTGGTAGTGGCATGCTTATGAATAACTGAGAGACGTCACAACCTTAGCTCATGAATCAGTTGGTAGTTTAGCAATCACAAGGTATACAAGTTGATACAGACTTCATATCATTCTTCAAACTAATTAAGAGACAGCATAACTTTGGCTCATGAACAATTTGGGAGTTAAGCAATCACTATGTTTCCAAGTTTTAAGGGACAACACACTACGTTTCAATAATTTAAGATTGTTCATGATCCAAGGATGTGGCGTCTCCTAGCAAGCCTGGTTGGCTTGGTAGACATCATGCTTGAGATTAACTAAGAGACGTCACAACCTCGGCTCATGAACAATTTGGAGTGTAGCCATCACTAGAATTGCAAGTTTTCATGTTTCAAAATAATTAGGAGACGCCACATCCTTGGATCATGAACAATCACTAGGGTGGCTTGGTAGACATCATGCTTGAGATTAACTAAGAGACGAACAATTTGGAGTGTAACCATCACTAGAATTGCAAGTTTTTAGGGACTACACATTATGTTTCAAAATAATTAGGAGACGGCATGTCCTTGGATCATGACGACACAACCTTGGATCATGAACAATATTAAAGTTCAACAATCACTAGATTGGCTTGGTAGACATCATGCTTAATATTGGCTCATGAAACATTTGGAGCTTAGCAAGCACTAGGTTTCCAAGTTTTAACTGACTACACATCATGTTCCATATAATTAGGAGACGGCTCATCCTTGGATAATGAGGGCACATCCTTGGACCATGAACAATCTTAAAGTTCAGCAATCATGCTTATGATTATCTAAGAGACATCACAACCTTGGCTCCTGAACAATTTGGAGTGTAGCCATCACTAGAATTGCAAGTTTTCATGTTTCAAAATAATTAGGAGACGCCACATCCTTGGATCATGAACAATCTTAAAGTTCAACAATCACTAGGGTGGCTTGGTAGACATCATGCTTGAGATTAACTAAGAGACGAACAATTTGGAGTGTAACTACACCTTTTGTTTCACTTGATCGTGAAAAAAATAAGAACAAATCTGTAGGGTGGCAGGTTTTGATGGATCCTTAAAAACAATGGCTCAGTAACAATATCTCCAATGTTTAATAAACTTAGTACAACCTCTCAGACCTTTGGGTTGTTATCATTTGTCCATCATGAAGTGGTTGTTAACTTTATTGCTATTTCATACCTTTTTCAAGTTCACCGAAACTGTGATTCCTCTCCAAACTTCACTATGATGTGCCCTCATGTTCCGTTGTCGTCGGCTCTGTTGATGTGCTGTTTGGTTTGAGTTACCACTTCCACTTTGAGTCACAGCTTCGTCTCCTTAGCAGTTTATGAGTTGAAACAAATTCTATTGTGAACTTCTCTTCAATCTGTGGACAAGCAAAGTAAGACACACTTTAATAAGGATTGTATCAAATTTCATCATGCTTGTGCAAGGTTTTAGAAACACTACAACATTGGCTTGTGAACAATCATTACATTGGAAACATTTTCAACAACGCTTGAGCCTCAAGGACAACTAAAAGGCAGCACATCATCCACTAATTACTACTATAACAGTTGAACAAACATAAGTTCGGAGAAACAACGAGAAACAAAACAATACGACTTGTGACCAATTAAAGTTCAACAATCACTAGGTTGGCAACATGCTTGGCTCATGAAACATTTCGAGTTTAGCAAGCATTAGGTTTTCATGTTCTGATATAATTAAGAGACGCCACATCCTTGGATCATGATCAATCTTACAGTTCAACAATCACTACGGTGGCTTATGAAGAAGTAAGAGACAACGCAACCTTGGATCATAAACAATATTTAAAGTTCAACAATCACTAGGTTGGCTTGGTAGTGGCATGCTTATGAATAACTGAGAGACGTCACAACCTTAGCTCATGAATCAGTTGGTAGTTTAGCAATCACAAGGTATACAAGTTGATACAGACTTCATATCATTCTTCAAACTAATTAAGAGACAGCATAACTTTGGCTCATGAACAATTTGGGAGTTAAGCAATCACTATGTTTCCAAGTTTTAAGGGACAACACACTACGTTTCAATAATTTAAGATTGTTCATGATCCAAGGATGTGGCGTCTCCTAGCAAGCCTGGTTGGCTTGGTAGACATCATGCTTGAGATTAACTAAGAGACGTCACAACCTCGGCTCATGAACAATTTGGAGTGTAGCCATCACTAGAATTGCAAGTTTTCATGTTTCAAAATAATTAGGAGACGCCACATCCTTGGATCATGAACAATCACTAGGGTGGCTTGGTAGACATCATGCTTGAGATTAACTAAGAGACGAACAATTTGGAGTGTAACCATCACTAGAATTGCAAGTTTTTAGGGACTACACATTATGTTTCAAAATAATTAGGAGACGGCATGTCCTTGGATCATGACGACACAACCTTGGATCATGAACAATATTAAAGTTCAACAATCACTAGATTGGCTTGGTAGACATCATGCTTAATATTGGCTCATGAAACATTTGGAGCTTAGCAAGCACTAGGTTTCCAAGTTTTAACTGACTACACATCATGTTCCATATAATTAGGAGACGGCTCATCCTTGGATAATGAGGGCACATCCTTGGACCATGAACAATCTTAAAGTTCAGCAATCATGCTTATGATTATCTAAGAGACATCACAACCTTGGCTCCTGAACAATTTGGAGTGTAGCCATCACTAGAATTGCAAGTTTTCATGTTTCAAAATAATTAGGAGACGCCACATCCTTGGATCATGAACAATCTTAAAGTTCAACAATCACTAGGGTGGCTTGGTAGACATCATGCTTGAGATTAACTAAGAGACGAACAATTTGGAGTGTAACTACACCTTTTGTTTCACTTGATCGTGAAAAAAATAAGAACAAATCTGTAGGGTGGCAGGTTTTGATGGATCCTTAAAAACAATGGCTCAGTAACAATATCTCCAATGTTTAATAAACTTAGTACAACCTCTCAGACCTTTGGGTTGTTATCATTTGTCCATCATGAAGTGGTTGTTAACTTTATTGCTATTTCATACCTTTTTCAAGTTCACCGAAACTGTGATTCCTCTCCAAACTTCACTATGATGTGCCCTCATGTTCCGTTGTCGTCGGCTCTGTTGATGTGCTGTTTGGTTTGAGTTACCACTTCCACTTTGAGTCACAGCTTCGTCTCCTTAGCAGTTTATGAGTTGAAACAAATTCTATTGTGAACTTCTCTTCAATCTGTGGACAAGCAAAGTAAGACACACTTTAATAAGGATTTTATCAAATTTCATCATGCTTGTGCAAGGTTTTAGAAACACTACAACATTGGCTTGTGAACAATCATTACATTGGAAACATTTTCAACAACGCTTGAGCCTCAAGGACAACTAAAAGGCAGCACATCATCCACTAATTACTACTATAACAGTTGAACAAACATAAGTTCGGAGAAACAACGAGAAACAAAACAATACGACTTGTGACCAATTAAAGTTCAACAATCACTAGGTTGGCAACATGCTTGGCTCATGAAACATTTCGAGTTTAGCAAGCATTAGGTTTTCATGTTCTGATATAATTAAGAGACGCCACATCCTTGGATCATGATCAATCTTACAGTTCAACAATCACTACGGTGGCTTATGAAGAAGTAAGAGACAACGCAACCTTGGATCATAAACAATATTTAAAGTTCAACAATCACTAGGTTGGCTTGGTAGTGGCATGCTTATGAATAACTGAGAGACGTCACAACCTTAGCTCATGAATCAGTTGGTAGTTTAGCAATCACAAGGTATACAAGTTGATACAGACTTCATATCATTCTTCAAACTAATTAAGAGACAGCATAACTTTGGCTCATGAACAATTTGGGAGTTAAGCAATCACTATGTTTCCAAGTTTTAAGGGACAACACACTACGTTTCAATAATTTAAGATTGTTCATGATCCAAGGATGTGGCGTCTCCTAGCAAGCCTGGTTGGCTTGGTAGACATCATGCTTGAGATTAACTAAGAGACGTCACAACCTCGGCTCATGAACAATTTGGAGTGTAGCCATCACTAGAATTGCAAGTTTTCATGTTTCAAAATAATTAGGAGACGCCACATCCTTGGATCATGAACAATCACTAGGGTGGCTTGGTAGACATCATGCTTGAGATTAACTAAGAGACGAACAATTTGGAGTGTAACCATCACTAGAATTGCAAGTTTTTAGGGACTACACATTATGTTTAAAAATAATTAGGAGACGGCATGTCCTTGGATCATGACGACACAACCTTGGATCATGAACAATATTAAAGTTCAACAATCACTAGATTGGCTTGGTAGACATCATGCTTAATATTGGCTCATGAAACATTTGGAGCTTAGCAAGCACTAGGTTTCCAAGTTTTAACTGACTACACATCATGTTCCATATAATTAGGAGACGGCTCATCCTTGGATAATGAGGGCACATCCTTGGACCATGAACAATCTTAAAGTTCAGCAATCATGCTTATGATTATCTAAGAGACATCACAACCTTGGCTCCTGAACAATTTGGAGTGTAGCCATCACTAGAATTGCAAGTTTTCATGTTTCAAAATAATTAGGAGACGCCACATCCTTGGATCATGAACAATCTTAAAGTTCAACAATCACTAGGGTGGCTTGGTAGACATCATGCTTGAGATTAACTAAGAGACGAACAATTTGGAGTGTAACTACACCTTTTGTTTCACTTGATCGTGAAAAAAATAAGAACAAATCTGTAGGGTGGCAGGTTTTGATGGATCCTTAAAAACAATGGCTCAGTAACAATATCTCCAATGTTTAATAAACTTAGTACAACCTCTCAGACCTTTGGGTTGTTATCATTTGTCCATCATGAAGTGGTTGTTAACTTTATTGCTATTTCATACCTTTTTCAAGTTCACCGAAACTGTGATTCCTCTCCAAACTTCACTATGATGTGCCCTCATGTTCCGTTGTCGTCGGCTCTGTTGATGTGCTGTTTGGTTTGAGTTACCACTTCCACTTTGAGTCACAGCTTCGTCTCCTTAGCAGTTTATGAGTTGAAACAAATTCTATTGTGAACTTCTCTTCAATCTGTGGACAAGCAAAGTAAGACACACTTTAATAAGGATTTTATCAAATTTCATCATGCTTGTGCAAGGTTTTAGAAACACTACAACATTGGCTTGTGAACAATCATTACATTGGAAACATTTTCAACAACGCTTGAGCCTCAAGGACAACTAAAAGGCAGCACATCATCCACTAATTACTACTATAACAGTTGAACAAACATAAGTTCGGAGAAACAACGAGAAACAAAACAATACGACTTGTGACCAATTAAAGTTCAACAATCACTAGGTTGGCAACATGCTTGGCTCATGAAACATTTCGAGTTTAGCAAGCATTAGGTTTTCATGTTCTGATATAATTAAGAGACGCCACATCCTTGGATCATGATCAATCTTACAGTTCAACAATCACTACGGTGGCTTATGAAGAAGTAAGAGACAACGCAACCTTGGATCATAAACAATATTTAAAGTTCAACAATCACTAGGTTGGCTTGGTAGTGGCATGCTTATGAATAACTGAGAGACGTCACAACCTTAGCTCATGAATCAGTTGGTAGTTTAGCAATCACAAGGTATACAAGTTGATACAGACTTCATATCATTCTTCAAACTAATTAAGAGACAGCATAACTTTGGCTCATGAACAATTTGGGAGTTAAGCAATCACTATGTTTCCAAGTTTTAAGGGACAACACACTACGTTTCAATAATTTAAGATTGTTCATGATCCAAGGATGTGGCGTCTCCTAGCAAGCCTGGTTGGCTTGGTAGACATCATGCTTGAGATTAACTAAGAGACGTCACAACCTCGGCTCATGAACAATTTGGAGTGTAGCCATCACTAGAATTGCAAGTTTTCATGTTTCAAAATAATTAGGAGACGCCACATCCTTGGATCATGAACAATCACTAGGGTGGCTTGGTAGACATCATGCTTGAGATTAACTAAGAGACGAACAATTTGGAGTGTAACCATCACTAGAATTGCAAGTTTTTAGGGACTACACATTATGTTTCAAAATAATTAGGAGACGGCATGTCCTTGGATCATGACGACACAACCTTGGATCATGAAAAATATTAAAGTTCAACAATCACTAGATTGGCTTGGTAGACATCATGCTTAATATTGGCTCATGAAACATTTGGAGCTTAGCAAGCACTAGGTTTCCAAGTTTTAACTGACTACACATCATGTTCCATATAATTAGGAGACGGCTCATCCTTGGATAATGAGGGCACATCCTTGGACCATGAACAATCTTAAAGTTCAGCAATCATGCTTATGATTATCTAAGAGACATCACAACCTTGGCTCCTGAACAATTTGGAGTGTAGCCATCACTAGAATTGCAAGTTTTCATGTTTCAAAATAATTAGGAGACGCCACATCCTTGGATCATGAACAATCTTAAAGTTCAACAATCACTAGGGTGGCTTGGTAGACATCATGCTTGAGATTAACTAAGAGACGAACAATTTGGAGTGTAACTACACCTTTTGTTTCACTTGATCGTGAAAAAAATAAGAACAAATCTGTAGGGTGGCAGGTTTTGATGGATCCTTAAAAACAATGGCTCAGTAACAATATCTCCAATGTTTAATAAACTTAGTACAACCTCTCAGACCTTTGGGTTGTTATCATTTGTCCATCATGAAGTGGTTGTTAACTTTATTGCTATTTCATACCTTTTTCAAGTTCACCGAAACTGTGATTCCTCTCCAAACTTCACTATGATGTGCCCTCATGTTCCGTTGTCGTCGGCTCTGTTGATGTGCTGTTTGGTTTGAGTTACCACTTCCACTTTGAGTCACAGCTTCGTCTCCTTAGCAGTTTATGAGTTGAAACAAATTCTATTGTGAACTTCTCTTCAATCTGTGGACAAGCAAAGTAAGACACACTTTAATAAGGATTTTATCAAATTTCATCATGCTTGTGCAAGGTTTTAGAAACACTACAACATTGGCTTGTGAACAATCATTACATTGGAAACATTTTCAACAACGCTTGAGCCTCAAGGACAACTAAAAGGCAGCACATCATCCACTAATTACTACTATAACAGTTGGAGAAACAACGAGAAACAAAACAATACGACTTGTGACCAATTAAAGTTCAACAATCACTAGGTTGGCAACATGCTTGGCTCATGAAACATTTCGAGTTTAGCAAGCATTAGGTTTTCATGTTCTGATATAATTAAGAGACGCCACATCCTTGGATCATGATCAATCTTACAGTTCAACAATCACTACGGTGGCTTATGAAGAAGTAAGAGACAACGCAACCTTGGATCATAAACAATATTTAAAGTTCAACAATCACTAGGTTGGCTTGGTAGTGGCATGCTTATGAATAACTGAGAGACGTCACAACCTTAGCTCATGAATCAGTTGGTAGTTTAGCAATCACAAGGTATACAAGTTGATACAGACTTCATATCATTCTTCAAACTAATTAAGAGACAGCATAACTTTGGCTCATGAACAATTTGGGAGTTAAGCAATCACTATGTTTCCAAGTTTTAAGGGACAACACACTACGTTTCAATAATTTAAGATTGTTCATGATCCAAGGATGTGGCGTCTCCTAGCAAGCCTGGTTGGCTTGGTAGACATCATGCTTGAGATTAACTAAGAGACGTCACAACCTCGGCTCATGAACAATTTGGAGTGTAGCCATCACTAGAATTGCAAGTTTTCATGTTTCAAAATAATTAGGAGACGCCACATCCTTGGATCATGAACAATCACTAGGGTGGCTTGGTAGACATCATGCTTGAGATTAACTAAGAGACGAACAATTTGGAGTGTAACCATCACTAGAATTGCAAGTTTTTAGGGACTACACATTATGTTTCAAAATAATTAGGAGACGGCATGTCCTTGGATCATGACGACACAACCTTGGATCATGAACAATATTAAAGTTCAACAATCACTAGATTGGCTTGGTAGACATCATGCTTAATATTGGCTCATGAAACATTTGGAGCTTAGCAAGCACTAGGTTTCCAAGTTTTAACTGACTACACATCATGTTCCATATAATTAGGAGACGGCTCATCCTTGGATAATGAGGGCACATCCTTGGACCATGAACAATCTTAAAGTTCAGCAATCATGCTTATGATTATCTAAGAGACATCACAACCTTGGCTCCTGAACAATTTGGAGTGTAGCCATCACTAGAATTGCAAGTTTTCATGTTTCAAAATAATTAGGAGACGCCACATCCTTGGATCATGAACAATCTTAAAGTTCAACAATCACTAGGGTGGCTTGGTAGACATCATGCTTGAGATTAACTAAGAGACGAACAATTTGGAGTGTAACTACACCTTTTGTTTCACTTGATCGTGAAAAAAATAAGAACAAATCTGTAGGGTGGCAGGTTTTGATGGATCCTTAAAAACAATGGCTCAGTAACAATATCTCCAATGTTTAATAAACTTAGTACAACCTCTCAGACCTTTGGGTTGTTATCATTTGTCCATCATGAAGTGGTTGTTAACTTTATTGCTATTTCATACCTTTTTCAAGTTCACCGAAACTGTGATTCCTCTCCAAACTTCACTATGATGTGCCCTCATGTTCCGTTGTCGTCGGCTCTGTTGATGTGCTGTTTGGTTTGAGTTACCACTTCCACTTTGAGTCACAGCTTCGTCTCCTTAGCAGTTTATGAGTTGAAACAAATTCTATTGTGAACTTCTCTTCAATCTGTGGACAAGCAAAGTAAGACACACTTTAATAAGGATTTTATCAAATTTCATCATGCTTGTGCAAGGTTTTAGAAACACTACAACATTGGCTTGTGAACAATCATTACATTGGAAACATTTTCAACAACGCTTGAGCCTCAAGGACAACTAAAAGGCAGCACATCATCCACTAATTACTACTATAACAGTTGAACAAACATAAGTTCGGAGAAACAACGAGAAACAAAACAATACGACTTGTGACCAATTAAAGTTCAACAATCACTAGGTTGGCAACATGCTTGGCTCATGAAACATTTCGAGTTTAGCAAGCATTAGGTTTTCATGTTCTGATATAATTAAGAGACGCCACATCCTTGGATCATGATCAATCTTACAGTTCAACAATCACTACGGTGGCTTATGAAGAAGTAAGAGACAACGCAACCTTGGATCATAAACAATATTTAAAGTTCAACAATCACTAGGTTGGCTTGGTAGTGGCATGCTTATGAATAACTGAGAGACGTCACAACCTTAGCTCATGAATCAGTTGGTAGTTTAGCAATCACAAGGTATACAAGTTGATACAGACTTCATATCATTCTTCAAACTAATTAAGAGACAGCATAACTTTGGCTCATGAACAATTTGGGAGTTAAGCAATCACTATGTTTCCAAGTTTTAAGGGACAACACACTACGTTTCAATAATTTAAGATTGTTCATGATCCAAGGATGTGGCGTCTCCTAGCAAGCCTGGTTGGCTTGGTAGACATCATGCTTGAGATTAACTAAGAGACGTCACAACCTCGGCTCATGAACAATTTGGAGTGTAGCCATCACTAGAATTGCAAGTTTTCATGTTTCAAAATAATTAGGAGACGCCACATCCTTGGATCATGAACAATCACTAGGGTGGCTTGGTAGACATCATGCTTGAGATTAACTAAGAGACGAACAATTTGGAGTGTAACCATCACTAGAATTGCAAGTTTTTAGGGACTACACATTATGTTTCAAAATAATTAGGAGACGGCATGTCCTTGGATCATGACGACACAACCTTGGATCATGAACAATATTAAAGTTCAACAATCACTAGATTGGCTTGGTAGACATCATGCTTAATATTGGCTCATGAAACATTTGGAGCTTAGCAAGCACTAGGTTTCCAAGTTTTAACTGACTACACATCATGTTCCATATAATTAGGAGACGGCTCATCCTTGGATAATGAGGGCACATCCTTGGACCATGAACAATCTTAAAGTTCAGCAATCATGCTTATGATTATCTAAGAGACATCACAACCTTGGCTCCTGAACAATTTGGAGTGTAGCCATCACTAGAATTGCAAGTTTTCATGTTTCAAAATAATTAGGAGACGCCACATCCTTGGATCATGAACAATCTTAAAGTTCAACAATCACTAGGGTGGCTTGGTAGACATCATGCTTGAGATTAACTAAGAGACGAACAATTTGGAGTGTAACTACACCTTTTGTTTCACTTGATCGTGAAAAAAATAAGAACAAATCTGTAGGGTGGCAGGTTTTGATGGATCCTTAAAAACAATGGCTCAGTAACAATATCTCCAATGTTTAATAAACTTAGTACAACCTCTCAGACCTTTGGGTTGTTATCATTTGTCCATCATGAAGTGGTTGTTAACTTTATTGCTATTTCATACCTTTTTCAAGTTCACCGAAACTGTGATTCCTCTCCAAACTTCACTATGATGTGCCCTCATGTTCCGTTGTCGTCGGCTCTGTTGATGTGCTGTTTGGTTTGAGTTACCACTTCCACTTTGAGTCACAGCTTCATCTCCTTAGCAGTTTATGAGTTGAAACAAATTCTATTGTGAACTTCTCTTCAATCTGTGGACAAGCAAAGTAAGACACACTTTAATAAGGATTTTATCAAATTTCATCATGCTTGTGCAAGGTTTTAGAAACACTACAACATTGGCTTGTGAACAATCATTACATTGGAAACATTTTCAACAACGCTTGAGCCTCAAGGACAACTAAAAGGCAGCACATCATCCACTAATTACTACTATAACAGTTGAACAAACATAAGTTCGGAGAAACAACGAGAAACAAAACAATACGACTTGTGACCAATTAAAGTTCAACAATCACTAGGTTGGCAACATGCTTGGCTCATGAAACATTTCGAGTTTAGCAAGCATTAGGTTTTCATGTTCTGATATAATTAAGAGACGCCACATCCTTGGATCATGATCAATCTTACAGTTCAACAATCACTACGGTGGCTTATGAAGAAGTAAGAGACAACGCAACCTTGGATCATAAACAATATTTAAAGTTCAACAATCACTAGGTTGGCTTGGTAGTGGCATGCTTATGAATAACTGAGAGACGTCACAACCTTAGCTCATGAATCAGTTGGTAGTTTAGCAATCACAAGGTATACAAGTTGATACAGACTTCATATCATTCTTCAAACTAATTAAGAGACAGCATAACTTTGGCTCATGAACAATTTGGGAGTTAAGCAATCACTATGTTTCCAAGTTTTAAGGGACAACACACTACGTTTCAATAATTTAAGATTGTTCATGATCCAAGGATGTGGCGTCTCCTAGCAAGCCTGGTTGGCTTGGTAGACATCATGCTTGAGATTAACTAAGAGACGTCACAACCTCGGCTCATGAACAATTTGGAGTGTAGCCATCACTAGAATTGCAAGTTTTCATGTTTCAAAATAATTAGGAGACGCCACATCCTTGGATCATGAACAATCACTAGGGTGGCTTGGTAGACATCATGCTTGAGATTAACTAAGAGACGAACAATTTGGAGTGTAACCATCACTAGAATTGCAAGTTTTTAGGGACTACACATTATGTTTCAAAATAATTAGGAGACGGCATGTCCTTGGATCATGACGACACAACCTTGGATCATGAACAATATTAAAGTTCAACAATCACTAGATTGGCTTGGTAGACATCATGCTTAATATTGGCTCATGAAACATTTGGAGCTTAGCAAGCACTAGGTTTCCAAGTTTTAACTGACTACACATCATGTTCCATATAATTAGGAGACGGCTCATCCTTGGATAATGAGGGCACATCCTTGGACCATGAACAATCTTAAAGTTCAGCAATCATGCTTATGATTATCTAAGAGACATCACAACCTTGGCTCCTGAACAATTTGGAGTGTAGCCATCACTAGAATTGCAAGTTTTCATGTTTCAAAATAATTAGGAGACGCCACATCCTTGGATCATGAACAATCACTAGGGTGGCTTGGTAGACATCATGCTTGAGATTAACTAAGAGACGAACAATTTGGAGTGTAACTACACCTTTTGTTTCACTTGATCGTGAAAAAAATAAGAACAAATCTGTAGGGTGGCAGGTTTTGATGGATCCTTAAAAACAATGGCTCAGTAACAATATCTCCAATGTTTAATAAACTTAGTACAACCTCTCAGACCTTTGGGTTGTTATCATTTGTCCATCATGAAGTGGTTGTTAACTTTATTGCTATTTCATACCTTTTTCAAGTTCACCGAAACTGTGATTCCTCTCCAAACTTCACTATGATGTGCCCTCATGTTCCGTTGTCGTCGGCTCTGTTGATGTGCTGTTTGGTTTGAGTTACCACTTCCACTTTGAGTCACAGCTTCGTCTCCTTAGCAGTTTATGAGTTGAAACAAATTCTATTGTGAACTTCTCTTCAATCTGTGGACAAGCAAAGTAAGACACACTTTAATAAGGATTTTATCAAATTTCATCATGCTTGTGCAAGGTTTTAGAAACACTACAACATTGGCTTGTGAACAATCATTACATTGGAAACATTTTCAACAACGCTTGAGCCTCAAGGACAACTAAAAGGCAGCACATCATCCACTAATTACTACTATAACAGTTGAACAAACATAAGTTCGGAGAAACAACGAGAAACAAAACAATACGACTTGTGACCAATTAAAGTTCAACAATCACTAGGTTGGCAACATGCTTGGCTCATGAAACATTTCGAGTTTAGCAAGCATTAGGTTTTCATGTTCTGATATAATTAAGAGACGCCACATCCTTGGATCATGATCAATCTTACAGTTCAACAATCACTACGGTGGCTTATGAAGAAGTAAGAGACAACGCAACCTTGGATCATAAACAATATTTAAAGTTCAACAATCACTAGGTTGGCTTGGTAGTGGCATGCTTATGAATAACTGAGAGACGTCACAACCTTAGCTCATGAATCAGTTGGTAGTTTAGCAATCACAAGGTATACAAGTTGATACAGACTTCATATCATTCTTCAAACTAATTAAGAGACAGCATAACTTTGGCTCATGAACAATTTGGGAGTTAAGCAATCACTATGTTTCCAAGTTTTAAGGGACAACACACTACGTTTCAATAATTTAAGATTGTTCATGATCCAAGGATGTGGCGTCTCCTAGCAAGCCTGGTTGGCTTGGTAGACATCATGCTTGAGATTAACTAAGAGACGTCACAACCTCGGCTCATGAACAATTTGGAGTGTAGCCATCACTAGAATTGCAAGTTTTCATGTTTCAAAATAATTAGGAGACGCCACATCCTTGGATCATGAACAATCACTAGGGTGGCTTGGTAGACATCATGCTTGAGATTAACTAAGAGACGAACAATTTGGAGTGTAACCATCACTAGAATTGCAAGTTTTTAGGGACTACACATTATGTTTCAAAATAATTAGGAGACGGCATGTCCTTGGATCATGACGACACAACCTTGGATCATGAACAATATTAAAGTTCAACAATCACTAGATTGGCTTGGTAGACATCATGCTTAATATTGGCTCATGAAACATTTGGAGCTTAGCAAGCACTAGGTTTCCAAGTTTTAACTGACTACACATCATGTTCCATATAATTAGGAGACGGCTCATCCTTGGATAATGAGGGCACATCCTTGGACCATGAACAATCTTAAAGTTCAGCAATCATGCTTATGATTATCTAAGAGACATCACAACCTTGGCTCCTGAACAATTTGGAGTGTAGCCATCACTAGAATTGCAAGTTTTCATGTTTCAAAATAATTAGGAGACGCCACATCCTTGGATCATGAACAATCACTAGGGTGGCTTGGTAGACATCATGCTTGAGATTAACTAAGAGACGAACAATTTGGAGTGTAACTACACCTTTTGTTTCACTTGATCGTGAAAAAAATAAGAACAAATCTGTAGGGTGGCAGGTTTTGATGGATCCTTAAAAACAATGGCTCAGTAACAATATCTCCAATGTTTAATAAACTTAGTACAACCTCTCAGACCTTTGGGTTGTTATCATTTGTCCATCATGAAGTGGTTGTTAACTTTATTGCTATTTCATACCTTTTTCAAGTTCACCGAAACTGTGATTCCTCTCCAAACTTCACTATGATGTGCCCTCATGTTCCGTTGTCGTCGGCTCTGTTGATGTGCTGTTTGGTTTGAGTTACCACTTCCACTTTGAGTCACAGCTTCGTCTCCTTAGCAGTTTATGAGTTGAAACAAATTCTATTGTGAACTTCTCTTCAATCTGTGGACAAGCAAAGTAAGACACACTTTAATAAGGATTTTATCAAATTTCATCATGCTTGTGCAAGGTTTTAGAAACACTACAACATTGGCTTGTGAACAATCATTACATTGGAAACATTTTCAACAACGCTTGAGCCTCAAGGACAACTAAAAGGCAGCACATCATCCACTAATTACTACTATAACAGTTGAACAAACATAAGTTCGGAGAAACAACGAGAAACAAAACAATACGACTTGTGACCAATTAAAGTTCAACAATCACTAGGTTGGCAACATGCTTGGCTCATGAAACATTTCGAGTTTAGCAAGCATTAGGTTTTCATGTTCTGATATAATTAAGAGACGCCACATCCTTGGATCATGATCAATCTTACAGTTCAACAATCACTACGGTGGCTTATGAAGAAGTAAGAGACAACGCAACCTTGGATCATAAACAATATTTAAAGTTCAACAATCACTAGGTTGGCTTGGTAGTGGCATGCTTATGAATAACTGAGAGACGTCACAACCTTAGCTCATGAATCAGTTGGTAGTTTAGCAATCACAAGGTATACAAGTTGATACAGACTTCATATCATTCTTCAAACTAATTAAGAGACAGCATAACTTTGGCTCATGAACAATTTGGGAGTTAAGCAATCACTATGTTTCCAAGTTTTAAGGGACAACACACTACGTTTCAATAATTTAAGATTGTTCATGATCCAAGGATGTGGCGTCTCCTAGCAAGCCTGGTTGGCTTGGTAGACATCATGCTTGAGATTAACTAAGAGACGTCACAACCTCGGCTCATGAACAATTTGGAGTGTAGCCATCACTAGAATTGCAAGTTTTCATGTTTCAAAATAATTAGGAGACGCCACATCCTTGGATCATGAACAATCACTAGGGTGGCTTGGTAGACATCATGCTTGAGATTAACTAAGAGACGAACAATTTGGAGTGTAACCATCACTAGAATTGCAAGTTTTTAGGGACTACACATTATGTTTCAAAATAATTAGGAGACGGCATGTCCTTGGATCATGACGACACAACCTTGGATCATGAACAATATTAAAGTTCAACAATCACTAGATTGGCTTGGTAGACATCATGCTTAATATTGGCTCATGAAACATTTGGAGCTTAGCAAGCACTAGGTTTCCAAGTTTTAACTGACTACACATCATGTTCCATATAATTAGGAGACGGCTCATCCTTGGATAATGAGGGCACATCCTTGGACCATGAACAATCTTAAAGTTCAGCAATCATGCTTATGATTATCTAAGAGACATCACAACCTTGGCTCCTGAACAATTTGGAGTGTAGCCATCACTAGAATTGCAAGTTTTCATGTTTCAAAATAATTAGGAGACGCCACATCCTTGGATCATGAACAATCTTAAAGTTCAACAATCACTAGGGTGGCTTGGTAGACATCATGCTTGAGATTAACTAAGAGACGAACAATTTGGAGTGTAACTACACCTTTTGTTTCACTTGATCGTGAAAAAAATAAGAACAAATCTGTAGGGTGGCAGGTTTTGATGGATCCTTAAAAACAATGGCTCAGTAACAATATCTCCAATGTTTAATAAACTTAGTACAACCTCTCAGACCTTTGGGTTGTTATCATTTGTCCATCATGAAGTGGTTGTTAACTTTATTGCTATTTCATACCTTTTTCAAGTTCACCGAAACTGTGATTCCTCTCCAAACTTCACTATGATGTGCCCTCATGTTCCGTTGTCGTCGGCTCTGTTGATGTGCTGTTTGGTTTGAGTTACCACTTCCACTTTGAGTCACAGCTTCGTCTCCTTAGCAGTTTATGAGTTGAAACAAATTCTATTGTGAACTTCTCTTCAATCTGTGGACAAGCAAAGTAAGACACACTTTAATAAGGATTTTATCAAATTTCATCATGCTTGTGCAAGGTTTTAGAAACACTACAACATTGGCTTGTGAACAATCATTACATTGGAAACATTTTCAACAACGCTTGAGCCTCAAGGACAACTAAAAGGCAGCACATCATCCACTAATTACTACTATAACAGTTGAACAAACATAAGTTCGGAGAAACAACGAGAAACAAAACAATACGACTTGTGACCAATTAAAGTTCAACAATCACTAGGTTGGCAACATGCTTGGCTCATGAAACATTTCGAGTTTAGCAAGCATTAGGTTTTCATGTTCTGATATAATTAAGAGACGCCACATCCTTGGATCATGATCAATCTTACAGTTCAACAATCACTACGGTGGCTTATGAAGAAGTAAGAGACAACGCAACCTTGGATCATAAACAATATTTAAAGTTCAACAATCACTAGGTTGGCTTGGTAGTGGCATGCTTATGAATAACTGAGAGACGTCACAACCTTAGCTCATGAATCAGTTGGTAGTTTAGCAATCACAAGGTATACAAGTTGATACAGACTTCATATCATTCTTCAAACTAATTAAGAGACAGCATAACTTTGGCTCATGAACAATTTGGGAGTTAAGCAATCACTATGTTTCCAAGTTTTAAGGGACAACACACTACGTTTCAATAATTTAAGATTGTTCATGATCCAAGGATGTGGCGTCTCCTAGCAAGCCTGGTTGGCTTGGTAGACATCATGCTTGAGATTAACTAAGAGACGTCACAACCTCGGCTCATGAACAATTTGGAGTGTAGCCATCACTAGAATTGCAAGTTTTCATGTTTCAAAATAATTAGGAGACGCCACATCCTTGGATCATGAACAATCACTAGGGTGGCTTGGTAGACATCATGCTTGAGATTAACTAAGAGACGAACAATTTGGAGTGTAACCATCACTAGAATTGCAAGTTTTTAGGGACTACACATTATGTTTCAAAATAATTAGGAGACGGCATGTCCTTGGATCATGACGACACAACCTTGGATCATGAACAATATTAAAGTTCAACAATCACTAGATTGGCTTGGTAGACATCATGCTTAATATTGGCTCATGAAACATTTGGAGCTTAGCAAGCACTAGGTTTCCAAGTTTTAACTGACTACACATCATGTTCCATATAATTAGGAGACGGCTCATCCTTGGATAATGAGGGCACATCCTTGGACCATGAACAATCTTAAAGTTCAGCAATCATGCTTATGATTATCTAAGAGACATCACAACCTTGGCTCCTGAACAATTTGGAGTGTAGCCATCACTAGAATTGCAAGTTTTCATGTTTCAAAATAATTAGGAGACGCCACATCCTTGGATCATGAACAATCTTAAAGTTCAACAATCACTAGGGTGGCTTGGTAGACATCATGCTTGAGATTAACTAAGAGACGAACAATTTGGAGTGTAACTACACCTTTTGTTTCACTTGATCGTGAAAAAAATAAGAACAAATCTGTAGGGTGGCAGGTTTTGATGGATCCTTAAAAACAATGGCTCAGTAACAATATCTCCAATGTTTAATAAACTTAGTACAACCTCTCAGACCTTTGGGTTGTTATCATTTGTCCATCATGAAGTGGTTGTTAACTTTATTGCTATTTCATACCTTTTTCAAGTTCACCGAAACTGTGATTCCTCTCCAAACTTCACTATGATGTGCCCTCATGTTCCGTTGTCGTCGGCTCTGTTGATGTGCTGTTTGGTTTGAGTTACCACTTCCACTTTGAGTCACAGCTTCGTCTCCTTAGCAGTTTATGAGTTGAAACAAATTCTATTGTGAACTTCTCTTCAATCTGTGGACAAGCAAAGTAAGACACACTTTAATAAGGATTTTATCAAATTTCATCATGCTTGTGCAAGGTTTTAGAAACACTACAACATTGGCTTGTGAACAATCATTACATTGGAAACATTTTCAACAACGCTTGAGCCTCAAGGACAACTAAAAGGCAGCACATCATCCACTAATTACTACTATAACAGTTGAACAAACATAAGTTCGGAGAAACAACGAGAAACAAAACAATACGACTTGTGACCAATTAAAGTTCAACAATCACTAGGTTGGCAACATGCTTGGCTCATGAAACATTTCGAGTTTAGCAAGCATTAGGTTTTCATGTTCTGATATAATTAAGAGACGCCACATCCTTGGATCATGATCAATCTTACAGTTCAACAATCACTACGGTGGCTTATGAAGAAGTAAGAGACAACGCAACCTTGGATCATAAACAATATTTAAAGTTCAACAATCACTAGGTTGGCTTGGTAGTGGCATGCTTATGAATAACTGAGAGACGTCACAACCTTAGCTCATGAATCAGTTGGTAGTTTAGCAATCACAAGGTATACAAGTTGATACAGACTTCATATCATTCTTCAAACTAATTAAGAGACAGCATAACTTTGGCTCATGAACAATTTGGGAGTTAAGCAATCACTATGTTTCCAAGTTTTAAGGGACAACACACTACGTTTCAATAATTTAAGATTGTTCATGATCCAAGGATGTGGCGTCTCCTAGCAAGCCTGGTTGGCTTGGTAGACATCATGCTTGAGATTAACTAAGAGACGTCACAACCTCGGCTCATGAACAATTTGGAGTGTAGCCATCACTAGAATTGCAAGTTTTCATGTTTCAAAATAATTAGGAGACGCCACATCCTTGGATCATGAACAATCACTAGGGTGGCTTGGTAGACATCATGCTTGAGATTAACTAAGAGACGAACAATTTGGAGTGTAACCATCACTAGAATTGCAAGTTTTTAGGGACTACACATTATGTTTCAAAATAATTAGGAGACGGCATGTCCTTGGATCATGACGACACAACCTTGGATCATGAACAATATTAAAGTTCAACAATCACTAGATTGGCTTGGTAGACATCATGCTTAATATTGGCTCATGAAACATTTGGAGCTTAGCAAGCACTAGGTTTCCAAGTTTTAACTGACTACACATCATGTTCCATATAATTAGGAGACGGCTCATCCTTGGATAATGAGGGCACATCCTTGGACCATGAACAATCTTAAAGTTCAGCAATCATGCTTATGATTATCTAAGAGACATCACAACCTTGGCTCCTGAACAATTTGGAGTGTAGCCATCACTAGAATTGCAAGTTTTCATGTTTCAAAATAATTAGGAGACGCCACATCCTTGGATCATGAACAATCTTAAAGTTCAACAATCACTAGGGTGGCTTGGTAGACATCATGCTTGAGATTAACTAAGAGACGAACAATTTGGAGTGTAACTACACCTTTTGTTTCACTTGATCGTGAAAAAAATAAGAACAAATCTGTAGGGTGGCAGGTTTTGATGGATCCTTAAAAACAATGGCTCAGTAACAATATCTCCAATGTTTAATAAACTTAGTACAACCTCTCAGACCTTTGGGTTGTTATCATTTGTCCATCATGAAGTGGTTGTTAACTTTATTGCTATTTCATACCTTTTTCAAGTTCACCGAAACTGTGATTCCTCTCCAAACTTCACTATGATGTGCCCTCATGTTCCGTTGTCGTCGGCTCTGTTGATGTGCTGTTTGGTTTGAGTTACCACTTCCACTTTGAGTCACAGCTTCGTCTCCTTAGCAGTTTATGAGTTGAAACAAATTCTATTGTGAACTTCTCTTCAATCTGTGGACAAGCAAAGTAAGACACACTTTAATAAGGATTTTATCAAATTTCATCATGCTTGTGCAAGGTTTTAGAAACACTACAACATTGGCTTGTGAACAATCATTACATTGGAAACATTTTCAACAACGCTTGAGCCTCAAGGACAACTAAAAGGCAGCACATCATCCACTAATTACTACTATAACAGTTGAACAAACATAAGTTCGGAGAAACAACGAGAAACAAAACAATACGACTTGTGACCAATTAAAGTTCAACAATCACTAGGTTGGCAACATGCTTGGCTCATGAAACATTTCGAGTTTAGCAAGCATTAGGTTTTCATGTTCTGATATAATTAAGAGACGCCACATCCTTGGATCATGATCAATCTTACAGTTCAACAATCACTACGGTGGCTTATGAAGAAGTAAGAGACAACGCAACCTTGGATCATAAACAATATTTAAAGTTCAACAATCACTAGGTTGGCTTGGTAGTGGCATGCTTATGAATAACTGAGAGACGTCACAACCTTAGCTCATGAATCAGTTGGTAGTTTAGCAATCACAAGGTATACAAGTTGATACAGACTTCATATCATTCTTCAAACTAATTAAGAGACAGCATAACTTTGGCTCATGAACAATTTGGGAGTTAAGCAATCACTATGTTTCCAAGTTTTAAGGGACAACACACTACGTTTCAATAATTTAAGATTGTTCATGATCCAAGGATGTGGCGTCTCCTAGCAAGCCTGGTTGGCTTGGTAGACATCATGCTTGAGATTAACTAAGAGACGTCACAACCTCGGCTCATGAACAATTTGGAGTGTAGCCATCACTAGAATTGCAAGTTTTCATGTTTCAAAATAATTAGGAGACGCCACATCCTTGGATCATGAACAATCACTAGGGTGGCTTGGTAGACATCATGCTTGAGATTAACTAAGAGACGAACAATTTGGAGTGTAACCATCACTAGAATTGCAAGTTTTTAGGGACTACACATTATGTTTCAAAATAATTAGGAGACGGCATGTCCTTGGATCATGACGACACAACCTTGGATCATGAACAATATTAAAGTTCAACAATCACTAGATTGGCTTGGTAGACATCATGCTTAATATTGGCTCATGAAACATTTGGAGCTTAGCAAGCACTAGGTTTCCAAGTTTTAACTGACTACACATCATGTTCCATATAATTAGGAGACGGCTCATCCTTGGATAATGAGGGCACATCCTTGGACCATGAACAATCTTAAAGTTCAGCAATCATGCTTATGATTATCTAAGAGACATCACAACCTTGGCTCCTGAACAATTTGGAGTGTAGCCATCACTAGAATTGCAAGTTTTCATGTTTCAAAATAATTAGGAGACGCCACATCCTTGGATCATGAACAATCTTAAAGTTCAACAATCACTAGGGTGGCTTGGTAGACATCATGCTTGAGATTAACTAAGAGACGAACAATTTGGAGTGTAACTACACCTTTTGTTTCACTTGATCGTGAAAAAAATAAGAACAAATCTGTAGGGTGGCAGGTTTTGATGGATCCTTAAAAACAATGGCTCAGTAACAATATCTCCAATGTTTAATAAACTTAGTACAACCTCTCAGACCTTTGGGTTGTTATCATTTGTCCATCATGAAGTGGTTGTTAACTTTATTGCTATTTCATACCTTTTTCAAGTTCACCGAAACTGTGATTCCTCTCCAAACTTCACTATGATGTGCCCTCATGTTCCGTTGTCGTCGGCTCTGTTGATGTGCTGTTTGGTTTGAGTTACCACTTCCACTTTGAGTCACAGCTTCGTCTCCTTAGCAGTTTATGAGTTGAAACAAATTCTATTGTGAACTTCTCTTCAATCTGTGGACAAGCAAAGTAAGACACACTTTAATAAGGATTTTATCAAATTTCATCATGCTTGTGCAAGGTTTTAGAAACACTACAACATTGGCTTGTGAACAATCATTACATTGGAAACATTTTCAACAACGCTTGAGCCTCAAGGACAACTAAAAGGCAGCACATCATCCACTAATTACTACTATAACAGTTGAACAAACATAAGTTCGGAGAAACAACGAGAAACAAAACAATACGACTTGTGACCAATTAAAGTTCAACAATCACTAGGTTGGCAACATGCTTGGCTCATGAAACATTTCGAGTTTAGCAAGCATTAGGTTTTCATGTTCTGATATAATTAAGAGACGCCACATCCTTGGATCATGATCAATCTTACAGTTCAACAATCACTACGGTGGCTTATGAAGAAGTAAGAGACAACGCAACCTTGGATCATAAACAATATTTAAAGTTCAACAATCACTAGGTTGGCTTGGTAGTGGCATGCTTATGAATAACTGAGAGACGTCACAACCTTAGCTCATGAATCAGTTGGTAGTTTAGCAATCACAAGGTATACAAGTTGATACAGACTTCATATCATTCTTCAAACTAATTAAGAGACAGCATAACTTTGGCTCATGAACAATTTGGGAGTTAAGCAATCACTATGTTTCCAAGTTTTAAGGGACAACACACTACGTTTCAATAATTTAAGATTGTTCATGATCCAAGGATGTGGCGTCTCCTAGCAAGCCTGGTTGGCTTGGTAGACATCATGCTTGAGATTAACTAAGAGACGTCACAACCTCGGCTCATGAACAATTTGGAGTGTAGCCATCACTAGAATTGCAAGTTTTCATGTTTCAAAATAATTAGGAGACGCCACATCCTTGGATCATGAACAATCACTAGGGTGGCTTGGTAGACATCATGCTTGAGATTAACTAAGAGACGAACAATTTGGAGTGTAACCATCACTAGAATTGCAAGTTTTTAGGGACTACACATTATGTTTCAAAATAATTAGGAGACGGCATGTCCTTGGATCATGACGACACAACCTTGGATCATGAACAATATTAAAGTTCAACAATCACTAGATTGGCTTGGTAGACATCATGCTTAATATTGGCTCATGAAACATTTGGAGCTTAGCAAGCACTAGGTTTCCAAGTTTTAACTGACTACACATCATGTTCCATATAATTAGGAGACGGCTCATCCTTGGATAATGAGGGCACATCCTTGGACCATGAACAATCTTAAAGTTCAGCAATCATGCTTATGATTATCTAAGAGACATCACAACCTTGGCTCCTGAACAATTTGGAGTGTAGCCATCACTAGAATTGCAAGTTTTCATGTTTCAAAATAATTAGGAGACGCCACATCCTTGGATCATGAACAATCACTAGGGTGGCTTGGTAGACATCATGCTTGAGATTAACTAAGAGACGAACAATTTGGAGTGTAACTACACCTTTTGTTTCACTTGATCGTGAAAAAAATAAGAACAAATCTGTAGGGTGGCAGGTTTTGATGGATCCTTAAAAACAATGGCTCAGTAACAATATCTCCAATGTTTAATAAACTTAGTACAACCTCTCAGACCTTTGGGTTGTTATCATTTGTCCATCATGAAGTGGTTGTTAACTTTATTGCTATTTCATACCTTTTTCAAGTTCACCGAAACTGTGATTCCTCTCCAAACTTCACTATGATGTGCCCTCATGTTCCGTTGTCGTCGGCTCTGTTGATGTGCTGTTTGGTTTGAGTTACCACTTCCACTTTGAGTCACAGCTTCGTCTCCTTAGCAGTTTATGAGTTGAAACAAATTCTATTGTGAACTTCTCTTCAATCTGTGGACAAGCAAAGTAAGACACACTTTAATAAGGATTTTATCAAATTTCATCATGCTTGTGCAAGGTTTTAGAAACACTACAACATTGGCTTGTGAACAATCATTACATTGGAAACATTTTCAACAACGCTTGAGCCTCAAGGACAACTAAAAGGCAGCACATCATCCACTAATTACTACTATAACAGTTGAACAAACATAAGTTCGGAGAAACAACGAGAAACAAAACAATACGACTTGTGACCAATTAAAGTTCAACAATCACTAGGTTGGCAACATGCTTGGCTCATGAAACATTTCGAGTTTAGCAAGCATTAGGTTTTCATGTTCTGATATAATTAAGAGACGCCACATCCTTGGATCATGATCAATCTTACAGTTCAACAATCACTACGGTGGCTTATGAAGAAGTAAGAGACAACGCAACCTTGGATCATAAACAATATTTAAAGTTCAACAATCACTAGGTTGGCTTGGTAGTGGCATGCTTATGAATAACTGAGAGACGTCACAACCTTAGCTCATGAATCAGTTGGTAGTTTAGCAATCACAAGGTATACAAGTTGATACAGACTTCATATCATTCTTCAAACTAATTAAGAGACAGCATAACTTTGGCTCATGAACAATTTGGGAGTTAAGCAATCACTATGTTTCCAAGTTTTAAGGGACAACACACTACGTTTCAATAATTTAAGATTGTTCATGATCCAAGGATGTGGCGTCTCCTAGCAAGCCTGGTTGGCTTGGTAGACATCATGCTTGAGATTAACTAAGAGACGTCACAACCTCGGCTCATGAACAATTTGGAGTGTAGCCATCACTAGAATTGCAAGTTTTCATGTTTCAAAATAATTAGGAGACGCCACATCCTTGGATCATGAACAATCACTAGGGTGGCTTGGTAGACATCATGCTTGAGATTAACTAAGAGACGAACAATTTGGAGTGTAACCATCACTAGAATTGCAAGTTTTTAGGGACTACACATTATGTTTCAAAATAATTAGGAGACGGCATGTCCTTGGATCATGACGACACAACCTTGGATCATGAACAATATTAAAGTTCAACAATCACTAGATTGGCTTGGTAGACATCATGCTTAATATTGGCTCATGAAACATTTGGAGCTTAGCAAGCACTAGGTTTCCAAGTTTTAACTGACTACACATCATGTTCCATATAATTAGGAGACGGCTCATCCTTGGATAATGAGGGCACATCCTTGGACCATGAACAATCTTAAAGTTCAGCAATCATGCTTATGATTATCTAAGAGACATCACAACCTTGGCTCCTGAACAATTTGGAGTGTAGCCATCACTAGAATTGCAAGTTTTCATGTTTCAAAATAATTAGGAGACGCCACATCCTTGGATCATGAACAATCACTAGGGTGGCTTGGTAGACATCATGCTTGAGATTAACTAAGAGACGAACAATTTGGAGTGTAACTACACCTTTTGTTTCACTTGATCGTGAAAAAAATAAGAACAAATCTGTAGGGTGGCAGGTTTTGATGGATCCTTAAAAACAATGGCTCAGTAACAATATCTCCAATGTTTAATAAACTTAGTACAACCTCTCAGACCTTTGGGTTGTTATCATTTGTCCATCATGAAGTGGTTGTTAACTTTATTGCTATTTCATACCTTTTTCAAGTTCACCGAAACTGTGATTCCTCTCCAAACTTCACTATGATGTGCCCTCATGTTCCGTTGTCGTCGGCTCTGTTGATGTGCTGTTTGGTTTGAGTTACCACTTCCACTTTGAGTCACAGCTTCGTCTCCTTAGCAGTTTATGAGTTGAAACAAATTCTATTGTGAACTTCTCTTCAATCTGTGGACAAGCAAAGTAAGACACACTTTAATAAGGATTTTATCAAATTTCATCATGCTTGTGCAAGGTTTTAGAAACACTACAACATTGGCTTGTGAACAATCATTACATTGGAAACATTTTCAACAACGCTTGAGCCTCAAGGACAACTAAAAGGCAGCACATCATCCACTAATTACTACTATAACAGTTGAACAAACATAAGTTCGGAGAAACAACGAGAAACAAAACAATACGACTTGTGACCAATTAAAGTTCAACAATCACTAGGTTGGCAACATGCTTGGCTCATGAAACATTTCGAGTTTAGCAAGCATTAGGTTTTCATGTTCTGATATAATTAAGAGACGCCACATCCTTGGATCATGATCAATCTTACAGTTCAACAATCACTACGGTGGCTTATGAAGAAGTAAGAGACAACGCAACCTTGGATCATAAACAATATTTAAAGTTCAACAATCACTAGGTTGGCTTGGTAGTGGCATGCTTATGAATAACTGAGAGACGTCACAACCTTAGCTCATGAATCAGTTGGTAGTTTAGCAATCACAAGGTATACAAGTTGATACAGACTTCATATCATTCTTCAAACTAATTAAGAGACAGCATAACTTTGGCTCATGAACAATTTGGGAGTTAAGCAATCACTATGTTTCCAAGTTTTAAGGGACAACACACTACGTTTCAATAATTTAAGATTGTTCATGATCCAAGGATGTGGCGTCTCCTAGCAAGCCTGGTTGGCTTGGTAGACATCATGCTTGAGATTAACTAAGAGACGTCACAACCTCGGCTCATGAACAATTTGGAGTGTAGCCATCACTAGAATTGCAAGTTTTCATGTTTCAAAATAATTAGGAGACGCCACATCCTTGGATCATGAACAATCACTAGGGTGGCTTGGTAGACATCATGCTTGAGATTAACTAAGAGACGAACAATTTGGAGTGTAACCATCACTAGAATTGCAAGTTTTTAGGGACTACACATTATGTTTCAAAATAATTAGGAGACGGCATGTCCTTGGATCATGACGACACAACCTTGGATCATGAACAATATTAAAGTTCAACAATCACTAGATTGGCTTGGTAGACATCATGCTTAATATTGGCTCATGAAACATTTGGAGCTTAGCAAGCACTAGGTTTCCAAGTTTTAACTGACTACACATCATGTTCCATATAATTAGGAGACGGCTCATCCTTGGATAATGAGGGCACATCCTTGGACCATGAACAATCTTAAAGTTCAGCAATCATGCTTATGATTATCTAAGAGACATCACAACCTTGGCTCCTGAACAATTTGGAGTGTAGCCATCACTAGAATTGCAAGTTTTCATGTTTCAAAATAATTAGGAGACGCCACATCCTTGGATCATGAACAATCTTAAAGTTCAACAATCACTAGGGTGGCTTGGTAGACATCATGCTTGAGATTAACTAAGAGACGAACAATTTGGAGTGTAACTACACCTTTTGTTTCACTTGATCGTGAAAAAAATAAGAACAAATCTGTAGGGTGGCAGGTTTTGATGGATCCTTAAAAACAATGGCTCAGTAACAATATCTCCAATGTTTAATAAACTTAGTACAACCTCTCAGACCTTTGGGTTGTTATCATTTGTCCATCATGAAGTGGTTGTTAACTTTATTGCTATTTCATACCTTTTTCAAGTTCACCGAAACTGTGATTCCTCTCCAAACTTCACTATGATGTGCCCTCATGTTCCGTTGTCGTCGGCTCTGTTGATGTGCTGTTTGGTTTGAGTTACCACTTCCACTTTGAGTCACAGCTTCGTCTCCTTAGCAGTTTATGAGTTGAAACAAATTCTATTGTGAACTTCTCTTCAATCTGTGGACAAGCAAAGTAAGACACACTTTAATAAGGATTTTATCAAATTTCATCATGCTTGTGCAAGGTTTTAGAAACACTACAACATTGGCTTGTGAACAATCATTACATTGGAAACATTTTCAACAACGCTTGAGCCTCAAGGACAACTAAAAGGCAGCACATCATCCACTAATTACTACTATAACAGTTGAACAAACATAAGTTCGGAGAAACAACGAGAAACAAAACAATACGACTTGTGACCAATTAAAGTTCAACAATCACTAGGTTGGCAACATGCTTGGCTCATGAAACATTTCGAGTTTAGCAAGCATTAGGTTTTCATGTTCTGATATAATTAAGAGACGCCACATCCTTGGATCATGATCAATCTTACAGTTCAACAATCACTACGGTGGCTTATGAAGAAGTAAGAGACAACGCAACCTTGGATCATAAACAATATTTAAAGTTCAACAATCACTAGGTTGGCTTGGTAGTGGCATGCTTATGAATAACTGAGAGACGTCACAACCTTAGCTCATGAATCAGTTGGTAGTTTAGCAATCACAAGGTATACAAGTTGATACAGACTTCATATCATTCTTCAAACTAATTAAGAGACAGCATAACTTTGGCTCATGAACAATTTGGGAGTTAAGCAATCACTATGTTTCCAAGTTTTAAGGGACAACACACTACGTTTCAATAATTTAAGATTGTTCATGATCCAAGGATGTGGCGTCTCCTAGCAAGCCTGGTTGGCTTGGTAGACATCATGCTTGAGATTAACTAAGAGACGTCACAACCTCGGCTCATGAACAATTTGGAGTGTAGCCATCACTAGAATTGCAAGTTTTCATGTTTCAAAATAATTAGGAGACGCCACATCCTTGGATCATGAACAATCACTAGGGTGGCTTGGTAGACATCATGCTTGAGATTAACTAAGAGACGAACAATTTGGAGTGTAACCATCACTAGAATTGCAAGTTTTTAGGGACTACACATTATGTTTCAAAATAATTAGGAGACGGCATGTCCTTGGATCATGACGACACAACCTTGGATCATGAACAATATTAAAGTTCAACAATCACTAGATTGGCTTGGTAGACATCATGCTTAATATTGGCTCATGAAACATTTGGAGCTTAGCAAGCACTAGGTTTCCAAGTTTTAACTGACTACACATCATGTTCCATATAATTAGGAGACGGCTCATCCTTGGATAATGAGGGCACATCCTTGGACCATGAACAATCTTAAAGTTCAGCAATCATGCTTATGATTATCTAAGAGACATCACAACCTTGGCTCCTGAACAATTTGGAGTGTAGCCATCACTAGAATTGCAAGTTTTCATGTTTCAAAATAATTAGGAGACGCCACATCCTTGGATCATGAACAATCACTAGGGTGGCTTGGTAGACATCATGCTTGAGATTAACTAAGAGACGAACAATTTGGAGTGTAACTACACCTTTTGTTTCACTTGATCGTGAAAAAAATAAGAACAAATCTGTAGGGTGGCAGGTTTTGATGGATCCTTAAAAACAATGGCTCAGTAACAATATCTCCAATGTTTAATAAACTTAGTACAACCTCTCAGACCTTTGGGTTGTTATCATTTGTCCATCATGAAGTGGTTGTTAACTTTATTGCTATTTCATACCTTTTTCAAGTTCACCGAAACTGTGATTCCTCTCCAAACTTCACTATGATGTGCCCTCATGTTCCGTTGTCGTCGGCTCTGTTGATGTGCTGTTTGGTTTGAGTTACCACTTCCACTTTGAGTCACAGCTTCGTCTCCTTAGCAGTTTATGAGTTGAAACAAATTCTATTGTGAACTTCTCTTCAATCTGTGGACAAGCAAAGTAAGACACACTTTAATAAGGATTTTATCAAATTTCATCATGCTTGTGCAAGGTTTTAGAAACACTACAACATTGGCTTGTGAACAATCATTACATTGGAAACATTTTCAACAACGCTTGAGCCTCAAGGACAACTAAAAGGCAGCACATCATCCACTAATTACTACTATAACAGTTGAACAAACATAAGTTCGGAGAAACAACGAGAAACAAAACAATACGACTTGTGACCAATTAAAGTTCAACAATCACTAGGTTGGCAACATGCTTGGCTCATGAAACATTTCGAGTTTAGCAAGCATTAGGTTTTCATGTTCTGATATAATTAAGAGACGCCACATCCTTGGATCATGATCAATCTTACAGTTCAACAATCACTACGGTGGCTTATGAAGAAGTAAGAGACAACGCAACCTTGGATCATAAACAATATTTAAAGTTCAACAATCACTAGGTTGGCTTGGTAGTGGCATGCTTATGAATAACTGAGAGACGTCACAACCTTAGCTCATGAATCAGTTGGTAGTTTAGCAATCACAAGGTATACAAGTTGATACAGACTTCATATCATTCTTCAAACTAATTAAGAGACAGCATAACTTTGGCTCATGAACAATTTGGGAGTTAAGCAATCACTATGTTTCCAAGTTTTAAGGGACAACACACTACGTTTCAATAATTTAAGATTGTTCATGATCCAAGGATGTGGCGTCTCCTAGCAAGCCTGGTTGGCTTGGTAGACATCATGCTTGAGATTAACTAAGAGACGTCACAACCTCGGCTCATGAAAAATTTGGAGTGTAGCCATCACTAGAATTGCAAGTTTTCATGTTTCAAAATAATTAGGAGACGCCACATCCTTGGATCATGAACAATCACTAGGGTGGCTTGGTAGACATCATGCTTGAGATTAACTAAGAGACGAACAATTTGGAGTGTAACCATCACTAGAATTGCAAGTTTTTAGGGACTACACATTATGTTTCAAAATAATTAGGAGACGGCATGTCCTTGGATCATGACGACACAACCTTGGATCATGAACAATATTAAAGTTCAACAATCACTAGATTGGCTTGGTAGACATCATGCTTAATATTGGCTCATGAAACATTTGGAGCTTAGCAAGCACTAGGTTTCCAAGTTTTAACTGACTACACATCATGTTCCATATAATTAGGAGACGGCTCATCCTTGGATAATGAGGGCACATCCTTGGACCATGAACAATCTTAAAGTTCAGCAATCATGCTTATGATTATCTAAGAGACATCACAACCTTGGCTCCTGAACAATTTGGAGTGTAGCCATCACTAGAATTGCAAGTTTTCATGTTTCAAAATAATTAGGAGACGCCACATCCTTGGATCATGAACAATCTTAAAGTTCAACAATCACTAGGGTGGCTTGGTAGACATCATGCTTGAGATTAACTAAGAGACGAACAATTTGGAGTGTAACTACACCTTTTGTTTCACTTGATCGTGAAAAAAATAAGAACAAATCTGTAGGGTGGCAGGTTTTGATGGATCCTTAAAAACAATGGCTCAGTAACAATATCTCCAATGTTTAATAAACTTAGTACAACCTCTCAGACCTTTGGGTTGTTATCATTTGTCCATCATGAAGTGGTTGTTAACTTTATTGCTATTTCATACCTTTTTCAAGTTCACCGAAACTGTGATTCCTCTCCAAACTTCACTATGATGTGCCCTCATGTTCCGTTGTCGTCGGCTCTGTTGATGTGCTGTTTGGTTTGAGTTACCACTTCCACTTTGAGTCACAGCTTCGTCTCCTTAGCAGTTTATGAGTTGAAACAAATTCTATTGTGAACTTCTCTTCAATCTGTGGACAAGCAAAGTAAGACACACTTTAATAAGGATTTTATCAAATTTCATCATGCTTGTGCAAGGTTTTAGAAACACTACAACATTGGCTTGTGAACAATCATTACATTGGAAACATTTTCAACAACGCTTGAGCCTCAAGGACAACTAAAAGGCAGCACATCATCCACTAATTACTACTATAACAGTTGAACAAACATAAGTTCGGAGAAACAACGAGAAACAAAACAATACGACTTGTGACCAATTAAAGTTCAACAATCACTAGGTTGGCAACATGCTTGGCTCATGAAACATTTCGAGTTTAGCAAGCATTAGGTTTTCATGTTCTGATATAATTAAGAGACGCCACATCCTTGGATCATGATCAATCTTACAGTTCAACAATCACTACGGTGGCTTATGAAGAAGTAAGAGACAACGCAACCTTGGATCATAAACAATATTTAAAGTTCAACAATCACTAGGTTGGCTTGGTAGTGGCATGCTTATGAATAACTGAGAGACGTCACAACCTTAGCTCATGAATCAGTTGGTAGTTTAGCAATCACAAGGTATACAAGTTGATACAGACTTCATATCATTCTTCAAACTAATTAAGAGACAGCATAACTTTGGCTCATGAACAATTTGGGAGTTAAGCAATCACTATGTTTCCAAGTTTTAAGGGACAACACACTACGTTTCAATAATTTAAGATTGTTCATGATCCAAGGATGTGGCGTCTCCTAGCAAGCCTGGTTGGCTTGGTAGACATCATGCTTGAGATTAACTAAGAGACGTCACAACCTCGGCTCATGAACAATTTGGAGTGTAGCCATCACTAGAATTGCAAGTTTTCATGTTTCAAAATAATTAGGAGACGCCACATCCTTGGATCATGAACAATCACTAGGGTGGCTTGGTAGACATCATGCTTGAGATTAACTAAGAGACGAACAATTTGGAGTGTAACCATCACTAGAATTGCAAGTTTTTAGGGACTACACATTATGTTTCAAAATAATTAGGAGACGGCATGTCCTTGGATCATGACGACACAACCTTGGATCATGAACAATATTAAAGTTCAACAATCACTAGATTGGCTTGGTAGACATCATGCTTAATATTGGCTCATGAAACATTTGGAGCTTAGCAAGCACTAGGTTTCCAAGTTTTAACTGACTACACATCATGTTCCATATAATTAGGAGACGGCTCATCCTTGGATAATGAGGGCACATCCTTGGACCATGAACAATCTTAAAGTTCAGCAATCATGCTTATGATTATCTAAGAGACATCACAACCTTGGCTCCTGAACAATTTGGAGTGTAGCCATCACTAGAATTGCAAGTTTTCATGTTTCAAAATAATTAGGAGACGCCACATCCTTGGATCATGAACAATCTTAAAGTTCAACAATCACTAGGGTGGCTTGGTAGACATCATGCTTGAGATTAACTAAGAGACGAACAATTTGGAGTGTAACTACACCTTTTGTTTCACTTGATCGTGAAAAAAATAAGAACAAATCTGTAGGGTGGCAGGTTTTGATGGATCCTTAAAAACAATGGCTCAGTAACAATATCTCCAATGTTTAATAAACTTAGTACAACCTCTCAGACCTTTGGGTTGTTATCATTTGTCCATCATGAAGTGGTTGTTAACTTTATTGCTATTTCATACCTTTTTCAAGTTCACCGAAACTGTGATTCCTCTCCAAACTTCACTATGATGTGCCCTCATGTTCCGTTGTCGTCGGCTCTGTTGATGTGCTGTTTGGTTTGAGTTACCACTTCCACTTTGAGTCACAGCTTCGTCTCCTTAGCAGTTTATGAGTTGAAACAAATTCTATTGTGAACTTCTCTTCAATCTGTGGACAAGCAAAGTAAGACACACTTTAATAAGGATTTTATCAAATTTCATCATGCTTGTGCAAGGTTTTAGAAACACTACAACATTGGCTTGTGAACAATCATTACATTGGAAACATTTTCAACAACGCTTGAGCCTCAAGGACAACTAAAAGGCAGCACATCATCCACTAATTACTACTATAACAGTTGGAGAAACAACGAGAAACAAAACAATACGACTTGTGACCAATTAAAGTTCAACAATCACTAGGTTGGCAACATGCTTGGCTCATGAAACATTTCGAGTTTAGCAAGCATTAGGTTTTCATGTTCTGATATAATTAAGAGACGCCACATCCTTGGATCATGATCAATCTTACAGTTCAACAATCACTACGGTGGCTTATGAAGAAGTAAGAGACAACGCAACCTTGGATCATAAACAATATTTAAAGTTCAACAATCACTAGGTTGGCTTGGTAGTGGCATGCTTATGAATAACTGAGAGACGTCACAACCTTAGCTCATGAATCAGTTGGTAGTTTAGCAATCACAAGGTATACAAGTTGATACAGACTTCATATCATTCTTCAAACTAATTAAGAGACAGCATAACTTTGGCTCATGAACAATTTGGGAGTTAAGCAATCACTATGTTTCCAAGTTTTAAGGGACAACACACTACGTTTCAATAATTTAAGATTGTTCATGATCCAAGGATGTGGCGTCTCCTAGCAAGCCTGGTTGGCTTGGTAGACATCATGCTTGAGATTAACTAAGAGACGTCACAACCTCGGCTCATGAACAATTTGGAGTGTAGCCATCACTAGAATTGCAAGTTTTCATGTTTCAAAATAATTAGGAGACGCCACATCCTTGGATCATGAACAATCACTAGGGTGGCTTGGTAGACATCATGCTTGAGATTAACTAAGAGACGAACAATTTGGAGTGTAACCATCACTAGAATTGCAAGTTTTTAGGGACTACACATTATGTTTCAAAATAATTAGGAGACGGCATGTCCTTGGATCATGACGACACAACCTTGGATCATGAACAATATTAAAGTTCAACAATCACTAGATTGGCTTGGTAGACATCATGCTTAATATTGGCTCATGAAACATTTGGAGCTTAGCAAGCACTAGGTTTCCAAGTTTTAACTGACTACACATCATGTTCCATATAATTAGGAGACGGCTCATCCTTGGATAATGAGGGCACATCCTTGGACCATGAACAATCTTAAAGTTCAGCAATCATGCTTATGATTATCTAAGAGACATCACAACCTTGGCTCCTGAACAATTTGGAGTGTAGCCATCACTAGAATTGCAAGTTTTCATGTTTCAAAATAATTAGGAGACGCCACATCCTTGGATCATGAACAATCTTAAAGTTCAACAATCACTAGGGTGGCTTGGTAGACATCATGCTTGAGATTAACTAAGAGACGAACAATTTGGAGTGTAACTACACCTTTTGTTTCACTTGATCGTGAAAAAAATAAGAACAAATCTGTAGGGTGGCAGGTTTTGATGGATCCTTAAAAACAATGGCTCAGTAACAATATCTCCAATGTTTAATAAACTTAGTACAACCTCTCAGACCTTTGGGTTGTTATCATTTGTCCATCATGAAGTGGTTGTTAACTTTATTGCTATTTCATACCTTTTTCAAGTTCACCGAAACTGTGATTCCTCTCCAAACTTCACTATGATGTGCCCTCATGTTCCGTTGTCGTCGGCTCTGTTGATGTGCTGTTTGGTTTGAGTTACCACTTCCACTTTGAGTCACAGCTTCGTCTCCTTAGCAGTTTATGAGTTGAAACAAATTCTATTGTGAACTTCTCTTCAATCTGTGGACAAGCAAAGTAAGACACACTTTAATAAGGATTTTATCAAATTTCATCATGCTTGTGCAAGGTTTTAGAAACACTACAACATTGGCTTGTGAACAATCATTACATTGGAAACATTTTCAACAACGCTTGAGCCTCAAGGACAACTAAAAGGCAGCACATCATCCACTAATTACTACTATAACAGTTGAACAAACATAAGTTCGGAGAAACAACGAGAAACAAAACAATACGACTTGTGACCAATTAAAGTTCAACAATCACTAGGTTGGCAACATGCTTGGCTCATGAAACATTTCGAGTTTAGCAAGCATTAGGTTTTCATGTTCTGATATAATTAAGAGACGCCACATCCTTGGATCATGATCAATCTTACAGTTCAACAATCACTACGGTGGCTTATGAAGAAGTAAGAGACAACGCAACCTTGGATCATAAACAATATTTAAAGTTCAACAATCACTAGGTTGGCTTGGTAGTGGCATGCTTATGAATAACTGAGAGACGTCACAACCTTAGCTCATGAATCAGTTGGTAGTTTAGCAATCACAAGGTATACAAGTTGATACAGACTTCATATCATTCTTCAAACTAATTAAGAGACAGCATAACTTTGGCTCATGAACAATTTGGGAGTTAAGCAATCACTATGTTTCCAAGTTTTAAGGGACAACACACTACGTTTCAATAATTTAAGATTGTTCATGATCCAAGGATGTGGCGTCTCCTAGCAAGCCTGGTTGGCTTGGTAGACATCATGCTTGAGATTAACTAAGAGACGTCACAACCTCGGCTCATGAACAATTTGGAGTGTAGCCATCACTAGAATTGCAAGTTTTCATGTTTCAAAATAATTAGGAGACGCCACATCCTTGGATCATGAACAATCACTAGGGTGGCTTGGTAGACATCATGCTTGAGATTAACTAAGAGACGAACAATTTGGAGTGTAACCATCACTAGAATTGCAAGTTTTTAGGGACTACACATTATGTTTCAAAATAATTAGGAGACGGCATGTCCTTGGATCATGACGACACAACCTTGGATCATGAACAATATTAAAGTTCAACAATCACTAGATTGGCTTGGTAGACATCATGCTTAATATTGGCTCATGAAACATTTGGAGCTTAGCAAGCACTAGGTTTCCAAGTTTTAACTGACTACACATCATGTTCCATATAATTAGGAGACGGCTCATCCTTGGATAATGAGGGCACATCCTTGGACCATGAACAATCTTAAAGTTCAGCAATCATGCTTATGATTATCTAAGAGACATCACAACCTTGGCTCCTGAACAATTTGGAGTGTAGCCATCACTAGAATTGCAAGTTTTCATGTTTCAAAATAATTAGGAGACGCCACATCCTTGGATCATGAACAATCTTAAAGTTCAACAATCACTAGGGTGGCTTGGTAGACATCATGCTTGAGATTAACTAAGAGACGAACAATTTGGAGTGTAACTACACCTTTTGTTTCACTTGATCGTGAAAAAAATAAGAACAAATCTGTAGGGTGGCAGGTTTTGATGGATCCTTAAAAACAATGGCTCAGTAACAATATCTCCAATGTTTAATAAACTTAGTACAACCTCTCAGACCTTTGGGTTGTTATCATTTGTCCATCATGAAGTGGTTGTTAACTTTATTGCTATTTCATACCTTTTTCAAGTTCACCGAAACTGTGATTCCTCTCCAAACTTCACTATGATGTGCCCTCATGTTCCGTTGTCGTCGGCTCTGTTGATGTGCTGTTTGGTTTGAGTTACCACTTCCACTTTGAGTCACAGCTTCGTCTCCTTAGCAGTTTATGAGTTGAAACAAATTCTATTGTGAACTTCTCTTCAATCTGTGGACAAGCAAAGTAAGACACACTTTAATAAGGATTTTATCAAATTTCATCATGCTTGTGCAAGGTTTTAGAAACACTACAACATTGGCTTGTGAACAATCATTACATTGGAAACATTTTCAACAACGCTTGAGCCTCAAGGACAACTAAAAGGCAGCACATCATCCACTAATTACTACTATAACAGTTGAACAAACATAAGTTCGGAGAAACAACGAGAAACAAAACAATACGACTTGTGACCAATTAAAGTTCAACAATCACTAGGTTGGCAACATGCTTGGCTCATGAAACATTTCGAGTTTAGCAAGCATTAGGTTTTCATGTTCTGATATAATTAAGAGACGCCACATCCTTGGATCATGATCAATCTTACAGTTCAACAATCACTACGGTGGCTTATGAAGAAGTAAGAGACAACGCAACCTTGGATCATAAACAATATTTAAAGTTCAACAATCACTAGGTTGGCTTGGTAGTGGCATGCTTATGAATAACTGAGAGACGTCACAACCTTAGCTCATGAATCAGTTGGTAGTTTAGCAATCACAAGGTATACAAGTTGATACAGACTTCATATCATTCTTCAAACTAATTAAGAGACAGCATAACTTTGGCTCATGAACAATTTGGGAGTTAAGCAATCACTATGTTTCCAAGTTTTAAGGGACAACACACTACGTTTCAATAATTTAAGATTGTTCATGATCCAAGGATGTGGCGTCTCCTAGCAAGCCTGGTTGGCTTGGTAGACATCATGCTTGAGATTAACTAAGAGACGTCACAACCTCGGCTCATGAACAATTTGGAGTGTAGCCATCACTAGAATTGCAAGTTTTCATGTTTCAAAATAATTAGGAGACGCCACATCCTTGGATCATGAACAATCACTAGGGTGGCTTGGTAGACATCATGCTTGAGATTAACTAAGAGACGAACAATTTGGAGTGTAACCATCACTAGAATTGCAAGTTTTTAGGGACTACACATTATGTTTCAAAATAATTAGGAGACGGCATGTCCTTGGATCATGACGACACAACCTTGGATCATGAACAATATTAAAGTTCAACAATCACTAGATTGGCTTGGTAGACATCATGCTTAATATTGGCTCATGAAACATTTGGAGCTTAGCAAGCACTAGGTTTCCAAGTTTTAACTGACTACACATCATGTTCCATATAATTAGGAGACGGCTCATCCTTGGATAATGAGGGCACATCCTTGGACCATGAACAATCTTAAAGTTCAGCAATCATGCTTATGATTATCTAAGAGACATCACAACCTTGGCTCCTGAACAATTTGGAGTGTAGCCATCACTAGAATTGCAAGTTTTCATGTTTCAAAATAATTAGGAGACGCCACATCCTTGGATCATGAACAATCTTAAAGTTCAACAATCACTAGGGTGGCTTGGTAGACATCATGCTTGAGATTAACTAAGAGACGAACAATTTGGAGTGTAACTACACCTTTTGTTTCACTTGATCGTGAAAAAAATAAGAACAAATCTGTAGGGTGGCAGGTTTTGATGGATCCTTAAAAACAATGGCTCAGTAACAATATCTCCAATGTTTAATAAACTTAGTACAACCTCTCAGACCTTTGGGTTGTTATCATTTGTCCATCATGAAGTGGTTGTTAACTTTATTGCTATTTCATACCTTTTTCAAGTTCACCGAAACTGTGATTCCTCTCCAAACTTCACTATGATGTGCCCTCATGTTCCGTTGTCGTCGGCTCTGTTGATGTGCTGTTTGGTTTGAGTTACCACTTCCACTTTGAGTCACAGCTTCGTCTCCTTAGCAGTTTATGAGTTGAAACAAATTCTATTGTGAACTTCTCTTCAATCTGTGGACAAGCAAAGTAAGACACACTTTAATAAGGATTTTATCAAATTTCATCATGCTTGTGCAAGGTTTTAGAAACACTACAACATTGGCTTGTGAACAATCATTACATTGGAAACATTTTCAACAACGCTTGAGCCTCAAGGACAACTAAAAGGCAGCACATCATCCACTAATTACTACTATAACAGTTGGAGAAACAACGAGAAACAAAACAATACGACTTGTGACCAATTAAAGTTCAACAATCACTAGGTTGGCAACATGCTTGGCTCATGAAACATTTCGAGTTTAGCAAGCATTAGGTTTTCATGTTCTGATATAATTAAGAGACGCCACATCCTTGGATCATGATCAATCTTACAGTTCAACAATCACTACGGTGGCTTATGAAGAAGTAAGAGACAACGCAACCTTGGATCATAAACAATATTTAAAGTTCAACAATCACTAGGTTGGCTTGGTAGTGGCATGCTTATGAATAACTGAGAGACGTCACAACCTTAGCTCATGAATCAGTTGGTAGTTTAGCAATCACAAGGTATACAAGTTGATACAGACTTCATATCATTCTTCAAACTAATTAAGAGACAGCATAACTTTGGCTCATGAACAATTTGGGAGTTAAGCAATCACTATGTTTCCAAGTTTTAAGGGACAACACACTACGTTTCAATAATTTAAGATTGTTCATGATCCAAGGATGTGGCGTCTCCTAGCAAGCCTGGTTGGCTTGGTAGACATCATGCTTGAGATTAACTAAGAGACGTCACAACCTCGGCTCATGAACAATTTGGAGTGTAGCCATCACTAGAATTGCAAGTTTTCATGTTTCAAAATAATTAGGAGACGCCACATCCTTGGATCATGAACAATCACTAGGGTGGCTTGGTAGACATCATGCTTGAGATTAACTAAGAGACGAACAATTTGGAGTGTAACCATCACTAGAATTGCAAGTTTTTAGGGACTACACATTATGTTTCAAAATAATTAGGAGACGGCATGTCCTTGGATCATGACGACACAACCTTGGATCATGAACAATATTAAAGTTCAACAATCACTAGATTGGCTTGGTAGACATCATGCTTAATATTGGCTCATGAAACATTTGGAGCTTAGCAAGCACTAGGTTTCCAAGTTTTAACTGACTACACATCATGTTCCATATAATTAGGAGACGGCTCATCCTTGGATAATGAGGGCACATCCTTGGACCATGAACAATCTTAAAGTTCAGCAATCATGCTTATGATTATCTAAGAGACATCACAACCTTGGCTCCTGAACAATTTGGAGTGTAGCCATCACTAGAATTGCAAGTTTTCATGTTTCAAAATAATTAGGAGACGCCACATCCTTGGATCATGAACAATCTTAAAGTTCAACAATCACTAGGGTGGCTTGGTAGACATCATGCTTGAGATTAACTAAGAGACGAACAATTTGGAGTGTAACTACACCTTTTGTTTCACTTGATCGTGAAAAAAATAAGAACAAATCTGTAGGGTGGCAGGTTTTGATGGATCCTTAAAAACAATGGCTCAGTAACAATATCTCCAATGTTTAATAAACTTAGTACAACCTCTCAGACCTTTGGGTTGTTATCATTTGTCCATCATGAAGTGGTTGTTAACTTTATTGCTATTTCATACCTTTTTCAAGTTCACCGAAACTGTGATTCCTCTCCAAACTTCACTATGATGTGCCCTCATGTTCCGTTGTCGTCGGCTCTGTTGATGTGCTGTTTGGTTTGAGTTACCACTTCCACTTTGAGTCACAGCTTCGTCTCCTTAGCAGTTTATGAGTTGAAACAAATTCTATTGTGAACTTCTCTTCAATCTGTGGACAAGCAAAGTAAGACACACTTTAATAAGGATTTTATCAAATTTCATCATGCTTGTGCAAGGTTTTAGAAACACTACAACATTGGCTTGTGAACAATCATTACATTGGAAACATTTTCAACAACGCTTGAGCCTCAAGGACAACTAAAAGGCAGCACATCATCCACTAATTACTACTATAACAGTTGAACAAACATAAGTTCGGAGAAACAACGAGAAACAAAACAATACGACTTGTGACCAATTAAAGTTCAACAATCACTAGGTTGGCAACATGCTTGGCTCATGAAACATTTTGAGTTTAGCAAGCATTAGGTTTTCATGTTCTGATATAATTAAGAGACGCCACATCCTTGGATCATGATCAATCTTACAGTTCAACAATCACTACGGTGGCTTATGAAGAAGTAAGAGACAACGCAACCTTGGATCATAAACAATATTTAAAGTTCAACAATCACTAGGTTGGCTTGGTAGTGGCATGCTTATGAATAACTGAGAGACGTCACAACCTTAGCTCATGAATCAGTTGGTAGTTTAGCAATCACAAGGTATACAAGTTGATACAGACTTCATATCATTCTTCAAACTAATTAAGAGACAGCATAACTTTGGCTCATGAACAATTTGGGAGTTAAGCAATCACTATGTTTCCAAGTTTTAAGGGACAACACACTACGTTTCAATAATTTAAGATTGTTCATGATCCAAGGATGTGGCGTCTCCTAGCAAGCCTGGTTGGCTTGGTAGACATCATGCTTGAGATTAACTAAGAGACGTCACAACCTCGGCTCATGAACAATTTGGAGTGTAGCCATCACTAGAATTGCAAGTTTTCATGTTTCAAAATAATTAGGAGACGCCACATCCTTGGATCATGAACAATCACTAGGGTGGCTTGGTAGACATCATGCTTGAGATTAACTAAGAGACGAACAATTTGGAGTGTAACCATCACTAGAATTGCAAGTTTTTAGGGACTACACATTATGTTTCAAAATAATTAGGAGACGGCATGTCCTTGGATCATGACGACACAACCTTGGATCATGAACAATATTAAAGTTCAACAATCACTAGATTGGCTTGGTAGACATCATGCTTAATATTGGCTCATGAAACATTTGGAGCTTAGCAAGCACTAGGTTTCCAAGTTTTAACTGACTACACATCATGTTCCATATAATTAGGAGACGGCTCATCCTTGGATAATGAGGGCACATCCTTGGACCATGAACAATCTTAAAGTTCAGCAATCATGCTTATGATTATCTAAGAGACATCACAACCTTGGCTCCTGAACAATTTGGAGTGTAGCCATCACTAGAATTGCAAGTTTTCATGTTTCAAAATAATTAGGAGACGCCACATCCTTGGATCATGAACAATCTTAAAGTTCAACAATCACTAGGGTGGCTTGGTAGACATCATGCTTGAGATTAACTAAGAGACGAACAATTTGGAGTGTAACTACACCTTTTGTTTCACTTGATCGTGAAAAAAATAAGAACAAATCTGTAGGGTGGCAGGTTTTGATGGATCCTTAAAAACAATGGCTCAGTAACAATATCTCCAATGTTTAATAAACTTAGTACAACCTCTCAGACCTTTGGGTTGTTATCATTTGTCCATCATGAAGTGGTTGTTAACTTTATTGCTATTTCATACCTTTTTCAAGTTCACCGAAACTGTGATTCCTCTCCAAACTTCACTATGATGTGCCCTCATGTTCCGTTGTCGTCGGCTCTGTTGATGTGCTGTTTGGTTTGAGTTACCACTTCCACTTTGAGTCACAGCTTCGTCTCCTTAGCAGTTTATGAGTTGAAACAAATTCTATTGTGAACTTCTCTTCAATCTGTGGACAAGCAAAGTAAGACACACTTTAATAAGGATTTTATCAAATTTCATCATGCTTGTGCAAGGTTTTAGAAACACTACAACATTGGCTTGTGAACAATCATTACATTGGAAACATTTTCAACAACGCTTGAGCCTCAAGGACAACTAAAAGGCAGCACATCATCCACTAATTACTACTATAACAGTTGAACAAACATAAGTTCGGAGAAACAACGAGAAACAAAACAATACGACTTGTGACCAATTAAAGTTCAACAATCACTAGGTTGGCAACATGCTTGGCTCATGAAACATTTCGAGTTTAGCAAGCATTAGGTTTTCATGTTCTGATATAATTAAGAGACGCCACATCCTTGGATCATGATCAATCTTACAGTTCAACAATCACTACGGTGGCTTATGAAGAAGTAAGAGACAACGCAACCTTGGATCATAAACAATATTTAAAGTTCAACAATCACTAGGTTGGCTTGGTAGTGGCATGCTTATGAATAACTGAGAGACGTCACAACCTTAGCTCATGAATCAGTTGGTAGTTTAGCAATCACAAGGTATACAAGTTGATACAGACTTCATATCATTCTTCAAACTAATTAAGAGACAGCATAACTTTGGCTCATGAACAATTTGGGAGTTAAGCAATCACTATGTTTCCAAGTTTTAAGGGACAACACACTACGTTTCAATAATTTAAGATTGTTCATGATCCAAGGATGTGGCGTCTCCTAGCAAGCCTGGTTGGCTTGGTAGACATCATGCTTGAGATTAACTAAGAGACGTCACAACCTCGGCTCATGAACAATTTGGAGTGTAGCCATCACTAGAATTGCAAGTTTTCATGTTTCAAAATAATTAGGAGACGCCACATCCTTGGATCATGAACAATCACTAGGGTGGCTTGGTAGACATCATGCTTGAGATTAACTAAGAGACGAACAATTTGGAGTGTAACCATCACTAGAATTGCAAGTTTTTAGGGACTACACATTATGTTTCAAAATAATTAGGAGACGGCATGTCCTTGGATCATGACGACACAACCTTGGATCATGAACAATATTAAAGTTCAACAATCACTAGATTGGCTTGGTAGACATCATGCTTAATATTGGCTCATGAAACATTTGGAGCTTAGCAAGCACTAGGTTTCCAAGTTTTAACTGACTACACATCATGTTCCATATAATTAGGAGACGGCTCATCCTTGGATAATGAGGGCACATCCTTGGACCATGAACAATCTTAAAGTTCAGCAATCATGCTTATGATTATCTAAGAGACATCACAACCTTGGCTCCTGAACAATTTGGAGTGTAGCCATCACTAGAATTGCAAGTTTTCATGTTTCAAAATAATTAGGAGACGCCACATCCTTGGATCATGAACAATCTTAAAGTTCAACAATCACTAGGGTGGCTTGGTAGACATCATGCTTGAGATTAACTAAGAGACGAACAATTTGGAGTGTAACTACACCTTTTGTTTCACTTGATCGTGAAAAAAATAAGAACAAATCTGTAGGGTGGCAGGTTTTGATGGATCCTTAAAAACAATGGCTCAGTAACAATATCTCCAATGTTTAATAAACTTAGTACAACCTCTCAGACCTTTGGGTTGTTATCATTTGTCCATCATGAAGTGGTTGTTAACTTTATTGCTATTTCATACCTTTTTCAAGTTCACCGAAACTGTGATTCCTCTCCAAACTTCACTATGATGTGCCCTCATGTTCCGTTGTCGTCGGCTCTGTTGATGTGCTGTTTGGTTTGAGTTACCACTTCCACTTTGAGTCACAGCTTCGTCTCCTTAGCAGTTTATGAGTTGAAACAAATTCTATTGTGAACTTCTCTTCAATCTGTGGACAAGCAAAGTAAGACACACTTTAATAAGGATTTTATCAAATTTCATCATGCTTGTGCAAGGTTTTAGAAACACTACAACATTGGCTTGTGAACAATCATTACATTGGAAACATTTTCAACAACGCTTGAGCCTCAAGGACAACTAAAAGGCAGCACATCATCCACTAATTACTACTATAACAGTTGGAGAAACAACGAGAAACAAAACAATACGACTTGTGACCAATTAAAGTTCAACAATCACTAGGTTGGCAACATGCTTGGCTCATGAAACATTTCGAGTTTAGCAAGCATTAGGTTTTCATGTTCTGATATAATTAAGAGACGCCACATCCTTGGATCATGATCAATCTTACAGTTCAACAATCACTACGGTGGCTTATGAAGAAGTAAGAGACAACGCAACCTTGGATCATAAACAATATTTAAAGTTCAACAATCACTAGGTTGGCTTGGTAGTGGCATGCTTATGAATAACTGAGAGACGTCACAACCTTAGCTCATGAATCAGTTGGTAGTTTAGCAATCACAAGGTATACAAGTTGATACAGACTTCATATCATTCTTCAAACTAATTAAGAGACAGCATAACTTTGGCTCATGAACAATTTGGGAGTTAAGCAATCACTATGTTTCCAAGTTTTAAGGGACAACACACTACGTTTCAATAATTTAAGATTGTTCATGATCCAAGGATGTGGCGTCTCCTAGCAAGCCTGGTTGGCTTGGTAGACATCATGCTTGAGATTAACTAAGAGACGTCACAACCTCGGCTCATGAACAATTTGGAGTGTAGCCATCACTAGAATTGCAAGTTTTCATGTTTCAAAATAATTAGGAGACGCCACATCCTTGGATCATGAACAATCACTAGGGTGGCTTGGTAGACATCATGCTTGAGATTAACTAAGAGACGAACAATTTGGAGTGTAACCATCACTAGAATTGCAAGTTTTTAGGGACTACACATTATGTTTCAAAATAATTAGGAGACGGCATGTCCTTGGATCATGACGACACAACCTTGGATCATGAACAATATTAAAGTTCAACAATCACTAGATTGGCTTGGTAGACATCATGCTTAATATTGGCTCATGAAACATTTGGAGCTTAGCAAGCACTAGGTTTCCAAGTTTTAACTGACTACACATCATGTTCCATATAATTAGGAGACGGCTCATCCTTGGATAATGAGGGCACATCCTTGGACCATGAACAATCTTAAAGTTCAGCAATCATGCTTATGATTATCTAAGAGACATCACAACCTTGGCTCCTGAACAATTTGGAGTGTAGCCATCACTAGAATTGCAAGTTTTCATGTTTCAAAATAATTAGGAGACGCCACATCCTTGGATCATGAACAATCACTAGGGTGGCTTGGTAGACATCATGCTTGAGATTAACTAAGAGACGAACAATTTGGAGTGTAACTACACCTTTTGTTTCACTTGATCGTGAAAAAAATAAGAACAAATCTGTAGGGTGGCAGGTTTTGATGGATCCTTAAAAACAATGGCTCAGTAACAATATCTCCAATGTTTAATAAACTTAGTACAACCTCTCAGACCTTTGGGTTGTTATCATTTGTCCATCATGAAGTGGTTGTTAACTTTATTGCTATTTCATACCTTTTTCAAGTTCACCGAAACTGTGATTCCTCTCCAAACTTCACTATGATGTGCCCTCATGTTCCGTTGTCGTCGGCTCTGTTGATGTGCTGTTTGGTTTGAGTTACCACTTCCACTTTGAGTCACAGCTTCGTCTCCTTAGCAGTTTATGAGTTGAAACAAATTCTATTGTGAACTTCTCTTCAATCTGTGGACAAGCAAAGTAAGACACACTTTAATAAGGATTTTATCAAATTTCATCATGCTTGTGCAAGGTTTTAGAAACACTACAACATTGGCTTGTGAACAATCATTACATTGGAAACATTTTCAACAACGCTTGAGCCTCAAGGACAACTAAAAGGCAGCACATCATCCACTAATTACTACTATAACAGTTGAACAAACATAAGTTCGGAGAAACAACGAGAAACAAAACAATACGACTTGTGACCAATTAAAGTTCAACAATCACTAGGTTGGCAACATGCTTGGCTCATGAAACATTTCGAGTTTAGCAAGCATTAGGTTTTCATGTTCTGATATAATTAAGAGACGCCACATCCTTGGATCATGATCAATCTTACAGTTCAACAATCACTACGGTGGCTTATGAAGAAGTAAGAGACAACGCAACCTTGGATCATAAACAATATTTAAAGTTCAACAATCACTAGGTTGGCTTGGTAGTGGCATGCTTATGAATAACTGAGAGACGTCACAACCTTAGCTCATGAATCAGTTGGTAGTTTAGCAATCACAAGGTATACAAGTTGATACAGACTTCATATCATTCTTCAAACTAATTAAGAGACAGCATAACTTTGGCTCATGAACAATTTGGGAGTTAAGCAATCACTATGTTTCCAAGTTTTAAGGGACAACACACTACGTTTCAATAATTTAAGATTGTTCATGATCCAAGGATGTGGCGTCTCCTAGCAAGCCTGGTTGGCTTGGTAGACATCATGCTTGAGATTAACTAAGAGACGTCACAACCTCGGCTCATGAACAATTTGGAGTGTAGCCATCACTAGAATTGCAAGTTTTCATGTTTCAAAATAATTAGGAGACGCCACATCCTTGGATCATGAACAATCACTAGGGTGGCTTGGTAGACATCATGCTTGAGATTAACTAAGAGACGAACAATTTGGAGTGTAACCATCACTAGAATTGCAAGTTTTTAGGGACTACACATTATGTTTCAAAATAATTAGGAGACGGCATGTCCTTGGATCATGACGACACAACCTTGGATCATGAACAATATTAAAGTTCAACAATCACTAGATTGGCTTGGTAGACATCATGCTTAATATTGGCTCATGAAACATTTGGAGCTTAGCAAGCACTAGGTTTCCAAGTTTTAACTGACTACACATCATGTTCCATATAATTAGGAGACGGCTCATCCTTGGATAATGAGGGCACATCCTTGGACCATGAACAATCTTAAAGTTCAGCAATCATGCTTATGATTATCTAAGAGACATCACAACCTTGGCTCCTGAACAATTTGGAGTGTAGCCATCACTAGAATTGCAAGTTTTCATGTTTCAAAATAATTAGGAGACGCCACATCCTTGGATCATGAACAATCACTAGGGTGGCTTGGTAGACATCATGCTTGAGATTAACTAAGAGACGAACAATTTGGAGTGTAACTACACCTTTTGTTTCACTTGATCGTGAAAAAAATAAGAACAAATCTGTAGGGTGGCAGGTTTTGATGGATCCTTAAAAACAATGGCTCAGTAACAATATCTCCAATGTTTAATAAACTTAGTACAACCTCTCAGACCTTTGGGTTGTTATCATTTGTCCATCATGAAGTGGTTGTTAACTTTATTGCTATTTCATACCTTTTTCAAGTTCACCGAAACTGTGATTCCTCTCCAAACTTCACTATGATGTGCCCTCATGTTCCGTTGTCGTCGGCTCTGTTGATGTGCTGTTTGGTTTGAGTTACCACTTCCACTTTGAGTCACAGCTTCGTCTCCTTAGCAGTTTATGAGTTGAAACAAATTCTATTGTGAACTTCTCTTCAATCTGTGGACAAGCAAAGTAAGACACACTTTAATAAGGATTTTATCAAATTTCATCATGCTTGTGCAAGGTTTTAGAAACACTACAACATTGGCTTGTGAACAATCATTACATTGGAAACATTTTCAACAACGCTTGAGCCTCAAGGACAACTAAAAGGCAGCACATCATCCACTAATTACTACTATAACAGTTGAACAAACATAAGTTCGGAGAAACAACGAGAAACAAAACAATACGACTTGTGACCAATTAAAGTTCAACAATCACTAGGTTGGCAACATGCTTGGCTCATGAAACATTTCGAGTTTAGCAAGCATTAGGTTTTCATGTTCTGATATAATTAAGAGACGCCACATCCTTGGATCATGATCAATCTTACAGTTCAACAATCACTACGGTGGCTTATGAAGAAGTAAGAGACAACGCAACCTTGGATCATAAACAATATTTAAAGTTCAACAATCACTAGGTTGGCTTGGTAGTGGCATGCTTATGAATAACTGAGAGACGTCACAACCTTAGCTCATGAATCAGTTGGTAGTTTAGCAATCACAAGGTATACAAGTTGATACAGACTTCATATCATTCTTCAAACTAATTAAGAGACAGCATAACTTTGGCTCATGAACAATTTGGGAGTTAAGCAATCACTATGTTTCCAAGTTTTAAGGGACAACACACTACGTTTCAATAATTTAAGATTGTTCATGATCCAAGGATGTGGCGTCTCCTAGCAAGCCTGGTTGGCTTGGTAGACATCATGCTTGAGATTAACTAAGAGACGTCACAACCTCGGCTCATGAACAATTTGGAGTGTAGCCATCACTAGAATTGCAAGTTTTCATGTTTCAAAATAATTAGGAGACGCCACATCCTTGGATCATGAACAACCACTAGGGTGGCTTGGTAGACATCATGCTTGAGATTAACTAAGAGACGAACAATTTGGAGTGTAACCATCACTAGAATTGCAAGTTTTTAGGGACTACACATTATGTTTCAAAATAATTAGGAGACGGCATGTCCTTGGATCATGACGACACAACCTTGGATCATGAACAATATTAAAGTTCAACAATCACTAGATTGGCTTGGTAGACATCATGCTTAATATTGGCTCATGAAACATTTGGAGCTTAGCAAGCACTAGGTTTCCAAGTTTTAACTGACTACACATCATGTTCCATATAATTAGGAGACGGCTCATCCTTGGATAATGAGGGCACATCCTTGGACCATGAACAATCTTAAAGTTCAGCAATCATGCTTATGATTATCTAAGAGACATCACAACCTTGGCTCCTGAACAATTTGGAGTGTAGCCATCACTAGAATTGCAAGTTTTCATGTTTCAAAATAATTAGGAGACGCCACATCCTTGGATCATGAACAATCACTAGGGTGGCTTGGTAGACATCATGCTTGAGATTAACTAAGAGACGAACAATTTGGAGTGTAACTACACCTTTTGTTTCACTTGATCGTGAAAAAAATAAGAACAAATCTGTAGGGTGGCAGGTTTTGATGGATCCTTAAAAACAATGGCTCAGTAACAATATCTCCAATGTTTAATAAACTTAGTACAACCTCTCAGACCTTTGGGTTGTTATCATTTGTCCATCATGAAGTGGTTGTTAACTTTATTGCTATTTCATACCTTTTTCAAGTTCACCGAAACTGTGATTCCTCTCCAAACTTCACTATGATGTGCCCTCATGTTCCGTTGTCGTCGGCTCTGTTGATGTGCTGTTTGGTTTGAGTTACCACTTCCACTTTGAGTCACAGCTTCGTCTCCTTAGCAGTTTATGAGTTGAAACAAATTCTATTGTGAACTTCTCTTCAATCTGTGGACAAGCAAAGTAAGACACACTTTAATAAGGATTTTATCAAATTTCATCATGCTTGTGCAAGGTTTTAGAAACACTACAACATTGGCTTGTGAACAATCATTACATTGGAAACATTTTCAACAACGCTTGAGCCTCAAGGACAACTAAAAGGCAGCACATCATCCACTAATTACTACTATAACAGTTGAACAAACATAAGTTCGGAGAAACAACGAGAAACAAAACAATACGACTTGTGACCAATTAAAGTTCAACAATCACTAGGTTGGCAACATGCTTGGCTCATGAAACATTTCGAGTTTAGCAAGCATTAGGTTTTCATGTTCTGATATAATTAAGAGACGCCACATCCTTGGATCATGATCAATCTTACAGTTCAACAATCACTACGGTGGCTTATGAAGAAGTAAGAGACAACGCAACCTTGGATCATAAACAATATTTAAAGTTCAACAATCACTAGGTTGGCTTGGTAGTGGCATGCTTATGAATAACTGAGAGACGTCACAACCTTAGCTCATGAATCAGTTGGTAGTTTAGCAATCACAAGGTATACAAGTTGATACAGACTTCATATCATTCTTCAAACTAATTAAGAGACAGCATAACTTTGGCTCATGAACAATTTGGGAGTTAAGCAATCACTATGTTTCCAAGTTTTAAGGGACAACACACTACGTTTCAATAATTTAAGATTGTTCATGATCCAAGGATGTGGCGTCTCCTAGCAAGCCTGGTTGGCTTGGTAGACATCATGCTTGAGATTAACTAAGAGACGTCACAACCTCGGCTCATGAACAATTTGGAGTGTAGCCATCACTAGAATTGCAAGTTTTCATGTTTCAAAATAATTAGGAGACGCCACATCCTTGGATCATGAACAATCACTAGGGTGGCTTGGTAGACATCATGCTTGAGATTAACTAAGAGACGAACAATTTGGAGTGTAACCATCACTAGAATTGCAAGTTTTTAGGGACTACACATTATGTTTCAAAATAATTAGGAGACGGCATGTCCTTGGATCATGACGACACAACCTTGGATCATGAACAATATTAAAGTTCAACAATCACTAGATTGGCTTGGTAGACATCATGCTTAATATTGGCTCATGAAACATTTGGAGCTTAGCAAGCACTAGGTTTCCAAGTTTTAACTGACTACACATCATGTTCCATATAATTAGGAGACGGCTCATCCTTGGATAATGAGGGCACATCCTTGGACCATGAACAATCTTAAAGTTCAGCAATCATGCTTATGATTATCTAAGAGACATCACAACCTTGGCTCCTGAACAATTTGGAGTGTAGCCATCACTAGAATTGCAAGTTTTCATGTTTCAAAATAATTAGGAGACGCCACATCCTTGGATCATGAACAATCTTAAAGTTCAACAATCACTAGGGTGGCTTGGTAGACATCATGCTTGAGATTAACTAAGAGACGAACAATTTGGAGTGTAACTACACCTTTTGTTTCACTTGATCGTGAAAAAAATAAGAACAAATCTGTAGGGTGGCAGGTTTTGATGGATCCTTAAAAACAATGGCTCAGTAACAATATCTCCAATGTTTAATAAACTTAGTACAACCTCTCAGACCTTTGGGTTGTTATCATTTGTCCATCATGAAGTGGTTGTTAACTTTATTGCTATTTCATACCTTTTTCAAGTTCACCGAAACTGTGATTCCTCTCCAAACTTCACTATGATGTGCCCTCATGTTCCGTTGTCGTCGGCTCTGTTGATGTGCTGTTTGGTTTGAGTTACCACTTCCACTTTGAGTCACAGCTTCGTCTCCTTAGCAGTTTATGAGTTGAAACAAATTCTATTGTGAACTTCTCTTCAATCTGTGGACAAGCAAAGTAAGACACACTTTAATAAGGATTTTATCAAATTTCATCATGCTTGTGCAAGGTTTTAGAAACACTACAACATTGGCTTGTGAACAATCATTACATTGGAAACATTTTCAACAACGCTTGAGCCTCAAGGACAACTAAAAGGCAGCACATCATCCACTAATTACTACTATAACAGTTGGAGAAACAACGAGAAACAAAACAATACGACTTGTGACCAATTAAAGTTCAACAATCACTAGGTTGGCAACATGCTTGGCTCATGAAACATTTCGAGTTTAGCAAGCATTAGGTTTTCATGTTCTGATATAATTAAGAGACGCCACATCCTTGGATCATGATCAATCTTACAGTTCAACAATCACTACGGTGGCTTATGAAGAAGTAAGAGACAACGCAACCTTGGATCATAAACAATATTTAAAGTTCAACAATCACTAGGTTGGCTTGGTAGTGGCATGCTTATGAATAACTGAGAGACGTCACAACCTTAGCTCATGAATCAGTTGGTAGTTTAGCAATCACAAGGTATACAAGTTGATACAGACTTCATATCATTCTTCAAACTAATTAAGAGACAGCATAACTTTGGCTCATGAACAATTTGGGAGTTAAGCAATCACTATGTTTCCAAGTTTTAAGGGACAACACACTACGTTTCAATAATTTAAGATTGTTCATGATCCAAGGATGTGGCGTCTCCTAGCAAGCCTGGTTGGCTTGGTAGACATCATGCTTGAGATTAACTAAGAGACGTCACAACCTCGGCTCATGAACAATTTGGAGTGTAGCCATCACTAGAATTGCAAGTTTTCATGTTTCAAAATAATTAGGAGACGCCACATCCTTGGATCATGAACAATCACTAGGGTGGCTTGGTAGACATCATGCTTGAGATTAACTAAGAGACGAACAATTTGGAGTGTAACCATCACTAGAATTGCAAGTTTTTAGGGACTACACATTATGTTTCAAAATAATTAGGAGACGGCATGTCCTTGGATCATGACGACACAACCTTGGATCATGAACAATATTAAAGTTCAACAATCACTAGATTGGCTTGGTAGACATCATGCTTAATATTGGCTCATGAAACATTTGGAGCTTAGCAAGCACTAGGTTTCCAAGTTTTAACTGACTACACATCATGTTCCATATAATTAGGAGACGGCTCATCCTTGGATAATGAGGGCACATCCTTGGACCATGAACAATCTTAAAGTTCAGCAATCATGCTTATGATTATCTAAGAGACATCACAACCTTGGCTCCTGAACAATTTGGAGTGTAGCCATCACTAGAATTGCAAGTTTTCATGTTTCAAAATAATTAGGAGACGCCACATCCTTGGATCATGAACAATCTTAAAGTTCAACAATCACTAGGGTGGCTTGGTAGACATCATGCTTGAGATTAACTAAGAGACGAACAATTTGGAGTGTAACTACACCTTTTGTTTCACTTGATCGTGAAAAAAATAAGAACAAATCTGTAGGGTGGCAGGTTTTGATGGATCCTTAAAAACAATGGCTCAGTAACAATATCTCCAATGTTTAATAAACTTAGTACAACCTCTCAGACCTTTGGGTTGTTATCATTTGTCCATCATGAAGTGGTTGTTAACTTTATTGCTATTTCATACCTTTTTCAAGTTCACCGAAACTGTGATTCCTCTCCAAACTTCACTATGATGTGCCCTCATGTTCCGTTGTCGTCGGCTCTGTTGATGTGCTGTTTGGTTTGAGTTACCACTTCCACTTTGAGTCACAGCTTCGTCTCCTTAGCAGTTTATGAGTTGAAACAAATTCTATTGTGAACTTCTCTTCAATCTGTGGACAAGCAAAGTAAGACACACTTTAATAAGGATTTTATCAAATTTCATCATGCTTGTGCAAGGTTTTAGAAACACTACAACATTGGCTTGTGAACAATCATTACATTGGAAACATTTTCAACAACGCTTGAGCCTCAAGGACAACTAAAAGGCAGCACATCATCCACTAATTACTACTATAACAGTTGAACAAACATAAGTTCGGAGAAACAACGAGAAACAAAACAATACGACTTGTGACCAATTAAAGTTCAACAATCACTAGGTTGGCAACATGCTTGGCTCATGAAACATTTCGAGTTTAGCAAGCATTAGGTTTTCATGTTCTGATATAATTAAGAGACGCCACATCCTTGGATCATGATCAATCTTACAGTTCAACAATCACTACGGTGGCTTATGAAGAAGTAAGAGACAACGCAACCTTGGATCATAAACAATATTTAAAGTTCAACAATCACTAGGTTGGCTTGGTAGTGGCATGCTTATGAATAACTGAGAGACGTCACAACCTTAGCTCATGAATCAGTTGGTAGTTTAGCAATCACAAGGTATACAAGTTGATACAGACTTCATATCATTCTTCAAACTAATTAAGAGACAGCATAACTTTGGCTCATGAACAATTTGGGAGTTAAGCAATCACTATGTTTCCAAGTTTTAAGGGACAACACACTACGTTTCAATAATTTAAGATTGTTCATGATCCAAGGATGTGGCGTCTCCTAGCAAGCCTGGTTGGCTTGGTAGACATCATGCTTGAGATTAACTAAGAGACGTCACAACCTCGGCTCATGAACAATTTGGAGTGTAGCCATCACTAGAATTGCAAGTTTTCATGTTTCAAAATAATTAGGAGACGCCACATCCTTGGATCATGAACAATCACTAGGGTGGCTTGGTAGACATCATGCTTGAGATTAACTAAGAGACGAACAATTTGGAGTGTAACCATCACTAGAATTGCAAGTTTTTAGGGACTACACATTATGTTTCAAAATAATTAGGAGACGGCATGTCCTTGGATCATGACGACACAACCTTGGATCATGAACAATATTAAAGTTCAACAATCACTAGATTGGCTTGGTAGACATCATGCTTAATATTGGCTCATGAAACATTTGGAGCTTAGCAAGCACTAGGTTTCCAAGTTTTAACTGACTACACATCATGTTCCATATAATTAGGAGACGGCTCATCCTTGGATAATGAGGGCACATCCTTGGACCATGAACAATCTTAAAGTTCAGCAATCATGCTTATGATTATCTAAGAGACATCACAACCTTGGCTCCTGAACAATTTGGAGTGTAGCCATCACTAGAATTGCAAGTTTTCATGTTTCAAAATAATTAGGAGACGCCACATCCTTGGATCATGAACAATCTTAAAGTTCAACAATCACTAGGGTGGCTTGGTAGACATCATGCTTGAGATTAACTAAGAGACGAACAATTTGGAGTGTAACTACACCTTTTGTTTCACTTGATCGTGAAAAAAATAAGAACAAATCTGTAGGGTGGCAGGTTTTGATGGATCCTTAAAAACAATGGCTCAGTAACAATATCTCCAATGTTTAATAAACTTAGTACAACCTCTCAGACCTTTGGGTTGTTATCATTTGTCCATCATGAAGTGGTTGTTAACTTTATTGCTATTTCATACCTTTTTCAAGTTCACCGAAACTGTGATTCCTCTCCAAACTTCACTATGATGTGCCCTCATGTTCCGTTGTCGTCGGCTCTGTTGATGTGCTGTTTGGTTTGAGTTACCACTTCCACTTTGAGTCACAGCTTCGTCTCCTTAGCAGTTTATGAGTTGAAACAAATTCTATTGTGAACTTCTCTTCAATCTGTGGACAAGCAAAGTAAGACACACTTTAATAAGGATTTTATCAAATTTCATCATGCTTGTGCAAGGTTTTAGAAACACTACAACATTGGCTTGTGAACAATCATTACATTGGAAACATTTTCAACAACGCTTGAGCCTCAAGGACAACTAAAAGGCAGCACATCATCCACTAATTACTACTATAACAGTTGAACAAACATAAGTTCGGAGAAACAACGAGAAACAAAACAATACGACTTGTGACCAATTAAAGTTCAACAATCACTAGGTTGGCAACATGCTTGGCTCATGAAACATTTCGAGTTTAGCAAGCATTAGGTTTTCATGTTCTGATATAATTAAGAGACGCCACATCCTTGGATCATGATCAATCTTACAGTTCAACAATCACTACGGTGGCTTATGAAGAAGTAAGAGACAACGCAACCTTGGATCATAAACAATATTTAAAGTTCAACAATCACTAGGTTGGCTTGGTAGTGGCATGCTTATGAATAACTGAGAGACGTCACAACCTTAGCTCATGAATCAGTTGGTAGTTTAGCAATCACAAGGTATACAAGTTGATACAGACTTCATATCATTCTTCAAACTAATTAAGAGACAGCATAACTTTGGCTCATGAACAATTTGGGAGTTAAGCAATCACTATGTTTCCAAGTTTTAAGGGACAACACACTACGTTTCAATAATTTAAGATTGTTCATGATCCAAGGATGTGGCGTCTCCTAGCAAGCCTGGTTGGCTTGGTAGACATCATGCTTGAGATTAACTAAGAGACGTCACAACCTCGGCTCATGAACAATTTGGAGTGTAGCCATCACTAGAATTGCAAGTTTTCATGTTTCAAAATAATTAGGAGACGCCACATCCTTGGATCATGAACAATCACTAGGGTGGCTTGGTAGACATCATGCTTGAGATTAACTAAGAGACGAACAATTTGGAGTGTAACCATCACTAGAATTGCAAGTTTTTAGGGACTACACATTATGTTTCAAAATAATTAGGAGACGGCATGTCCTTGGATCATGACGACACAACCTTGGATCATGAACAATATTAAAGTTCAACAATCACTAGATTGGCTTGGTAGACATCATGCTTAATATTGGCTCATGAAACATTTGGAGCTTAGCAAGCACTAGGTTTCCAAGTTTTAACTGACTACACATCATGTTCCATATAATTAGGAGACGGCTCATCCTTGGATAATGAGGGCACATCCTTGGACCATGAACAATCTTAAAGTTCAGCAATCATGCTTATGATTATCTAAGAGACATCACAACCTTGGCTCCTGAACAATTTGGAGTGTAGCCATCACTAGAATTGCAAGTTTTCATGTTTCAAAATAATTAGGAGACGCCACATCCTTGGATCATGAACAATCTTAAAGTTCAACAATCACTAGGGTGGCTTGGTAGACATCATGCTTGAGATTAACTAAGAGACGAACAATTTGGAGTGTAACTACACCTTTTGTTTCACTTGATCGTGAAAAAAATAAGAACAAATCTGTAGGGTGGCAGGTTTTGATGGATCCTTAAAAACAATGGCTCAGTAACAATATCTCCAATGTTTAATAAACTTAGTACAACCTCTCAGACCTTTGGGTTGTTATCATTTGTCCATCATGAAGTGGTTGTTAACTTTATTGCTATTTCATACCTTTTTCAAGTTCACCGAAACTGTGATTCCTCTCCAAACTTCACTATGATGTGCCCTCATGTTCCGTTGTCGTCGGCTCTGTTGATGTGCTGTTTGGTTTGAGTTACCACTTCCACTTTGAGTCACAGCTTCGTCTCCTTAGCAGTTTATGAGTTGAAACAAATTCTATTGTGAACTTCTCTTCAATCTGTGGACAAGCAAAGTAAGACACACTTTAATAAGGATTTTATCAAATTTCATCATGCTTGTGCAAGGTTTTAGAAACACTACAACATTGGCTTGTGAACAATCATTACATTGGAAACATTTTCAACAACGCTTGAGCCTCAAGGACAACTAAAAGGCAGCACATCATCCACTAATTACTACTATAACAGTTGAACAAACATAAGTTCGGAGAAACAACGAGAAACAAAACAATACGACTTGTGACCAATTAAAGTTCAACAATCACTAGGTTGGCAACATGCTTGGCTCATGAAACATTTCGAGTTTAGCAAGCATTAGGTTTTCATGTTCTGATATAATTAAGAGACGCCACATCCTTGGATCATGATCAATCTTACAGTTCAACAATCACTACGGTGGCTTATGAAGAAGTAAGAGACAACGCAACCTTGGATCATAAACAATATTTAAAGTTCAACAATCACTAGGTTGGCTTGGTAGTGGCATGCTTATGAATAACTGAGAGACGTCACAACCTTAGCTCATGAATCAGTTGGTAGTTTAGCAATCACAAGGTATACAAGTTGATACAGACTTCATATCATTCTTCAAACTAATTAAGAGACAGCATAACTTTGGCTCATGAACAATTTGGGAGTTAAGCAATCACTATGTTTCCAAGTTTTAAGGGACAACACACTACGTTTCAATAATTTAAGATTGTTCATGATCCAAGGATGTGGCGTCTCCTAGCAAGCCTGGTTGGCTTGGTAGACATCATGCTTGAGATTAACTAAGAGACGTCACAACCTCGGCTCATGAACAATTTGGAGTGTAGCCATCACTAGAATTGCAAGTTTTCATGTTTCAAAATAATTAGGAGACGCCACATCCTTGGATCATGAACAATCACTAGGGTGGCTTGGTAGACATCATGCTTGAGATTAACTAAGAGACGAACAATTTGGAGTGTAACCATCACTAGAATTGCAAGTTTTTAGGGACTACACATTATGTTTCAAAATAATTAGGAGACGGCATGTCCTTGGATCATGACGACACAACCTTGGATCATGAACAATATTAAAGTTCAACAATCACTAGATTGGCTTGGTAGACATCATGCTTAATATTGGCTCATGAAACATTTGGAGCTTAGCAAGCACTAGGTTTCCAAGTTTTAACTGACTACACATCATGTTCCATATAATTAGGAGACGGCTCATCCTTGGATAATGAGGGCACATCCTTGGACCATGAACAATCTTAAAGTTCAGCAATCATGCTTATGATTATCTAAGAGACATCACAACCTTGGCTCCTGAACAATTTGGAGTGTAGCCATCACTAGAATTGCAAGTTTTCATGTTTCAAAATAATTAGGAGACGCCACATCCTTGGATCATGAACAATCTTAAAGTTCAACAATCACTAGGGTGGCTTGGTAGACATCATGCTTGAGATTAACTAAGAGACGAACAATTTGGAGTGTAACTACACCTTTTGTTTCACTTGATCGTGAAAAAAATAAGAACAAATCTGTAGGGTGGCAGGTTTTGATGGATCCTTAAAAACAATGGCTCAGTAACAATATCTCCAATGTTTAATAAACTTAGTACAACCTCTCAGACCTTTGGGTTGTTATCATTTGTCCATCATGAAGTGGTTGTTAACTTTATTGCTATTTCATACCTTTTTCAAGTTCACCGAAACTGTGATTCCTCTCCAAACTTCACTATGATGTGCCCTCATGTTCCGTTGTCGTCGGCTCTGTTGATGTGCTGTTTGGTTTGAGTTACCACTTCCACTTTGAGTCACAGCTTCGTCTCCTTAGCAGTTTATGAGTTGAAACAAATTCTATTGTGAACTTCTCTTCAATCTGTGGACAAGCAAAGTAAGACACACTTTAATAAGGATTTTATCAAATTTCATCATGCTTGTGCAAGGTTTTAGAAACACTACAACATTGGCTTGTGAACAATCATTACATTGGAAACATTTTCAACAACGCTTGAGCCTCAAGGACAACCAAAAGGCAGCACATCATCCACTAATTACTACTATAACAGTTGAACAAACATAAGTTCGGAGAAACAACGAGAAACAAAACAATACGACTTGTGACCAATTAAAGTTCAACAATCACTAGGTTGGCAACATGCTTGGCTCATGAAACATTTCGAGTTTAGCAAGCATTAGGTTTTCATGTTCTGATATAATTAAGAGACGCCACATCCTTGGATCATGATCAATCTTACAGTTCAACAATCACTACGGTGGCTTATGAAGAAGTAAGAGACAACGCAACCTTGGATCATAAACAATATTTAAAGTTCAACAATCACTAGGTTGGCTTGGTAGTGGCATGCTTATGAATAACTGAGAGACGTCACAACCTTAGCTCATGAATCAGTTGGTAGTTTAGCAATCACAAGGTATACAAGTTGATACAGACTTCATATCATTCTTCAAACTAATTAAGAGACAGCATAACTTTGGCTCATGAACAATTTGGGAGTTAAGCAATCACTATGTTTCCAAGTTTTAAGGGACAACACACTACGTTTCAATAATTTAAGATTGTTCATGATCCAAGGATGTGGCGTCTCCTAGCAAGCCTGGTTGGCTTGGTAGACATCATGCTTGAGATTAACTAAGAGACGTCACAACCTCGGCTCATGAACAATTTGGAGTGTAGCCATCACTAGAATTGCAAGTTTTCATGTTTCAAAATAATTAGGAGACGCCACATCCTTGGATCATGAACAATCACTAGGGTGGCTTGGTAGACATCATGCTTGAGATTAACTAAGAGACGAACAATTTGGAGTGTAACCATCACTAGAATTGCAAGTTTTTAGGGACTACACATTATGTTTCAAAATAATTAGGAGACGGCATGTCCTTGGATCATGACGACACAACCTTGGATCATGAACAATATTAAAGTTCAACAATCACTAGATTGGCTTGGTAGACATCATGCTTAATATTGGCTCATGAAACATTTGGAGCTTAGCAAGCACTAGGTTTCCAAGTTTTAACTGACTACACATCATGTTCCATATAATTAGGAGACGGCTCATCCTTGGATAATGAGGGCACATCCTTGGACCATGAACAATCTTAAAGTTCAGCAATCATGCTTATGATTATCTAAGAGACATCACTACCTTGGCTCCTGAACAATTTGGAGTGTAGCCATCACTAGAATTGCAAGTTTTCATGTTTCAAAATAATTAGGAGACGCCACATCCTTGGATCATGAACAATCTTAAAGTTCAACAATCACTAGGGTGGCTTGGTAGACATCATGCTTGAGATTAACTAAGAGACGAACAATTTGGAGTGTAACTACACCTTTTGTTTCACTTGATCGTGAAAAAAATAAGAACAAATCTGTAGGGTGGCAGGTTTTGATGGATCCTTAAAAACAATGGCTCAGTAACAATATCTCCAATGTTTAATAAACTTAGTACAACCTCTCAGACCTTTGGGTTGTTATCATTTGTCCATCATGAAGTGGTTGTTAACTTTATTGCTATTTCATACCTTTTTCAAGTTCACCGAAACTGTGATTCCTCTCCAAACTTCACTATGATGTGCCCTCATGTTCCGTTGTCGTCGGCTCTGTTGATGTGCTGTTTGGTTTGAGTTACCACTTCCACTTTGAGTCACAGCTTCGTCTCCTTAGCAGTTTATGAGTTGAAACAAATTCTATTGTGAACTTCTCTTCAATCTGTGGACAAGCAAAGTAAGACACACTTTAATAAGGATTTTATCAAATTTCATCATGCTTGTGCAAGGTTTTAGAAACACTACAACATTGGCTTGTGAACAATCATTACATTGGAAACATTTTCAACAACGCTTGAGCCTCAAGGACAACTAAAAGGCAGCACATCATCCACTAATTACTACTATAACAGTTGAACAAACATAAGTTCGGAGAAACAACGAGAAACAAAACAATACGACTTGTGACCAATTAAAGTTCAACAATCACTAGGTTGGCAACATGCTTGGCTCATGAAACATTTCGAGTTTAGCAAGCATTAGGTTTTCATGTTCTGATATAATTAAGAGACGCCACATCCTTGGATCATGATCAATCTTACAGTTCAACAATCACTACGGTGGCTTATGAAGAAGTAAGAGACAACGCAACCTTGGATCATAAACAATATTTAAAGTTCAACAATCACTAGGTTGGCTTGGTAGTGGCATGCTTATGAATAACTGAGAGACGTCACAACCTTAGCTCATGAATCAGTTGGTAGTTTAGCAATCACAAGGTATACAAGTTGATACAGACTTCATATCATTCTTCAAACTAATTAAGAGACAGCATAACTTTGGCTCATGAACAATTTGGGAGTTAAGCAATCACTATGTTTCCAAGTTTTAAGGGACAACACACTACGTTTCAATAATTTAAGATTGTTCATGATCCAAGGATGTGGCGTCTCCTAGCAAGCCTGGTTGGCTTGGTAGACATCATGCTTGAGATTAACTAAGAGACGTCACAACCTCGGCTCATGAACAATTTGGAGTGTAGCCATCACTAGAATTGCAAGTTTTCATGTTTCAAAATAATTAGGAGACGCCACATCCTTGGATCATGAACAATCACTAGGGTGGCTTGGTAGACATCATGCTTGAGATTAACTAAGAGACGAACAATTTGGAGTGTAACCATCACTAGAATTGCAAGTTTTTAGGGACTACACATTATGTTTCAAAATAATTAGGAGACGGCATGTCCTTGGATCATGACGACACAACCTTGGATCATGAACAATATTAAAGTTCAACAATCACTAGGTTGGCTTTGTAGACATCATGCTTGGCTCATGAAACATTTCGAGTTTAGCAAGCATTAGGTTTTCATGTTCTGATATAATTAGGAGACGGCTCATCCTTGGATCATGAGGGCACATCCTTGGATCATGAACAATCTTAAAGTTCAGCAATCACTACATCATGCTTATGATTATCTAAGAGACATCACAACCTTGGCTCCTGAACAATTTGGAGTGTAGCCATCACTAGAATTGCAAGTTTTTGGGACTACACATAATGTTTCAAAATAATTAGGAGACGGCACATCCTTGGATCATGAACAACCTTAAAGTCCAACACTCACTATAATTGCAAGTTATTAGGGACTACAAATCATGCATCTTGTAGTTTCAACATTCACTAGGTTTGCAAGTTTATAGGGACTGGAAATCATGCTTAAGAACAATTAAAAGACGGCACAACGTTGGATTATGAAAAGTTTTAGAGTTCAACAATAACTAGGTTGTCTTGTTATTAACTTGTGAGTTCAACATTCACCAGGCTTGCTTCCAAATAATCTTAGATCATGATCAACTTGAAAGTTCATCAATCACTAGATACATGTATGCAAGCTTTTGGAGACTACACCTTTTGTTTCACTTGATCGTGAAAAAAATAAGAACAAATCTGTAGGGTGGCAGGTTTTGATGGATCCTTAAAAACAATGGCTCAGGAACAATATCTCCAATGTTTAATAAACTTAGTACAACCTCTCAGACCTTTGGGTTGTTATCATTTGTCCATCATGAAGTGGTTATTTCATACCTTTTTCAAGTTCACCAAAACTGTGATTCCTCTCCAAACTTCACTATGATGTGCCCTCATGTTCCGTTGTCGTCGGCTCTGTCCAGTGATGTGCTGTTTGGTTTGAGTTACCACTTCCACTTTGAGTCACAGCTTCGTCTCCTTAGCAGTTTATGAGTTGAAAAAAATTCCATTGTGAACTTCTCTTCAATCTGTGGACAAGCAAAGTAAGACACACTTTAATAAGGATTTTATCAAATTTCATCATGCTTGTGCAAGGTTTTAGAAACACTACAACATTGGCTTGTGAACAATCATTACATTGGAAACATTTTCAACAACACTTGAGCCTCAAGGACAACTAAAAGGCAGCACATCATCCACTAATTACTACTATAACAGTTGAACAAACATAAGTTCGGAGAAACAACGAGAAACAAAACAATACGACTTGTGACCAATTAAAGTTCAACAATCACTAGGTTGGCTTTGTAGACATCATGCTTGGCTCATGAAACATTTCGAGTTTAGCAAGCATTAGGTTTTCATGTTCTGATATAATTAAGAGACGACACATCCTTGTATCATGATCAATCTTAAAGTTCAACAATCACATCATGCTTATGAAGAAGTAAGAGACAACGCAACCTTGGATCATAAACAATATTTAAAGTTCAACAATCACTAGGTTGGCTTGGTAGTGGCATGCTTATGAATAACTGAGAGACGTCACAACCTTAGCTCATGAATCAGTTGGTAGTTTAGCAATCACAAGGTATACAAGTTGATACAGATTTCATATCATTCTTCAAACTAATTAAGAGACAGCATAACTTTGGCTCATGAACAATTTGGGAGTTAAGCAATCACTATGTTTCCACGTTTTAAGGGACAACACACTACGTTTCGATATTTCGATATAATTAGGAGACGCCACATCCTTGGATCATGAACAATCTTAAAGTTCAACAATCACTAGGTTGGCTTGGTAGACATCATGCTTGAGATTAACTAAGAGACGAACAATTTGGAGTGTAACCATCACTAGAATTGCTAGTTTTTAGGGACTACACATTATGTTTCAAAAGAATTAGGAGACGGCATGTCCTTGGATCATGACGACACAACCTTGGATCATGAACAATATTAAAGTTCAACAATCACTAGGTTGGCTTTGTAGACATCATGCTTGGCTCATGAAACATTTCGAGTTTAGCAAGCATTAGGTTTTCATGTTCTGATATAATTAGGAGACGGCTCATCCTTGGATCATGAGGGCACATCCTTGGATCATGAACAATCTTAAAGTTCAGCAATCACTACATCATGCTTATGATTATCTAAGAGACATCACAACCTTGGCTCCTGAACAATTTGGAGTGTAGCCATCACTAGAATTGCAAGTTTTTGGGACTACACATAATGTTTCAAAATAATTAGGAGACGGCACATCCTTGGATCATGAACAACCTTAAAGTCCAACACTCACTATAATTGCAAGTTATTAGGGACTACAAATCATGCATCTTGTAGTTTCAACATTCACTAGGTTTGCAAGTTTATAGGGACTGGAAATCATGCTTAAGAACAATTAAAAGACGGCACAACCTTGGATTATGAAAAGTTTTAGAGTTCAACAATAACTAGGTTGTCTTGTTATTAACTTGTGAGTTCAACATTCACCAGGCTTGCTTCCAAATAATCTTAGATCATGATCAACTTGAAAGTTCATCAATCACTAGATACATGTATGCAAGCTTTTGGAGACTACACCTTTTGTTTCACTTGATCGTGAAAAAAATAAGAACAAATCTGTAGGGTGGCAGGTTTTGATGGATCCTTAAAAACAATGGCTCAGGAACAATATCTCCAATGTTTAATAAACTTAGTACAACCTCTCAGACCTTTGGGTTGTTATCATTTGTCCATCATGAAGTGGTTATTTCATACCTTTTTCAAGTTCACCAAAACTGTGATTCCTCTCCAAACTTCACTATGATGTGCCCTCATGTTCCGTTGTCGTCGGCTCTGTCCAGTGATGTGCTGTTTGGTTTGAGTTACCACTTCCACTTTGAGTCACAGCTTCGTCTCCTTAGCAGTTTATGAGTTGAAAAAAATTCCATTGTGAACTTCTCTTCAATCTGTGGACAAGCAAAGTAAGACACACTTTAATAAGGATTTTATCAAATTTCATCATGCTTGTGCAAGGTTTTAGAAACACTACAACATTGGCTTGTGAACAATCATTACATTGGAAACATTTTCAACAACACTTGAGCCTCAAGGACAACTAAAAGGCAGCACATCATCCACTAATTACTACTATAACAGTTGAACAAACATAAGTTCGGAGAAACAACGAGAAACAAAACAATACGACTTGTGACCAATTAAAGTTCAACAATCACTAGGTTGGCTTTGTAGACATCATGCTTGGCTCATGAAACATTTCGAGTTTAGCAAGCATTAGGTTTTCATGTTCTGATATAATTAAGAGACGACACATCCTTGTATCATGATCAATCTTAAAGTTCAACAATCACATCATGCTTATGAAGAAGTAAGAGACAACGCAACCTTGGATCATAAACAATATTTAAAGTTCAACAATCACTAGGTTGGCTTGGTAGTGGCATGCTTATGAATAACTGAGAGACGTCACAACCTTAGCTCATGAATCAGTTGGTAGTTTAGCAATCACAAGGTATACAAGTTGATACAGATTTCATATCATTCTTCAAACTAATTAAGAGACAGCATAACTTTGGCTCATGAACAATTTGGGAGTTAAGCAATCACTATGTTTCCACGTTTTAAGGGACAACACACTACGTTTCGATATTTCGATATAATTAGGAGACGCCACATCCTTGGATCATGAACAATCTTAAAGTTCAACAATCACTAGGTTGGCTTGGTAGACATCATGCTTGAGATTAACTAAGAGACGAACAATTTGGAGTGTAACCATCACTAGAATTGCTAGTTTTTAGGGACTACACATTATGTTTCAAAAGAATTAGGAGACGGCATGTCCTTGGATCATGACGACACAACCTTGGATCATGAACAATATTAAAGTTCAACAATCACTAGGTTGGCTTTGTAGACATCATGCTTGGCTCATGAAACATTTCGAGTTTAGCAAGCATTAGGTTTTCATGTTCTGATATAATTAGGAGACGGCTCATCCTTGGATCATGAGGGCACATCCTTGGATCATGAACAATCTTAAAGTTCAGCAATCACTACATCATGCTTATGATTATCTAAGAGACATCACAACCTTGGCTCCTGAACAATTTGGAGTGTAGCCATCACTAGAATTGCAAGTTTTTGGGACTACACATAATGTTTCAAAATAATTAGGAGACGGCACATCCTTGGATCATGAACAACCTTAAAGTCCAACACTCACTATAATTGCAAGTTATTAGGGACTACAAATCATGCATCTTGTAGTTTCAACATTCACTAGGTTTGCAAGTTTATAGGGACTGGAAATCATGCTTAAGAACAATTAAAAGACGGCACAACCTTGGATTATGAAAAGTTTTAGAGTTCAACAATAACTAGGTTGTCTTGTTATTAACTTGTGAGTTCAACATTCACCAGGCTTGCTTCCAAATAATCTTAGATCATGATCAACTTGAAAGTTCATCAATCACTAGATACATGTATGCAAGCTTTTGGAGACTACACCTTTTGTTTCACTTGATCGTGAAAAAAATAAGAACAAATCTGTAGGGTGGCAGGTTTTGATGGATCCTTAAAAACAATGGCTCAGGAACAATATCTCCAATGTTTAATAAACTTAGTACAACCTCTCAGACCTTTGGGTTGTTATCATTTGTCCATCATGAAGTGGTTATTTCATACCTTTTTCAAGTTCACCAAAACTGTGATTCCTCTCCAAACTTCACTATGATGTGCCCTCATGTTCCGTTGTCGTCGGCTCTGTCCAGTGATGTGCTGTTTGGTTTGAGTTACCACTTCCACTTTGAGTCACAGCTTCGTCTCCTTAGCAGTTTATGAGTTGAAAAAAATTCCATTGTGAACTTCTCTTCAATCTGTGGACAAGCAAAGTAAGACACACTTTAATAAGGATTTTATCAAATTTCATCATGCTTGTGCAAGGTTTTAGAAACACTACAACATTGGCTTGTGAACAATCATTACATTGGAAACATTTTCAACAACACTTGAGCCTCAAGGACAACTAAAAGGCAGCACATCATCCACTAATTACTACTATAACAGTTGAACAAACATAAGTTCGGAGAAACAACGAGAAACAAAACAATACGACTTGTGACCAATTAAAGTTCAACAATCACTAGGTTGGCTTTGTAGACATCATGCTTGGCTCATGAAACATTTCGAGTTTAGCAAGCATTAGGTTTTCATGTTCTGATATAATTAAGAGACGACACATCCTTGTATCATGATCAATCTTAAAGTTCAACAATCACATCATGCTTATGAAGAAGTAAGAGACAACGCAACCTTGGATCATAAACAATATTTAAAGTTCAACAATCACTAGGTTGGCTTGGTAGTGGCATGCTTATGAATAACTGAGAGACGTCACAACCTTAGCTCATGAATCAGTTGGTAGTTTAGCAATCACAAGGTATACAAGTTGATACAGATTTCATATCATTCTTCAAACTAATTAAGAGACAGCATAACTTTGGCTCATGAACAATTTGGGAGTTAAGCAATCACTATGTTTCCACGTTTTAAGGGACAACACACTACGTTTCGATATTTCGATATAATTAGGAGACGCCACATCCTTGGATCATGAACAATCTTAAAGTTCAACAATCACTAGGTTGGCTTGGTAGACATCATGCTTGAGATTAACTAAGAGACGAACAATTTGGAGTGTAACCATCACTAGAATTGCTAGTTTTTAGGGACTACACATTATGTTTCAAAAGAATTAGGAGACGGCATGTCCTTGGATCATGACGACACAACCTTGGATCATGAACAATATTAAAGTTCAACAATCACTAGGTTGGCTTTGTAGACATCATGCTTGGCTCATGAAACATTTCGAGTTTAGCAAGCATTAGGTTTTCATGTTCTGATATAATTAGGAGACGGCTCATCCTTGGATCATGAGGGCACATCCTTGGATCATGAACAATCTTAAAGTTCAGCAATCACTACATCATGCTTATGATTATCTAAGAGACATCACAACCTTGGCTCATCACTAGAATTGCAAGTTTTTGGGACTACACATAATGTTTCAAAATAATTAGGAGACGGCACATCCTTGGATCATGAACAACCTTAAAGTCCAACACTCACTATAATTGCAAGTTATTAGGGACTACAAATCATGCATCTTGTAGTTTCAACATTCACTAGGTTTGCAAGTTTATAGGGACTGGAAATCATGCTTAAGAACAATTAAAAGACGGCACAACCTTGGATTATGAAAAGTTTTAGAGTTCAACAATAACTAGGTTGTCTTGTTATTAACTTGTGAGTTCAACATTCACCAGGCTTGCTTCCAAATAATCTTAGATCATGATCAACTTGAAAGTTCATCAATCACTAGATACATGTATGCAAGCTTTTGGAGACTACACCTTTTGTTTCACTTGATCGTGAAAAAAATAAGAACAAATCTGTAGGGTGGCAGGTTTTGATGGATCCTTAAAAACAATGGCTCAGGAACAATATCTCCAATGTTTAATAAACTTAGTACAACCTCTCAGACCTTTGGGTTGTTATCATTTGTCCATCATGAAGTGGTTATTTCATACCTTTTTCAAGTTCACCAAAACTGTGATTCCTCTCCAAACTTCACTATGATGTGCCCTCATGTTCCGTTGTCGTCGGCTCTGTCCAGTGATGTGCTGTTTGGTTTGAGTTACCACTTCCACTTTGAGTCACAGCTTCGTCTCCTTAGCAGTTTATGAGTTGAAAAAAATTCCATTGTGAACTTCTCTTCAATCTGTGGACAAGCAAAGTAAGACACACTTTAATAAGGATTTTATCAAATTTCATCATGCTTGTGCAAGGTTTTAGAAACACTACAACATTGGCTTGTGAACAATCATTACATTGGAAACATTTTCAACAACACTTGAGCCTCAAGGACAACTAAAAGGCAGCACATCATCCACTAATTACTACTATAACAGTTGAACAAACATAAGTTCGGAGAAACAACGAGAAACAAAACAATACGACTTGTGACCAATTAAAGTTCAACAATCACTAGGTTGGCTTTGTAGACATCATGCTTGGCTCATGAAACATTTCGAGTTTAGCAAGCATTAGGTTTTCATGTTCTGATATAATTAAGAGACGACACATCCTTGTATCATGATCAATCTTAAAGTTCAACAATCACATCATGCTTATGAAGAAGTAAGAGACAACGCAACCTTGGATCATAAACAATATTTAAAGTTCAACAATCACTAGGTTGGCTTGGTAGTGGCATGCTTATGAATAACTGAGAGACGTCACAACCTTAGCTCATGAATCAGTTGGTAGTTTAGCAATCACAAGGTATACAAGTTGATACAGATTTCATATCATTCTTCAAACTAATTAAGAGACAGCATAACTTTGGCTCATGAACAATTTGGGAGTTAAGCAATCACTATGTTTCCACGTTTTAAGGGACAACACACTACGTTTCGATATTTCGATATAATTAGGAGACGCCACATCCTTGGATCATGAACAATCTTAAAGTTCAACAATCACTAGGTTGGCTTGGTAGACATCATGCTTGAGATTAACTAAGAGACGAACAATTTGGAGTGTAACCATCACTAGAATTGCTAGTTTTTAGGGACTACACATTATGTTTCAAAAGAATTAGGAGACGGCATGTCCTTGGATCATGACGACACAACCTTGGATCATGAACAATATTAAAGTTCAACAATCACTAGGTTGGCTTTGTAGACATCATGCTTGGCTCATGAAACATTTCGAGTTTAGCAAGCATTAGGTTTTCATGTTCTGATATAATTAGGAGACGGCTCATCCTTGGATCATGAGGGCACATCCTTGGATCATGAACAATCTTAAAGTTCAGCAATCACTACATCATGCTTATGATTATCTAAGAGACATCACAACCTTGGCTCCTGAACAATTTGGAGTGTAGCCATCACTAGAATTGCAAGTTTTTGGGACTACACATAATGTTTCAAAATAATTAGGAGACGGCACATCCTTGGATCATGAACAACCTTAAAGTCCAACACTCACTATAATTGCAAGTTATTAGGGACTACAAATCATGCATCTTGTAGTTTCAACATTCACTAGGTTTGCAAGTTTATAGGGACTGGAAATCATGCTTAAGAACAATTAAAAGACGGCACAACCTTGGATTATGAAAAGTTTTAGAGTTCAACAATAACTAGGTTGTCTTGTTATTAACTTGTGAGTTCAACATTCACCAGGCTTGCTTCCAAATAATCTTAGATCATGATCAACTTGAAAGTTCATCAATCACTAGATACATGTATGCAAGCTTTTGGAGACTACACCTTTTGTTTCACTTGATCGTGAAAAAAATAAGAACAAATCTGTAGGGTGGCAGGTTTTGATGGATCCTTAAAAACAATGGCTCAGGAACAATATCTCCAATGTTTAATAAACTTAGTACAACCTCTCAGACCTTTGGGTTGTTATCATTTGTCCATCATGAAGTGGTTATTTCATACCTTTTTCAAGTTCACCAAAACTGTGATTCCTCTCCAAACTTCACTATGATGTGCCCTCATGTTCCGTTGTCGTCGGCTCTGTCCAGTGATGTGCTGTTTGGTTTGAGTTACCACTTCCACTTTGAGTCACAGCTTCGTCTCCTTAGCAGTTTATGAGTTGAAAAAAATTCCATTGTGAACTTCTCTTCAATCTGTGGACAAGCAAAGTAAGACACACTTTAATAAGGATTTTATCAAATTTCATCATGCTTGTGCAAGGTTTTAGAAACACTACAACATTGGCTTGTGAACAATCATTACATTGGAAACATTTTCAACAACACTTGAGCCTCAAGGACAACTAAAAGGCAGCACATCATCCACTAATTACTACTATAACAGTTGAACAAACATAAGTTCGGAGAAACAACGAGAAACAAAACAATACGACTTGTGACCAATTAAAGTTCAACAATCACTAGGTTGGCTTTGTAGACATCATGCTTGGCTCATGAAACATTTCGAGTTTAGCAAGCATTAGGTTTTCATGTTCTGATATAATTAAGAGACGACACATCCTTGTATCATGATCAATCTTAAAGTTCAACAATCACATCATGCTTATGAAGAAGTAAGAGACAACGCAACCTTGGATCATAAACAATATTTAAAGTTCAACAATCACTAGGTTGGCTTGGTAGTGGCATGCTTATGAATAACTGAGAGACGTCACAACCTTAGCTCATGAATCAGTTGGTAGTTTAGCAATCACAAGGTATACAAGTTGATACAGATTTCATATCATTCTTCAAACTAATTAAGAGACAGCATAACTTTGGCTCATGAACAATTTGGGAGTTAAGCAATCACTATGTTTCCACGTTTTAAGGGACAACACACTACGTTTCGATATTTCGATATAATTAGGAGACGCCACATCCTTGGATCATGAACAATCTTAAAGTTCAACAATCACTAGGTTGGCTTGGTAGACATCATGCTTGAGATTAACTAAGAGACGAACAATTTGGAGTGTAACCATCACTAGAATTGCTAGTTTTTAGGGACTACACATTATGTTTCAAAAGAATTAGGAGACGGCATGTCCTTGGATCATGACGACACAACCTTGGATCATGAACAATATTAAAGTTCAACAATCACTAGGTTGGCTTTGTAGACATCATGCTTGGCTCATGAAACATTTCGAGTTTAGCAAGCATTAGGTTTTCATGTTCTGATATAATTAGGAGACGGCTCATCCTTGGATCATGAGGGCACATCCTTGGATCATGAACAATCTTAAAGTTCAGCAATCACTACATCATGCTTATGATTATCTAAGAGACATCACAACCTTGGCTCATCACTAGAATTGCAAGTTTTTGGGACTACACATAATGTTTCAAAATAATTAGGAGACGGCACATCCTTGGATCATGAACAACCTTAAAGTCCAACACTCACTATAATTGCAAGTTATTAGGGACTACAAATCATGCATCTTGTAGTTTCAACATTCACTAGGTTTGCAAGTTTATAGGGACTGGAAATCATGCTTAAGAACAATTAAAAGACGGCACAACCTTGGATTATGAAAAGTTTTAGAGTTCAACAATAACTAGGTTGTCTTGTTATTAACTTGTGAGTTCAACATTCACCAGGCTTGCTTCCAAATAATCTTAGATCATGATCAACTTGAAAGTTCATCAATCACTAGATACATGTATGCAAGCTTTTGGAGACTACACCTTTTGTTTCACTTGATCGTGAAAAAAATAAGAACAAATCTGTAGGGTGGCAGGTTTTGATGGATCCTTAAAAACAATGGCTCAGGAACAATATCTCCAATGTTTAATAAACTTAGTACAACCTCTCAGACCTTTGGGTTGTTATCATTTGTCCATCATGAAGTGGTTATTTCATACCTTTTTCAAGTTCACCAAAACTGTGATTCCTCTCCAAACTTCACTATGATGTGCCCTCATGTTCCGTTGTCGTCGGCTCTGTCCAGTGATGTGCTGTTTGGTTTGAGTTACCACTTCCACTTTGAGTCACAGCTTCGTCTCCTTAGCAGTTTATGAGTTGAAAAAAATTCCATTGTGAACTTCTCTTCAATCTGTGGACAAGCAAAGTAAGACACACTTTAATAAGGATTTTATCAAATTTCATCATGCTTGTGCAAGGTTTTAGAAACACTACAACATTGGCTTGTGAACAATCATTACATTGGAAACATTTTCAACAACACTTGAGCCTCAAGGACAACTAAAAGGCAGCACATCATCCACTAATTACTACTATAACAGTTGAACAAACATAAGTTCGGAGAAACAACGAGAAACAAAACAATACGACTTGTGACCAATTAAAGTTCAACAATCACTAGGTTGGCTTTGTAGACATCATGCTTGGCTCATGAAACATTTCGAGTTTAGCAAGCATTAGGTTTTCATGTTCTGATATAATTAAGAGACGACACATCCTTGTATCATGATCAATCTTAAAGTTCAACAATCACATCATGCTTATGAAGAAGTAAGAGACAACGCAACCTTGGATCATAAACAATATTTAAAGTTCAACAATCACTAGGTTGGCTTGGTAGTGGCATGCTTATGAATAACTGAGAGACGTCACAACCTTAGCTCATGAATCAGTTGGTAGTTTAGCAATCACAAGGTATACAAGTTGATACAGATTTCATATCATTCTTCAAACTAATTAAGAGACAGCATAACTTTGGCTCATGAACAATTTGGGAGTTAAGCAATCACTATGTTTCCACGTTTTAAGGGACAACACACTACGTTTCGATATTTCGATATAATTAGGAGACGCCACATCCTTGGATCATGAACAATCTTAAAGTTCAACAATCACTAGGTTGGCTTGGTAGACATCATGCTTGAGATTAACTAAGAGACGAACAATTTGGAGTGTAACCATCACTAGAATTGCTAGTTTTTAGGGACTACACATTATGTTTCAAAAGAATTAGGAGACGGCATGTCCTTGGATCATGACGACACAACCTTGGATCATGAACAATATTAAAGTTCAACAATCACTAGGTTGGCTTTGTAGACATCATGCTTGGCTCATGAAACATTTCGAGTTTAGCAAGCATTAGGTTTTCATGTTCTGATATAATTAGGAGACGGCTCATCCTTGGATCATGAGGGCACATCCTTGGATCATGAACAATCTTAAAGTTCAGCAATCACTACATCATGCTTATGATTATCTAAGAGACATCACAACCTTGGCTCATCACTAGAATTGCAAGTTTTTGGGACTACACATAATGTTTCAAAATAATTAGGAGACGGCACATCCTTGGATCATGAACAACCTTAAAGTCCAACACTCACTATAATTGCAAGTTATTAGGGACTACAAATCATGCATCTTGTAGTTTCAACATTCACTAGGTTTGCAAGTTTATAGGGACTGGAAATCATGCTTAAGAACAATTAAAAGACGGCACAACCTTGGATTATGAAAAGTTTTAGAGTTCAACAATAATTAGGTTGTCTTGTTATTAACTTGTGAGTTCAACATTCACCAGGCTTGCTTCCAAATAATCTTAGATCATGATCAACTTGAAAGTTCATCAATCACTAGATACATGTATGCAAGCTTTTGGAGACTACACCTTTTGTTTCACTTGATCGTGAAAAAAATTAGAACAAATCTGTAGGGTGGCAGGTTTTGATGGATCCTTAAAAACAATGGCTCAGGAACAATATCTCCAATGTTTAATAAACTTAGTACAACCTCTCAGACCTTTGGGTTGTTATCATTTGTCCATCATGAAGTGGTTATTTCATACCTTTTTCAAGTTCACCAAAACTGTGATTCCTCTCCAAACTTCACTATGATGTGCCCTCATGTTCCGTTGTCGTCGGCTCTGTCCAGTGATGTGCTGTTTGGTTTGAGTTACCACTTCCACTTTGAGTCACAGCTTCGTCTCCTTAGCAGTTTATGAGTTGAAAAAAATTCCATTGTGAACTTCTCTTCAATCTGTGGACAAGCAAAGTAAGACACACTTTAATAAGGATTTTATCAAATTTCATCATGCTTGTGCAAGGTTTTAGAAACACTACAACATTGGCTTGTGAACAATCATTACATTGGAAACATTTTCAACAACACTTGAGCCTCAAGGACAACTAAAAGGCAGCACATCATCCACTAATTACTACTATAACAGTTGAACAAACATAAGTTCGGAGAAACAACGAGAAACAAAACAATACGACTTGTGACCAATTAAAGTTCAACAATCACTAGGTTGGCTTTGTAGACATCATGCTTGGCTCATGAAACATTTCGAGTTTAGCAAGCATTAGGTTTTCATGTTCTGATATAATTAAGAGACGACACATCCTTGTATCATGATCAATCTTAAAGTTCAACAATCACATCATGCTTATGAAGAAGTAAGAGACAACGCAACCTTGGATCATAAACAATATTTAAAGTTCAACAATCACTAGGTTGGCTTGGTAGTGGCATGCTTATGAATAACTGAGAGACGTCACAACCTTAGCTCATGAATCAGTTGGTAGTTTAGCAATCACAAGGTATACAAGTTGATACAGATTTCATATCATTCTTCAAACTAATTAAGAGACAGCATAACTTTGGCTCATGAACAATTTGGGAGTTAAGCAATCACTATGTTTCCACGTTTTAAGGGACAACACACTACGTTTCGATATTTCGATATAATTAGGAGACGCCACATCCTTGGATCATGAACAATCTTAAAGTTCAACAATCACTAGGTTGGCTTGGTAGACATCATGCTTGAGATTAACTAAGAGACGAACAATTTGGAGTGTAACCATCACTAGAATTGCTAGTTTTTAGGGACTACACATTATGTTTCAAAAGAATTAGGAGACGGCATGTCCTTGGATCATGACGACACAACCTTGGATCATGAACAATATTAAAGTTCAACAATCACTAGGTTGGCTTTGTAGACATCATGCTTGGCTCATGAAACATTTCGAGTTTAGCAAGCATTAGGTTTTCATGTTCTGATATAATTAGGAGACGGCTCATCCTTGGATCATGAGGGCACATCCTTGGATCATGAACAATCTTAAAGTTCAGCAATCACTACATCATGCTTATGATTATCTAAGAGACATCACAACCTTGGCTCCTGAACAATTTGGAGTGTAGCCATCACTAGAATTGCAAGTTTTTGGGACTACACATAATGTTTCAAAATAATTAGGAGACGGCACATCCTTGGATCATGAACAACCTTAAAGTCCAACACTCACTATAATTGCAAGTTATTAGGGACTACAAATCATGCATCTTGTAGTTTCAACATTCACTAGGTTTGCAAGTTTATAGGGACTGGAAATCATGCTTAAGAACAATTAAAAGACGGCACAACGTTGGATTATGAAAAGTTTTAGAGTTCAACAATAACTAGGTTGTCTTGTTATTAACTTGTGAGTTCAACATTCACCAGGCTTGCTTCCAAATAATCTTAGATCATGATCAACTTGAAAGTTCATCAATCACTAGATACATGTATGCAAGCTTTTGGAGACTACACCTTTTGTTTCACTTGATCGTGAAAAAAATAAGAACAAATCTGTAGGGTGGCAGGTTTTGATGGATCCTTAAAAACAATGGCTCAGGAACAATATCTCCAATGTTTAATAAACTTAGTACAACCTCTCAGACCTTTGGGTTGTTATCATTTGTCCATCATGAAGTGGTTATTTCATACCTTTTTCAAGTTCACCAAAACTGTGATTCCTCTCCAAACTTCACTATGATGTGCCCTCATGTTCCGTTGTCGTCGGCTCTGTCCAGTGATGTGCTGTTTGGTTTGAGTTACCACTTCCACTTTGAGTCACAGCTTCGTCTCCTTAGCAGTTTATGAGTTGAAAAAAATTCCATTGTGAACTTCTCTTCAATCTGTGGACAAGCAAAGTAAGACACACTTTAATAAGGATTTTATCAAATTTCATCATGCTTGTGCAAGGTTTTAGAAACACTACAACATTGGCTTGTGAACAATCATTACATTGGAAACATTTTCAACAACACTTGAGCCTCAAGGACAACTAAAAGGCAGCACATCATCCACTAATTACTACTATAACAGTTGAACAAACATAAGTTCGGAGAAACAACGAGAAACAAAACAATACGACTTGTGACCAATTAAAGTTCAACAATCACTAGGTTGGCTTTGTAGACATCATGCTTGGCTCATGAAACATTTCGAGTTTAGCAAGCATTAGGTTTTCATGTTCTGATATAATTAAGAGACGACACATCCTTGTATCATGATCAATCTTAAAGTTCAACAATCACATCATGCTTATGAAGAAGTAAGAGACAACGCAACCTTGGATCATAAACAATATTTAAAGTTCAACAATCACTAGGTTGGCTTGGTAGTGGCATGCTTATGAATAACTGAGAGACGTCACAACCTTAGCTCATGAATCAGTTGGTAGTTTAGCAATCACAAGGTATACAAGTTGATACAGATTTCATATCATTCTTCAAACTAATTAAGAGACAGCATAACTTTGGCTCATGAACAATTTGGGAGTTAAGCAATCACTATGTTTCCACGTTTTAAGGGACAACACACTACGTTTCGATATTTCGATATAATTAGGAGACGCCACATCCTTGGATCATGAACAATCTTAAAGTTCAACAATCACTAGGTTGGCTTGGTAGACATCATGCTTGAGATTAACTAAGAGACGAACAATTTGGAGTGTAACCATCACTAGAATTGCTAGTTTTTAGGGACTACACATTATGTTTCAAAAGAATTAGGAGACGGCATGTCCTTGGATCATGACGACACAACCTTGGATCATGAACAATATTAAAGTTCAACAATCACTAGGTTGGCTTTGTAGACATCATGCTTGGCTCATGAAACATTTCGAGTTTAGCAAGCATTAGGTTTTCATGTTCTGATATAATTAGGAGACGGCTCATCCTTGGATCATGAGGGCACATCCTTGGATCATGAACAATCTTAAAGTTCAGCAATCACTACATCATGCTTATGATTATCTAAGAGACATCACAACCTTGGCTCCTGAACAATTTGGAGTGTAGCCATCACTAGAATTGCAAGTTTTTGGGACTACACATAATGTTTCAAAATAATTAGGAGACGGCACATCCTTGGATCATGAACAACCTTAAAGTCCAACACTCACTATAATTGCAAGTTATTAGGGACTACAAATCATGCATCTTGTAGTTTCAACATTCACTAGGTTTGCAAGTTTATAGGGACTGGAAATCATGCTTAAGAACAATTAAAAGACGGCACAACCTTGGATTATGAAAAGTTTTAGAGTTCAACAATAACTAGGTTGTCTTGTTATTAACTTGTGAGTTCAACATTCACCAGGCTTGCTTCCAAATAATCTTAGATCATGATCAACTTGAAAGTTCATCAATCACTAGATACATGTATGCAAGCTTTTGGAGACTACACCTTTTGTTTCACTTGATCGTGAAAAAAATAAGAACAAATCTGTAGGGTGGCAGGTTTTGATGGATCCTTAAAAACAATGGCTCAGGAACAATATCTCCAATGTTTAATAAACTTAGTACAACCTCTCAGACCTTTGGGTTGTTATCATTTGTCCATCATGAAGTGGTTATTTCATACCTTTTTCAAGTTCACCAAAACTGTGATTCCTCTCCAAACTTCACTATGATGTGCCCTCATGTTCCGTTGTCGTCGGCTCTGTCCAGTGATGTGCTGTTTGGTTTGAGTTACCACTTCCACTTTGAGTCACAGCTTCGTCTCCTTAGCAGTTTATGAGTTGAAAAAAATTCCATTGTGAACTTCTCTTCAATCTGTGGACAAGCAAAGTAAGACACACTTTAATAAGGATTTTATCAAATTTCATCATGCTTGTGCAAGGTTTTAGAAACACTACAACATTGGCTTGTGAACAATCATTACATTGGAAACATTTTCAACAACACTTGAGCCTCAAGGACAACTAAAAGGCAGCACATCATCCACTAATTACTACTATAACAGTTGAACAAACATAAGTTCGGAGAAACAACGAGAAACAAAACAATACGACTTGTGACCAATTAAAGTTCAACAATCACTAGGTTGGCTTTGTAGACATCATGCTTGGCTCATGAAACATTTCGAGTTTAGCAAGCATTAGGTTTTCATGTTCTGATATAATTAAGAGACGACACATCCTTGTATCATGATCAATCTTAAAGTTCAACAATCACATCATGCTTATGAAGAAGTAAGAGACAACGCAACCTTGGATCATAAACAATATTTAAAGTTCAACAATCACTAGGTTGGCTTGGTAGTGGCATGCTTATGAATAACTGAGAGACGTCACAACCTTAGCTCATGAATCAGTTGGTAGTTTAGCAATCACAAGGTATACAAGTTGATACAGATTTCATATCATTCTTCAAACTAATTAAGAGACAGCATAACTTTGGCTCATGAACAATTTGGGAGTTAAGCAATCACTATGTTTCCACGTTTTAAGGGACAACACACTACGTTTCGATATTTCGATATAATTAGGAGACGCCACATCCTTGGATCATGAACAATCTTAAAGTTCAACAATCACTAGGTTGGCTTGGTAGACATCATGCTTGAGATTAACTAAGAGACGAACAATTTGGAGTGTAACCATCACTAGAATTGCTAGTTTTTAGGGACTACACATTATGTTTCAAAAGAATTAGGAGACGGCATGTCCTTGGATCATGACGACACAACCTTGGATCATGAACAATATTAAAGTTCAACAATCACTAGGTTGGCTTTGTAGACATCATGCTTGGCTCATGAAACATTTCGAGTTTAGCAAGCATTAGGTTTTCATGTTCTGATATAATTAGGAGACGGCTCATCCTTGGATCATGAGGGCACATCCTTGGATCATGAACAATCTTAAAGTTCAGCAATCACTACATCATGCTTATGATTATCTAAGAGACATCACAACCTTGGCTCCTGAACAATTTGGAGTGTAGCCATCACTAGAATTGCAAGTTTTTGGGACTACACATAATGTTTCAAAATAATTAGGAGACGGCACATCCTTGGATCATGAACAACCTTAAAGTCCAACACTCACTATAATTGCAAGTTATTAGGGACTACAAATCATGCATCTTGTAGTTTCAACATTCACTAGGTTTGCAAGTTTATAGGGACTGGAAATCATGCTTAAGAACAATTAAAAGACGGCACAACGTTGGATTATGAAAAGTTTTAGAGTTCAACAATAACTAGGTTGTCTTGTTATTAACTTGTGAGTTCAACATTCACCAGGCTTGCTTCCAAATAATCTTAGATCATGATCAACTTGAAAGTTCATCAATCACTAGATACATGTATGCAAGCTTTTGGAGACTACACCTTTTGTTTCACTTGATCGTGAAAAAAATAAGAACAAATCTGTAGGGTGGCAGGTTTTGATGGATCCTTAAAAACAATGGCTCAGGAACAATATCTCCAATGTTTAATAAACTTAGTACAACCTCTCAGACCTTTGGGTTGTTATCATTTGTCCATCATGAAGTGGTTATTTCATACCTTTTTCAAGTTCACCAAAACTGTGATTCCTCTCCAAACTTCACTATGATGTGCCCTCATGTTCCGTTGTCGTCGGCTCTGTCCAGTGATGTGCTGTTTGGTTTGAGTTACCACTTCCACTTTGAGTCACAGCTTCGTCTCCTTAGCAGTTTATGAGTTGAAAAAAATTCCATTGTGAACTTCTCTTCAATCTGTGGACAAGCAAAGTAAGACACACTTTAATAAGGATTTTATCAAATTTCATCATGCTTGTGCAAGGTTTTAGAAACACTACAACATTGGCTTGTGAACAATCATTACATTGGAAACATTTTCAACAACACTTGAGCCTCAAGGACAACTAAAAGGCAGCACATCATCCACTAATTACTACTATAACAGTTGAACAAACATAAGTTCGGAGAAACAACGAGAAACAAAACAATACGACTTGTGACCAATTAAAGTTCAACAATCACTAGGTTGGCTTTGTAGACATCATGCTTGGCTCATGAAACATTTCGAGTTTAGCAAGCATTAGGTTTTCATGTTCTGATATAATTAAGAGACGACACATCCTTGTATCATGATCAATCTTAAAGTTCAACAATCACATCATGCTTATGAAGAAGTAAGAGACAACGCAACCTTGGATCATAAACAATATTTAAAGTTCAACAATCACTAGGTTGGCTTGGTAGTGGCATGCTTATGAATAACTGAGAGACGTCACAACCTTAGCTCATGAATCAGTTGGTAGTTTAGCAATCACAAGGTATACAAGTTGATACAGATTTCATATCATTCTTCAAACTAATTAAGAGACAGCATAACTTTGGCTCATGAACAATTTGGGAGTTAAGCAATCACTATGTTTCCACGTTTTAAGGGACAACACACTACGTTTCGATATTTCGATATAATTAGGAGACGCCACATCCTTGGATCATGAACAATCTTAAAGTTCAACAATCACTAGGTTGGCTTGGTAGACATCATGCTTGAGATTAACTAAGAGACGAACAATTTGGAGTGTAACCATCACTAGAATTGCTAGTTTTTAGGGACTACACATTATGTTTCAAAAGAATTAGGAGACGGCATGTCCTTGGATCATGACGACACAACCTTGGATCATGAACAATATTAAAGTTCAACAATCACTAGGTTGGCTTTGTAGACATCATGCTTGGCTCATGAAACATTTCGAGTTTAGCAAGCATTAGGTTTTCATGTTCTGATATAATTAGGAGACGGCTCATCCTTGGATCATGAGGGCACATCCTTGGATCATGAACAATCTTAAAGTTCAGCAATCACTACATCATGCTTATGATTATCTAAGAGACATCACAACCTTGGCTCCTGAACAATTTGGAGTGTAGCCATCACTAGAATTGCAAGTTTTTGGGACTACACATAATGTTTCAAAATAATTAGGAGACGGCACATCCTTGGATCATGAACAACCTTAAAGTCCAACACTCACTATAATTGCAAGTTATTAGGGACTACAAATCATGCATCTTGTAGTTTCAACATTCACTAGGTTTGCAAGTTTATAGGGACTGGAAATCATGCTTAAGAACAATTAAAAGACGGCACAACCTTGGATTATGAAAAGTTTTAGAGTTCAACAATAACTAGGTTGTCTTGTTATTAACTTGTGAGTTCAACATTCACCAGGCTTGCTTCCAAATAATCTTAGATCATGATCAACTTGAAAGTTCATCAATCACTAGATACATGTATGCAAGCTTTTGGAGACTACACCTTTTGTTTCACTTGATCGTGAAAAAAATAAGAACAAATCTGTAGGGTGGCAGGTTTTGATGGATCCTTAAAAACAATGGCTCAGGAACAATATCTCCAATGTTTAATAAACTTAGTACAACCTCTCAGACCTTTGGGTTGTTATCATTTGTCCATCATGAAGTGGTTATTTCATACCTTTTTCAAGTTCACCAAAACTGTGATTCCTCTCCAAACTTCACTATGATGTGCCCTCATGTTCCGTTGTCGTCGGCTCTGTCCAGTGATGTGCTGTTTGGTTTGAGTTACCACTTCCACTTTGAGTCACAGCTTCGTCTCCTTAGCAGTTTATGAGTTGAAAAAAATTCCATTGTGAACTTCTCTTCAATCTGTGGACAAGCAAAGTAAGACACACTTTAATAAGGATTTTATCAAATTTCATCATGCTTGTGCAAGGTTTTAGAAACACTACAACATTGGCTTGTGAACAATCATTACATTGGAAACATTTTCAACAACACTTGAGCCTCAAGGACAACTAAAAGGCAGCACATCATCCACTAATTACTACTATAACAGTTGAACAAACATAAGTTCGGAGAAACAACGAGAAACAAAACAATACGACTTGTGACCAATTAAAGTTCAACAATCACTAGGTTGGCTTTGTAGACATCATGCTTGGCTCATGAAACATTTCGAGTTTAGCAAGCATTAGGTTTTCATGTTCTGATATAATTAAGAGACGACACATCCTTGTATCATGATCAATCTTAAAGTTCAACAATCACATCATGCTTATGAAGAAGTAAGAGACAACGCAACCTTGGATCATAAACAATATTTAAAGTTCAACAATCACTAGGTTGGCTTGGTAGTGGCATGCTTATGAATAACTGAGAGACGTCACAACCTTAGCTCATGAATCAGTTGGTAGTTTAGCAATCACAAGGTATACAAGTTGATACAGATTTCATATCATTCTTCAAACTAATTAAGAGACAGCATAACTTTGGCTCATGAACAATTTGGGAGTTAAGCAATCACTATGTTTCCACGTTTTAAGGGACAACACACTACGTTTCGATATTTCGATATAATTAGGAGACGCCACATCCTTGGATCATGAACAATCTTAAAGTTCAACAATCACTAGGTTGGCTTGGTAGACATCATGCTTGAGATTAACTAAGAGACGAACAATTTGGAGTGTAACCATCACTAGAATTGCTAGTTTTTAGGGACTACACATTATGTTTCAAAAGAATTAGGAGACGGCATGTCCTTGGATCATGACGACACAACCTTGGATCATGAACAATATTAAAGTTCAACAATCACTAGGTTGGCTTTGTAGACATCATGCTTGGCTCATGAAACATTTCGAGTTTAGCAAGCATTAGGTTTTCATGTTCTGATATAATTAGGAGACGGCTCATCCTTGGATCATGAGGGCACATCCTTGGATCATGAACAATCTTAAAGTTCAGCAATCACTACATCATGCTTATGATTATCTAAGAGACATCACAACCTTGGCTCCTGAACAATTTGGAGTGTAGCCATCACTAGAATTGCAAGTTTTTGGGACTACACATAATGTTTCAAAATAATTAGGAGACGGCACATCCTTGGATCATGAACAACCTTAAAGTCCAACACTCACTATAATTGCAAGTTATTAGGGACTACAAATCATGCATCTTGTAGTTTCAACATTCACTAGGTTTGCAAGTTTATAGGGACTGGAAATCATGCTTAAGAACAATTAAAAGACGGCACAACCTTGGATTATGAAAAGTTTTAGAGTTCAACAATAACTAGGTTGTCTTGTTATTAACTTGTGAGTTCAACATTCACCAGGCTTGCTTCCAAATAATCTTAGATCATGATCAACTTGAAAGTTCATCAATCACTAGATACATGTATGCAAGCTTTTGGAGACTACACCTTTTGTTTCACTTGATCGTGAAAAAAATAAGAACAAATCTGTAGGGTGGCAGGTTTTGATGGATCCTTAAAAACAATGGCTCAGGAACAATATCTCCAATGTTTAATAAACTTAGTACAACCTCTCAGACCTTTGGGTTGTTATCATTTGTCCATCATGAAGTGGTTATTTCATACCTTTTTCAAGTTCACCAAAACTGTGATTCCTCTCCAAACTTCACTATGATGTGCCCTCATGTTCCGTTGTCGTCGGCTCTGTCCAGTGATGTGCTGTTTGGTTTGAGTTACCACTTCCACTTTGAGTCACAGCTTCGTCTCCTTAGCAGTTTATGAGTTGAAAAAAATTCCATTGTGAACTTCTCTTCAATCTGTGGACAAGCAAAGTAAGACACACTTTAATAAGGATTTTATCAAATTTCATCATGCTTGTGCAAGGTTTTAGAAACACTACAACATTGGCTTGTGAACAATCATTACATTGGAAACATTTTCAACAACACTTGAGCCTCAAGGACAACTAAAAGGCAGCACATCATCCACTAATTACTACTATAACAGTTGAACAAACATAAGTTCGGAGAAACAACGAGAAACAAAACAATACGACTTGTGACCAATTAAAGTTCAACAATCACTAGGTTGGCTTTGTAGACATCATGCTTGGCTCATGAAACATTTCGAGTTTAGCAAGCATTAGGTTTTCATGTTCTGATATAATTAAGAGACGACACATCCTTGTATCATGATCAATCTTAAAGTTCAACAATCACATCATGCTTATGAAGAAGTAAGAGACAACGCAACCTTGGATCATAAACAATATTTAAAGTTCAACAATCACTAGGTTGGCTTGGTAGTGGCATGCTTATGAATAACTGAGAGACGTCACAACCTTAGCTCATGAATCAGTTGGTAGTTTAGCAATCACAAGGTATACAAGTTGATACAGATTTCATATCATTCTTCAAACTAATTAAGAGACAGCATAACTTTGGCTCATGAACAATTTGGGAGTTAAGCAATCACTATGTTTCCACGTTTTAAGGGACAACACACTACGTTTCGATATTTCGATATAATTAGGAGACGCCACATCCTTGGATCATGAACAATCTTAAAGTTCAACAATCACTAGGTTGGCTTGGTAGACATCATGCTTGAGATTAACTAAGAGACGAACAATTTGGAGTGTAACCATCACTAGAATTGCTAGTTTTTAGGGACTACACATTATGTTTCAAAAGAATTAGGAGACGGCATGTCCTTGGATCATGACGACACAACCTTGGATCATGAACAATATTAAAGTTCAACAATCACTAGGTTGGCTTTGTAGACATCATGCTTGGCTCATGAAACATTTCGAGTTTAGCAAGCATTAGGTTTTCATGTTCTGATATAATTAGGAGACGGCTCATCCTTGGATCATGAGGGCACATCCTTGGATCATGAACAATCTTAAAGTTCAGCAATCACTACATCATGCTTATGATTATCTAAGAGACATCACAACCTTGGCTCATCACTAGAATTGCAAGTTTTTGGGACTACACATAATGTTTCAAAATAATTAGGAGACGGCACATCCTTGGATCATGAACAACCTTAAAGTCCAACACTCACTATAATTGCAAGTTATTAGGGACTACAAATCATGCATCTTGTAGTTTCAACATTCACTAGGTTTGCAAGTTTATAGGGACTGGAAATCATGCTTAAGAACAATTAAAAGACGGCACAACCTTGGATTATGAAAAGTTTTAGAGTTCAACAATAACTAGGTTGTCTTGTTATTAACTTGTGAGTTCAACATTCACCAGGCTTGCTTCCAAATAATCTTAGATCATGATCAACTTGAAAGTTCATCAATCACTAGATACATGTATGCAAGCTTTTGGAGACTACACCTTTTGTTTCACTTGATCGTGAAAAAAATAAGAACAAATCTGTAGGGTGGCAGGTTTTGATGGATCCTTAAAAACAATGGCTCAGGAACAATATCTCCAATGTTTAATAAACTTAGTACAACCTCTCAGACCTTTGGGTTGTTATCATTTGTCCATCATGAAGTGGTTATTTCATACCTTTTTCAAGTTCACCAAAACTGTGATTCCTCTCCAAACTTCACTATGATGTGCCCTCATGTTCCGTTGTCGTCGGCTCTGTCCAGTGATGTGCTGTTTGGTTTGAGTTACCACTTCCACTTTGAGTCACAGCTTCGTCTCCTTAGCAGTTTATGAGTTGAAAAAAATTCCATTGTGAACTTCTCTTCAATCTGTGGACAAGCAAAGTAAGACACACTTTAATAAGGATTTTATCAAATTTCATCATGCTTGTGCAAGGTTTTAGAAACACTACAACATTGGCTTGTGAACAATCATTACATTGGAAACATTTTCAACAACACTTGAGCCTCAAGGACAACTAAAAGGCAGCACATCATCCACTAATTACTACTATAACAGTTGAACAAACATAAGTTCGGAGAAACAACGAGAAACAAAACAATACGACTTGTGACCAATTAAAGTTCAACAATCACTAGGTTGGCTTTGTAGACATCATGCTTGGCTCATGAAACATTTCGAGTTTAGCAAGCATTAGGTTTTCATGTTCTGATATAATTAAGAGACGACACATCCTTGTATCATGATCAATCTTAAAGTTCAACAATCACATCATGCTTATGAAGAAGTAAGAGACAACGCAACCTTGGATCATAAACAATATTTAAAGTTCAACAATCACTAGGTTGGCTTGGTAGTGGCATGCTTATGAATAACTGAGAGACGTCACAACCTTAGCTCATGAATCAGTTGGTAGTTTAGCAATCACAAGGTATACAAGTTGATACAGATTTCATATCATTCTTCAAACTAATTAAGAGACAGCATAACTTTGGCTCATGAACAATTTGGGAGTTAAGCAATCACTATGTTTCCACGTTTTAAGGGACAACACACTACGTTTCGATATTTCGATATAATTAGGAGACGCCACATCCTTGGATCATGAACAATCTTAAAGTTCAACAATCACTAGGTTGGCTTGGTAGACATCATGCTTGAGATTAACTAAGAGACGAACAATTTGGAGTGTAACCATCACTAGAATTGCTAGTTTTTAGGGACTACACATTATGTTTCAAAAGAATTAGGAGACGGCATGTCCTTGGATCATGACGACACAACCTTGGATCATGAACAATATTAAAGTTCAACAATCACTAGGTTGGCTTTGTAGACATCATGCTTGGCTCATGAAACATTTCGAGTTTAGCAAGCATTAGGTTTTCATGTTCTGATATAATTAGGAGGCGGCTCATCCTTGGATCATGAGGGCACATCCTTGGATCATGAACAATCTTAAAGTTCAGCAATCACTACATCATGCTTATGATTATCTAAGAGACATCACAACCTTGGCTCATCACTAGAATTGCAAGTTTTTGGGACTACACATAATGTTTCAAAATAATTAGGAGACGGCACATCCTTGGATCATGAACAACCTTAAAGTCCAACACTCACTATAATTGCAAGTTATTAGGGACTACAAATCATGCATCTTGTAGTTTCAACATTCACTAGGTTTGCAAGTTTATAGGGACTGGAAATCATGCTTAAGAACAATTAAAAGACGGCACAACCTTGGATTATGAAAAGTTTTAGAGTTCAACAATAACTAGGTTGTCTTGTTATTAACTTGTGAGTTCAACATTCACCAGGCTTGCTTCCAAATAATCTTAGATCATGATCAACTTGAAAGTTCATCAATCACTAGATACATGTATGCAAGCTTTTGGAGACTACACCTTTTGTTTCACTTGATCGTGAAAAAAATAAGAACAAATCTGTAGGGTGGCAGGTTTTGATGGATCCTTAAAAACAATGGCTCAGGAACAATATCTCCAATGTTTAATAAACTTAGTACAACCTCTCAGACCTTTGGGTTGTTATCATTTGTCCATCATGAAGTGGTTATTTCATACCTTTTTCAAGTTCACCAAAACTGTGATTCCTCTCCAAACTTCACTATGATGTGCCCTCATGTTCCGTTGTCGTCAGCTCTGTCCAGTGATGTGCTGTTTGGTTTGAGTTACCACTTCCACTTTGAGTCACAGCTTCGTCTCCTTAGCAGTTTATGAGTTGAAAAAAATTCCATTGTGAACTTCTCTTCAATCTGTGGACAAGCAAAGTAAGACACACTTTAATAAGGATTTTATCAAATTTCATCATGCTTGTGCAAGGTTTTAGAAACACTACAACATTGGCTTGTGAACAATCATTACATTGGAAACATTTTCAACAACACTTGAGCCTCAAGGACAACTAAAAGGCAGCACATCATCCACTAATTACTACTATAACAGTTGAACAAACATAAGTTCGGAGAAACAACGAGAAACAAAACAATACGACTTGTGACCAATTAAAGTTCAACAATCACTAGGTTGGCTTTGTAGACATCATGCTTGGCTCATGAAACATTTCGAGTTTAGCAAGCATTAGGTTTTCATGTTCTGATATAATTAAGAGACGACACATCCTTGTATCATGATCAATCTTAAAGTTCAACAATCACATCATGCTTATGAAGAAGTAAGAGACAACGCAACCTTGGATCATAAACAATATTTAAAGTTCAACAATCACTAGGTTGGCTTGGTAGTGGCATGCTCATGAATCAGTTGGTAGTTTAGCAATCACAAGGTATAAAAGTTGATACAGATTTCATATCATTCTTCAAACTAATTAAGAGACAGCATAACTTTGGCTCATGAACAATTTGGGAGTTAAGCAATCACTATGTTTCCACGTTTTAAGGGACAACACACTACGTTTCGATATTTCGATATAATTAGGAGACGCCACATCCTTGGATCATGAACAATCTTAAAGTTCAACAATCACTAGGTTGGCTTGGTAGACATCATGCTTGAGATTAACTAAGAGACGAACAATTTGGAGTGTAACCATCACTAGAATTGCTAGTTTTTAGGGACTACACATTATGTTTCAAAAGAATTAGGAGACGGCATGTCCTTGGATCATGACGACACAACCTTGGATCATGAACAATATTAAAGTTCAACAATCACTAGGTTGGCTTTGTAGACATCATGCTTGGCTCATGAAACATTTCGAGTTTAGCAAGCATTAGGTTTTCATGTTCTGATATAATTAGGAGACGGCTCATCCTTGGATCATGAGGGCACATCCTTGGATCATGAACAATCTTAAAGTTCAGCAATCACTACATCATGCTTATGATTATCTAAGAGGCATCACAACCTTGGCTCCTGAACAATTTGGAGTGTAGCCATCACTAGAATTGCAAGTTTTTAGGGACTACAAATCTTGTAGTTTCAACATTCACTAGGTTTGCAAGTTTTTAGGGACTGGAAATCATGCTTAAGAAAAATTAAAAGACGGCACAACCTTGGATTCTGAAAAGTTTTTGAGTTCAACAATAACTAGGTTGTCTTGTTATTAACTTGTGAGTTCAACATTCACCAGGCTTGCTAGTTTGAGGGACTATACATAATGCTTCCAAATAATAAAGATATGGCACAATCTTAGATCATGATCAACTTGATCATCAATCACTAGATATGCAAGCTTTTGGAGACTACACCTTTTGTTTCACTTGATCATGAAACAAATAACAAACAATCTGTAGGGTGGCAGGTTTTGATGGATCCTTAAAAACATTGGCTCAGGAACAATATCTCCAATGTTTAATAAACTTAATACAAAACATTTTACACCCAGTACACCCAGTACGACCTCTCAGACCTTTGGGTTGTTATCATTTGTCCATCATGAAGTGGTTACTAACTTTATTGCTATTTCATACCTTTTTCATGTTCACCAAAACTGTGATTCCTCTCCAAACTTCACTATGATGTGCCCTCATGTTCCGTTGTCGTCGGCTCTGTTGATGTCACCATCGTCTATGGTAGTAGCAGCAAAACCTTTCCTCGTCAAAACCATCAAGACAATCCTCAAGACAATCCACTTTGAGTCACAGCTTCAGCTCCTTAGCAGTTTATGAGTTGAAAAACATTCCATTGTGAACTTCTCTTCAATCTGTGGACAAGCAAAGTAAGACACACTTTAATAAGGATTGTATCAAATTTCATCATGCTTGTGCAAGGTTTTAGAAACACTACAACATTGGCTTGTGAACAATCATTAGATTGGAAACATTTTCAACAACGCTTGAGCCTCAAGGACAACTAAAAGGCAGCACATCATCCACTAATTACTACTATAACAGTTGGAGAAACAACGAGAAACAAAACAATACGACTTGTGACGGCTCATCCTTAGATCATGAACGATCTTAAAGTTCAACAATCACTAGGTTGGCTTTGTAGACATCATGCTTGGCTCATGAAACATTTCGAGTTTAGCAAGCATTAGGTTTTCATGTTCTGATATAATTAAGAGACGACACATCCTTGGATCATGATCAATCTTACAGTTCAACAATCACTACGGTGGCTTGGTAGACATCATGCTTTTATGAAGTAAGAGACAACACAACCTTGGATCATAAACAATATTAAAGTTCAACAATCACTAGGTTGGCTTGGTAGTGGCATGCTTATGAATAACTGAGAGACGTCACAACCTTAGCTCATGAATCAGTTGGTAGTTTAGCAATCACAAGGTATACAAGTTGACACAGACTTCATATCATTCTTCAAACTAATTAAGAGACAGCATAACTTTGGCTCATGAACAATTTGGGAGTTAGGCAATCACTATGTTTCCAAGTTTTAAGGGACAACACACTACGTTTCAATATAATTAGGAGACGCCACATCCTTGGATCATGAACAATCTTAAAGTTCAACAATCACTAGGTTGGCTTGGTAGACATCATGCTTGAGATTAACTAAGAGACGTCACAACCTCGGCTCATGAACAATTTGGAGTGTAGCCATCACTAGAATTGCAAGTTTTTAGGGACTACAAATCTTGTAGTTTCAACATTCACTAGGTTTGCAAGTTTTTAGGGACTGGAAATCATGCTTAAGAAAAATTAAAAGACGGCACAACCTTGGATTCTGAAAAGTTTTTGAGTTCAACAATAACTAGGTTGTCTTGTTATTAACTTGTGAGTTCAACATTCACCAGGCTTGCTAGTTTGAGGGACTATACATAATGCTTCCAAATAATAAAGATATGGCACAATCTTAGATCATGATCAACTTGATCATCAATCACTAGATATGCAAGCTTTTGGAGACTACACCTTTTGTTTCACTTGATCATGAAACAAATAACAAACAATCTGTAGGGTGGCAGGTTTTGATGGATCCTTAAAAACATTGGCTCAGGAACAATATCTCCAATGTTTAATAAACTTAATACAAAACATTTTACACCCAGTACACCCAGTACGACCTCTCAGACCTTTGGGTTGTTATCATTTGTCCATCATGAAGTGGTTACTAACTTTATTGCTATTTCATACCTTTTTCATGTTCACCAAAACTGTGATTCCTCTCCAAACTTCACTATGATGTGCCCTCATGTTCCGTTGTCGTCGGCTCTGTTGATGTCACCATCGTCTATGGTAGTAGCAGCAAAACCTTTCCTCGTCAAAACCATCAAGACAATCCTCAAGACAATCCACTTTGAGTCACAGCTTCAGCTCCTTAGCAGTTTATGAGTTGAAAAACATTCCATTGTGAACTTCTCTTCAATCTGTGGACAAGCAAAGTAAGACACACTTTAATAAGGATTGTATCAAATTTCATCATGCTTGTGCAAGGTTTCAGAAACACTACAACATTGGCTTGTGAACAATCATTAGATTGGAAACATTTTCAACAACGCTTGAGCCTCAAGGACAACTAAAAGGCAGCACATCATCCACTAATTACTACTATAACAGTTGGAGAAACAACGAGAAACAAAACAATACGACTTGTGACGGCTCATCCTTAGATCATGAACGATCTTAAAGTTCAACAATCACTAGGTTGGCTTTGTAGACATCATGCTTGGCTCATGAAACATTTCGAGTTTAGCAAGCATTAGGTTTTCATGTTCTGATATAATTAAGAGACGACACATCCTTGGATCATGATCAATCTTACAGTTCAACAATCACTACGGTGGCTTGGTAGACATCATGCTTTTATGAAGTAAGAGACAACACAACCTTGGATCATAAACAATATTAAAGTTCAACAATCACTAGGTTGGCTTGGTAGTGGCATGCTTATGAATAACTGAGAGACGTCACAACCTTAGCTCATGAATCAGTTGGTAGTTTAGCAATCACAAGGTATACAAGTTGACACAGACTTCATATCATTCTTCAAACTAATTAAGAGACAGCATAACTTTGGCTCATGAACAATTTGGGAGTTAGGCAATCACTATGTTTCCAAGTTTTAAGGGACAACACACTACGTTTCAATATAATTAGGAGACGCCACATCCTTGGATCATGAACAATCTTAAAGTTCAACAATCACTAGGTTGGCTTGGTAGACATCATGCTTGAGATTAACTAAGAGACGTCACAACCTCGGCTCATGAACAATTTGGAGTGTAGCCATCACTAGAATTGCAAGTTTTTAGGGACTACAAATCTTGTAGTTTCAACATTCACTAGGTTTGCAAGTTTTTAGGGACTGGAAATCATGCTTAAGAAAAATTAAAAGACGGCACAACCTTGGATTCTGAAAAGTTTTTGAGTTCAACAATAACTAGGTTGTCTTGTTATTAACTTGTGAGTTCAAGATATGCAAGCTTTTGGAGACTACACCTTTTGTTTCACTTGATCATGAAACAAATAACAAACAATCTGTAGGGTGGCAGGTTTTGATGGATCCTTAAAAACATTGGCTCAGGAACAATATCTCCAATGTTTAATAAACTTAATACAAAACATTTTACACCCAGTACACCCAGTACGACCTCTCAGACCTTTGGGTTGTTATCATTTGTCCATCATGAAGTGGTTACTAACTTTATTGCTATTTCATACCTTTTTCATGTTCACCAAAACTGTGATTCCTCTCCAAACTTCACTATGATGTGCCCTCATGTTCCGTTGTCGTCGGCTCTGTTGATGTCACCATCGTCTATGGTAGTAGCAGCAAAACCTTTCCTCGTCAAAACCATCAAGACAATCCTCAAGACAATCCACTTTGAGTCACAGCTTCAGCTCCTTAGCAGTTTATGAGTTGAAAAACATTCCATTGTGAACTTCTCTTCAATCTGTGGACAAGCAAAGTAAGACACACTTTAATAAGGATTGTATCAAATTTCATCATGCTTGTGCAAGGTTTTAGAAACACTACAACATTGGCTTGTGAACAATCATTAGATTGGAAACATTTTCAACAACGCTTGAGCCTCAAGGACAACTAAAAGGCAGCACATCATCCACTAATTACTACTATAACAGTTGGAGAAACAACGAGAAACAAAACAATACGACTTGTGACGGCTCATCCTTAGATCATGAACGATCTTAAAGTTCAACAATCACTAGGTTGGCTTTGTAGACATCATGCTTGGCTCATGAAACATTTCGAGTTTAGCAAGCATTAGGTTTTCATGTTCTGATATAATTAAGAGACGACACATCCTTGGATCATGATCAATCTTACAGTTCAACAATCACTACGGTGGCTTGGTAGACATCATGCTTTTATGAAGTAAGAGACAACACAACCTTGGATCATAAACAATATTAAAGTTCAACAATCACTAGGTTGGCTTGGTAGTGGCATGCTTATGAATAACTGAGAGACGTCACAACCTTAGCTCATGAATCAGTTGGTAGTTTAGCAATCACAAGGTATACAAGTTGACACAGACTTCATATCATTCTTCAAACTAATTAAGAGACAGCATAACTTTGGCTCATGAACAATTTGGGAGTTAGGCAATCACTATGTTTCCAAGTTTTAAGGGACAACACACTACGTTTCAATATAATTAGGAGACGCCACATCCTTGGATCATGAACAATCTTAAAGTTCAACAATCACTAGGTTGGCTTGGTAGACATCATGCTTGAGATTAACTAAGAGACGTCACAACCTCGGCTCATGAACAATTTGGAGTGTAGCCATCACTAGAATTGCAAGTTTTTAGGGACTACAAATCTTGTAGTTTCAACATTCACTAGGTTTGCAAGTTTTTAGGGACTGGAAATCATGCTTAAGAAAAATTAAAAGACGGCACAACCTTGGATTCTGAAAAGTTTTTGAGTTCAACAATAACTAGGTTGTCTTGTTATTAACTTGTGAGTTCAAGATATGCAAGCTTTTGGAGACTACACCTTTTGTTTCACTTGATCATGAAACAAATAACAAACAATCTGTAGGGTGGCAGGTTTTGATGGATCCTTAAAAACATTGGCTCAGGAACAATATCTCCAATGTTTAATAAACTTAATACAAAACATTTTACACCCAGTACACCCAGTACGACCTCTCAGACCTTTGGGTTGTTATCATTTGTCCATCATGAAGTGGTTACTAACTTTATTGCTATTTCATACCTTTTTCATGTTCACCAAAACTGTGATTCCTCTCCAAACTTCACTATGATGTGCCCTCATGTTCCGTTGATGTGCCCTCATGTTCCGTTGTCGTCGGCTCTGTTGATGTCACCATCGTCTATGGTAGTAGCAGCAAAACCTTTCCTCGTCAAAACCATCAAGACAATCCTCAAGACAATCCACTTTGAGTCACAGCTTCAGCTCCTTAGCAGTTTATGAGTTGAAAAACATTTCATTGTGAACTTCTCTTCAATCTGTGGACAAGCAAAGTAAGACACACTTTAATAAGGATTGTATCAAATTTCATCATGCTTGTGCAAGGTTTTAGAAACACTACAACATTGGCTTGTGAACAATCATTAGATTGGAAACATTTTCAACAACGCTTGAGCCTCAAGGACAACTAAAAGGCAGCACATCATCCACTAATTACTACTATAACAGTTGGAGAAACAACGAGAAACAAAACAATACGACTTGTGACGGCTCATCCTTAGATCATGAACGATCTTAAAGTTCAACAATCACTAGGTTGGCTTTGTAGACATCATGCTTGGCTCATGAAACATTTCGAGTTTAGCAAGCATTAGGTTTTCATGTTCTGATATAATTAAGAGACGACACATCCTTGGATCATGATCAATCTTACAGTTCAACAATCACTACGGTGGCTTGGTAGACATCATGCTTTTATGAAGTAAGAGACAACACAACCTTGGATCATAAACAATATTAAAGTTCAACAATCACTAGGTTGGCTTGGTAGTGGCATGCTTATGAATAACTGAGAGACGTCACAACCTTAGCTCATGAATCAGTTGGTAGTTTAGCAATCACAAGGTATACAAGTTGACACAGACTTCATATCATTCTTCAAACTAATTAAGAGACAGCATAACTTTGGCTCATGAACAATTTGGGAGTTAGGCAATCACTATGTTTCCAAGTTTTAAGGGACAACACACTACGTTTCAATATAATTAGGAGACGCCACATCCTTGGATCATGAACAATCTTAAAGTTCAACAATCACTAGGTTGGCTTGGTAGACATCATGCTTGAGATTAACTAAGAGACGTCACAACCTCGGCTCATGAACAATTTGGAGTGTAGCCATCACTAGAATTGCAAGTTTTTAGGGACTACAAATCTTGTAGTTTCAACATTCACTAGGTTTGCAAGTTTTTAGGGACTGGAAATCATGCTTAAGAAAAATTAAAAGACGGCACAACCTTGGATTCTGAAAAGTTTTTGAGTTCAACAATAACTAGGTTGTCTTGTTATTAACTTGTGAGTTCAAGATATGCAAGCTTTTGGAGACTACACCTTTTGTTTCACTTGATCATGAAACAAATAACAAACAATCTGTAGGGTGGCAGGTTTTGATGGATCCTTAAAAACATTGGCTCAGGAACAATATCTCCAATGTTTAATAAACTTAATACAAAACATTTTACACCCAGTACACCCAGTACGACCTCTCAGACCTTTGGGTTGTTATCATTTGTCCATCATGAAGTGGTTACTAACTTTATTGCTATTTCATACCTTTTTCATGTTCACCAAAACTGTGATTCCTCTCCAAACTTCACTATGATGTGCCCTCATGTTCCGTTGTCGTCGGCTCTGTTGATGTCACCATCGTCTATGGTAGTAGCAGCAAAACCTTTCCTCGTCAAAACCATCAAGACAATCTAAAACAAAATCAAGTCAATCAGGGCATTTTGAATTGAAAGAATTCTGACAATAGGATTCGGTAAAATGTTTGATTTGTAATATTTGAAGCAATGGTAAACTTCAAGGAGAGTATGACTTGTTTCTTTAATCTTTGTAGGTGTAGCTTTCATGGTCACTGTCTCTTAGCCGGGCATGAGAATAAGCGATGCTAAAAATTGCATGTCCGGATTTTGGGCAAGTTTACCCAGGCGTCAGCGTCGCACTCAGTGAATCCCTCTGGGGACCATGTGTGGGATCGAGGACATGTTAATAGGAGGAAAATACTTTTTCAAAAGATGAAATCATTACAGTGCTAGACTTCAATTGTCTTAAAAAGCTCAAAATAAAACTTGAGATAGTGATTTTGTTAATTTGAGCTGCAAGAAATCACAAACACTACAACCTTAAGACAGTAGTTCAGGAGAAATTATTATCTCAAGTTATGAGCTCTTTTTGGGGAATGGAAGTTAAGGTAAATAATAAACCTGGTCTTCATTCTGATACTGAATCGAAAGGAGCTTTTAAACCAGAAATAAAGGTCAACATGGGGTCATGGTAACCCTTGTCTATCATTTAATGCTGAAAGGGTTTATAACTGAAAAGAAACTGAAAATCGGGTGTGTAGTTCTTGAGATATGGTCCCACTTCCGGTTGACCCAAAAGTAAAGGTCAACATGTGGTTACGGTTTACCCAAGGCTAATCTCCAATGCCCAAGGAGTCTATAACTGAAAAAAGTTTGAAAATCGATTGTGTACCCAGTCTGCAAGCCGCTATCGGTCCGACAGAGGACCAATGATGGACCATCAGCGGACCTCTGCCGACAGAGGACCAATGATGGACCATCAGCGGACCTCTGCCGACAGAGGACCGCTAGCGAGCGGTTGGACGTTTGTGCCGGTGGCAGCCACTCGTCGGCCCGCCGTTGGCCCATCATCGTGATTTCAACATTCACTAGGTTTGTAAGGTTTTTATGGACTAGACATTAAGCTCAAGGCACAACCTTGGCTCTTGACAAATTTCAGAGTTCAATCTTTACTAGGTTTGCAATTTTTTTGAGGCTTCCCGTCTTGCTTTGGAATATTTAACCCTTTAGTCACTGTTCCGCCCGAAACCGCCCAGCCATTTACTCACTGGACCGCCCAAAACCGAAAGAGCGTGATCTAAATATTGCGCCAGTCTAAAAATATCCCGTGGTCACCATTGACAAAAACCAAGTAATCTCCTTCCAAAGGTTCAAAGGTCAAAAATCTAGCACGACTTGTCAATGCTTCTCTGTGTGTGCGTACCGTATCTACAATGCATTACGCGCACACACGCACTATAATGTATACTTCGAAAGCGACGATGTTTCGCTGGGCTTTCGCCATGTTTTTTACACATTATTGAAAGGAGTTTACATTGTAGAGGAAATTTATTGTTATCCATAAGTAATATAGACAAGATTGTTCATTTCTAAAGGTATGTTTTGATATTATTTCAATCATTTTGTCAACATTTTGTTCTTGTTTGAAACGATAGCAAACTTGAAAAAGTTTTGTGCACAACTTTCCGTGAAACACTGACGCTAACGTAATGCAAACTAACAGTTGTCTATTTTCGTTGGTGTGTCAACATATTTACAATCTGAAAGCTTCAATTCAGTAAAAGCAAATACATATATGTGTGAATCATTCGAAAGATAATTTTATCCTCTACAAAATAAACTTGTAATACAAAAAAATAATTACAATGAAAGTTATGATACGACTTCCAGATAGTGCATTAATTTGATGACTTTTCCCCGCCCTGCTCAGTGAGTAAATGACTTTGTTGAATTTGCTCTTAAGTGCTAAAGGGTTAAGAGACAGCAAAACATTAGTTCTTTTTTAATTAAACAGTTCTGGTTGTGAAGCCAAGGACTCTCTGAAAAGGGTACTTATTCACAACACTAGCCAAGAACCCCATGGAAAACAAGGAGGCTTTTTTAAGTTTTAGAAAATACATTTTGGAAAAAAATACAGAGAGAAATATTTCAGGGAAAACCCGTGTATCAGGTAGGGACTGATAACCCAATCCACATAGTGTTGCCAGTGTGATTTGAACCAGGGTCCCAGCGGTGGAAGGAGAGGAAAGATACCACTATGCCAACCTGACCTATGAACCCAACCTTGAACAATTTGTGAGTTCAACATGACAAGTAATCAATTATGACAAATACCTGCATTAGATTACTTGAAATAAAGCAATTGAGGACGTATTTAATACCTAATAATAAACCACCGAACAAAGATATTGACAAAATAGGGAGACCGCCAACATAGGGCTAGATAGCTCAGTTGGTAGAGCGCCGGCACGTTAAACTGGAGGTCGTTGGTTCAAATCCCGCTCTAGTCAATTTTTCTTTGTTCAACCCAAAAGTATTTAATACCTATCAACACGGTTTGAGTTAGGACCCCGATACGACTATTGTCGCGACGTAGTGAAGACTGATGAATCTTTACTTGATTAAAAGTTTTTGTAAATATATCAATCAAAGAATGGAATACTTATCAGGCCTAGAAGTTCGCAAGACACCGCGAGAATCAAAATGGATTCTCGCTGAAGAATTTCGCGAGAATCCAGGATTCTCGCAATTTTCGGGGAATGGATTCTCGCAGTTTTTGGGGGAGAATCTTTTTTTTTTTTTGCAAATTGTATATTAGTATTATTTGCTAAATGTAATGTTGGAAATTAAAGCAAAGTTATGTTTCAATTCATCCTCTATTTGTTAAAGCTGTTTAAGCTTACGTTTTTTTTGCCATCTTGCGTCGCGTGCCAAAAAATTTGACAACAGAATAACCTCAGCTCTCGATCATCAACAACATGTAACAACCGGCGGCATAATTCATGAAATCATCACATGTTATGCTAAGTTTTAGGTCAATCTGTTTTTATTCTGTCTGCAGATTGGTTGATAGCACGAAAGTTCCCGTTTTGGAGCCAATAGTCTTCCTTGACTGTTAGCGTTGTTACCAAGTACAGCGATGTACGCTTGCTTGGATTTTCCACAAAATGTTTTGAGAATCATATATTTGTCATAAAAGTTCACTATTTGGTTATACATTATCATTATTCAATGTTTCCAGATTTTTATAGAATAAACTGGAGTCCAGAAAAGGAAACGAAAAGAAAAGAAATATTGTGATAATCTTGGGAAATCGACTATCTCGGTACATGGTAACCACGTGTATAAAGCAGATTGATGCCGTGAGCTTACTATCCAGGAAGACTATTGGCTCAAAAACGGGATCTTTCGCGCTATCAACCAATCCGCGGACAGATTAAAACAGATTGACCAGGGGTATGTTTTCGCGGCTGGAACGAAAAACTGTTTCGGTCATTGGCCAGTGTTATCGGATGGCCAAAATTCAACCGAAAAAGTTATTGGACTGCGAAAATTACCCCTTTATGATGGCAACACACGGACGTAACGAACGGTGCGCCGATGTTTTAGGACGACGACTCGGCGGTATCGATCGACTCGACGACATACACATGACGTGAGTGGTTGATCGTGATGATACAAGTTTGTAAATAAAACACAAAGAAAATGAGGGGTGAAAAAACTTCACTTTGTGTCGGATTAACGGAAAATTGTTTATGTTTTTTTTATGGAAAAGTAAAAACATATTCTTGTTGACCCAAATAAAGCTGAAAAAGTGGTTTTCCCCTTCTGAATTCTGGTAATTTCACGCGAATCTACTCGGATTCGCGGCGTTAACGGCGGGCGCGAATCTTGGCGCGAATCGATTCGCGTCGGATTTCTAGGCCTGCTTATCATAACCAGACCACAGGCCTTCTTACTTTGCAAGAGGAAGGCATAGGTTAATACTGCACAGTGACAGGGCAATCTGTTTGTTGAGATGAAAACCAGACATGGATAGACTCCTTCCCAAGGATTTGGAAGGGCCATAGGCAGCAGCGGCGGAACACTTTTAAAAGTGGGGGGGGGGGGGGGGGGGGGCAAATTCTTCCCCATTTTATTTCCATTTGCACAACATAGGTATGTAGGCACACACTGGCTATGTTGTGCTATTTTGGGGTACAAACATAGACCCACACATGACTCTGGAGGTCTTCCTGGAGTAGAGTAGACCGCTCCCTAAAATAAATTGTCAAATTTGGCCGTTATCAAGCATTTTCAAAAAACTAAGTTCGCGTGATTTATCTGAACCAAATTTTTTTGACGCCAATAAATCATATGATCTTTGGAGTTTACTTCCAGCGATCTAAAAAGTGTATTATTGAACCAAATTCAACTCGGCTGTGTTAACAATGGGAGCGATTGACACAGCTGTAAGCCCAAATGCAATTTGCCCTTAAAGATGGCGTTTTTCGGGAACAATCGTGGGACAAAATTACTATACCTTATACAATGAACAACTACCACCATTCTGTGATTTTGCCAATTGGCCCTCAAGACAATTTTGTTAGTTCGTTTAAATGCAGATCGTGTCTACGTCATTCAGCCGCTAAGCTAATCGGATAACGTGGCGAGTGCGCATGCTCATAAAGACAAATTCCGACTGTACCTCAAGACTCTTTCTAGAAAGGTGTCTTAATATATGAGCATGATGCACTTGCAGACAAATATTTTTCAAAATGGTCGCACAAGAAATCTTCTTTGCTGAATTATCGGAAATAGGTTGAATTATAGTTGAGATGCTTTAACTAAAATGTTCAAGTTTAAGCAAATACTTGGGCCGGTGTTCAAACCAGGGGGGGGGGGGAGCAAACCAATGTATTGGGTGGGGTCCAGGGGCCGGCCTTACGGCCCCTGGTAGGGTCAAGGGCGAAGCCACGGTGGGGGTCCAGGGGGCAAAGCCCCCTAGAGCTCTGAGCTTTTGGTGTTTTGGTGGGGGTGAAAAATTTTGCCTCTTTATGCATAAAATTAGAAAAATAGACATACTTTTTAAGCACTTCTCATCTATATAAATCTTTTCAATTTTAATTAATATTTTTCAGTGATGCTCCTCCCTCTTGTAAGAACTTATTGCCACTCATCTAGGTTAGGCTGATAATGCTCGCATGGAATCATCCCCAGAATATTGTGTACAAGGTACATTGTCAGCAAAGGTTTTTAAAAAAATAATAATACTGCGGACATTATGAGCGGTGCTACATGTACCTACTTTTCATCACTGAGCAGCAAATTCCATGAATAAGTGGGCGGCAAACCCATATTCTACAACAAACCTTTGTTTTGCGAAAGTGGTGTCGCATAATAATAATTTATACCAGATTACTGTTCAAAATGAAATTATAAGTTTAACCAGGGCATACCGGTAAATGTGGTGTGTAATTTGGAAAGGGTAGGATTGCAGACCTTTTTAACCCCTGAACATAGCCTACTAGTATGAAAAATGTGGAAAAAAGCAACGCGTGATGATGTTCATTTTGGATTCATTAAAAAAATCGCGGGTAAAAAAAACATTACTATCCGGCGTTTCTCAAATTCAAGTGTAGTACTATACAGGCAATCCATAAGGGGGAAAAACCATTGAAGGCCGGAAGGACGTGAGATATATTTTATCCTGGACAAATTAGCCTGTTGGTTTCAAATGCTTAATATGTTATTGTTGCAAATTTAAACAATTACAAGTGAGTTATCATAAAAGTATGGTGTTCAATATCTGTCACCTCGCACCTCGCGTTATCGAATCTCCCGTATAAAAGAGTAAATTGGCAGGGGAAAAAAATTACGAATGGCAAAGGAAGAAAAGAAAATACTGCCACCAGAAATAAAAACCTAAAGCTACAAACACATTTGCGACTTTTCTCCCTCGGCTATTTTTTCCTTCCTAATTCCTCCCCTCCCCCAATTTGTTTTTATTTCTTTCTTTCCCCCTTCCTCCCCCTTTTTTTCTTTCTTTCCTTCCCCCTTTTTTTCTTTCTTTCCTTCCCCCTTCCTCTCCCGTTTTTTTTTAGGGGACCCTCTTAGGGGGGGGAGCCCCCTCCCACCCCCTGGGTGGGCCGTTGCCGGTGTTGGCCTATAAATTATTCTTCTACAAATCTTTATGTGATTGTAGAACATGTCAAGCAGTATTATATGCCGTTACTATTAGTGGATGAGTTTTTAAAACGTTTTTAGCTGAAGCACCAACCAAAAGTGGTGAATACAACGTTGTCGTTTTTATTGAATAACAATGAGGCATAGTCAAACTAATATAACATACTTTTATGGGGTAACTAGGTGATATTAATTCCCCTCGGTATTTGAAGTTAAAGATGCATTGCCCGTATTTGGACAAAACTTGATGGTCAAAAATTGATTTAAATGTAAAATTTGTATGTTCCGGGGTAGGAAGTCGTGCGTGAGATCAGGCTCAAAGATTATGCATCGAATTGCGGCTATAAGGCTGTAACTGCGGCTGGTGCATGCTAAAGGCTTCTAGTGGGAATAACGCACGGAGACACGTTGCGGCGCAGCCGGGATTCCAGACCCAGTCGCTATAAAGTCAGCCTATTTTTACACCTGATCGCTACAAGTCTCGTGTGTGCTAGTTATGGCCCGGCCATGCAGTATACTCGACAAGCGGTGACTCGCACTGCAGGACTGGTGAAATGTGCATCATGGGCCATTACTAATCTATTGTCCGGGGATGGCAATTTGCCTACGTTAATTGCCGGTTTTTGTTAGGCCTATGAATCAGATTATTTTGAGAAATGTAAAGGTGTGTACAATATTACAAACGGGGTTGTCAGTGAACCCTAATTTGGTTTCAATAGTGTTCTTTCGTTTCGCCGGTTCGTTGTACGTGTTAAACCGTACCACGAGTACCATCCAATAGGAAGACACTGAACGACACAAGGCCCGCCCTATAACCATTTCATCGAATCCACATTGACTAGATCATTGTAATTTCTGCCCATTAATAAACAATTTATGCATTCCGTACGCAAAGTTAATGAAATGCGGCTAAGTGAGGCATGCAATTGTAAACATGCACAGTGAAGACTCTTCGAGCAAAAAAGAATTCTTTCCCGGGAAATTCAAAGGTTTTATTAGAGTAGCTTACATTCTGCTTTACAGTAGCTAGAGTATTCAGTTCACATGCACACTTGATAATTATCACCGTAGTTTGCTATTCGAGTCCACCATGTATCCAGATGTAACTTTTTTTTTATTTGAGGTTGAACAAGGAAAAATTGACTAGAGCGAGATTTGAACCAACGATCACGGTCAGGTAACTCACGGGGTCCAGCACCCACGCCCAACGAAGTTTGGATTGAATGCCTTATTTGAATTACCCGCGATTTCACCAGATTTCTTTCATTGTCTTTTTTTTGGGGGGGGGGGGGTTACAGTTAAAGAAATCCAATGGCGGATCCGTACAGAGAGTGAATGCACACACATATGTACCGGTACTTATCAAGAAAGCCGATATGTATTGGAATAAATAATGCATTCTTACTCATTCATAAGGAATAGTTGACGTAGGAGACAGTTCTGTACTCCTTCGTGATTGGATGACCGTGTGGTGGGCGGGCTGTAATGTACTCCATGGATTCTGATTGGATAGGATGCTTTGTACCGTATACTACGTGTGATAAACCGTCTGAAACGAAAGAACGCTACTAGCTCAATATAAAGTGGGGGGGGGGGGGGGGGCAAAATGACTACCTTTTCAAAAGGGGGGGGGCAACTGCCCCCCTTGCCCCGCCGCCGGTGGCTATAGGCTGATGTAGCGGGTTGCGTGCTTGGGATCGAGAACATTTCTACTGATTTACAACATTGTGCTTGGGATGGAGAACATCTTTCTGATAATGGGCTTTCTCGAACTGGAGCAAACTGGGCAAGCGTATTTTTGTCTTCCAGATGAAGAATTAAGTTTCACTACCCACATGACTTATTTCATTGAACAATAATTAATAAACCTTGGAATGGTTTAGAAAGACGAAGCAAAGTGGCTTGGGAATGATAAAATACCATTGGTTTGGTTTTGAGAGATACATGTACAGCACAAATTAGAAAGGTAATGATTTGTTATATTATATCATAAACTTCAACTTGTTTCGAGAGATGTGGCAAAATTGGTTGGGAAATGATTTGTACAGCACAATATCAACTTGGAATGGTTTTGAAAGACGACACAACATTAATTTGGGAATGGTTTGTACAGTACATCATGAACTTGAAGTGGTTCAGAGAGATGTTTCATTAAACAAAATGGAAAAGGATTAAACAGTACAACATCAACTTGGGTTGGTTTCAACAGATGGCAAAGGATTCAACAGTACAACATCAACTTGGGTTGGTTTCAACAGATGGCAAAAAATGGTTTTTGAATTATTTGTACAGTACTACCATACTCAACTTGCAATGGTTGTGACAGATGACACATAATGTAGATTTAGGAAAGATCTGTGAAGTACAACATAACTTTGGAATGGTTTCAAGAAATGGCACAAAATTGGTTGGGATATGATTTTTAAGAGTACAGAACGATACAACTAAATAGGTTTTTAGAGATGAAACCATTCCAAAGTATGGAAAGTTTTCTACAGTAAAACAAAAAATGGATTGGTTTAGAAAGACGTCACATCATTGGTTTGAAAATTATTTGTACCCTGGTACAACATCAACTTGAAATGGTTTCAACAGATGACACAAAATTGGTTTGGGAATGATTTGCATGGTTCTCCCTTTACAGTGGTCAGCTGGCCAAGTGCTAGTTCAAAGACCTCAGAACCAGTTAGAATTCTCTTCCAGTGATCCAGCTGGCTAGTTCAGTGTTGAAAAACACCTCTTTTAAAATATGAACTAAGGAAAGTAAAAAAGCTGATGGACTAGTGAAAGGACCAGGTTACTGCAGTCCTTCTGATTAGAAAATCTCAGGCGTGTGGAAAAAAGCATACCTGGTTTTTTCGAGGGGTGTGATTTTGCAGAGCGCCAAAGAGATTGTACAGAAACACATTTTGTATACAATTTGTAGACCACAGCGTTTTGTGTGACGTAAGCTGATTGAGCAGTGGCAATGATGTGACGCGGGATCGACCAATGGTGTTAAAGTTAACATGTATGCAATACGGTAACATTTGGGCTTTAAACAAAACTAACTATCGCAAAGTTTCGTAAAGAACACGTTTTGTATAAAATACGGCATGTATACGGTATATCCATGAAGACCACAGTTGTGTTTTGTGTGACGCAAGCTGATTGGCCAGTGACAATTACGTGACGTGGCTTCGGCCAAGGGTGTTTAAGTTTACATGTACACAACACTGTTACCCTTAATAGGCTTGAAAGATGACGTTTCGTTTCCGGTAGTACATTGTAGTGTAGCATGCAGTTTGTTGTGCACTTGACTGCACAATGCAGTTTCATACGTCTTTCTCTTTGCACATATGTCTTTGATACTAAATCATGTTGAAACAAGGATAGCTGTGCTGTCAAAGCGTATCGATCGAACCATGATTGCACTGGCCGTGCCAGTATTGGTGCCGCGCTGACTTTGCTGTTTCGTTGAAATGATTAGAGGGAAGTGTAACATAAACTTAGGCTTTATGAGAGGGCATAACACTGGCTTGAATTTTAGAAATCAATCTCTAAACAATGAGTGAATGACAGATGTCACGCTGTGTCCAGGGAGGTAAATGAGTTAATGGTATTTGAAGAAAAAACATTTGACATACCCATTCCAGTAATGAAGTGAGCCAGGGTTTGTTGAGTTCTGCAACCCTGTATGATGCTCTGCGACTAGTCCTCAGACAGGGGGCACTGATAACCATACATCAGGAGGGCTTGGTGATCAGTGATCCACAGCGCCTTCCAATAAGGTGTTGAATTGTCCAGCATTTTGGAGGGTTCAGTCCACCTTCTCAACAACCTCCTACATGTCCTAGAACCAGAACTGGTGCATTTCCTGTATCTGTTTTTCAAACTGTGTTTCCATGTAGCTGAAAGCAAACAAAGGTTAAATTTAGATTTCAGATAACAAAACAGCAAATTTTGATATTGACATAAAATATTTTGAAAATGAAGAGACACGGGAAGGAGGCCGGTCAAAGGAATACTACTGCACATTAACAGTAGAAACACAGTCACTTGTTTGTGTGATTGCAAAGCAATACTCACAAAGAGTTCTAAGACTATCCCTCCCAAATGAAAATTATTTGAAGTATGGCCAGAGCCAAGCTCCCCACAAATTGGAGAAAAATACAAACCAAAATTCAAAGCTAGACATAGAAAAGAGAGTGAGTCTACAGGTTGCGACCCCAAAGTTAAGTTATCGTTGTAAATCTGTTAAGAAGAAAGTTGGAGTGCACTCATGATTATTGAGGGCACACTTGGGTTCCCTACAGGGTTCCTTACTTTTAATTAACAATAGTTGAGATAGATCACAGGGATCAATGTCAAGTAGTCACTACACACAGTGTGTTGTGATACACGCCAACCACAAAACAAAACAAATACAAGTGTGATCTAGAAAGGATTTATGAAAATTAAATGAATTACATGTACATTGATTCACAACTTTAAACCAAATGAATCTCAATCTCATAATTTGACTTACTACAAACAAGATACAAAAACAATTCCTCACACACACATGTAAGTAAAATACATTGCATACAATTATATCCACTGAAAGTATATGACCAGACATTCAATCAGGTTTTCTAAAAATTAAATTGATGTTGGCCCACTTACATGGATAAAACAATGCCCATAAAAAACTTATTCCAAGTTGGCTAAAAAACATGTAAGACTCAAGAACTACATCCCAATACAAAACATGTCTGGACAGTTTCACATGTCAAACACACAGTATCAGTACAATCTTTGGGCCAATCTCAAATACATTTTCTACCCAAATTGATATGTTATACATTGAGGTCAACCAGAGGGTTGAACAGACATAGTACACTCAAATGGTGGGAATTGCTTGTCTCTCTATTTATAGAGCAACCATCAAGGTTTTAGCCAGGATTTGGTAAAAGGGTGTCCAAATCTGCTGGAAATTTAAAAACTGGGTGTCCAAATTGTTCACTTACAATACATTTACATGTAAATGACAGATGAAACAGGGTGTCCAAATTTAAAACAGGGTGTCCAAAAGACACCCAGACACCCCTCTGGCTAACACTATGGCAACCATGACCATACACTGTACAACAAAATGGTTATCTTAACCCTTCGAGTGCCGCCGACGTTCTGAAACGTCATACTGAATACCCATCCACAGGCCGCCAACGTTCCCCAAAACAAATAATAAATTGCTCTGTGGAAAAAGAATTGCCAAAACGCTGCCGACACCGTAAGGACCCTTGGAGCGCCGCCAACGTTCTGAAACGTCATACTGAATCTTGATCCACAGGCCGTCAACGTTCCTATACGTTCTACTAATCGACCAAAAAAATAAAAAATAAATTGCCGGCCTGTGGATACAGAATTACCAAAGCGAGGGCGGCACTGTAAGGGTTAAATCATGTCAAAACTCTGAATAATTTACACAGTACTTGCAGGGTTGTCACTATCCCAAATTTAGTGCCGGCTAATTTTCTGCTCGGAAACGTAGTATCACAGAGTATCGCGCCTCATGGCCCACTTCGGTCTTATCACAGTCGACATTACAGCCCACCATCTACATGTATGTCTAAAACGCTAAGTTTTAAAAGTACGATCAAGTCGTACCACTTCTCCCACTTATAAACATCCCATACAACTCCAACCTACTTTACTTTACTCCTTACATCAGGCGAATTATTATGATATATGCAGAAACAACAATTCAGTACTTGATTAAGAATTTGTTCACATATCCAGGCCACAGGCATTTTCTTACTTTGCAAGCAGGAGGCTGTTAGTTTCCAGAAACACACTGTTTAGTGTTGGCTAGATCAAACAATCTACAATCTACATGTATACTATACATGTACACCGTACTCATGCGATCAATTGTATATCAATAACACGCAGTGAATGGGCAATCTATCTGTTCAGAGGTGAAAACCAGACATGGACAGCCTCCTCCCCAAAGAATTGGGAACGTTAGGCATTTAAACTTTTATAACAGGCTGCGTGCTTGGGATCAAGAACATTTCTTTTTGTTTATATAACATAGTGCATGGGATCAAGAAAACTTCTTTTGATATAATTTATAACATCATGATTTACTCAAAATGGAGCAAACCAGTGCGTATGATTGTGTCTTCTTAATCCAGAATTTAGTTTCACTTTTGGGTACAATTTATTTCATCAAATTATCATTAATTATATTAAAAATAGTTAAAAAATCACTTTTCAAGAGCCTGTCTTGCAATAAAAAGTGGAAGCCGTTACTCTAGAAATATGCCAAGATTTCTTTCATTTGGCCTTGCCAATCACTACTTCATGGCCAGCTGCCTGAAAGCTTGCATGTAAGTGGTCCATGGTGTGTCCCCCCTGCCTACTGTCTCTCATAGTCCATCCCTTCAAGTGCCCACAGATGTGCAGCAAGGTTTATGTTGCTTCTGATAAACACAAAATGTTTACATTTGGTTGTAATTAGATACAAAGTATAACAATAACTTCAAAATGGTTGAACCAGAAATGCTCCTTGCCCAATTTCTGTGAGCTGTTTAGGTGTTGAGCAAATGCTTAAAAATAATTGTAGTTTTACTTTACAATTCTTCTGTTGTCCACTGCAAAACACTAAAACTTAAATTTGTGTTTTCAGGGATAATAACAAAGAAGACAGCTTCAGAGATTGAAACTATGATTTAAAGATACAACACCCCCTGAAGCTCCTGGATTTTAGTGTACGTTCAGAGTTCAATTGACCCTTAATCCAAGCACGTCCAAAATATAAATATGACTTAATCCAAAATGGGCTTGTGCATGTAGATACAATAAAACTAACCCCTGAGAAATTCATTTTAACCTTGCATGATGCCATGTCTCACTTATTGAGTAACAGTTATTAATTAAAAGGTTGGTACTCAGCAAATTGTGTTTTTTTTTAATCTAAACAAATTCCATAACTACACCTAGCCAAAATAGCATGTCAATTGTCTTACCATCCAGGTTTATTTTTTTTCACTAAAAAAATCCATTAGGACAGCTCTCCTGGAATTCCCATAGGAATTGTACAGCAATTACTCAGCCTTGGTACTTACTCAGCCTTGGTACTAATAATTATGGCCACTACTGGGTGAAGAGAACCATATTGTTTTTAGATTGCTTCTTCTCTAACACCCGGTCCAGACAGGCGCTCTAGAGTCACGCCCGAACCAGTTAGGAGCGACTGGACGAGCTAGAAGTTGAAAGATCGACTGTTGCAGTCGTTTGGAACGACTCTGGGGCGCCTTGGTTTCAGATGTCAATCTTGTCGTGAGCTGAACCTAATGTAAATGTTTTGTCAAGTTCGCCTGTCTGAAACCAAAATTTAATTGGGTCGACATAGAGTCGCTCCTAATCTATTTGGTTCAGCGCAACTCTAGAGCGTCTGTCTGAACCGGGTGTAAGATGTACATTAGGGTACTGGGCTTTGCCATGGTTGTTTATTTGGATAATTGAGTAGGATGATGTTGCAAGGATAAGCTAGATGTTATGGGAAGACCAGTTCTTGCTGAGTTGTGTAAACAAAGGGTGTTATTCCAAGAAATGGTTGATTGGACAGATAGATGACAAAATAGACAATATGTGGGCTCATCTCAAAAGAAATTTTGCTTGACTTGATTTATTTAGTCAAAAGGGTCTATATTTACATTTGTAATGCTTTGGGTGATTTAAAAGTGATTGTGTTCTCCACAAAAATGTATTACATGCTAATAACAAACTGACACTTAAGAAGTCTGCGATAGTGTCAAGGTGTGATTTGTTGTGATGGTGTCAGGCAAGGTGGTAGAGTTTTTGAGACCATACTGAAAGTCTGGAGTGGATTTTTTCCATGCAGGAACAATGATCCGTAATCAGACTACACAATAATTATGAGAGACGTTTCATGTAGAAATATTTCTCAGATTCAAGTGTTTAAATCCATCTATTTAAAAACAAACTCCTTTGAAGGGAATCATTTCTAACAAAATTTTACATTATGAACAGTGGCAGCGCTTCTTACCAAGTAAGTTTGTATGACCATTAAAGTTCAAAGTAAATACCAAAAAGGTAACCTCCCTTTCAGATTTTATCACCCTTTCAGATTTTATCACCTGCAGTTAGTTTATTGGGAGATGATTAGGCCTAAACAAAAATTAATGGTTACGTTGGCGTAACCCAACCTACCCTAAAACCGGGGGGGGGGGGGGCTACCTTGGATATTTTAATTTTTTCAAGGGAAAAAGTTTACTAACTAAAGTCTATAGAAATCGGTTATAATCGTTTGAAACCGTTTCTGACTGTTTCTCTTCAATTGTATGGCGATAGCGTTCATGGGATTTTGGAGTGCAGAATGTTTTGCACAACATGCAGAAGATCGTCGCTGGCTGATGATTTAGTACATTAATAGTCAAGTCAACCAGTCTGCGACAAGTGTTTGATGATGGGAAAGATTTCCCAAAATCTAGGCCATTTAAACACTGAAGGTTTATATTGCTGGAATGGAGTTGATTGGCCCTATTCATGTGGTTAAAACCATTCAAAAACCGCGAAAACCTTGTTTGTTTACACCACGAATTGTGCACAATTGCCTTGAATTCGCACATGCGCACAAACTAACTTTGCAACAGAACGTATTTATGGTTAGTGTAGCCGTAAAACGGCATGAACTTATCTGAAATAGGCCTACGGGGGAGCGTTTTCTTATTTCATATTTCAAGTTGAGTACAAAAGTAATTTGACAAAATAAAACTCTAAATGATTCCTCAACTAACCTTTAATCCCTGAAGAAGAGAACTGGACGTCACTTCGCCTGCAATTCCAAAACCAAAGGCAAAAGGCAAACGTCAAACGTCAAACGTCAAACGTCGGTGGTGTCCATTTTGTCCATTTGCAAAAAATCACAAGCTGTACCGAACGTCACAATAGAGACTAACTAGCTGTTGACAACACCAACAACAGCGAACGTTCTTTATAAATCCACCTCCATGACAACCCAGAACAAAAGACTGATCTTTGAAGTTATCGGACAGTTCTTGTTTGTGCTTCACCGGAACAGTCGTCGTTCGCTAGCTCTTTCTAAATTTTGCCGACAAGGCTCTATTCACTGCTTAAAAGTAAAGACCTTACGGACGTCTGGGGACGAGACCATGAATTGCTTGTGCGCGTGCGTACTCCACGTTACTAGGCATTATTCGCTTACACGCCGGCTAGCATAAATTCGGTGCTTGCATGTACAGTAAGCGGGGAATGGCGAGGCGCAATAGGCTGTGCAAGTCTCGCGCGCATTCGAACTTCCGGAACCATAGTGGTCCCAACCATATGGAGTTTTACGTGGGCGAGATTTTGTTTCGTCAATTATTTTAGTTTAACGTAGTTTGTGACCTACAAAATTATACATGTTGTTGGGAACGCAATACTAAGTGATAACAAAATATGAAAGTAAAACCAATTCAACAATATAACGAAGAAAACCCGAGAATTAAACTTGACCTCAGCTTCCGGCTATTGCAAAAAATTAAGAATTTTGTGCTCACCTCCGATCATAAAACTTATGTAAAAGCTTGTTTTGGATGCGCGATTATAATCGCCAGATGCTGTAATTGCAAAGCAAACGCTTTTCATTGCAGTCTATGGTGTTGAGGCGTCGGCATTCCTCTTTAAACTGCGATACGGGTCCATTTAAGACCCGTTTGACCTTCACGAATCCGCGTAAGGGGTTTCTAAAAAGTTAACATCAAAAAAGCATCCTTGTCCCAGAGTTTTAATTTGTTTTTAATAATAATTAACACACTTTGGCGTATTTTTTTTAAAAGCTAAAACTAATTTCATGAAATTGTAATAATTTATTTTTGTTGTTCAGATTTTGTCATGAGATATAATTTAAAACAAAGATTAGATTTCAGAAATAAAAATGTTCTTCGTTTGACGTGTTTTCTCGTTCGGATACGCGCGAGACTTGCACAGCCTATATTGCAGGGTGGTAGTAGGGCCATGAAATTTCTCAGTCAGTTTTGACAGGGGGGGGGGGCGGAAGGGGTAGCGCCACCAACGTTGAAAATAATCCCATTCGACCATCGCGACGGACGTGGACTGGTCGAAGCTCCCCACGTACAAACGGATGTGTGTGTGCACAGAGTACGGTTGCTCTCCGCTGCGTGCCGTTGAGACTGCCTGGACGAGTCCATTTTATCAGAGGGTATTGTTATCTTCAACTGTTGTAAATTCACAAAATCTTTACACCAGAAAACATTTGAAATTTTTGTTTTGCCTTGCCAACTGCTTCAGTAAATTAACTATTTAACAAACAACATATATTTAACCTAAACGACATGTATAACATATCTGTTTTAGATGTGTATGTTGCCTCAGAATTACAATTACCTGCGGCAAATGTTCCCGTCCGTCAACAGAGATCGTTTGAACGCATAATAAGTATTGGCGGGATCCATTCTCTCCAAAAACACTTTTACAAATCGTCAAATATCTAGAGGATGTACCGAGGGATTTTGATTAAACTTTCAGGAATGAAAGATCTATTCATAAATATTACGTTAATGGAAAAAATCAGAGGATGAACGATAATTTTTTTCACATTAGGTCGATATTTGTAGCCATTTTAGGGGAGACCATTTGTAACGAAATTCCCACCTGGACCCATTCATACACGTTAGCCGCTGCAATAAACCAACGGAAAATTTTCGATAATATTTTTACGCACTTTATTTAAAATTAAGCATCTCAACAATTGAAAATACTCTTACGATATACACTGTTATGTTTTCAGTGCTGATAAAGAGAGAATTTTAACGGTATACATGGATTTCTTTTTGTTTTTTAATGGTCATTACCTATTTTTAAAATGGAGTGTACCCAAACAGCGATCGCAAATGATTGCGCAACACCCCTTCCGCCCCCCCCTGGTTTTTGATGAATGAAATAATTAGGTTAAAACTTTGATTCATTGTCTGCATCTGCATCTGCATCTGTTGTTTACTGTACAAACTCCTTGAGAGGATATCTCGCATTGTTGTTTAATCTTGACGAATTGATCGAGTTAAAAACTAAAAGTAAAAATGTAGCCCAATGTAAAATGTAGCCTAGAAGTAAACATTTATTAAGCAAGGGTAAGCAAATCAGTGGTTAGGTCAAAAATATAAATATCAAATAATAAACCACAAGGGAAACAGACTGGGTAAATTTTTAAATGATTTTGGGTTGAACAAAGAAAAATTGACTAGAGCAGGATTTGAACCTGCGCTCTACACAAAATATAAATGTTACACAAAATATAGTAGAAAACTTCCCTCGAAATACTTATACTTAGAGGGAATTAGCTAGCAACTACCCTCCTGTCAATTGAAGACAAGCAAACAAAGGGGAAAGGAAAAAAACAGGAATAATAGAAAGAGAAGACAAATTGAAAAGGAGAGGGATTAAAAACGGAGAAGGGGGATATAATTGAGGGAGTCATCTTAATTATTATAGCTTAAATTCCTAAACAATTTGGTATAGGGATATCAAATCATTATAGTGATCTCGGTTGCAAAAGGAAGGGTGAAAACAAAATGGAGACAGTATGCACAGACACTATTTAGTCTGGCAAGTTACTTGCTTGTGGCCCCTCTCAACCCTCAAGGGCCCATTACCCTCCGCAGTAAGTGCTAAGACTCTAAAGCTTTTTGTCAACCCCCCTTTTTACAAATACAATGGGACCGCCCCTACTTAAGCAGCTGTATGAAATTGGACAGATGGCCTATTTACATTAGCTCTCAAGCTGATTGCTTTAACATCTTCTGCTGAGCAAAAATCAGTGGCGGCAAAACACGTCAAATTCACACAGTGCAAAATCTTATTTCTGGAGTGAATTGTAGGCTTATAAATACAGTACAGTACACACGACATAAACTTGATGTTCACGTGGATTGCCGAGTGTTTTTGCACTTAAACACGTTGGTAAAACAGTTAGTTAAAATGGATTTTTATTAGAAAGTTTTGCAAGAAATCCAAAAAACCTCCATCCCATGATGATAGGCACAGATCTGATTCTGAATCTAGCGATGAGAATCCTGAACCCAAACACAAACACCCCAGGATTGACTTTAATATTGACGTAAATGTCCCAGATACCCCCACTCAGTCACGAATAACGCTGGTGTAAGTCCGTCAAAGTGGTAAGGCAATGCTTTTCTGCAGTACAAAATTTCATTATAGATTTTTGTTTGCCCCCTCTAAATTTAAGTTTTCCTCCCTCTTTCCCCCCAGATTAACAGGTCTGGTGCCGCCGCTGGCAAAACTAAGTTGGATACCTGTCACAGATGAAACATGATACCTAACATGATACCGCAGCTCCTAGGCATAATTTTGTTAGAGGAGCTTTATGAAATTGGGCCTTAGGACAAAAGCCTGTAAGCACGAAAACTTGCTAAGCACATAAAACTGTTGCTAAGCAATGAAAGGTTACCAGACAAAATACCATGAAATTGCTCTTTAATTATTTGAGAGTTACACCGTCACTGCGCTTGCAAGTCGTCAGGAATGACCCATCATTCTTTGGAACAATTACAAGACGGCACAAAATTTGTTTCTTATTACATTTAAAATTGAACATTCACAAGGTTTGTAATTTTTTAGGGATAACCCAATATTTTAAGACAGTTGGCTATTCCTGTATCCGACACATTCTTCCCATATATTTTAAGACAGTTGGCTATTCTGAAACAGACCCTTTCTTTCCTGTATATTTTAAAACAGTTGGCTATTCTCATACAGAGACATTATTTTTATACCTCTATATTTTCTTACAATAAACTATTCCCATTTATATCCATTTGACAATTTTCTATTCTCCAACATTAACCCTTTCTATCAATCCTGCCCATAATCCTGATCACAAACACATCCAAAACATTCAACACACAGTATATTCTTCAATTTTGTTTTTTTATTCATTAACAAATAATCCTCACTTGTTTTCAAATATTCATTACAATTTTATTTTAATAATTTACTACTTTATTTCTGTACATTTGTTTAAAGGCACTGAACATGTTTGGTAATTATCAAATACCAGTATTGTCACTCAGTATATCCCAACATATGCATAAAATAACAAACCTGTCTAAATTGGGGCTTTATTGAACCATGTCCAAAATCTGAGCCTCGTTTTACAGCCTGAGTTTGAATACAGTCCTGATTTAGAATGCAGCAAGCGACACAAGTGTCATACAGAACATGGAGGAATTGCCTCCTGACACAGTTTTTTAATTACCGTCATAATAAAACAAGACGTTAACAAATCGTTTTGACAGGGGAGGATTTGTTTTGGCCAGTCACAATGCAGCTCTCTTTCCAGACAGTGAGTGCAGATGTCCAAGTTGGCGGCTGCAGCTCAGCCCCATTGTTCTCATCCAAGACCACTGGGATGGGGCGGACTGAGCAAACAAGCGTTACAGGCTACTCTTTAACAGCCACCTGTCGTAGCCGCAGCCGCCAATTTTGACATATTAAACAAGAAAGACCGTTGTATAGTGGCATAGGAAGAATTGCGTCCAGGGAGCTAGCATAAATCAAACATTATTTTATGAGCTATGGAATTCCCTACTCAGTTTAGGTTCTTGCAGAATTCTGTATTTTGCGACATCATTATGGAGGAAGCTCCATCAATTGTCATGTACCAAACTAGGCAACATGGGGTATGGGTGGTTAACACAGGTTCCCAATTGGGAAACAATCCTTTTTGGTTGGGCCGGCTTTGAGACATGCATGGCAAAGTTAAATGGTTGATGGGTAAGTCAAAGGGGTCAAGGAGGTCAAGGTTTTTTAGAACGACTCGTTACCAATCAAAATTTCAAGCATAATGCAACTTCGACATGTAAATTTTGATGCATTGCAATGTCCAGTGATGTGCTGCTGTTTGAGTTACCCCTTCCACTTTGAGTCACAGCTTCAGCTCCTTAGCAGTTTATGAGTTGAAAAACATTCCATTGTGAACTTCTCTTCAATCTGTGGACAAGCAAAGTAAGACACACTTTAATAAGGATTGTATCAAATTTCATCATGCTTGTGCAAGGTTTTAGAAACACTACAACATTGGCTTGTGAACAATCATTAGATTGAAAACATTTTCAACAACGCTTGAGCCTCAAGGACAACTAAAAGGCAGCACATCATCCACTAATTACTACTATAACAGTTGGAGAAACAACGAGAAACAAAACAATACGACTTGTGACGGCTCATCCTTAGATCATGAACGATCTTAAAGTTCAACAATCACTAGGTTGGCTTTGTAGACATCATGCTTGGCTCATGAAACATTTCGAGTTTAGCAAGCATTAGGTTTTCATGTTCTGATATAATTAAGAGACGACACATCCTTGGATCATGATCAATCTTACAGTTCAACAATCACTACGGTGGCTTGGTAGACATCATGCTTTTATGAAGATAAGAGACAACACAACCTTGGATCATAAACAATATTAAAGTTCAACAATCACTAGGTTGGCTTGGTAGTGGCATGCTTATGAATAACTGAGAGACGTCACAACCTTAGCTCATGAATCAGTTGGTAGTTTAGCAATCACAAGGTATACAAGTTGACACAGACTTCATATCATTCTTCAAACTAATTAAGAGACGGCATAACTTTGGCTCATGAACAATTTGGGAGTTAGGCAATCACTATGTTTCCAAGTTTTAAGGGACAACACACTACGTTTCAATATAATTAGGAGACGCCACATCCTTGGATCTTAAAGTTCAACAATCACTAGGTTGGCTTTGTAGACATCATGCTTGGCTCATGAAACATTTCGAGTTTAGCAAGCATTAGGTTTTCATGTTCTGATATAATTAAGAGACGACACATCCTTGGATCATGATCAATCTTACAGTTCAACAATCACTACGGTGGCTTGGTAGACATCATGCTTTTATGAAGTAAGAGACAACACAACCTTGGATCATAAACAATATTAAGAGACAGCATAACTTTGGGTCATGAACAATTTGGGAGTTAGGCAATCACTATGTTTCCAAGTTTTAAGGGACAACACACTACGTTTCAATATAATTAGGATCCTTGGATCATGAACAATCTTAAAGTTCAACAATCACTAGGTTGGCTTGGTAGACATAATGCTTGAGATTAACTAAGAGACGTCACAACCTCGGCTCATGAACAATTTGGAGTGTAGCCATCACTAGAATTGCAAGTTTTTAGGGACTACAAATCATGCTTCGTAACTAACATCTTGTAGTTTCAACATTCACTAGGTTTGCAAGTTTTTAGGGACTGGAAATCATGCTTAAGAAAAATTAAAAGACGGCACAACCTTGGATTCTGAAAAGCTTTTGAGTTCAACAATAACTAGGTTGTCTTGTTATTAACTTGTGAGTTCAACATTCACCAGGCTTGCTAGTTTGAGGGACTATACATAATGCTTCCAAATAATTTGTTATCTTTAGTTTCACCCGCGTCAGTTTTAACCATTTCCTGTGGTGTGCAAAATAAAATGGGGTGAATTCATGAATGCAACAAGAGTCTTCCAGCCTCTTCTCTTTAAAGTGCCGTACATGTGATATCAGGGTTGTTTTTCACTTTAAAAAAATCCATCACGGACCAGCTCTCCTAGGAATTGTACAGGAACGTAAGTTTGTTTTCCTCTTTCATGAAAGCTCTAAATGTATCTATTGGGAAATGTGAAGTCGTGAACAACACAAAACTGAATTCAACCTTAGAACCTCTCTTGAATCTTGATATATCTGAGGAAAATAACCGCCGTTCTCAACCGAGCAGTTAAAAGTCAGATTTCATATGAGAGCCTGAAATTTCTCATCCCTGACTCCCAAGAAATAAATGATTTGAATAAAAACAATTGTTACTTCCCTCCATTTCACACAGAAGGTAAATTTTGTTCATGAGCTTCCTCTTGAATAATTCACTCGTCCATTGGAGGGGGCTATTAACCATGAACACCTAGCGCCCAATGAGCTGCTAATACAAGAGCTACTGTGATAGCGGTTCAAGGGGCAATAGCATTCATGTTGGATAGCACTCTCCTAAAGTAATTGCAGTTCTTGGGGCGATATCAGTTTGCGGTTAATAGCAACTCTATCCACAAAGGAAACAGACAACAGGAGCATCTTGAATCAAAACTACCCTTACCAAAATTTCCAACTCAATTTTCCAACTATGGAACCAATTGGAATTTTTCCATTGTTGGGTCTTGGAGCAAAACAAATCAGACCTACATGTAATTGGACTCAATTGGATTCAGTTTGAATTTTTTTCCAACTAGACCCTGTTAGAAAAAAAAAATTCCAATTGAAAATAATTACATGTAGGAGGTAAAATATCCAATTGGTAGAAACAAATTCCAACTAAATCCAATTCAAGCCAACTGAGTCTATGGCTTTCCTATGCCTATTGGACTGAGTTGGTCAGGTGGAAATTCAGTACCTCAATATAAACCAACTCACACCAACTCAATTCAATTCTTTCCAACTGGAAATCCAATTGCAATGGTTATGAACTTTTGGTGAGGGCTAACAAGACAGCAGAGATAAGTCTATAATGTTTTCACTACATTGAATGTAAACATAATCATATACATGTATAACAAAAACCTAAATGAAACCTCATATTTGCTTGGGGTGGGGGGGGGGGTCCCAACCTGTGTTTACAATAAGCCATGACAAATGTCTTTTTTTGGATACAAAACTATGAGAAAAACTTCTGTGTAACTCATACACATCAATGAACTGTTCCATAGCTTGGAGAAATCATGCCAAAGTGTAACTATTTATCAATTGTCTCTTATAAGTTAGGATAACAACTTATGTTACCCTAGCATCTAAATATTTTCTGTAATGTATGTTTAAAGCATTGAGACGAATGCTCCTAAAAATATCATTTTACTAGAGCAGTCGGTGTTTGATACCTAGAAACACAAGACAGTAACTGAAAAGTCATTGCAAATAGTAATGAAGAAATTCAGTAAATGTTCAGCCTTTACAGAATCACAAAAATGCTGCAAAAAGTTTTTCTTGAAATTCCTCTACCAAACAAGTAGAAAAATTAAATTTATTGACCAATCTTGTTTGTATGTAGGTCTGATATGGCTCCACTGTAGTGTAAGCCACGCACACTTCACACAAACTACATGTAGCTCCAACAAAATTTACATATCCCAAAATAGTTGTTGGACTTGCCTTTTGAAATGTCTTGTTTCTTGTTACCCTTACGGGGAGGCAAATACATGTACCCAAACCATTCACACGATACACCTCACTGTTCCATTTTTGGGGTCGGTTGGGCTACTGTGGAGAACGCTTTTTAGGCCACATACAAACAATTCAATAGACAAACTGGTGCTATATCTTTACATGTTTTTGACTCCAAAAATAGGAGACCATGGCAGACTGTAGCTGCAAGTTTCATCGGTGCAAGTTGGGCAATAGACCTTTCTATTGCAACGTAACAGGCCAAGTTTTTGCCAACTGAGGTTGGAAAACTATGGAAAGCCAAAACTGCAAGTCAAAAACAGATATAACCATAGTTTGTAACAATGTTACACAATTATTCAAAAATAGAGTTGAATTTGGTGGAAACAATCAACCAATCATAGGACGTATTTCAGTTCATGAATCTTTACAGAAAATGTTGAACTTGGTCACAACATTTTTTTAACACGATTGAATGTTTTGCTAATATTCGGCCGTCCATGCCAACCGGCGCACTTTGTTTACCAACAATGGAAAGGTATATTGTTATTGACCATGTAACCTTTGTTTACAAAAAGATTGACCTTTTACAATCCAGGGCCTTTCTGGCAGGCGAGATACTGTACTAAACTGGTCCTATTGGAAATTTTACCTTCTGCCCTAATTTCCACATAAATTCAATGGTTTAAAAAAAACAGCAGAACATTTTTTGACATGTGCCCCTTCTCTTCCTACATATCATATCGAGAGTTGATAAAAATTTGACAGTACAATTTTATGTTTTCTTCCCCTGGACTGTGTACAAATTGTGCCTACAGGCTCTGTGGCTTTTTTGTAAACATGTCATGTTTCAGGTTTACAATGTACATGCTTAAAAGTGGCTTCAAACTGATCTGTATTCTGTGGTCAACCATTAGTCTGGAGCTGGTAAACACTAGCCATGCTCATAGTAACTCACATTTCATCGGTCACGCCATCAAATGACAAATGGTGCTACACAACCATAATTTTACGTGTTTGGAGAAAATCAAGATTGAAGCTTAACTGTCTTTTAAACCGCTGTTAAAGAGACTTATTACTGATTTATAAGAAAAAAATGGTTTTACCAAAATGAAGCTGACTTTTTTATTGACAGAACTGTCAATTTGTTTTCAATCTTCCAATTACTTTGATCAGTTATTAGATTATCGGTTTAGATTATCGGTTTAGATTATCGGTTTAGATTATCAGATTCAAGTTCTGGTGGTTAAGTCATCGGGTGTAGGTTCAAGTCCCGGTCATACATGTAAGGCTTGTGTCCTTGAGCAAGACACTTTGCTATAATTGATTCTCTTCACCCAGGGGTATAAATGGGTACATGGAGGAGGGTAGAGGTTGATATTGTGTTTGAAAAAGCCTTCTGAGCGCTACAGCAGCTTGGGGCTGTATACTCCCAAGAGAGCTGAGAAAGATTAAAGGAATGTTATTGGCCCGATGACCAGGGCACTTAATGTAAAGCACATTGAGACGTTATTGTAAAATGCGCTATATAAGAACTACTTATTATTATTATTATTTGTGAAAAGACAAAAAAAGCGACGTGCAGGCAGAGCGCTGTGTATTTTTAAACCAATGCATACATTTGTATGCCACTTTGTAAATATGCAAAACTTCAATAGGGCAATACATGTACATGTAGGTGTGCCACTTTGTGAAAATGCAGAAGTAATTTTATGCATGTTTACATGGTTTAGTACATACCATGCCAGCACGATGTGTTTCAATGGATAAAGTTGTGTAACGTGATACATCGCTACGTGGAAACACAAACCTAGTTATTACATGATTTAAAAAAATGTGTACTACTTTTTACTAGTGACGCGACCAAACTTGACGTCGTGTTTGTGTGTCGACCATGTGTAGAAACTGGTGCAAACAACACACAGCCATCACAGTGCAATATGCAGGCTGTGTTTTACAGGTACCAGACATGCCATTTCCCTAGCATCAAGCACAAGCAGTGGCTATGGTGTTAACGTTGACAGAATACCAGCATAATGCTGCTGGTGTCGTGCATCCCAGTGTTAATATGCGTACTGAACATACGAATCGAACATACACGCGCTGTACTTACACCATACGACAGTACTTATTTATTGTGCTAGACGTTAACTCTATGACATGTGCACTCCGGGAATGACGATCGGATCGTCGGAATTGTTTTTAATATTTAAAAAAGGTATTGTTTGTAAAAAAATACGTGACTCGAGTCACGAGTCCTCATGGACAAGTCCGAGTCATGATAGTCGAGTCCGAGTCCGAGTCCGAGTCTTTTGCAGACGTGACTCGAGTCAAGTCCGAGTCACCGAAATTGTGACTCGAGACGGACTCGAGTCCGAGTCCTGGACTCGAGTCATACAACACTGATTAAAGGCAAGGTATACCTTTGGTTGTCAAAGACCAGTACTCTCATTTTGTGTATCACTACACATGCATGCATAAAATAACAAACCAGTCAAAATTTTACCTCAATTGGTCATCAAAGTTGCATGAAAATAATGAAAGAAAAACACCCTTGTTGTTCAGAATCGTGTGCTTTCAGATACCTCAGAAAGGCTTCATGCATAAAGCCTTTCTCAGATGCAACTTTTGGGGTCGTTTCTTACATTGTTTTATAATGTCAACAGCTCTCAAATTGCTCTTTACCAAGTAAGTTTTGATGGTCAATAATTTTGGAGTACTTATAAAGGTGTACCCTGCCTTTGTGTGTTTTTCTCTAAGTTTCTGTACACCCATGAATAAAACCAATCTACATGAACCAGTTAAAGCAACCAATGTTAGGCGGATGGTAAAAGGTTGATTGCAATATCTTCTAAAAACTCTTCTATAAACAATGTTCAGGTGTGGGTTAAAGAATATATTCCTTGTCTGAGCTTACACCTTGCTGACAAATTGTATATGTTCTCATAGTTTGGCATTTCCATCCATCTACATTTTGCTGAAGTTAAATGTACAGGAATACAGCCTACATGTACAGGCATAACTTCTTGTTGTCACTGTCCGTGTGACAAATTTTGCAGCTGTTTTAGACATACTCTCATGATTTGAGCTACATATACACATTCTTGTAGTCAAAATGACAAATCCAGGCAAAAATGAGACCAAGGTCAAAGCTACATGTACACACTCTTGCAGTCGAACTGGCAAATCGCTTCAGACATTTGGACATATCTACTTGATCAGTGCAACACATTCTTGTAGTAAAAATGACAATCCAGGCTGCAGACATGTGAAGAATCCACAAGGTCAGTGGTATATGCTCTCCTGAGTTCTTTTCATGTTTTATAATTTTCCTCTTATAGCCCCTTACCAAGAGTGGCTTTTAGCCTTGTTTGGGGCGAACTTGCATAAAAAAAACAAAAATATGTACACACTCTTGCAGTCAGTGTGGCATTTTTTTCCAAATTGCACATCTTTCCTCATCGTAAGTGCAGCACATTCTTGTAGTTGATGCAAGATGGTCAGTTTGGCAAATCCTTTTAGCCTTTAGCAGTTAATATCCTTGTGCTAGTGTACAGCACATTCTTGTAGTCAGCAAAATGCTAAGATTGGAAGGAATTTTTTAATCAATTGAACATTATCCACATGAGCAGGACTAAAATAATGTTAACATTCTTGTTGTCAAAGTGACAAAACCTTCCAGCCATTTGGACATACCTTCTGGTATTTAGTGTGGCAGTGTCAGATGGCCATTTTTGGCAAATCATTTCAGCTGTCTCAAACCATGCTCAAACAGTGATCCTTGTTGGTACAGCACATTCTTACAGTCAGCAAGATGGTCAGTTCAGCAAATCTTTACAGCCATTCAGACGTATCCAGTAGGTCGGTAAAGCACATTTTTGTTGTCTGTGTGGGGCAAATCGTAAAATTCTTTGCACATGTGCACTGTAGTGGTCTATGCAAGAGTCGATCTATACCAATTAGTTAGTTGGTCGAATCCAATCAGAAATGTTACCTTGTTTTTTTAGTACAGCACATTCTTGTCAGAAAGAAGTTCAGTTCAGCAGATCCTTTCGGACTAATCCACAGAGTCAAATACATTTACACCAGGCTCAGCGAGGCATACCCCTATGGTGAGTGAGTGTGTCCCTCTGCATGGGGGCATGAGCCGACTGTCTCCTTCTGATTCTCTATGTACCAACCTCGTCCGACGCTTTATGCTTCCCACTCGGCTTCAAGGCGTGCTCTTGAACTGCAGCAGGTTGTCTCTGGTCACCACATTAGCAATGCTATTGCACACGGCTGTGAAGAAATACATACAGTTAGAAGTCTATGACATACACAGAACAGCCTAGGGCCTGAATTCATAAGAGCTGCTTAAAGGCAAAGTATACATTTGGTTTTTGGAACCCTGTGTACATGTAGATGTAGATAAACAATAAAACTCACCTGTGAAAATTTCTTTTAAAAAGGTGGTAGCGTTTTTGAGATATCGCTGAAAATCTGGAGATTAATCTGTAACTGGAAGACACAATCCCAGAAACGTTTCTGCATCAAACGTTTCTCAGATTAATAAGGCTAATTTACATAACGCAGCCTTAAATTATTTAAATCTTTTTCAGGAATAAAGGTCTATACTTGAACATCATATGTTTAAAGTTTCATACTTCTGTGTCATTGCATTAAGATTTTATACTACTTTTGCATAATAATTAGCTGTACTTAGTCTTTTTGGGGCCTTTTTTTGTTTTACCGTTGAAGAAATTGGAAGAAATCCCAATTTTTCTCAATTCACTGGGAAAAAAACGGAAAACCTTAGCAACCCAATTTTTTTTTCCTGATTTTCTATGTGATCACCACTTCAGGAAACATAAAAAACAAATTGCCTTTACATAGTAATTCATAATGAATTTTTTAGTGTAAAACTGGAAAAAGTGTGTTTTTGCCTTTTTGCCAAATAGTGGCTAAACACGCTATGCAAATTGGGTATTGTTTTTTTGCGATAACTCGAGAACCCAACGCTTTTGATTTTTTTTGGCTGTTCTGTGTTCCTCTCTTAAAGCTCTTTCATATGATGTATAGTTTAATGTTGCAGCTATATGTTTCAAAAATGGTGTGACCTGCCTACAGTGCTAAGCTAAACAAATATTGGAGACTTATTACACCTACAATGTATAAAGCACGTATCCACCCATTACATGTAGGTGCTCAAGGCACTTGAATCCTTTTTAACACAGGTATTTAAAGTTTGTACAAATTATAAGACCCATTTAAGTATTAGCACTTCATAAGGGTTTACAAGGGGCCGCAGTGTATTCAGCATCCACTGTAAGAAACACCAAGGGAAACCCAATTCTCTTAGTGATAAGTGTAACTGGGTTCTTTTACTTGCATTACACAACACATGGACCTACAGCTTTATGTCCTATCAGAAGGAAGAAGAAAATATGCTTTGCTCGCACCAACCCAGACTGGAAACCCACACACTGCTGATCAAAACCACCAGAGTTTACATGTACATGTATACGTCCGTTGTGCTTGAATTCTTGGCCATGACCATAATGACCAAACTGTTCAGTACAGCTAGCTTTATGACTTATGCGATAATTATGATGGTTGACACTCGATTCTAATTGACAACAATTTGTACAAATCAACAATCTTACTGGAAGTTAAACCACCAGTTACAATATCACAAAATCAATTAACAAAGGGTAATCTTGCCACAGAGCCTATCTCCCTCTCCCAGGCATGAACAAAACAAACAGGCATGAACAAAACAAACAGGCATGAACAAAACAAACAGGCATGAACAAAACAAACAGGCATGAACAAAACAAACAGGCATGAACAAAACAAACAGGCATGAACAAAACAAACAGGCATGACACAGGCCTTGAATTGCATCGCTAAGAGGGCAAGGCCATTTTCATTTTGAAAAGGGCACTTTCATTGGAAAATCTTAAATGCAATGGAGAATATCTGAAGGAGCATCAAGGCAAAGACAAGGCCAATATACCATGGCTTCTGTGTAATTCCACGCATAGTGATGACTAGGCACACATGCACTTTAAAGTTTAAGCATGTTAAATGCAAAATCTCTCTAGTTGGAGGAATTCAAATTTTAGCCTTCACTAGTGACTAAGAAAGTCATCCTAGGCATACCAGAAAGTATTCAAATCTTACTCACAAAGAAATGGCCACAGAAAAACCAGACTCTGACAAACATGAAACTCCAGCTAAACCACATGACTAGCCTTTTGTCAAGGCCTTCGTGGCTTGAACAGCTTTGTAGAGCCATGATCCCAATCGACTGAAATGGGAGACCACGCACGCGAGTGGCGAAGCCACGAGGGCCTTTTCCAACTTGTTTGCGGTTTCTTATGTGCTTCTTTATAATCTCGACTTTTGCTACCCAAAACGGTAGCAAAAGTCCAAACCAATCAGAAGCGCATAATGCACGTTTCATACTTCATGAATAATTAATTTAAAAAACCACAAACAAGTTGCACATGTGGTCTCCCTTTCCAGTCGCTTCGCTGTTTACAAAGCTGTCCAAGCCACGATGGCCTTGACAAAAGGCTACCACATGAATGGACAGGTTCAAAAACATACAACCCTGATTGTTGTGGATAGGTGGGGGGGGGTAAGACATGGGTTTGTTTTAGTGGAGTACAATGTTGGGGTTCAAACAAGGTCACACCCTTTGTATGGTATACATTTGACAGAACTCATTAGTGAATTAACTTGATCACCATGTTAGTTGTGTTACGAGCCCATTCTTGACATACTTCCCTCCCCACTTGTTCTTTTTCTTTTATGGAATGTCTTTGTGGCTATGAGCGGGTAAGACCCTTTAAAAGGCTTGACCACATTTTGTGTGGGCCTCAGTCAGTGCCCATGCAGGCATACACATTGTAAGACCCGTATGGTGCAGCGTTGGGCCCGCATCTCCTCTGTCTTCGTTGACTTCCTCCCTCTCCACCAATGGATCGTGGCCAGGAGTGACGGTGCTGCTGGACCGGACCCTGGAGTGTCGTGGCTCCTGAGCTGAACTCCTGGGTCAACGTCTACCCACCTACCTGTGACTGTGGGCTGATCTGGTGTTGGCTGTTGTTGGAGATGCTGGGCCTAACGTCTGCACTATTTAAATCTTGTTAGGGGACTGACTGGGCGGGGGCATATTCAGCCTCCTTAAGGTAAATATTACTTGATTTGCTTTGATTTATCTTTGCCGGCCTACCATTCAGTTTTGCCTCTGTTTTGCTTAAATCCTGCTTTATTAACTGCTTTGTAATGTATGTGGCTTTACCGTTATTAATCTTGCTTTAACTCATTGTTCTGCTTATTGATTTATGTATTAAATATCATTTTGAATGTATTTCATTGATTGCTTCTGTGCTTTTACTTACAAGGTCTTCTGTTCTTGTCCCGTTTTATATGATATCGCTGTCGTGCTTTTCAGTACATAACAGTTGAAACAACCAACCCATATCCATGGCACAATCAATGGTATTTTGAGGCACACACAAGCTGATGTAGAGAGTACAGCCATTGCCAAAGGTACATGTACTCATTATCGTTACACTGGTGATCCTTGGGCCTATAATTTAATTTGGCATCATATTCTAAACGATCTAACGGCAAACTTTCTGAATCTTGCATTCCAACAATAGAGGGCGAATAGATCCAAGTCATAGTTTCACTTGTTGTCAAAGCTATGCAGACACTGAGCCACATTTGGGCTCTCCATGCAAGGTTTACACACCCAATGTGCACAGCGAGCTGTTGGCTACATGGAAACTTCCATGTAGTAAATAATCAAATTGGTATTTTTGATTTCATGTGGGGGTGTCTGCATTACTCCAAATCAGAGGCATAATATTTACTTGTAAGGTATTTTCTTTAGTAACCATGTCATGTTAAGTCTCTGTCTTCGTTATTTTTAAGATTAAATCTTCTGTGCACTGAGCTGTGCCTTAAATATCTCATGTGATGACTCTTTACCTCATATTTTTATTACCCAAGTATTGACAACTTTTCCTGTCTATTTTTCATGGAAATGGTAGAGTCAGTCAGAAAAAAAACTTACAAGAGCTGAATCCGCTTTTAAAAAAAAAAATCTGTAAAACCTTTGTTGAAACAGCTTTTGGGTGGCTTATACAAAATTGTAGGTACTTGAAAAAATATTGTAAAAACTGCTAAACAAGGAATTCAAAGTGGTACACTCTGTTGTATTGCTTGACAAATTTTCTGTCTTGTCAGGAATTTGGCGCACAATCACATTTTTGAGCTTATTTTGATTAGGCATTTTAAGCAAAAAATAATACAAATTGATGAAATTGTGAGACCGAAATTTTTCCAACTATTGGTACAAGTGTCAAATGTACAAAATGTGAACTCTCATGACTTTAAATCGTTCACTTTTGGTTTTATATCAGTATCAATGGAGCATAATTCCTATAATATTGTCCAACAATAAAATACTACAAAGAAGAACAAGATAGAAGATAAGTGGTATTTGAAACTTTGAGAGGTGGAGATACAATCTAGAGTTGTTTGTGGTAAAAACACCATGGCCATATCTCCTGTGAGTAGGATTGGAAACTTTGCAGGATGTAAATACAGTAATAAAAAATTGTTTTTATGAGCCTGTTATCGACCGGCGTTACAAAGTACTTATCAGTATTTTTTCAAGACAGTTTGCTGAAGTTTCTATATTATGATGCTGATTTATGTAGCACGTTGTAAGGGTTTATAAGGTGCTGGCGCACTTAGCAGTCACTTCCAGAAACACAGAAGCAAACCTCTTTGCTTAGCAATACTATGTAAGTATAACTGGATTCTTTAAAGCGCTTTACACAACACATGAAACCTCCGGCTTTACGTCACATCTGAAGGACAAAGCAATAATAGTCAAGTGTCCTGCTTTAAAAGGGCACAAATATATTCCAATCAAGTCGAGGATTCCAAAAATGTACAGTTTGTTATTCCTCCGACCTTAAATGTGATGAGGGCGCTATGGTCAAAAACGTTGAAAGGTCATCGCACTTTTGACTGGTGGTCAAATTCACCAACCTTTTCAAACCTTTGTTCCCAGAATTTGGTCACGAGACCTACAGGCTGGTCTCCTACCATAATAATATAAATGATCTAACGGCAAATTTTGAGAATCTTGAATCCCATCACTAGAGGGCGCATAGACCTGAGTTACATTTGTACTTGCTGTCAATGCCATGCAAACACTGAGCCACTATTGTGCTCTCCACGCAAGTTTTACACGTGCCAGGTTTACCCAATGTACACAGTGAGCTGTTGGCTGCATGGAAATTACCGTGTAGTAAATAATCCAATCTATATTTTTGACTTTATGTGAGGGTGTCCACATTAGTCCAAATCAATTCAGGCCTCGAATTACACGGCGGCCAGGACGGCCAGTGCCGTCGATGCCCTTGTAACTGGCCGTGGTGCCCTTAATAAAATTACCCTTTTCACGGCCATAATTGCTGGCCCTTCTTCCCCGTTGGCCGTGCCCTTTTTCATAAAAAATCAACTGTTTTCAGTGTTGTCCAGAAGCGCAGGCTGCCCGCAATTTCACTAAAAACTTGTTTTACCCAGTTGACAATGATTTAAAAAACCCAAACTTTTCTACCCAAACGAAGCCGACAGGGAAAAAAACAAAACTGTCGGTCCTTTTCTTTACCTCAGACACTCTCCAGACACTCCTGGGAGAATGATTGACACTCCTATTGTGATCCAATTATGTCTTATATTAATCCTCTGCAGATTGTTATACATTGTTTTAGTTTGTAGTACTCTTGCTTCACTCAAAAGACAAGCCACATGTGTGGTGTCTTTGTGGTTTTATGGCCTGGTTTTTTACCTTTAGGAGTGGGTATTTTGTTCTATCATGGTTCTATTAAACCTAGATAGTGCGTTGACGTGTGCTGGCTGTAGCATGGAGGTAGAATTATACTTTTACAGTTTGTTTATGAATAAGATATGATTTATCAATATCTTATTCATGCAAACTGTTTCATTGGGTTTTTTACCACCCTTAGGGGAACCTCTGGCCAATTTTCAAATTGTTACAATTTTTTTAATTTTTGTTTAAGGGTATCCTAAATTTTTCAATAAAGATAGTATAGTTTTAATCAATAATAAGAAAAGGCATGCACTATGGTTTTACTTTGGATCACAAAATGGCCTCGTGCCTTTTCTATTTTTACATTTTTGGCCTTGGTGCCCTTCAAAATTTGGCCTGCTCCAAGGCCAAAGTGGCCTTGCCCTAAAAAAATTGTAATTCCAGGCCTGCAATTGTGTAATATTTACTTAAAAGGTATTTTCTTTAGTAACCATGTCATGTTAAGTCTCTGCCTTCATTATTTTTAAGATTAAATTTTCTGTGAACTAAGCTGTGCCTTTTATCTCAATTGGTGTCTCCTCATTATTATTTTATTATTCTATTTTGATTACCCAAATAATGGACGGAACTTTTCCTGCTCATATTGAATGGAAATGCTAGGGTGATTCAGAAGAAGAAAAAATTAACAAGAACTGAATCCACACCAACAAAAATCAATTAAACCTTTATCTCCATTCAAATGTTGAAACAGCTTTTGGGAGGCTTATACATGTACAAGTAAATGTACATGTACATGTAATGTAGGTACTTAAACGAAATTGCTGAAAAGGGATAAACTATGCTGTATTGCTTGACAGGAATTCTTGTCAGGAATTTGGCGCACATTCACACTAAGCTTATTTTTATTAGGCATTTTAAGCAAACCAGAAGAAACAAAATTGAAGAAAATTTTGAGACAGAATTATTTTCAACTATTGGTACAAGTATCAAATGTACAAAATGTGAAGCCGCTGACTATAAATTGTTTACTTTTGGTTTTATATCAGTATCAATGGAGCACAATTCCTAATATTGTCCAACGGTAAAATACTACAAAGAAGAACAAGATAGAAGATAAGTGGTATTTGAAACTAGAGGTGGAGATACTGTACAATCTAGAAAGGTTTGTGGTAACACCTTGGACATATCTCCCATGAATAAGATTGGAAACTTTGCAGGATGTACACAGTAATAATAGGTAGTTTTATTAGCCTTTTATCTACCGGCGTCTCAGTCCGCAGTTATCATTAGTTTTCAAGACTGGTTTTTGAAGTTTCTATATTAAGAGACCAATTTATGTAGCACCTTGTAGGGGTTTAGAAGGTGCTATGGTGCACTCAGCAGTCACTGCCAGAAACACCAAGGCAAACCACATCGCTTAGCAATAAGTGTAACTGGATACTTTATTTAAAGTGCTTTACACAACACAAAAAAAATCTCGCTTTACAACCCAAAGGAAGGACCAAGCAATAATAGTCAAGTGTCTTGCTTAAGGACACAAGTGTTAAGACAGTACTCAAACAATCAAGTAAAGTTTGTGGTAACACCATGTACATGAAATCTCTCTTTGAGTTGTGGTGGCTCTGAAAAAATTCTATAAGGCATATTATTCAAAATATGCACCATTTGCAAGCCTGAAAATAGGACCCTTATATTTTCATAAGTGAAAGCTAATTTTTATTTTTATATAGTGTAATTAACTACGAGGTACCTGACATGTTATCATACACAATATTGACAACTGATGTCTTTCAACTAAATCGAGGTAAAAAGTTTGGAGTCTCGAACGTCAGCATTTTTGACGAACTTCCAGTACCACTATAGATGTAGAGGTATTTAAATGATCACATTTTTATATTTGCTGAGGTACATATTTTCTTTTGCATGCTCAGGTTGTGGGGGCTAATGCCAAATACTTTAACAGCAAGAGAAAAAAAAAAAACGACAATTGATTGAAACAATGACTACTACGATACCTGGTCAACAATAAGAGTAATCCCTTTTTCAAATTTCCAGCGCCGAAATTTTTTCAGCGTCCGTCAATTTTTTTACGTGACGTTCGAGAACTTACCGATCGGCCTGTAAATTAACCCTTGACTTGACTTACCCCTCTATTGTCCTCAATTGCAGTTAGGCCAGTTAAGTCAACAGAGGGGGTAAGTTCGACTCACACATGTTTTGTTTTCTGTTAATACGTGTGCAAAATAAATTCGTCAAGTAAATCACGCTCATACCTACTGACGTTCGAGAATCCATCGGACAGCTCCAGATGAAAAACCAAAATGTATCTGAGATGATTAACAACGGAAATACTTCCTTCCGAACGCTAGTTTTTGGAAACTAAATCAACTTATGTTCAAGTACGCTTGATGTGGATTGCGCGAAGGTAATAAAGTCCCGAACATCATTTGCAATAAATTCCGTCAATTTTCTCGAACGTCATTTTATTTTAGGTATGAGAGGCTGCAAATATTTCAGAGAAATTACGGTAGTGTTGTGCCAGAAATAAATTAATAACAGACAATATTTGCTTAGTTTTTCCGTCAATGTTATGCTCTCTTCTGTCAGGCTTATATTTTCTGTGTGTGGTGTTTTGTTGAGTTTTTTAAATTTTTATTTGAAACTACATCAGTTGGGCCTCACCATAGAAAAGAATGAATGTTCCTTGTGCTTTACTTTTGCTCTCCTTTGAACTAAATATAAATAACCACATGTTTCACTGCTGGAGACTCTACTTTTTTAAATGACCACTGCAAGATGAAAACTAACTGAACTATCCTAACATGAACATTTTGGTAAACTTAAATATGTATACAATTATTTAAAATATCTTACAAGGTCAAAAAGATTTTTTTGAAAAATGACATTTGAGGTTGTAAAATGGTCCATATTTTGAAGAATATGCCATAACAACTCAACAATTCGATCAGTATGCTCTAACAGTCTTCATGAGAAGAGTGCAAGTTAATCTGACTTACCCATTGCAGTTGATGAGTACCCATTTGGAAGGCTCTTGTCTGTACGCTCTCTCATGATAACTCAACAGTCACACTCAAATTTACACTTGATGATCTCCTTGTCATATTGCTTTAACTCCTTGGTGATCTTGATCTCTGATAATGGATGTGGAGCACCACCAACAAAGAGGTAGTTTCTGTAATAGATAACAGAGATTATCATTATATAATAGTTCTGGTAATGAAACCAAGGATACCTCATAAGTGAACCTAATCACTGTAGTTCCCAAGTCTATGTAAACATAAGCAAGGGTGCTTGCTATACGAACCAGAGAACCCTAATCTCCCACAGTAAGTGTTCAGGGTTGTTTTACGAGCAGACCTACATGTAGTGTATGGAACCTAGGCCCTACAGTATAAATGTCCCATCCGAAGGACTAAGCAATTATGTTAAAGTGTCTTGCTCAAGGACACAAAAGCCACAACCGGGATTCAAACCTACGCTCTGCTGATCAGAAAACTTGTTTCCGGTGCTGTTAACATGTTTCACCTTGCCGCATAGGAGATGGCGATCAACATGGGATAGCGGTTTGGATAGAAAGGGAAAGACAAAACTACCAATATCCCGTCATTTGTCTGTCAATTGGTAGATTAACCAAGTTATAAAAACTAATTAATTATGCAAACAAATCTGATTAATTTACTCAGGCAATAGATATGTAAACAACACACTTAGATAAAGAAAACGTTGAAAAAATGCAAAACAGACCATTTTAACCAACTGAAGGTGCTGACAACGTACCAACTTAACTTGTCCAATTAAGGTGCCGTGTTCGAGGGTCAAAACAAAAAATAATTAAACTTGCCAAACTCGCCTTCTGGTTCAATCTTCAATTTCAAGTCAAAAAACTTTTCACAAACCCTAGTTTGCAAAGTATTAGAAAGGCCAACCTTCTCCCGCCATCCTTCTCACTATCGGAATGGGATATAAAAACAAACTTTCATGGCACCATACGGTCATAAGCCTTACCACTAACTTTCATTGAAAACCAGAACACCTAGTGTTTGTAATCCTACAAACACTACATTTCTAGTTTAATACTTCTTCTGCTTATCCCCCGCGATTGTCCGCAAAAAAACGCACACTTACGAAGCTCACACAAGCTTCAAACTTCACATATAGTTAGATCGTTACTAGTAGAAGACACCGCTGGAGTGACGCCATGATGACGTCATCAGGTGTTGAAATACAGTAAATCAAAGTTTAATATTTCAAAAAATCATAACTCGAAAACTGCTGAATGGATTTGTACATTCTATACATCATCGGACAGGTCTTGGAAAACCCAACAAACAATTCACAAAGAGTGACCCAATTTTACCTTGACTTCCGGTCCAAAACGGAAGTTGAAATTTCAATAATTTATATCTAAAGAACTTCTCGTACTTAAATCAAAATTTTTACACCAGGTTGTAGGATCTTGTGCCTTCTCAAACTTTTACACAGAGATGATACTAGTTTGACCTTACTTTCTGGTCGAAATCGGGTGTTAAAGGTAACGTAGGCCTATATATTGACCCGCATTAAAAGCACGTGAAAAGATCTTCTACTGAGACACGTATAACCGTATCTAACCCAGTGGCACAGTAGCCGTCTGTTGCATTCCAGTACACCGCGCGGCTGGCTGCTCCACTTCCGGCCTGTTCATAAGGTCCTGCACAGGGTCCTGCATGTAACCTGTGTATACACGATACACTAGCACACATTCCGCGCCACGAAGACAGTGTATACATCCACATAACGTGAAACGGATTGTTGATGTCATATCCACTGGTGGCGCTATACCGTGTTAATGGTCGTTTGTTAACGTACTGCGCTTTTTATAATGCAACAGACTCAGAAATGTACGTCGTTCGACGGTAGTCCAATGAATAGCTCAGTGCATATATCCTTCGTGTTAGCCTTTTGTTTGCTTGGTGGTAAATATCAACTAAAACGAGTGTATTTTGCTGAACTCTTTTGGTGATTTTAATAAATTTTGATAACTGAGAAAATGTGATCGGAAAAAGATCAACATAAATTTGACTCTAATCAACACCGGTTTTTACAAGATTTTACTTTTAAATCCTGTTGAATACTTCAAAGAAATACAATGTGAACAGCAAAACAAATTCAACATAAATTGCACATCGTGTAAACTGTAGGTTCTTATGCCCTTATCATAATCATGACAAATGATGTTGCTTCAGTTATCGGCACCACAAAAAGGTAGCAAGCAGGCGTAGTTTGATAAAATTTATTTTTGAATTGTTAGTGATAAATAGTCTTTTAAACTATCAGTTCAGTTAGTGACTATTTACAAAAAAATTATACATGTGTAGCCTATCTAGTACACATTCTGGAGTTTCAATGTATAGGCCTAGCCATTGAAAAATAAATAAACTTCATTGAATGGAAAACATAGCCTAATACTTAATAGTTGTACTTGTGAGTCATTCAAAGGCTCGTTTCAAGATCTGTAGTCAAGATGAAGGGGAAGTGGGGAGAATGTTTCTTCTGTATGACTATGAAATGACAATGGACCCTTGGCCCTTTCAAATAATCTAAATAATGTACTCATTTGCTCAATTATTTTTGTAAGTTCACCTTTGTTTTTCACTTGGCACATATTTAAATACCTATGTCTCGATAAATAAATTCTAACTTCATAATGATGTCATCGGTTTTCAATTCTGGCAAAACAAAAGTTTATTATTTAGAAAATGTTACATTTCGAGTAGCCTTTATTTCCTGTGTATAACTAACGTTTAAACGTAGAAGATTTACACATTACTTTCTTTGAAATTTCAAAAGCTATCAACATTGTTTTCAGCGACTCAATGAAATAGCTAACGCATCATACCATGCCGCATAGGAGATGGCAATCAACATGGGATAGCGGTTTGGTTAGAAAGGGAAAGACAATACTACCAATATCCCGTCATTTGTCTGTCAATTGGTAGATTAACCAAGTTATAAAAACTAATTAATTATGCAAACAAATCTGATTAATTTACTCAGGCAATAGATATGTAAACAACACACTTAGATAAAGAAAACGTTGAAAAAATGCAAAACAGACCATTTTAACCAACTGAAGGTGCTGACAACGTACCAACTTAAGCTAATTGTCCAATTAAGGTGCCGTGTTCGAGGGTCAAAACAAAAAATAATTAAACTTGCCAAACTCGCCTTCTGGTTCAATCTTCAATTTCAAGTCAAAAAACTTTTCACAAACCCTAGTTTGCAAAGTATTAGAAAGACCAACCTTCTTCCGCCATCCTTCTCACTATCGGAATGGGATATAAAAACAAACTTTCATGGCACCATACGGTCATAAGCCTTACCACTAACTTTCATTGAAAACCAGAACACCTAGTGTTTGTAATCCTACAAACACTACATTTCTAGTTTACAAATAAATTTGTAATTTCCATTTTAATTTTTTTTTATTTTTTTTTTATTTTTTTTTTTATATATTATAATAAAAATTGAAGGAGGAAACGGCTTCTTCCAAGAAGCCAGCAGAAAAACTGCACAAAAGGAAACAGAAAGATAGTAAAATCTTACCCCACTCTGGGAGGAAGTAACATTGGTGATCCCGACGTGATTTTACCTCCATTTATTTTAATTCTTTATTTATATATTTTTTTTTCAATGAGTCAAGACGAGACTGTAAAATTCTTATTTGTAGCAGACTCACGAGCTCATTCTTTTGACCGCTATTCGGTGCCTTTAGGATGCAAAATTAATGTTGATTATGTTATCAGGCGAGGAGCCACTATTTCAGATTTAATTCCACTTACTTTAGCTAGATTAAGTAAATACAGTGAGAAGGATAAAGTCATTGTCAGATTAGCAGCAGGTATTAATGATATTACTACATTTCACTTTGGTTCAAATTCCGAGAAAGTACTTAAACGTTCTGATGTTAACTCTGGAGATTTGATCTCACAATTACAACAGTTTACAGCTAAGATACTGGAAGTTAGGCCAACTGCGTTAGTTGCATTCGTGACAATTCCACCTGTATCCTTTGCAAAGTTTCAAAACAGCAAACATTTAAAAACAGCCATTTTAACTGATGAGGTTTTGCAACAGTATCAACGTGAACTAGATGACATTGTTGACTTGGTAAATTCCTTCATTAAGTCGCACAATAATGAACCCCAACATCAGAAAATAGTTCGTACATTATCATGGCATACTTCTGTACGAAAACCTGCTAAACGTAGGAGCCGTTCTGGAAAATTGAACAGATTAATCCGTAATGACTTTTCAGTTTTATATGACGGACTACATGCTATTTCAACTATAAAAAGACGTTGGCATATTGAACTTCTCAGAGCATTTGAAATAGATAAGCAGGTAGTGTTAAGGTCATAAATCTTGTCAGATTATATAATACTCTTTAATTACCTAGGTCCAACAACTTATTTAATAGTGAATTATGGCTGAAGAAAAGTCTCACGAGTATCCATTAGCAGCTGTTAGTTTAAAGTTACCCCCTTTCTGGCCTAATGACCCAACTATTTGGTTCGCTCAAATAGAAGCTCAATTCACTACAAGAGGAATTACCAGTCAGAGTACCCGTTTTGCATATGTGGTGTCATCTTTGCAACCAGAAATTGCACAAGAAGTACGTGATCTTTTATTACATCCGCCACAAGAAAATCAGTATGACAAAATAAAGGTCGAGCTAATCCAGCGCACTTCAGCGTCGGAACAAAAGCGTTTGCACCAGTTACTCATTTCAGAAGAATTGGGAGATAAAAAACCTTCCCAGTTACTAAGAAGAATGCGACAGTTGTTAGGAGAACAAGTGTTAGAAGAAAGCATCTTGAAACAGCTTTTTCTCAAACGTTTACCTACTAACGCACAATTAATATTAGCATCCACTAGTGACAGTGTAGATATTGATAAATTAGCCATCATAGCCGATAAGATTTTGGAAGTGACACCTTCCTCATCATCAATGGTTACTTCAGTAATCGCTGCAGCCTCACCATCTCCCTCAAATGAAATAAAAGAACTACGTGACATGATATCCAAACTTAGTATTGAAGTTGAGTCACTGAGTAAAAAAGTTCAAAGAAGTAGTCGTGTCAGAACAAATAGCAGGAATAGAAGCAAGGGTAGATATGGTTCACAGTCACGATCCCCCTCACGAAGTAATAATGCACCAACACACGCAGGAGGCTCCTGTTGGTACCATTGGACTTTTGGGGAACGTGCAAGCAAATGTGTTCCACCATGTACTTATCCTCAAAATAAGTCTGGAATTCAGTCAAACGAGAACGCCAGCAACTAGTGGAGACGGGTTCAACTGGCAAAGAGAACAAAAGTCGTCTCTTTTTTGTTACTAATCGTACTACAGGTACTAGATTTTTGGTAGATACAGGGGCTGATATTAGTGTTTTTCCAGCATCCTCAAAGGACAAAGTTAGTCCAAGTTCATTAAATTTACATGCCGCCAATAAGACTCCCATAATGACTTATGGTGAAAAATCGTTGACGCTTGATATAGGATTGCGTCGTACTTATCAATGGATTTTTATTCTTGCTGATGTGTCCTATCCAATTCTTGGAGCAGATTTTTTGGCAAACTTTTCATTAGCAGTTGATGTAAAACACCATAGGCTTATTGATATGCAAACCACCCTAAGCATTCAAGGTATTAAGTGTATGGATGATTCAGTGAGCCCGACATTCAGTATCAGTGAAGGCTCTATGTACGACCTACTACTAGGCCAGTACCCTGAAATTACACGTCCTAGCTATAATGAATCAGCAGTGAAACATAATATAACTCATCATATTGTGACTAAAGGCCCACCTGTAAAAGCAAGACCACGTAGACTAGCCCCAGACCGTCTTAGCATTGCAAAAGACGAATTTAATCACATGTTGCAACTGGGCATTGTAAGACCTTCTCAGAGTAATTGGTCCTCTCCTTTACATATGGTCCCAAAGAAGTCTAATGATTGGCGTCCTTGTGGCGACTATAGAGCTCTTAACAATGCAACAGTACCTGATAGGTACCCCGTTCCACACATACATGATTTCACATCAACTCTTCATGGCAAAACCATATTTTCGAAAATTGATTTGGTCAGAGCATACCACCAGATACCAGTGGAGCCAGACGATATACCAAAGACTGCGATTACTACTCCATTTGGTTTGTTTGAATTTGTGAGGATGCCTTTTGGCTTAAGAAATGCAGCACAGACTTTTCAAAGATTTATAGATCAAGTCCTTCGAGGCCTACTATTTGCATATGCTTACATTGATGATATATTAATTGCCAGTGATTCACCTGAAGAACACTATCAACACCTCACACTATTGTTTGACAGGCTTAAAGATTATGGGGTTATCACTAACCCTGTCAAGTGTGTTTTAGGTGTGCCATCACTTGATTTTTTAGGGCACAAGGTAGATACCAATGGAATTAGTCCTCTTCCCGACAAAGTACAAGCCATCAAAGACTTACCTCCACCAAATTCCTTACGGAAGATACGAGAGTTTCTAGGTTTGGTAAATTTTTACCGCAGATTTTTACCTCATGCTGCAGATATTTTACAACCCCTAACAGATCTCCTTGCAGGGAAGGCTAAGAATAAATCTATACAACTGACTGCTAGGGAGCTTCAGGCTTTTGAAGAAGCTAAGTCATCATTGATGCATATAACAATGCTTGCGCATTTAGACATCTCTGTCCCAATCTGTGTCACGGCTGATGCATCCGATGTTGCTATAGGTGGGGTACTTCAACAGTTAGTAGAAGGTAGTTGGCAGCCAATCGCTTTTTTTTCTAAGCGACTTCAAAACGCAGAGACTAGGTATAGTACATTTGGTAGAGAATTGTTAGCAATTTATCTCTGTATCCGCCATTTTTCGCATATTTTGGAAGGTCGATCATTCCATATTTTCACTGACCACAAACCACTTACCTACACTTTTGCAACCAATCCAGATCGTTACTCACCACGAGAAATAAGACATCTGGATTACATATCCCAGTTCACAACTGATATCCGTCATGTAAAGGGCAAGGATAATGTTGTCGCTGATGCTTTGTCCCGTTCACATATCAGTACAGTTGATAGGAGAAAAAACAGTATTGATTTTGAGGAAATGGCTTCCCTTCAAAAAGATGATGAAGAACTTTCTAAGTTACGAGACTCATCGTCTTTGCAATTTAAGGAAGTACCACTGCCTACGTCGCATGGTACAATTACATGTGACATGTCGACTGATACAGCAAGGCCATATGTTCCCATGAAATTAAGACATGCAGTTTTTGAGTCATTACACTCATTATCTCATCCAGGCATTCGGGCAACACAAAGGTTAGTCACACAGAGATTTGTCTGGCCAAGCATTAACCGTGATGTCCGGAAATGGACACGATGTTGTTTAAAGTGCCAACAAGCTAAGGTACATCGCCACACTATGGCACCAGTTGGTACCTTTACCTTACCTAGTGCACGCTTTAGCCACATTCATATTGATATTGTAGGACCTCTTCCACCTTCTAATGGTTATCGTTACATCCTTACTATCATAGATCGGTTTACAAGGTGGCCAGAAGCTATCCCTATCCATGACATAACAGCTGAAACTGTTGCCAAAGCTTTTGTCGAGCGTTGGGTTGCAACATTTGGTGTACCAAGTAACATTACAACAGATCGAGGCACACAGTTTGAATCGGCTCTTTTTAGGCAGCTTAACTACATATTAGGATCAAAGCGTATCCGTACTACGGCCTACCACCCAAGAGCTAATGGACTGGTAGAACGCTTTCATAGACAACTAAAGTCTGCCATAAAAGCACAACCACATCCTAGTCAATGGACAGAAGCACTGCCTCTTGTACTTTTAGGCATACGTACTACCTGTAAAATTGACATTAATTGTTCAGTAGCCGAGATGGTTTTTGGTACAACACTGGCCCTTCCATGTGACCTTGTAGTACCCGATAATGAATTAATGATACCTGTAGATTCATCCAACTATGTTGATCGTTTGAAGCAACACATGTCAACTTTGCGTCCGGTTTTGACTAGACCATCCACAAAGAAAAGTCAAGTACATAAAGACTTAGAAAACTGTAGTCATGTATGGGTACGTACTGACGCTATACGTAAACCATTGCAGGCACCATATACAGGCCCATACAAAGTCCTAAACAGGAATGAAAAAGTTTTCAAACTTGCCTACCCGGGTAAAACGACAACAGTCAGCATCGATAGACTAAAGGTAGCTTATTTAGATGATGATGTAGTTACTAACATTGACGACGCATATAAAGTTACTAAGAGTCTACCTCCCCCAAAGATAAGTCCAGAGCCTCCATTGAGAGTTACTCGTTCTGGCAGACATGTTCGCTGGCCAAGTAGATATATCCAGGTAATATCTAACAGCGAGAAGAATGATACTTTTCCACCCTGAAGTATATATATTATGTAGTTTATTATTATCGATTTTCGTGATTTCTCTCTAAATCTAGATGGGGGCTAGATGTAGTGACCACTCTTTGGACTAAGTCACCACCTCTTGTCCACAGTGGCTTTATTTAAATCTATACCTGGATATTCCAGGGTACCTAAGCAGGCAGGTAGCCTATTGTTATTTCATGCATGATTAGGCAGGACACTGAGGATAGAATGATAAAAGCTGGGTGTGCACACACTCTCTCTCATTCCTCTCTACAAGACTACCAGAGTGGACACAAGTGTTTTTAGTTTAGTCCTGCCAGCACGTTTCATGAGGTCTTTTCCTGAGCTTAGGTATTACTTTAGTTTAGAGTAGGTGTATATTTATTCATCATAAGTTAGCTTAGGTATAGTACTAGTAGTAGTTTATAATAATTTGAGCAAGTGTGTCAACCAAGGTGTTGGTTGTAGTACACAGCCACCCAAAAGGGCAGACACACTTCTTCACCATCCGTCGACTCCGACTCAGCAGCACATTTATAATAATGGAGGCAGAACAAGATAGGGTAAGTTGGTAATTCACAAGAACCCTACATACTATTACTAACTCGGGCTCCCGAAAACCTACATCTGAGCATAGAGTCACTGAAGCCGGTGAAAGTGACGAAGGATGGCCGTGTGACATGTACGGGTACCTCCATGGTATAGTAGGACAAAAGGCCGGAATGGTTGCGTGAAGGAGACTCGATAGGTGACCACTGAACCACCGATGCTTCGTAATTCGATTGTAGAACGGTAGCGGGAACGGGAAAAATCATGAGATCAAAGACTGAAAGATCCCTCTGGAAAGCGATCTCCTTCGTCGCACTCGAGACGAAGAATGTAGTTTGACCTCTGGTAAGATGGCAGGTATCGAAGTGTAGTAGTATCATTACTAGTAATAGTATGCTGAAAAATGTTTTTATTAGCCTTGGGAAGTACGTCCACGCCGTAGCGCCCAGGTCGGGTCGTAGCGCCCACGAAGCAAGGAGGGAACGAAGTGCGTGATTCTCGGGCTCAGACCGGGAGGAAAAATTTCCTCCGTCGAGCAAAATAGGGCGACTGTAGGACGAAAATACGATGTCTCATGTTGCTTACGTTAACCTGAGGCGACATGGTAATATATATGAACTGTAGCTTCCCGCCTAAGTAAGTGTTGAAAACTGTCGTATATAAATATTATCTTGCAACTTTAGTGAAAGATTTCCATTTGACAGTCGTCCAGCTTGGAATGAGCAAATTCCGCTTTCTGTGGAGCAAAGACGACAACGGAAGCAGGAAGGGTGTGTTTCGAAGTCCAAGGGTGACGGAGAACCACCACGGGAACGGCATATATGTGAGAATGGGGGATGGGGGCTTGTTGAGGACCTTGAGGAAGGGGGTGGCACACAGGTTCAATGATGGGCTTTGGAAACTTCTCTTTAAGACAGCTCTCAGGTTTAGGAGATTTATTCTCTCATGACATATCTGTGACGAACCTGCACCTGTAGAGTCAGGGCAGGCAGTGGTAACAAAAAGGCATTATTAATTAATTATATTCACAGTTTTACTTTTGTTTACACTACTCAGCAACTGTGTAAAAACATGGCAGAAACAAACCCTCAGTTAGGCAATTCTTTAGCGACAACCAAGCGGCGCAGCAAACCCACCCCAAAAGCACTCATCCACCAGCAGTATCTAAACAATTGCTAAGTTTACATTTCATAGAATTTATGGATGTTCATTTTAAAAGAACATTGGACCAGGATTTAAATATCTTAAGATGAGACCCACAAGAATTTAACACCCCCAGAAACCCTTACTTAATGGCACATACATGTACTACACATGGCCATACTATATATGCCAGCAGTACAAACACACGTGCTTCTCTAAATACCAGTTCTAAATTTCATACCAACTTTCCACCTCAAAATTACACTCTTTTAATAAGCCTCTAAAATTCCATAAGTATCATTAAACAAATCTATAATAATTTGCTGTAAAAATGAGATAAACCCCTTTGTTAAACTCTAAGTATAAAATGAAGAAATAATAAGTTTAAAATGGGATAAAAATAAAAGCAACTTTACCTGTAGAGTCAGGGCAGGCAGTGGCCTTGAGCCCGCTGTTCTAGGCAAATCCAAAGTAGAAGTAAACATGTAGTTTGTGACAGCTTACTTATTTTCCTAATAATTAATTAACGCTTCTTTGACGAGGCAAAGTTTAACAAAAATGTGTTATTATTTTATATTTAACAAAGTAGGTATTTAAACAAATGTCTGAATGCCCTAGGTTAATAATCATAAACATCATGAAGTACATGTTGGGAAATCACTTTATGCCAAAAAATCACCTTTGTTTCAACTTGGATTTATGCTAAAGAAGTTTGACCTTAGTTTGACCCTGCTGCTGTTTCATGTATAACACACCTAAAGGTCTATAGTGGGAAGTAGTATGCCTAACTGTAGGTAAGTGGAATGGCAGCTAGCTGTGTTTGGGCAGTATACAAAACATGTAAGAGTGAAACAGTGCTATAAATGGATTTATTTCAAAGGGTCTATACACACCCCTTACATATATTTCTGCAATTCACCGGGATTATGGTTCAGCCATGCTGTGTCGGAAATAGAGATCTTTACGCTTGCAAAGTGTATCGCTAGGAGCAAACCTAAAACGCGTGTACACATAACGCACGCTGAAATAAGGACGATTCGTATGGGCTACTGGGAGGTGCAGTGTGTGGGTGACGTCATAGCCTTTGTTTTTGTGTCAGCGAATTGCTTGCGCATGCGCATAGGATTCATCGTTCTCTTGTATTCTTTTCCCAGTTGTCTAAGACTTTGCTGATGCACGTATTGTTATGTTGGATGGCAGTGGAATTACTGCTCAAGGGCAGGCTTTAAAGTGCAATCATGGAGTACTACCGAGGATGGAAATGAGCTTAAAGTTAATGGTATTGCAGAATTGGAAGAGCTGAAAAAAAGATGTAACAATGATGATAGTGGAAGCACTTAAACTAATTACATAAAAAAAATGCATGAGTTTTCGTAACAACTACTTCATCACTGATGCAAGTATAGTTGTTGCTATATATAGTCATAGTAATTAGTCCTTAAGTGCTACCATTATCGTCATTGTTTTATCTACCAGACTAACACGGCTGACTATCTAAGTGTATTACAACCTCCATTCAACAAAGCACTGACCGTAAAGATATTAGATTATATTTAGAGCTGCAAATATGAAGGCTGTAATTTACCATAACAATAGACCTGGCCACAATACCTTTGAAACTAGAGTTGCTGGAATCACTTACTGCATCAGTACACTTGCAGTTTAAGTAGCAAGGCGGATATTCTTTATGTCCCTCACTCTATGCCTTTTACCCCCGTAAATGCTTTTTAATACAAGCATAATCAAATCACTTCCAACCCAACTGACTGAATTTTAACTTTGTTTACCAGTTGCTATGAGTAACGCTATGAAAACAATACTTCTATCACCTAATAAAGAGAAACAACAGCAGTTATCCACTGTAGTCCTGCAAGATTTGATGCTAAGAAACAACAGCAGTTATCCACTGTGGTCTTACAAGATTTGATGCTAAGAAACAAAAGCAGTTTTCCACTGTAGTCCTGCAAGATTTGATGCTAAGAAACAATAGCAGTTATCCACTGTAGTCTTACAAGATTTGATGCTAAGAAACAAAAGCAGTTTTCCACTGTAGTCCTGCAAGATTTGATGCTAAGAAACAACAGCAGTTATCCACTGTGGTCTTGCAAGATTTGACGCTAAGAAACAACAGCAGTTATCCACTGTGGTCTTGCAAGATTTGATGCTAAGAAACAACAGCAGTTATCCACTTTGGTCTTGCAAGATTTGATGCTAAGAAACAACAGCAGTTATCCACTGTGGTCTTACAAGATTTGATGCTAAGAAACAAAAGCAGTTTTCCACTGTAGTCCTGCAAGATTTGATGCTAAGAAACAATAGCAGTTATCCACTGTAGTCTTACAAGATTTGATGCTAAGAAACAAAAGCAGTTTTCCACTGTAGTCCTGCAAGATTTGATGCTACGAAACAACAGCAGTTATCCACTGTGGTCTTACAAGATTTGATGCTAAGAAACAAAAGCAGTTTTCCACTGTAGTCCTGCAAGATTTGATGCTAAGAAACAATAGCAGTTATCCACTGTAGTCTTACAAGATTTGATGCTAAGAAACAAAAGCAGTTTTCCACTGTAGTCCTGCAAGATTTGATGCTAAGAAACAACAGCAGTTATCCACTGTGGTCTTGCAAGATTTGATGCTAAGAAACAACAGCAGTTATCCACTGTGGTCTTACAAGATTTGATGCTAAGAAACAAAAGCAGTTTTCCACTGTAGTCCTGCAAGATTTGATGCTAAGAAACAATAGCAGTTATCCACTGTAGTCTTACAAGATTTGATGCTAAGAAACAACAGCAGTTATCCACTGTGGTCTTGCAAGATTTGATGCTAAGAAACAACAGCAGTTATCCACTGTGGTCTTGCAAGATTTGATGCTAAGAAACAACAGCAGTTATCCACTGTGGTCTTGCAAGATTTGATGCCAAGAAACAAAAGCAGTTATCCACTGTAGTCCTGCAAGATTTGATGCTAAGAAACAACAGCATTTATCCACTTTGGTCTTGCAAGATTTGACGCTAAGAAACAACAGCAGTTATCCACTGTGGTCTTGCAAGATTTGATGCTAAGAAACAACAGCATTTATCCACTTTGGTCTTGCAAGATTTGACGCTAAGAAACAACAGCAGTTATCCACTTTGGTCTTGCAAGATTTGCCGCTAAGAAACAACAGCAGTTATCCACTTTGGACTTGCAAGATTTGATGCCAAGAAACAACAGCAGTTATCCACTTTAGTCTTGCAAGATTTGACGCTGAGAAACAACAGCAGTTATCCACTGTGGTCTTGCAAGATTTGATGCCAAGAAACAAAAGCAGTTATCCACTGTAGTCCTGCAAGATTTGATGCTAAGAAACAACAGCAGTTATCCACTTTGGTCTTGCAAGATTTGATGCTAAGAAACAACAGCAGTTATCCACTGTAGTCTTGCAAGATTTGATGCTAAGAAACAACAGCAGTTATCCACTGTGGTCTTGCAAGATTTGATGCTAAGAAACAACAGCATTTATCCACTTTGGTCTTGCAAGATTTGACGCTAAGAAACAACAGCAGTTATCCACTTTGGTCTTGCAAGATTTGCCGCTAAGAAACAACAGCAGTTATCCACTGTGGTCTTGCAAGATTTGATGCCAAGAAACAAAAGCAGTTATCCACTGTAGTCCTGCAAGATTTGATGCTAAGAAACAACAGCAGTTATCCACTTTGGTCTTGCAAGATTTGATGCTAAGAAACAACAGCAGTTATCCACTGTAGTCTTGCAAGATTTGATGCTAAGAAACAACAGCAGTTATCCACTGTGGTCTTGCAAGATTTGATGCTAAGAAACAACAGCATTTATCCACTTTGGTCTTGCAAGATTTGACGCTAAGAAACAACAGCAGTTATCCACTTTGGTCTTGCAAGATTTGCCGCTAAGAAACAACAGCAGTTATCCACTTTAATCTTGCAAGATTTGACGCTAAGAAACAACAGCAGTTATCCACTTTGGACTTGCAAGATTTGACGCTAAGAAACAAAAGCAGTTATCCACTGTAGTCCTGCAAGATTTGATGTTATCTTGACCTGTGAACCCTTACATAAAAAATATCACTTCTCCACTCTACATCTCATCCAATTTGTACCTTTAATTCATCTTGATAGAACATAACAGCAATCAGTCAATCAAAGATGTCTCGGGAGTTTATCATAACACCTTTCATCATGAAAGTCACCATAACATTGTTGTTCCTAACTTGCTTGATACATCATTGTCTGAGTGATTGTCAAGGATTCACATCAAACCTGTATCTAGCAAGCAACAAAGTCCTACAAAACCATGTGTTTAAATGGCAGACTGTGTCATCTCCTGTGATCTGTGGGCGAGACTGCTCTATGGATCCACACTGTGCATCATTCAACTACTACATGTGTAACCATGTTTGTCAGTTGAGCAATGCTACTCAATCTCAAGGCCCTGATGACTTCATTGAGCTGCAAGGAGTTGCCTACTATGATGACAACTTGGAAACTCCTTCACATTCAGCACCAGACATTGTACAATTTAGTAGTTGTCTGAAGTTATACCAGGCTGGTAGCCATGAGAGTGGCATCTACACAATCTACCCTTTCTGTCCGACTGATGGGGTGCAAGTCTACTGTGATATGGAGACAGATGGAGGAGGCTGGATCGTGTTCCAGAGGAGACAAGATGGCTCAGTTGACTTTTACCAAAACTGGGCAGAATACCAATCTGGCTTTGGTGATCTCTCTACAGAGTTCTGGCTGGGTAATGATATCCTACATGACCTTACTGAGTCAGGACAATGGCAACTGAGGGTTGATATGGCTGATTGGGATGGAAACACAGCTTGGGCCAGTTATGATGAGTTTGCTGTATCAGGTGATAAGTACACTCTACATGTTGGTTCTTATGATGCCGGTAGCTCAGCAGGAGATTCATTGACTTCGCATGATGACCAACCCTTCTCAACAAAAGATAATGATGCTACAGGAGACTGTGCAACAAAAAATAAAGGTGGCTGGTGGTTCCACGGATGCTATCGTGCACACCTCAACGGTGAATATTTCAATTATGGGGTAATTGAGCAAGCTAATGGAATACAGTGGGCAAATTGGAAAGGATGGTTATATTCCCTTAAGCAATGTAGCATGAAAATAAGAGAAACTAATTGATAAAAAGCATAAACGTATCAGTACAAAATTAACATTTCAGAAGAACAAGTGTTTTGAGCTGTTTTAACCCGGTTTTAGTTTTACATTCAAAGAACTGAAACACTAAGCTCATCAAAATATAACTGCTATGCGAAGAAACGTTTACTTTAGAAAAGGGAAAAAAAACTTCCTTGCAATTTATCATTGAATCAGATTTTGTGAAATTGTAAGATCAATAATTGTACGTTGAAAACAGCAAATTGAAAAAAAAAAAAAATGCTGCATAAGGTACATGTACATTCATTCCAAGGGCATTTTCTTTGGCATGGTAAATAGATTCCAATTTGCTAACTGGCAATTCCTTACGGGCGTATGAAAGCCAGTTTGTGGACGAGCCGAATGTCAATATTCTCACACTATTCAAAGCAAACAATTAATTGAAAGACCAGCGCCAAAAGCCAACAAATTTCTTTCGGTGCAAGTTAAAGTGCCAAATGGAAAGCATGAGTTTCTGGTCCAGGAAGTTCAGATACGCACCAGACTAGCACAGTCTGTTTGGTCGATGAAGTCAGAAAAATTCATCATAAATAATTATAGTGTACATAATTTAGGGTAATTTTTCTCATTCATAAAATATCACTGAAGTTTGGGTAATTGTATTAAATTTAAATTGTTGATATGACAAATATTAATGCTCAACTACGAAATTTTTATTAGTTGTGCTATACTCAAGTGAAAGATGTATTAAAACACTGCTCCAAGCAAGGTGCCTGTCGCGGTAGGCACATTAAAAACAAAATCAATAACATAAAAACCGTTCGGTCAAATCAGGTCAAACTTCATCTAATCCTCTATTCGAACCCCCCTTTGAGATAGTAGTCACACATGGGGTTGAATTCTCTAACAGTTCACCATGACCCTTTGAAGTTAGCTGGCCACAGTCACCATTGACATGTACACACAAAAACCATATGTTGTACACAACCATTGAAACACGTGCAGATTTTTCACCTGTTATGCGTTTTGTACACGGACCTTGATTTTATTCATAGATAAGGTCTGCAGCCAACATAATGTAATATATATATCTATCATCAGGCTACTACAAAGTCTTTCTAGCATGGAAATTAACATGGGATCACCCCCAAACATACTTAACTGCCCTGTAATTAAAAGTGCCTTCCAATGAGGCCAAAGTCACCAGAAGGCAATTTAATGGGACCCTTGGGACCCAGGGTTAATGAGTGTTTAAATTGAACAGAGCAAAGATTATAGGCTGCTCAAAGTGAATAGATTGTGTACAAAATATAATCAAATTCTAGCACTGCATATATTGACTTTCTATCCCTTTAACCTTTCAACCTTTAACCTTTCTACTTTTGGATTGTTACTCTTTTTTGGTGGTAATATTTCTGAATTAGGTCGAGGATAGATGTAGTGATGCATGAATTTACGGAATTAAGTGTCTGAAACAAGTTTGATATGGGTGTAGCGGGGAAGACAAATTTGGTTGGTGTTGAAGAGTGAGTGGTGGGGGTTGGGGCGTGGTGTGAAAATGCCAGGTCTTCAACAGTGGCGTCTATTTGTACATGCCGTGGGTTTATTTTATTTTTTTCCTACGAAGATTGTTTTTGATAAATTGTATTCAGTCGAACAAGGATTTTGTTTGTTTGAACAGATCTATAATCTTTGTTACACAGATTTTTCCCTGATTATTTTTCCCCCCTATGTCCCTTTAAAAGCTCTGTAGGGCAACAAAACACTACTTAAAATGCTGCTACTCAAAATCATTGATTGCTACTCAACATTAGCATTTAGTATGCACAAAACTTATTCAGTTGAATTATTTTACTGTGCACAAAATAACACCAGTCCCAGAATTGTCCAATAACTGATCTGGTTATTAATACATCATTGTAGCATTCTCCAGGATGAAATAATCCTACAACACACAGCATTGTCAGCATGTAACTATGAAGTCTAGTCAACTAAACTGATAAATGTTCACAGGAATGCCACTACACATTTTGCGATGTACTCATTTTCCAATAGATGGAGTCCTCATGTGAGCAAGGAAAAAATTACAAAGTTTCTAACCTCACATTAAAATCGTGTAAATTGCCATTAATTCTATACCCACCCAGTGCAACATCAAAAACATCTGATGACATCATTCTGAGAAAAATGGGTCACTACATTTTTGTACAGGGATGTTTTGGTTCAGAACTGACTTTTTGGGAGCAAAGTTTTAAAAGATGTCATTTTAATTCAACAACTAACAGATCTTTACATTCATTTACATAGGAATTTTTGACAGTCAAAACTATCACATTCAAGGCCGTTTTGATTAAATTTTATTGAAATCAAGACTGAAACAAAACATCCCCGTTCTAAAATGTTGAGGTCAATTTTTCTCAGAATGATGTCATCAGATGTTGACAAATTTTTGCACTGGAAGGGTATTGAATAAAACAGCAATTTACACCCTTTTAATGGGAGGTTACAAACTTGTAATTTTTCCCCACTCACACGAGGACTCAATCTATGAGAAAATGAGTTCAAAAACAAAATTAAATTGGTCACTACCCTTCCTCTTTAAAGAAATTGTTTTAAGAATTTGAAAATAAAAAAGTGTTGTTTTGTTATTGCTTTGCAGGGTTTTCCTTTTAATAGAAATATAAATAAGTTGATTAATTTCTTGAAACCTAATAAAATATTAGACATTTAAAGTTGAAGATTGAGAAATTCAACTAGATGAAAGAGATTATAAGATTGATGTTTGATTTTATCAAAACTAAATAAAGTCTTAGGCAAGAAGTCACTTAATGTTCAGATGGTTAGTATACAATCAAATCAACTCAGAACTTATTATTTTAAATGACCAGTATTTGACATTGTTGGATATGTATGTGCATATTGCATGTTAGTTTTTTGATAAGTTTTCTTGTTAACTTGTTTTAGTAAATTGAAGATCTAGTATTAAACAGATGTATGAATAAATGATTTCAAGTTGATTATGCACCAGAGCAAACTAGATGTTTCAAATAGTAATTAATCTTGACAAATAGTTTGCAATGATTGGAATCACAATTGTTGATTTCATTTTGGATTTCTGATAAATATGTTTTAATGAATGTCTTTTTGTCCATTGAAAGTTATCTTTTCAGAACTTAATGTGTAACTTATGACTAATTGCAAAAAACCATGAAAAGGTGACAAAAGCATAATCAGTCATTCCAACTTTTTTTCAAGTTTTAGTTTCTGTTAACAATTTAACAAGTATTTTTTATTATTGATAAACATGACCAGTAATTTTAATCCTGACTAATTCTAGAATGTGGAATTGTGATGTTTTTATTGTTTAGTCATAATAATAATATTTTAACTGGATGTATTGTGATTTACTTGGATGAGGGATACAGCAAAATGGTGTTTTGATATTTATTTGAGCCCATGAAGGGTTTTAGGCAAGAAAACATTTAACAATATTATCAAAATGGCCAGTAGTTTGAATACCGAATAATTATAGAATGTGGAATTGTGATGATTTTATTCTAAATCACAGATTGATAATTAGGCCTATTCCGGATGAGGAATACAACAGAAAGGTGTTTTGATAATTATTTTAACACTGAAGGTTTTAAGCAAGAAAACATTCTACAATGTCATTGGAGATAGAATAATTGTTTTGTATTTTTTGGTAAATTTTTTGTTGTTGGTGTTTAAATAGTGAAAATATTAATGGATGTAAGATGGTAAAACACAGAAGCTTTGAAGTATTGTAATTCCTGCATCAGTGTAATGGAAAGCTACAGTTTTAATGACATAGAGATATTACTGAAATGCTCCATTGTCAATCATGAGATAATATGTCATTACAAGCTACAACCAGCTTCTGGATTCTGGGCAATTTCTTCATCAACAAACTTTGAATATTGCCATCTATGAGAGTATTTTACCAAAGGTTTATGATTGATTTATTGTAATGAGGCTGAAGCTCAACCAATGTAGTGTTATTGGACAGGCTTATATACACATGATTTGCTTCTCTTCATCCAGGTGTACAAATGGGAATCTGCATGGTGATATGTTTGTTTGGCTTGTTGCTGGTTGCAATTAAGTCAGGGATTGTTTAAGAATGGCTGAAAATCAGTGAAAGTAAAAAATTTATAGATCAATGTTGATAGCTTTTATTTAAAAAATTCTTTACAATACCTTTAAATAATAGTAATACAGTACGTTTTATCCTCGATAACAATGACCAGTAGTTTGCAATCTAGAATGTGGAATTGTGATGATTTTATTGCTTAGTCATAATATTTTAACTGGATGTATTGTTTGTTACTTACACATTACGAACGAGGAATACAACAATTTGGTGTTTTGATAATTATTTTAACACATGAATGTTTTAGGCAAGAAAACTTTTGACAATGTCATCTGGAAATATTTGCTTCTCTTTTTTTGTAAACACTTTACTGTGTTTAAATAATTGCAAGATGTCATATTATCTTAAATCTTGCAAAAATTAGTTAGTGGTCTGACGCTATGACCCTAGCAGAGTCTTTTTCGAAGGCTAAATGACCAAAATTACAAAGATTACTATCTAATAATATTTTAACTGGATGTAAGAACGAGGAATAAAACAATTTGGTGTTTTGATAATTATTTTAACACATGAAGGTTTTAGGCAAGAAAACTTTTGACAATGTCATCTGGCAATACTTTTGTTTTGTTTTTGTAAACACTTTACTGTATTTAAATAATTGCAAATGGATGTAAGATGGTAAAACACAGAAGCTTTGAAGTATTGTAATTCCAGCATCAGTGTAATGGAAAGCTACAGTTTTAATGACATAGAGATATTACTGAAATGCTCCATTGTCAATCATGAGATAATATGTCATTACAGGCTACAACGACCTTCTGGTTGCTGGGAAATTTGTTCATCAACAAACTTTGAATATTGCCATCTATGAGTGTATTTTACCAAAGGTTTATGATTGATTTATTGTAATGAGGCTGAAGCTCAATCAATGTAGTGTTATTGGACAGGCTTATATACACATAATTTGCTTCTCTTCATCCAGGTGTACAAATGGGAATCTGCATGGTAATATGTTTGTTTGACTTGTTGCTGGTTGCAATTAAGTCAGGGATTGTTTAAGAATGGGTTTACAAGAGGCCACAGTGTATTCAAGCAGCCACTGCCAGAAACACCAAGGGAAACCCAATTCTCCTGGCAATAAGTGTAACTGGGTTCTTTTACTTGCATTACACAACACATGGACCTACAGCTTTATGTCCTATCAGAAGGAAGAAGAAAATATGCTTTGCTCGCACCAACCCAGACTGGAAACCCACACACTGCTGATCAAAACCACCAGAAATTACGTGTATGTCTGACTGTGCTAGACTTCTTGGCCATGACAACAACAACGAAACTCTTCAGTACAGCTTTATGACAATGTGATGATGGTTGACACTTGATTCTAATAATTTACACAAATTTTTACAAATCAACAATCTTACTGGGAGTTAATATCACAAAATCAATTAACCCTCTCCCCAGCAAATGGTTTAAGTACATGACAATTGTGAAAATATTGATAATTCTGAATGACCCCAGAATGATTTACAAGTATGTAAATTTTACATGCATGAACAAAACAAACAGGCATGACACAGGCATGTAATGTCATCTCTGAGAGAGCAAGGCCATTTTCATTTTGAAAAGGGCACTTTCATTGGAAAAAGGAGCACCCCCACGCATAGTGATGACTAGGCAGTAAAGCACACATGCACTTAAAACATGTTAAATGCAACATATCTCTAGTCGGAGGAATTCAAATTTTAGCCATGACTAGTTATTGTACTCAGGCATGAGAATAGGCGATGAAAAAAAATCCGGAAAAATATAACGCATGTCCGGAATTTGGGCAAATTGACTCTGGCGTCAGCGCCGCACTCGGTGAACCCCTCGGGCATCATGGGGACCATACATAGATGGGACCGGGGACGAGTTCTTTAGGAGGAAAATACTTTTACAAAAGATGAAATCAGACGTGTATGTTGTCTAAAAAAAACAAAAATACAATGATCTTCCGAAATAATCCACGAAAATATGAACAGAGCATTCATGTTTTTGTTTAAAAGAAATTTGGATTTTTGGGGGTCTTTACCTGTGTTAGTGAATCATTGGGTTAAGTGTTGCCCCCTTTTGGACATTGAAAATTGTCTTCATACACCTTTTAGTATCTCCAAGATTATCCCGACAGTTTACAAACCGCATAGTTTTGGAAAAAAAATTGTGAGACGTCAACTCAAACGTTGACGAATCTCCTGACACGTGTGTGACGCACACTCATTGCATGCATTGTCTCGAAGTTTCTTCCAGTTCAATGCGTAAAAATATCTCCAGCCGTAAAACACATTAAACGAATCGAAGAACTGGCGCTTTTGCATATGAACGTGGGTAGTGACGACTGGTGAAAAAAGTCTAACAATTTGCGGGCACACAAAACACCGTGCGTTGTTGTCAGTAGACTTTTCAATGTCTCCACACTTTGCTGCAGCAGTAAACATACATGTACTATGTATTACGGTCAAACCGTACCGAGAAAGAAGCGGGGAATGAGGAAAGTCTACACATGTCAATAGATCTAGCTGCATACAATACGCGACGCACATGGAAGAAACAAATCACCGCATATTGGTCCAGCCGCCGCCGGGCCGCAATTTATTTTACGAACGGTGTAAAGGTAAAATTAACTAACAATTTCTGATCCTACATGTAGAAGAGAGATTAGCGAAATCTACAATGTACAGGCCTACACCCACACCCTACCCCCCAAATTTTATATCAAATTCACACTGAACTCGGAGACCACATAATTTGAAATGAAAAATCCGGAAGTCTGCAAAAATCCGGAAGATTCTCATGCCTGTGTACTAAGCAAGTCATCCTAGGCAAACCAGATAGTATTCAAATCTTACTCACAAAGAAATGGCCACAGAAAAACCAGACTCAGACAAAAAAACGGTAAAATACTATGAAGAAGAACAAGGTAGAAGAGTAACGGATTCAAAATTTTAAAGTGGTGGAGATACAATCTAGAGTGGTTTGTGGTAACACTGGAAATATCTCCCATTAATAAGATTGGAAACTTTGCGGGATGTATACAGTAATAACAAGTAGTTTTTATTAGCCTTTTATCTACTGGTGTCTCAAAGCAGTTATTATTTTTTCAAGACTGGTTTTTGAAGTTTCTATATTGGGTCATTCCGTGTCAAATCACCTAAAATTCTGAAAAGTTGGGCAGGCTCCGTCTCAAATTTGGCTAATTTTATAAACCTACCCCTTGACATTTTGGAGATATGACCCCCTTACAATTTAAGCCCCGCCCCTTCAAATTTACTTTTTGTGTTTTGGTCATTTTTAGGGGCCTTATCTACAAATTGAAATGTAACTGCAAATTGAAATACAGGGTACCTGGTACCCCATCAACTAGAATCTACTGTCATAAGTAGCATAGGACATTTTTATATCAAGGCATAGGTCTTTAAAAACTGACATTTTAGCCAGCAGAATGATTTTTTGTCGTTTTTGAGACCCCCCTAGTGCCTACTGTAAGTGAACTGTCTTCAAATTGCTTTTGTATTACATTTGGTAATAAACTAGGTGTGTAACCTGATATTATAAGGATAGACCAATCACACATTTGATTGGTATTTGACAGGGGTCTGAATGAAGGGGCGGGGCTTAAATTTGTTAGGGGGTCATATTTCAGAAATGTCAAGGAGTAGGTTTCTAAAATTTGTTGTGTTCATGGCACCCATAGGGGAATGTTTAAAAAAAAAATTGCAAAATCTGATGAGCCTGCCGACCCATCCAGTGAGTAGACACGGAATGACCCCATTATGAGACTGATTTATGTAGCACCTTGTAGGTGCTATGTTGATGATAAACTTTCTTGGAATCAGCATATTAATTACTTATGTAAACTGATTGCAAGGAACATAGGAATTATCAATAAACTTAAATACTTTATCCCATCCACAATACTCTTTGATATTTATTCTGCGTTAATCCTGCCTTACATTTGTTATGGAATTCTTGCATGGGGCAAATCAAGTGCCTGTCTACTGAAAAGAATTATGTTGCTGCAGAAAAGGGCTCTTAGAATAATTAATCGTACCGACTTTTGTGCTCATTCTGACCCATTATTTAAAAAACACAATACTCTTAAAGTTTCCGATATTTATCTTTTACAACTTGGAATATTTATGCATCAATACAACTCCAATGTTTTACCTAATTCTTTTAAGAGTATGTTCACACTAAATTCTCAATTCCATGCTTATCAAACTAGACAGGCAAAAGATGTTCATATACCTCGTGTCTACTCATCTAAATCCATGAGTTGTGTTTATTTTCAAGGTCCAAAGTACTGGAACTCCCTCGGCAATGAAATAAAAATATGTCTTCAGTTGTTCAAGAAAAAACTAAAAATTTATCTTATTGGTAAATACTGAGTCCTTAAGTCCTCACTTTTCCTGGTATTGTTAGATGTAGATTCAATTTGTTACCAAAATTATTTATATTGTCTCCTACTTAATTATTTATTTGAATGCCGCCGCGCGGTGAGCCTTTCCAGCTATCTGTTGTCCTGTTTGTGTTTGTCTTGTGTCCTCATTGTGTGTTTACGTAATCATTGATGTTACATTACTAGTAGGTTTCCAACTCAGTACTTCCTCAACCCAGTTATAAAAATGTCGGGGGTCTCCACCCAACAAGCTTGCTTTTAGGAGACTCCCACCACTTAATCATACATTGTATCTAAAGTAGCATATGTGTATTTTTGTTTAAGCAAACTGATTGAGTGGAAATAAACTGAACTGAACTGAACTCAGCAGTCACTGCCAGAAACACCAGGGCAAACCACATCGCTTAGTAATACATGTATGTGTAACTGGATACTTTAAAGTGCTTTACACAACACAAGAAACATCTCGCTTTACAACCCAAAGGAAAGACCAAGCAATAATAGTCAAGTGTCTTGCTTAAGGACACAAGTGTCAAGACTGGTACTTAAACAATCAAGTAAAGTTTGTGGTAACACCATGTACATGAAATCTCTCTTTGAGTTGTGGTGGCTCTGAAAAAATTCTATAAGCCATAGACCAGAGGCGCAAGTTTTGTACTGCACAACTGCACAAACGAATGCCGTTTTGGCTCCGATCCACATTTGTGACAACTGGCCTACCCGATGAATGACCTCTAGGGCAAAATCGGTTCAGCCACTTGTTAACCCTCCTACTGTTCGCAACATTTTCAAGTGAGTTGACCAACCATTTGAAACCATTCAACTGCCAAAGTTGTGTATGGTGGCACAACTGTGCACAGAACTAACTGTGTACTGTGTACATATGCATTCCCTCATGGTATCATATTGCAAGGCTGGCATAGCTTATCTATCATTCAAAACCACAGTGAATGGTATTGAATGGTCATCAGACAGCAAGAGGGTTAACATGTCATTATTAGTAAACTATTGCTTTAAGATGGTGACTCACCCTGGTTTGGTTGGTGTGGTTATGTGTGCATCTTGAAATCCACTGAGCTTAGACGTTGACGTTTTCCATTTAAGCACTCAGCACAGCGACCAGCAAAATATCTCTGCAATGCAAGGAAGAAATATTTCAGCAACTTGTTTAGTAGGCCTAAGCCTATAGAACACAATGAATTTACCCGTTTTTATAGTCCTATACATTAAATGTACTGCAATTAAATGGATGGGGTAACCATTTTGATTTGCTTCTAAGCTTCTCCTTGTGCTTATAAATGCAGATCTATGTAATAAGGCCCTGGTATAAACAAACATTGTGTTATTCCTATAAAACCATTCTGTCATACAACACAGAATGAATGTTGTGCAGTGCCCGGTAACCAGTCCTTTTTTAAACAGTCATTGATATAATCCACTCCATAATGCAGCGACCTGATGCATGCAACATGATCTACCGCTGCAAGGCGACGACGAAGCAGTAGGCAGGGCATCCGTCTATTTCAGAGTGTGCAATGAAGTCAATCGTGATGGATGGTTTATCCAATTGTTGATTTAAAAATCATAATTTTTTAGCACAAATATGATCGTGAGTATAATACAATTAAATGCAGGCTGGTGTTGCATCTTTGGCATACTGAGAAGCTAGTAAGCGGTTTTCAAGCTTCTTTTGCTGTGTCAAAATTTCGAAAAACCAGTACAGTGCCCCAGTTACTGGATCTACATGTAGCGTTGAATGTGCTTTGACAGCAAAACGACCATGAGTATTAAGTATAAATGTTTTTTTTTCTAAATGTTTTTGCATGTTACTCAGCAAAATGGACTTTGCACTTTGGAAATATTTAGGTGTGTAGTACAAAGGAAACTGAAAATATTGATGGCTAAAGAACAGAAAATGTTGAGCATCATTCTAATGTCCATTTTGAAAATGTATAGCGTTACGAAGGTCCAATATGTTTGAACCCTTCGGCTCACGTCACGTGGGAGCCATAGTTTCTAGAAGTAAATGTCGAGGCTCTACACTCACGAACACAGCGGATCTGTGCAAATACCCAATAGACCAGGACCCAATTTCATAGAGCTGCTTTTAGCACAAAAAGTAGCTTTAAAGCACAGCAAACTTTTGCATACCAGAATAAGTTACCATCCAAACTACCATGTCTTAAGTTATATGTGCAATTTGTGACTGGCATCCTGCTCATTTCTGCTTAGCAGACAATAAGCAGCTCTATTGAAATTGAGCCCTGGACAGTGGAAGTGGGACTGGAACTTGGAAGTACAGTGTGTCACACGAGTGGGGCTACAACCATAAAGAAAGGCTGTCCTTTCTCAATGCTACTAGTAAAACCAAGCCCATGTACATCATGTACATGTAGCCCAGGTTGGACTCCTCCGTTGCATACAACGCGACGGAGTCCAGGGTATAAAGGTCCCGTACCATTGCGGACAAAATTATAACAATTTGTTTTCATGTTTTTACCTTTTTGAGGCTGAATCTTCACTCACATTACTTATGTCCTGAAATTTAAGTCTGCTGGATTGAGAATTGTAAATTTTATCATTGGATGACATTATTTGTGAAAATAAAATTGACGACTTCGTTGTGACAGCCTTTAGCTATATGTTATAGTAAAAAGTTCTTTTTATCAAATATATTAAAATTTTACATCAAATTAAAGCTCTCCTCAGGAGAAATTTAATGGTGCAACCCCACTGTCATGGGTGCTTTCGTTAATGAGTTATGCCTTCCAAAAGACAACAAACACGCGGTACTCTTCTGGCCGCCGACTGAGGTAAAGAAATTGTTAAATTAAGACCACCCACACTACTAAAGCTTATCAGCCCTATCCCTAACGCGCACTCATAGGTTCAAAAATGAGATTTTACCGAGTACTTGGTTTAATTAAAACCTCTGTAAATTGCATGCGCGACCTCGCGCTGGAACAAAACCCAACTTTTCATACTCAAAAATGGACAAGGATTAAACTGATATAGGTTTGACAGCATACCCCACCGTCGCTGAATGTATACATTCCTTTAAAATAGGAAATTTAGTCAACATTTTGCCCAAAATGGTAAAAAAATACATAAAAACCTTATTTCTTCACCGATTGAGACAGGAAAAAAGCACCATACACTTCCCAATCCTCTTTCTATCAATAGATGGCATTATTTTGGGGGTAGAAGTCAAGAGAGGGCGGTATTAATTGAAAAACGGTGACCAAATTTTTCCATCAAAAAAGGCTGCACTCGCAGTAGTCGCGTCGGTGACCATGCTCTGAATCTACAAATTCTCCTTCATGCCCACAGCAGTCAGACTTTGGAACGCACTACCTGCAGACGTCATCACAGCTCCATCAGTGGACGTCTTTAGGTCACACGTCTACACCCATTAGCTCCAACTAGTTTTGTTTTTACTTGCACTTATTTATCAAGCACAGCTTTCCACCTGTTTTCACGCACACATAGTCTTCACCTCAGCTTTTACATCCAGAAGTGGACTTTGCTGAGTACCAGCGTAGATGTAGATGTAGAATCTTTTTGATGCTTGAAAAAGTGAGGTAAATTTGTGCCTTTTTTTAAAAGGATTATGAAAGAGAGTTTTATTGACCTACAGGAGTAATTTGAAGCTCAGACAGCATGTTATAGGTCGAAGTAACATTAGTTTGAAAAACCTATTTTTTGTGTGCGACCAGAATAAGAAATGTCAATATCGCGCGACCTATAACATACATTGTAGCTACTTTGTGGATACATATAAAATTGTTAGTTGTGAACTCATCAAAGTGTAATTAAATGGACACCAAAGAATTATATGAATGGAGTTTCAGCTTCTCAAATCAGGTAAAAATATGAAAAATTTGTACTTTAAATTGTGTTCGTATTGTACAGGAGCTTTATTACCCAGGACGTCTGCAGTGGCCATGGTACTGACTGACTACTCCTAGAACTATGAGGTTCATTCCGCTATCGTCTCCATTACCCTCATAGAGTGACATGTACAAAATCCTATTCGAAACTTTTTTCCCTTCATGTTTCTGCACCTACAGTTAATTTCCCAAACCGGATCACGCCAAAATTAGGCTTTATGTGTTCCTTATACTCTCATCGAGGTCGGGTTGGGTCCAGAAAATCCACTCCGCAAAACAAAAATTGCAAAAAGTGATAAATTCTCACCGTTTTCAGAATCCTCGCCTTCCGTTAACAAAATGGCCGCCGTTGAAATGTTTGAGCTGGTAATGCTGCGTGCTACGCTGGTAACAAATCCAACGGTTCACGTATACAATCATAGGCGCAATGCTGGTCCACAACAACCAATGTTCTGTATACGTGAATCTCCGGCAACAACATTTATGGTGTTACAGCAAACTGAATAAACATTACCTCACAATCCAATGCCTCAAAATCCACGAACAACAACAATATAAATAAACTAATTTTGTTGTCAAGAAACATTTTCTGATAGGCCTAATCCTAGGATCGGTTGAATTGTTGTCTGAGTAAAATTTTAATAACGGTGGACAGAGAAAACAGCGATTTGGTTGTGTTTTCTCAATTTAAGGGGGTCTAATGGGTTAGGATGGTCGGGGTGGGTAGGGAGAGCTGAGCAACTCCCTACTTCATAAAGTATCCCATATGACCAGCGTCTCAAGGAGCCTCTCCTAACCAAACACCTACTGCTTGGCTTCATGTGCCGATCCCTGTTGCGAACAGCAAGCAGAGGTGTGAAGGCGGGTTTCTGGCGCCTTAAAACCAGATAGCTCCGGGCAGGTGGGGCTCGCAAGCCTTGGAAGGCAGCCCATCTAGGAGAAGGAAAACTCTGATTTCAAACCTGGGCAGGTGGGACTCGTTAGCCATGGGAGGTAGCCCACCTAGGAGAAGGTAACTCTGATCTCAAACCCGAGTAAATGGGACTCGTTAGCTCTGGACAACAGCAACCCTGAGTAGGGAGAGTCGGCTGCACTCTCTGGCAGAGGGAAAGGAGAAAGCTCATCACCATGTATGCAGCTTCCTTAACCTACAGCAAAGGGCGGATGAGGAGGTTTCCCAACGACCAGCAGCTATATCAGGAGGAGTTGCGACCCCTGATATTATCTAGCAATTGAAAGTCAATGATGAAACGAATGAACACAAATCCTATACTTCCAGCTCCGGGAGTGAGCAGGAATCATGCGGACGGTGATGGCATAGGCCAGCAGAGGCTTCATGACGATGCATCCTTAAACCCCCTGGGGAGGGGTGTGTCTGATTCATATGCTAAATCCAAAGCAAAACTTATAAGGTGTAAGAAAAATATCTTAATCTCAACTATGAATGTACGTACAATCAGAGAAGCTGCTAGGGCTGAGGAACTAGCATGGAACTTCAAACACAAGAACATTGGAATTTTGGGAGTTCAGGAACACAGAAATGTTCATGACGAAACACTGTTGTTCAGCAAAGTGCTGGGGCAATCCCTGGTTACTTCATCTGCTTGGAGGAATGAAGCACAGGCAGCAACTGGAGGAGTAGGTATTATGATGTGTCCTAGAGCCAGTAAAGCCCTGCAGAGCGTTACATCAATTTCAAAACGGGTAATGAGTGCCTCATTCCTTGGCAATCCTGTCACAACAGTCATAGTTGCTTACTCTCCAACGAATACGAGCAACATTGAAGACATAGACGAATTCTATGAAGATCTAAGAAGAGCAACTAAGAACGTACCTGCACATAACTTCTTAGTGACTCTTGGTGATTTCAACGCACGTCTAGGAAAGGAATATGTCGCATATCCATTCCATGACGAAAGTAACCGAAATGGAGGGTATCTGGTTGACCTGATGCAGGAACAAGAGCTGCTTGCGGCTAACACACTATTCTCTAAACGCCCTGGCAAAAGGTGGACACATCTCAGCCCCTCAGGCACCAGGTATCAGCTCGACTACATCATGATAAGAAGAAAATGGAGAAATAGTGCCATGAATGCTGAAGCATACAGCAGCTTTTCAAGTGTAGGTTCTGACCACAGGATTGTATCTATGAAAGTTAGACTCGTGGAAGGAAGCCGAAATACGACTGGAAAGCCTTCTCAAATAACACTGAACTCCAGCAAAGATATACTGTGGAGGTAAAAAAACAGGTTCCAAATACTTGATGAGAATGAATGCCCTACTACAAGATATGAGCGCTTTATCCATGCAAACAATGTAGCTAAGGAAACATATGTTCCTTTGCAGAAGAAAGGAAAACAACAACAACATTCCAAACATCCTGAAATCAGGGAAGCCCGGGATCAAATGGAAAACGCTTACAAGATCTTCGTTAATGACCTGAGCGATGACAGCAGGGAGCTCTTAAAGGTGGCAAAGACAAAACTCTACAATACCTACGACAAGGTAAGGGATCAAGACATAAGGGAGAAAATTAAAGGTGTGGAAGCTGCACATGCTAATCGAAAGCTCAGCAAATCATGGTGCATTATCAATGAAATTGCTGGCAGAAGGAGGAATCAACTTGGGAAACTTGAGGGTGACACAATCGAAGAGAGGATCAAGGCTTGGTACATACATTTTAGCCAACTGCTAGGAACTCCCCCTAGTGTGGAGGGGGCTGACAATGACATATCAACGGTGCTTGACAATCTCAATATTGAAGATGGGCCCTTTAGCATCTCAGAGTATGAGAAAGCTAAAGAATCTCTCAAACTTGGCAAAAGTTGTGGACCGGATGGAATAACTCCTGAAGTAGTTAAGCTTTGCAACATGGACAGCGACATACTGGACAGTCATGTGCAATCGGGCACATATGGGCGGGCAGAAACCAGAGCAGTGGTCCTTATCGTACATATCGCCTATTCCTAAATCAGGGGATTTACGTAAAACAGACAACTACAGGGGAATAAGTCTGTCACAGTCATTGCTAAACTTTACAACAGAATGATCCTCAATCGAATCAGACCTGCTATTGACCCACATCTTAGAGAGAACCAGAATGGCTTTAGAGAAAATAGGTCAACGGTAGCTCAAGTGTTAGCTCTAAGAAGGATCATTGAAGGAGTGAAGAAAAAGAAACTACCAGCAGTCATAACATTTATAGATTTCAAGAAGGCATTTGACTCCATACACCGGGGGAAAATGATGAAAATACTAGCTGCTTACGGGGTACCACTGCGGCTTGTCCAATCCATTAACGACATGTACACTAACACCAGGGCCAAGGTAGTGTCTCCTGACGGTGAAACAGAGGAGTTTGAAATATCTGCAGGTGTGCTTCAGGGTGATACGCTAGCACCTTTTCTCTTCGTTATCGTCCTAGACTATGCTATGAGACAGGCTGTCAGCGGCAAGGATGAGGAGCTTGGATTCATAATCAACCCCAGACAAAGCAGGAGAGTAGGACCTACTTTACTCACAGACCTCGACTTTGCAGATGACATTGCCCTACTCACAGAACAAATCAGTCAAGCACAAGAGCTTCTTGACAGGGTGGAGACTGATGTCAAAAAGTGGGTCTGCAGTTGAACATCAAGAAGACAAAGTATATGACATACAATACAGATAATGAGGGTACATGCCTCAAAGCAATCAGTGGGGACAAACTTGAAAGACAGGCCGACTTCAAATATCTAGGGTCATGGATTGACAACACAAGCAGAGATATCAAAGTTAGAAAAGCTCTGGCCTGGAAAACACTCCACAACATGAAAAATGTATGGTGTACAAAAATGAGTAGACGCCTGAAGTTACAGCTCTTCGTGGCCACTGTCGAATCAGTGCTACTTTATGGGTGCGAAGCATGGACATTAACATCTGTTCTAGAAAAACAACTTGATGGTTGCTACACCAGAATGCTACGCCAGGTGCTCGGTGTCGGGAGGGAAGTACACATATCAAACACAGATCTCTATCTCGGGTTCCCCAAGCTTAGTGCCAAAATCTGCGCAAGAAGAGTGAAGTTTGCAGGGCACTGCTATCGCCACCCTGAGCTTCCAGCCAGCAAGCTTGTCCTCTGGGAGCCTAAGCAAGGTCAAGCTCAAAGAGGTCGAGGTCACCTGACCTATGTTGATCTGCTCAGAAGGGACACTGGATTTGTGACAGCTGGAGAAATATCTACATGCATAAGGGACAGGGAGATCTGGGGACAACTCAGCCGTGACATCATTGACCGAGGACACCACTCGAAATAGAAGAAGATAGCCTAGGCTTTAATTGAAGATAAAAACAGAAGACATTTATTTAGCCTACAAATGCATGGTATACAAAAATCACAATGGGAATGCAATGTTTAAAAACAAATTAAATGAAGGCCCAATTCCAGAAACTTGGTGCACCATTGATGCTCTATGATTGGTTTTCACTTATCTGACAATTTTTTCAATTACAGCAAGAAATATTATGCTACCATTGCGTCCTTTGTTTACATCTTTGTCAATTAATCAATCAAAGAAAATTTATAAAGCGCCTAAAATCAAAGTTTTGCTCAAAGGCGCCTAAATATAACTGTTGTTATAAATGTAATTAACGATACAACTGGACGAAGAATCAAACTTTTTGTTCAGTGTATTATCTTTTTTGCTTTGATTTTGGCGGACTCTTGGGGGCCCACACTCCCAAAAGACCAGTAAAATGCTATAATTATTTCGGCATCCTTGAAACCTATATGCGTACATAAACGTTTGTTACGATTCCTAATTATGAACACGATCCCTAACAGCAAATGAAAGTGTCAGTTACTAAACAAAATTAGTGTCTGGGAATTAATCTTCGTTCCAATCTCGGTTTATATACATTTATTTCAATACAAAATGGTCCATGGTATTATGTTATAATTCTCATTGCACAGATTTGAAAATGTAAGGTAACCAATAATTGTGAGATTCCGATGGTTCGGGAAGTTCCGTGAAATGCTAAGTTCGGCAATCTTTAGTAGGCCTATACCCGTAAAATTTGGTCACGGCTACTATGTGGACATGGTTCCAAAAAGTAAAACTGCCTATCACTGAACCGTCCTCCTCGGTTTAGAAGTGATGAATCGTCTCAAGAGATAGTTGACACCCAATAAAAAGTCGCCGTAAAATTGCCTTTTCCCCAAGATGGGACTTCACTGCCAATGGTTTATTAACTTGAGTCAAAGTATCATTAATATTCTCTTTATCTTAAATGTCTTCATAAAACAGACTTGTATAACCAAAGACATAATTATAACACGTGATGGGATCGTGTTCGGGAAAAATACAAGGAATGAATTACCAGTGATTTACAGAGGATACAAATTGTTACATGCATCATGAGTTCTGCAAAAAGTATAGCATTAAATCAATAACTTAAATTCAAAATCACATAGGTCCTTATGGGATTCCGCCCTTTTCATGTTAAGAGCGCGCGCCAGAGAAAGCAGAGTGAGTGAGGGCGGTATGTCAAATTAACGGTGGCAGTCTCAATACGGTCTACCATAATGAACATCACGAGAGTCAAATATTCAATTCGTACTTGTCCACGCATGGCTTAGTTTTTGCTACCTTAAGTCTTGGTAACTATTTTCTTAAGACCGCAGTAAATTCTTTTCTTAAGAACTTTCAAAAATTAGCTTTAGTTGATATGTCGGTAAATTGGAAATAATGTTATTGTCTGGGATAGCGTTCTAATCGGATTGAAAAACGCGGGACAACTTTGTGATTGATAACTCTTTAGATTAAGTACAGCATAACCATGCCAACCCGAAGCATCCTTTTACGCTTTACGTAGCCTAATTCTTATTTGCATATGTCCTGGATTTGTAAGTGTAAGTAAGCCAATCAATGTAGGATTCCGATGGTTTGAGGATAAATATTCTACTAAACTTCAAAAATCTTTCGTTTGCAAAATTTGGTAACAGTCTTTTATTCACGGAACAGTATGTGAACAGTGATTAACACTGAACCAAAATAGAGTTAGGCAATTGTCCCTCCAGCCTCGATTTGGATACATTATACTGGAAAGGAGAAAACTTCCATTATTCATGTTTGTTGGTCCCTTAAGAATAAATTCTGCCATTGTCATGGACGATGACCAAACCGATCTATTGAAGTAGCATGTTATTCACAATGCATAGAGTTGAAGATTTTAGGTAACCATTCATCTGCGGGATTCACACGGTTTGGAGAGGATCCGTGAAATGCTAAGTTTCAGCGGCCTTGATGCCCGTAAAGATTTGTCATGGTTCATAATGTGGACACGGTCACCAACAGATGAAAACTGCCTATCAATGAACCGAGTTAGGAAACTGTCCTCCCAGCCTCGGTTTGGATACCTTAATTTTAAGAGAGAAAAACCTTAAGTAGAAAACAATTGTCTAGCTTTCAGGAGTCGCTCAAAATGTTGACCCCTTTTTCAAGAAAAAATTGCGATCGCTAATTGCAATACAACAATGTTTTGTTTTCGTTTTTTCCCCAGGTTTTTTTAAAGCCCTTTTGCCTTTACTTCGGAGGGTTAACTTCCAAGCTCAATAGTGGCGGGGGGGGGGGGGGACCGGACAAATACCGCCAAGGGCCTGGTTTGTGCAGGCAGTGTCATGAGCTATAAGCAACAACACGTATAGAGACGTTTCACTGGTTCGGAGCTATTTTACATTGCAATTGGCAGCAGACCATTGTTTTGGGAGACCTCTATAGAGTGCAGTGTGATTGAATTTCCTTTGTTTGTCGTTTGATGTCATCCACAATGAACCAAGGGCCAAGGCATACCACATCATAGGCTTCTAACCCAACATAGGTTTGCTGGTTATAATACGGGTTTGAATTCTATAGAGTACCGCATAACCATGACAACCAGAGTAATCCATTGTAGTATTATATAACTCTCAATGCGTAGAATTGTAGATGTAAGGTAACCATTCAATGTGGGATTCCAATGGTTCGGCAAAGACCAGTGAAATGCTAAGATTCAGCAACCTATAATCCTATGCGCTCACAAATGTTTGTTACGGTCCCTATATGAACACGATACCTTCCACCAAATGAAAGTGCCAATAACTGAGCAAATTTTGCGTCAGGCGATGAACATTTGTTCCAATCTTGGTTTTGATACATTAAACAGTTTATCCTTTTCTTGACATTTTAATAAGAAGAAACGCTTTTGTAGGTATCGTCAATCATGAAGCAGTTATTTTTAAAAGTTGTATCAACTAACATTTTTGACAAGGTCAGAGGTAAAATGTATTGATGGAATTTATTCTTTCCAGTGTGAGGGTCAAAATACCCAAGCCTGCCAGAGTACATTTTCTTAGAGAAGATTTGTGTTACAGTCAGCAAGCAGACCATTGTTAAAATCCAACACTTCACTTAATGCTATTCACGATGAATCAAGGCACACAGTTCAAAGGCTGACCATAGATTTACTTTTGTTCCTGTACGATTACGGAATTCTATAGATTGAGTACTGCGTAACCATGACAACCCAAACCATCAATTGTATTATTATATAATTCTTAATGCATAGCATTGTAGATGTAAGGTAATCATTCATTGTGGGATTCAGATTGCTTGGGAAGGATTAGTGATATGCAAGTTTCAGCAGTCTCTGATATGCGCCTATACACTGTCGTTACGGCCCATGAGCCACAGTCCCTAAACGCACATGAAAAGTGAACATCACTGAGGGAAAAACGGGTCAGGCAGTTGTTTTCCAAACCATTCAATTGACTAAAATATGTATTCCTTTCGAGCTTTCAAGAATCGTATAATAAAACGTTAAGTGTTTTTAACTTACCATTATCCATGAGTATCAACAGTAACCAACATATGTCATTCTTCCACTGAGCCCTAATGAGGCCACCTTCCGTTATTCATTGCGGTGTTCCTATCTGCAATAACAATAACACATACGGATTGTGGAGATATAATTATGGGCCAGACTAACTTCCCTTGTAGCCTCGCTTTGGTTGATATGAGTTTTAGAATAGAGAAACAACAAAATAGTGGTATTAGTTTCTAACTTTACGGTGGCATGGTTTTGTGCAGTAATTATAATAGTAAACTCACCGAGTTGAACTTGAAATTGGACGCGACTTGTTTTCTCTACTTAGTTTATCGGGTTTTTAAATTGTAGTTGGCAAGAGGTGTGTTTGTTTAAATCCAAAAAACAATGACATTGTAACATTTGAATCTACTTCTTGGTGACACAAACAAGGATTTGAAGGGTTGCCAAGTATAAGTTTGATAACGAGCATAGTTGTTATTATTATTATTATTTTTTTGCATAAACAATAACTTTGTTGAATACATGTCAACTCCTTCAGTAAAACACACATAAAGTCGGCGTATAATATTCCATTTCACAGTGTATACAAAATGCCCCACTTCTTTATTTGTTTCCATTCTGATGAACACCAATCTTTCGTACTGGCAAGTACGAACCTCCAAATCGAGGCTGAGAGGAAAAAATAATTGAGACCAAGCTAATGATCTTCCCTGGGATTTTAGGATGACCATAGATTTTCAAAACTGACACAACATGCTTCATGCATCAACTGGAAAACCTTCAAAGTAATTGCATAACTTCAAGTCCAAATCACACTGGACCTCATGGGACTCTGTCAACTTCTTGTATACAACCCACTTACAAAAGAACAAAAGATAATGCTGGCAAAAACTAAACCCAGGGAGGGCGCTATGTTAGTTTAACGGTCTCGAGTAAAGTATGACATTTTCGAAGAGACATCGAAATAATTCTTTGAATTTCTGCCCGAGAATCAGACCAATAGAATTTCTGACACTGTGAGAGGGTCAGGTACGGGTCAAGTAAACTCAGCCGCCCCGACCCTTCATAATAATTGATTGATTTGAGTACAATAAAACAACAGAAATCATCAACTGAAGTTATTAATAACGGCAGGGGTAAATGTTAGTTAAAATATTGGTCGAAGCCAGAATCAAGATTTCGGTGACTTTTTTAGGTCAGTTCTTTGGTCGGTCTTAGCTTCAAATAACAATTTAATGTAGTTTCCAACCCCCCCCCCCCCCCAAGCCGCCTTGGAAACGGAGAATTTCCATAAAGTAGAGGCCCAACGGGTAGGAGAAAGACCGTCTAAATTTGCCCGAGGGGGCTGACGATAAAGATGAGAAAATAGAGACTAGGTTTCAGTCGGTTGAGCGAACCTTAAGTAAACAGTCAGAGTGTGTGAGCAATATGGCTCAGCAGTTGGACAAGATACTTGGTGCACTGTCGCCCCAGTCACGAGTGCGGCAGGCACCCAGGAATAAATAAATAAAAAGTCTTGTTATCTGACCTGAGGTTACATAGAATTTAATTGCACGCTGGTGTTTTTTTTTAAAGAAATTTTAACACTTTTAACAAGGAATAAATAAATAAAAAGTCTTGTTATCTGACCTGAGGTTACATAGAATTTAATTGCACGCTGGTGTTTTTTTTAAAAGAAATTTTAACACTTTTAACAAGGAATAAATAAATAAAAAGTCTTGTTATCTGACCTGAGGTTACATAGAATTTAATAACATTGTTAACATTGTTAACATTGTTAATCCCATAATTATAAGAATTGGCAACTTTTTGGAAAACACTCAACAAATGTGCAAGAGTAAACTTAAAGATAACACAATGACACATCAGCTTGAGATCTGAAAGTAGTGAAAAATTGAAAGACAGCATTGACCTTGGAACAAATTTAGATTTCAAAAAGTAAAAAAATTCAAGCGATGGCAAATAATTAAGCAGGACAATTTCAATTTTATAGTTAACAAATATGAACTTAAGATAGATACAACTTCAGGGTTACAACATCCTTAGCTAAAGAATGCTTTGGGATCAATTTGAGAAACTACACAATATCACTTTATCAACAAAGATTCTATCAATGTCACAGAGAAACCCTCATGTTTTGTATTTAATGCATATTTATTAGCTGTCCTGAATATTGATGACTTGTAGCCCAAAGTACGAATAATGCATATCATTAGACCAACACCTGATCCAGCAATGCCGTGGTTGATTGAAGCTGAGCAGGTAATAACAATAGGTAGCAGTGTTTGAGGAATGCTTTAGTTGAGGTCTACAGTATTTTGAGTGGAATATTCATCAGGTCAGTTTTGAATTAGAAAAGGAGTTGAGGTGAAAGTTGAGTGCAGGATTGAAGAATGATTCTGATGATGTAAATAGGATGCAAATATTTAGTTCTAGTTATTTCTGTGTGAAGTGAAAGTCAGGGCGTATGTCTCCAAGATCTCGGTCTGTGAGGACTGCTTTACACTCAGCTCTGCTGCAGCGACATTTATTAAGAGTATTCAGGCTCTTAGTTTTAATTGAAACCAAACATCCAGGATTGTGTTTGCTGTTGCTATATCCATTTAAATGCGAGTGTTATTAGGGTGATTTTTCCCCTAACATATTTAACTTTTGGCGAGAGAGGAGACAAGCCCGGAGAATGATCATCAACCACGGCTTTGGTTCTGGGTCACAACTTTTTAATTTTAAACTTTTAACTTCCATTTTGGGATGCAAGATAGATTTTCTTGCATGCCCTACAAACCAAAGAGGATTCAGTTTTCAAATCGAGAAACTCTTTTGATGAACAGCGAAATCGATGAACTTCTGCACAAGGGTGCAATACGACAGGTGCAATTCGAAACATGTCGGTTCCTGTCCAATATTTTCTTAATACCCAAGAAGACGGGTGAATTAAGACCAGTTATTAATCTAAAGAATCTAAATAGATTGTGTCACATGAGCATTTTAAGATGGAAAATACGAAACTTGTGAAAAACATCATTAAAGAGAACGATTTTCTCACATCGATTGACCTAAAAGACGCCTATTTCGCCATTCCCATTTGTGATCAAGATCAACCTTATCTTTGTTTCTCCTGGGCAGAAAAATATTACTGCTTCACTTGTCTGCCGTTTGGTTTATCCTCGGCCCCACGAATTTTCACAAAAATTATGAAACCCGTTGTGGGAACGGCGAGAAGCAAAGGCATTCACCTTGTCATATATTTGGATGATATTCTAATAATGTCTTCCTCCAAAGATGAGTCTTAACAATACAAACTTTATGGTGAATCTTTTCCAGAACCTGGGGTTCGTGATAAATGGAAAAAAAATAATGTTTAATCCCAAACACCAGTATAACTTACTTGGGTTTTGTGCTTGATGCAAAATCAATGACAATACAAGTTCCACGAACCAAAGTGAACAAAATGAAATCTGCAGGCAAATTATTGCTTTCGAAAACGACGACCATCCGCCAATTCGCACAATTCATAGGGTTAATTATTTCGACCTTTGATGCATTTCCACAAGGAAAACTACATTACCGGAATTTGGAAGTGGCAAAAGTAGAATCGCTGCAGACTAACTTTGACAATTTTGATGAAAAAATGTTGATTAACTCATCGATTACTGATGAAATTCAGTGGTTATCTCCACAGATGCGAGTAACTTTGGTTGGGGAGCGTTCTGTGAAACAGACAACTCCTATGCACGAGGTAAGTGGTCAGAAAACCACATTGGAACACATATCAACATTCTTGAACTAATAGCTGTACAGAACGCATTGAAAAGTTTGTGTACAAACTTCAAGAATGGACACATTCTTATCAAATCAGATAACAGCACGGCTGTGTCATCTCAAAAATGGGAGGAACCACTAGTTCCCTAAACCATAGGCCTATTACTTGTATTATTTATGGTTGGTGTTCGCACAGGAATATTTACCTGTCGGCAACATTCCGGGGAAAACGAACATAACGGCGGACTATCTTTCACGAAAAGAGTCTAACAAAGAAATGAACCTCAACTCATGTATATTTGAAGACATTTTAAAACTCGCATTCCATCCTGATGTTGATCTCTTTGCATCCAATGCAAATCATAAATTGAGTCGTTATGTTTCATGGGAAAAACGACCCATACGCATGGGCCATCGACGCCTTATACAATTTCATGGTCACATTATATCTCCTTATATTTCCCTCCATTTTGTTTGCTCCCCAGAATCTTGGACAAAGTTTCCAGGGACAGCTCACCAAGGTGCATTTTAATCGCCCCCTTGTGGCCAACCCAAGCATGGTTCCCACAACTACTGGCAATGTGCACCGCAAGACCAATCCTCCTACCACAAGGGGCCCTCAACCAACCTCAACAAATCCTGTCTCTCAACTAGCCGCCTGGATCATCTCCGGCGACGATGGCAGTTGCAGGGACTATCGGATGACGCTTCCAAGCTCATCACAAACAATATGAATCAGCCTGGAAATGTTGGGCTAGCTGGTGCGGTAGAAGGAAAGTTGATCCATATACACGACATAGCTAACTTTTTAGCACACAAACATTCACTAGGAAAGTCCTACTCGACCTTAAATTTGTACAAGTCAGCCTTATCATCGACTGTCCCCTCGAAAGGAGGGCACCAAGTGGGTCAACACCCCCTTATTGTTAGATTGCTAGGGGTATATTTAATTCTACTCCACCAAAACCAAAATACTCATCAATGTGGAATGTATCCACTCTCCTCGATCATATTAAGAAATTACCAGAGAATAATGATCTTACCTTACTCAATCCGAGTGAAAAATTATTGGCCTTATTGGCCCAGAGAACTCAAATTAGATTTACGTTACTTTAATTTTAATTACGGTAGGAATGGAACTACTCAAAACAAATTGCCCGAAGAAGGGAATTAAAAACAACAAAATAGTTTTGCAAAGTTTCAGGGAAAACCCAAAATTATGTGTTCTTTCAGTTTTGAGAGAATATCTTTCTCGCACAGATAAGTTAAGAAGCTCCTCAAGCGAAAGTAAACTCATTTCCACACGAAAGCCACACAAGAAGGTGACTACTGGAACTTTAGCAAGATGGATGAAAAATATACTTAAAGCTGCTGGAATAGATACAGATATGTATACAGCTCATAGTTTTCGAAGTGCATCAACCTCGACGGCCTTAGCTCATGGTGTATCGCTACAGGACATTATTAATACTGCAGACTGGGCAAATGCCAGTACTTTTGTAAAGTTTTACAAAAAACTTATAGAGCAACCAACCTTTGCTTCCTCTGTCCTACAATCGAGCTGAACACACACTGTCAGGCAAACGCCTTATATTCAGTGTGATATAGGGGCCTAATCATGTTATATATTTGCTTTATCTGCTCTATATTTGAGCCGATTACCAAGTAAAGGCAGACGCCTTTTTTTTCTCAGTATGATCATTCTATCCATATGATTGTGTCCTCTGTAAGATGTTTTGTTCTCTTCCTTTGAAAAGATGACTGACTCCTTCCAACAGGGGCTTATATACCTCATCGGACATGGTCTTATTACCATGACAATACAGTAATTGTGTGACCGCATGCCTGGCACATGGAAAGGAATGCAACCTCTCTTCGACTTGTACTTCATTATTATTCATAGAATTCACATAATTTTAGAAATGTTCACGTTTTAAAAAGTTTAGAGTTGGCAAATCATAAGGTTGGCACATTTTTAGTGACTGGGCAACATTCTTTTGGGAAAGTTAAAGAGAGGGCAGAACATCAGATAATGAATATTTTGAGTCAAAATTATAAGGTTGGCAAAATTTTCTGGGGCTAGACAGCATGAGTCTCAAGTACAACTCATCAGATGTTTTAAAAAGATAAAAACACAACTTGAGACAATTATAAATGTTTAAGATTTGCAATCATTTGGAACAATATTATACCAAAATCTTCATATTTTTCTGTTTTAGCTCATTCAACTGGAGCAGATGTCATAATAATGAGTTTTATTCTTTAGTATGAGCCTGCATATCAGTGGCGAAAACCATGCATTATTGCAACAAGGAGCTCTGGCCATTCAAGTTGTTTATTGTTTTAGCTTACTCAACTGGAAACAGTGCAATACTTATAACTTTTAATATCTTATGTTGTGATGAATGTCATCAACAAAACTTGATATAAGTTTTAAGGTGATACATCCTTTCAGTAGATAGTTTTAGCTCATTCAACTGGAACATGTGTCATGCTTCTGAGTCTTATTCTTTAATTTGAATCTCTTACCAATGGAAATATTTGCTTCAATTTTCAAGTCGATAAATTGTTGCATTAAAGGGTATGTCAATTAAAGGTTACTCATTGCTTTAACTCATTCATCTTGATGAGTGAGGTTTTTTCAAAATTGTTTTGACCCAACCAACCACCCCTAAATTTTTATTTTTAAATATTGATTGGCTTCATAATACAATCTTTAAACTGAAGAACAAAGTAATCAATGCCTAAAATGAACCATCAGACCAAAGATCTCAAACATCAGTACTTTTTCACAAAATTGAATTTCGATTTTCAGTTGTTTCCAGATTTTTTTTTTCCTGTACTATTCTGAATGGCCCATAGGCTATGTGACTTTGCAGTTTGTGCATGTTATGCTGCCTGGTTATAAGTCAAAGCTTTTGGTCAGTTTTAAGACTTCAACATTTATTCTGACTTTGGCTCTTTAACATTTAGGAGAAAATGTTTAGCCAAGATATTTGTGTAGTAAGTTCCCCGAAACTTCATGATTTCATTAAAAGCATGGTTGAGAACCACAAGACATGACCTTCACTGTATAGTGATATCCCTTGGGGATTTTAGATTCCATAAAACATCTCAACACTTCAAGGTTGAAGCTTCCTGCTTTAACTTAAACAATCTTACTGAATGCAGACGGATGGATGGATGGAAACCAATAGGTTTGTTAACTTTTAAGGACTGGACAACATGCCCTTTGGGAAATTTTTACAGACAGCACAACAATAGCTGTGAATAAAAATGACATTGGTTGGAAAGTGTTTTGCAGTATGGGACAACATGAGCCTGGGAATATTTCCAACAATAAGATTCAAGATTCAAGATTCAAAGCATTTATTGTCATATTAAAAACATGAAAATTGATTTCCGGTGTACAGAATACATAAATATCTAAAAATATCTTAAGATCTAAAAAATTAAGAAATATACAAAATTAAATACTTGCCAAAACAACAACAACAAAGGAAACAACAGCCCCTCCCCCACCCCCAAAACGCACAACCCAAAAACAAGAACACTAACATGTGAATAAATAGCTAAAACCGAGATACTATATAAAAAGTAAGGCCAGGCAAAAACAGATATATAAAATATACATAATTATGCAACAGAATAATAAAGAGAATGGGTTAAAAGTACAGCTTATCTTAAGGCTGTTGATGTCAAGATTATTTTAGGCTTAGGGTTTCAACACTAAAAAGAATCAGTTTTTTCAACATACCTCAAGCATGGAGTGAGTTATGCATAGCCATCCGAAAACATGACAATCCAAGTTGACCTTGAAAAAAGCATCAGCTGGTGAAAGAATTATGCTCTTGTCTTGTCTATGCTGGAAACAGCTCTTTAATCAGTGAATAATCTGCAAACACAATAGGAAAAACTCCATTGAACATGTCATCAAGAAACATCATTTCTGTAATTGTCTTCTTGAAAGTGGTCACTTTGAAAAAGAAACGGAGTACTCGGCTCTTTTTTAGGACAGTCTTAACTGGAAAAATTAAGAGATGGCACAATATTATGCTCATTTTATAATTCGTGTCTTTATTTGGAACAAAAAAAGACATGTAAAACAAAGCCTAGGACATTAGAATCACAATCACAGAATTCGAAAAATAAAAGTAAGAAGACAATAAGGCAAGGCAAAATAGAACAAAACCATTACAGAAGAAAAGAAAACTATTATAAACAATACAATGAACGCATTTAAATCGAACTGGTAATGCGAGAAATCGGTAAACGTGGTGGGAACGGGGATTAATCATCCACTCTGTCGATCCAGACTGTTGTGTATTTAGAATAGAAAATTACAAAAGATGATACCAGAGCTATTTTGGAGAGGCGAGTGATAGATTTGTTGAATTCTTTTTTGGACTGGGTGTGGAACAGAGATTTGAAGCGCTTTTTATTGTCTGGGGTAACTAGGCCTCGGCTTCCTACTTCAGCAGCTATGAATGTGCAGTTGAAACCCAGTTGGGCTATGTCACGGACAAGATTGGTGTATTTGCGGCATTTATATGAATGGCTTTTTTCAAATGGCACTGTTAGTTCGACGATTGTCGGGTTTCAGAGTAGTAGGTATTATGGATGGGGGATAGTATTTCCTCCGACGGCGTGTCTGCCCTCTAGGTCAATTTGGATTGTCATGTTTTCGGATGGCTATGCATAACTCACTCCATGCTTGAGGTATAGTTTGAAGTCGGGTTTGCCGGTTAGAGATTCGTCTAGCATGGCACATATCTCTGAAAGAACATTATTGTGGCGGTATGTGTAACGTCCCTGTTGGAGCATTACGGGGCAGAAGTTGAGAACATGAAGGAGTGTTTCTTTGGATGAGCACAGAGAACATTTGTCGTTGACTGACTTTCCCCATAGGCATAGATTAGAATTAACTGGTAGGGTATCGACTATTGCGTTAAGTTCAAAGCGATTTTGAGGAACTAACAACAAATGCTTTGGACAATTTTAGAGATAGCACAACATCTCATTAACAATTTGACAGTTGAAAAATCTTTATGGGTGTCACATGTGGTTGGTTAGGTTGCAAGTAGTCTGGATAGGTTGAGTATGATCAGTTAGGTTGGGTGTGGTCACATATTTTTGGGTGTGGTCAGTGTTGGGTGTGGTCAGTGTTGGGTGAGGTCAGGGTTGGGTTATGCTCATGAGCAATAAGAGAGTTGAAAAACACTTTGGGTGTTGTCTGTCAGGTCAGAATGGGTGAGGTCGTTTAAATATGGGTATTGTCATGTTTGTTTTGGGTGTGGTTGGGTTAGGTTTGGTGTGGTTGGGTCAGAATGGTTGTGTGATCAACTTACATTGGGTGTGGCCAGGTAAGGTTGGGTGTGGCCAGGTAAGGTTGCGTGCAATCAGGTTAGGCCTGTTGTGGTCAGTTAAGTTGGGTGTGGTGATTAGGTTGTTTCGGTGTGGCCAGGTTAGGTCATCAGGTTCGAAAGTTATGCAAATATCTTTTATTGATGTCACCACAACCCATGTTGGCATGCGTTCATCATTGCTCTCTCCATCAAGATTTGCAAGCTTTCATCATCCGTCCTAGCAGCATCCAATCCTGTTTGAGTGACAACCTGCATGGCAACCTAGATAAAGCAGGTCAGTCATGACATTATCAAACACATATTAAAAATGAGTAGTTTTTTAGGGACTGAACAACATATGCTTTTGGAAAATATAAAAGATGACACATCATCAGGTTCATGAACAATAAGAGTTTAATACACGTTTTGGGTTGGGTGTTTTTTGTAATCTGACAAAAAATCACCCACTTCATCGTCAACAAAATTAAGGAAACTGAAAATCATATGGGCTTCTGGTATCCAGTGGAACCTTTTTTGTAAAATGGGTGTGGCTTAAGGTGGAATTACATCATACCTAGAACAAGGTTAAGGTCATTGTAACTGTCGATCTTTCCGACAGTCAGATGGAACATTATTTTATAAAGTGTCTTTCATTTTCAGCCATTTCTGTCGACTAATGCCTAAATTTTCCCAATTTTTACCATTTAATAAGGTAAAAACACATATTTCAAAGACACAGGATTGATCTCAATTAATTTTAAACACTTCTTGTGGGGAAATACAACTCCTTAAAATTAAGAAGCAAAAACTTAACAAAAAATGATCAACTTGTGTACAAAATCTGCAAAAAATGTCATTATTAGTGTCACTCTGTCAAGGACTATACTATGACCAATCATTGAGTTAAAAACGCTTCCATTGACCAATCTAAATAAACCCATGTCAAACAGACATGATGAGCCAGTTCTGCCGCTTCAAGTCTGAGATTGTGCTTAATGAAGACTAATCAAGATGACAAAAAACCACCATCACAAATTTGAGCAAGACTATTTCCCTGACTATTTCCCTACACAGTGTCCTGGAAACAAATAAATCAATACATTTAACAACAGTCAAAAGCTGTGGGGGCTAAGAACCAGATGCCATGGGTTTGGGTGATCAAGAGAGCTACCAAATAAGCAGGCGTTGTATTAGTTTGCTGGGGGTTGGAGGGATGAGCCCATACCCTCAACAACCTCTTGAATCTGCAACTGGTTCATTTAGACTGCCATTGGCAGTAAATTTTGTCTTGCTGAAGTTAGTTGATATAATTTTTAAAAGAAAAAAAAGGGTAATGAATAAGACAAATTTAATAGACAGCTTGGGAACACTTTGAAAGTTGAAAAATCTTAATTTTTGTAAAGTTTGATGGGACTGGACAACATGAGCATATTGATATTATTTTGGCTGGTTTTGAGGAGGTGCACTTGAGTAATAATGTGCTTCTGGAATTTTAAGAAATGGCACAAGTTTGACAATGGAATTTATTATTGAGCAGTTCAAAATCATTAGGTTGGCAAGTTTTTGAGATGTACTTTGGGAAAAACTTGAGATGTAGGCTTTGAGGGACTGGACAACTATACCACAGAGAGGTGACACAAAAATGCTTTAGAAATTATTTGAACACTAGAACATCATCCCTCAGACAAGGAACAAAATAATCTTGATAAAAACATCTGCTGATTGTCACAATTGTAGAATGTAATTCTTTGAAATAAACAATTATAAATTTACCACTGTTATGTTGTGGTGTGTCTCTAATTTCTATGTGGCAACACTGGCCCTGAAGATAAAGTCTAATAACACTGTACCAAAAAACAATTCTTAAACCAAAAATCTGCCTTAAATGTCTGTTCAACTCTCTTTGCAGGAAGAGCCTCCAATTTGTGAAAAAGCAGTGATTAGAAGCATTATATAACTCTGTACTGTCACGGTAATGTCATGAAACCTTCATCCAAACATTTACATAGTCCTAAAAACAATTATGCATGAAGTCAAGGTTCTACAACCCAAATGGTGGAATTATGGAAAGGTTGAAGAGCTGTATGTCACTATGCCTGGTGATAATTTAAAAATCATCTGATTACTCTCTTTCTCTCTTGCTATGCTCCAGACTAGCACACCTGTTCATGACTGTTGTCAAAGCAGGTCCCTTGCAACAATTGTTAATTTGAGTTGCTTCTTTCTGATGCAAAATACATTTCCCTTAGTGTGGGTTAACCATGGTTTTAAGCAACAGTAGTCTAAAGCTGCATGCTGCATGCATTCTAAACACCACCAGAGAGTACCACAATGGAGAGGGCAAGGTTTCAGAGAACTGCTGAATCACATAATGGAATTACACAGCTACTGGGAACTACTGGGTTACACAAATTAACCCAGTATTTAAATTTAGTATGAATATTCAATTTCCTCATTTGCATGTATTTCAAACATGCTTTTTTATCTAATGTAAATTTACCCAGCCTGGCCTTGTGCCAGAACCCAGCAGCAGTGATTGAATAGTCAATGTCTTTTGTACTAAATTCAACAGCACACACCCTGTTTTGCTGTGCTAGCTGCTAGATGTTTTTACAAATCGAAAAATTGTCTGTGAAAGGTACTGCAAATCCAACCTGGAAATTACTGCACCAGCTTTGCAATCTTTTTCATTTTATTAGCTGCTGTAGGCTTCGAGCCTCATCTTACCAGCTTTGAAGGGAGACATGTTGGACGAAGGATATTCAATCGTAAGTAAATTCTATCAAATCAATTCATTATTTCAAGAAGTCTTTCATAATAAAAACCCTTGTCTCTTGAATTATAAATCTTGGACAACTTGTGCGAATTAAGAAAGTCAATTGGAGGTTGATACTTGGTAGTATTGTTGGATTTTTGGCATTGATCAAAAGAGAAAAGTTATCTCCTTGTGAAGTTTAATGTAATTTTAAAGATATTTGATTAATTGTACATTGAAGTGTATCATGTGTTGTGTGGCATAAGTTTGGCTTATAAAATTTTCAGATGGCCCGTACAGAAGTATGACGCTAGAGGACTAGATGCTACTGGTAACCATTGGTTCGGCGGTGCCCTGCAGTTTTGAAGCGTTTTGAATTGTTTTGAAATCTTCACAGGGTGAAGACGTGGAGTGATTACTCGAAGTAGAGTGTCTGTGACGTAGAATTAGTAAGAGTAGTTAAAGTGAATTTTGTTTGTGAACGAAACCTGGCCAAGTAACACTGAAAGACGAAAAAAAAAAAAACATTGTCGCTTTTTCTCAAGTAGTGATTAGGTTTTTAAAACATAACTCTCAGTTTTGCGTTTTCACGAAGAGACACATTTAGATTTGCCATTTATTACATTGAAGTACATAGCACTTGCACCGTGCCGAAAACGACTACTCTGAGTATTGAGTTTTCACGAAGGGGCAATTTGTATGACCTAGATAAGTTTAGTTTTCACGAACAGACACTCTTCGTTTACGTATTGGTTTATACATGACGCGCTGCACACAGAGTTCTATGATTAAAATACCAACAGATTTGCATGATTTTGGATCTCCACTTTAATGCTTGGTAAAATGTCAACGTTTAGATGACAGTGTCCGACACAATGACTTCAAACATGGTTTTCTCCAAACATGAAAGTTTGGCTGCAGGGGCAAAATTGCCTCTTCATGGAAACAGTGAAAGTACATGATTACTGTGTTACACAGAGGACATGGTCACTGGATTCACAATGGAAGTACATGGCTTCTAAGTAGCCAGGGTTAAAAATTGAAATAAACCTTTTTAAAGACTCTCCTATCTCCAAAAGGGTTGTTAGGATAATGTTCCGACACTGATGAAGGCTTTTGTCCATGATGGATACTGCTCTTCACTCAATGATTAATCTCCGACAAAATAAGACACACAGCATTTCCATCGAATGTCACCAAAACAACTTTTTGATATCTGGAAATTTTCTTGTTTTGTAAATTGTGACTTTGTAAAAGATTTAAAAGTTAGAAAATAATTGGGTTGGCAAATTTGTAATATTTTGAGAGGTAAAAATCATTTGGTTGGGAAGTTTTGAGGGACTGGATAACATGCTTTAAAACAATTTCAGATACAGCAGAACACCAGCTCATGAACAATTTGAGTGTTGAAAAACCAATAAGTTGTCAAGTTTGTTCAGAGACTGGACAACGTGAGCCTCAAAGACCAAAGATTGAACAATTTAAATGGTGCCGACAATTAGATTTGGAAGTTTTTGAGGTACTGGACAACTTGTCAACAGCACTTTGTATCCTCTTTGTAATAGGCCTATGTGAAAAATTGAGCGACCGCACAAAGCCTATTTGGGAAAAATTGGTGAGTTAAAGAGGAAAGCAAATAAACAGGGTCATTCCATGCCAACTCACCTAGGGGTTGACTCAAACTATGGCTGCAAGATACACTGGACCTGTAGCCAAAACTTCTCAAATGCATTTCTATTATGACTGTATGGACCAGTCCAAACACAGAGTTAAGAAATTATTTGGTGTAGGAATTATAACTACCTTGTTGATATTGTGTACAAATGGGGCAATCAAGACATTGGTGTCATAAACAATAGTCTGAGTATCCTAGAGACATTCAGTGGTATTGTGAATTGAAGGATACATTTAAGTTTTTAACTTCTCCATAAAGACCACATAGATGCTACATGTATATCATGTATTAAAAATAATGCAAAATATTTAATTTTTACCATGAAGAATTTTAGAAGTCAAGATGAATTGTGCGAAAGAGCTAAGCAGGTATTGTGCAAAAGAGCTAAGAGGGCATTGTGCAAAAGAGCTAAGGGGGATTGTGCAAAAGAGCTAAGGGGGATTGTGCAAAAGAGCAAAGCAGGCATTGTGCAAAAGTGCAAAGCAGGCATTATGCAAGAGCTAAGCAGGCCTTGTACAAAAGAGCAAAGCAGGCCTTGTTCAAAAGAGCAAAGCAGGCCTTGTTCAAAAGAGCAAAGCAGGCCTTGTTCAAAAGAGCAAAGCAGGCCTTGTTCAAAAGAGCAAAGCAGGCCTTGTTCAAAAGAGCAAAGCAGGCCTTGTTCAAAAGAGCAAAGCAGGCCTTGTGCAAAAGAGCACACAGCAGGCCTTGTGCAAAAGAGCACACAGCAGGCCTTGTGCAAAAGAGCAATGCAGGCCTTGTGCAAAAGAGCAATGCAGGCCTTGTGCAAAAGAGCAATGCAGGCCTTGTGCAAAAGAGCAATTGTGCACAAGAGCAAAGGAGGCATTGTGCAAAGAGCTAAGCAGGCATTGTGCAAAAGAGCACACAGCAGGCCTTGTGCAAAAGAGCAATGCAGGCCTTGTGCAAAAGAGCAATTGTGCAAAAGAGCAAAGGAGGCATTGTGCAAAAGAGCAAAGCAGGCATTATGCAAAAGAGCAAAGCAGGCATTATGCAAAAGAGCAAAGCAGGCATTATGAAAAAGAGCAAAGCAGGCATTATGCAAAAGAGGTAAGCAGGCATTATGCAAAAGAGCAGTGCAGGCCTTGTGCAAAAGAGCAGTGCAGGCCTTGTGCAAAAGAGCAGTGCAGGCCTTGTGCAAAAGAGCTAAGCAGGCATTGTGGAAAAGAGCAAAGCAGGCATTGTGGAAAAGAGCAAAGCAGCCATTGTGGAAAAGAGCAAAGCAGGCATTGTACAAAAGAGCACAGCAGGCCTTGTGCAAAAGTGCAAAGCAGGCCTTGTGCAAAAGGGCAAAGCAGGCCTTGTTCAAAAGAGCAAAGCAGGCATCAAGCAAAAGAGCAAAGCAGGCATGGTGCAAAAGAGCAAAGCAGGCCTTGTTCAAAAGAGCAAAGCAGGCATCAAGTAAAAGAGCAAAGTAGGCATTGTAGAAAAGAGCAAAGCAGGCCTTGTTCAAAAGAGCAAAGCAGGCATCAAGCAAAAGAGCAAAGCAGGCATGGTGCAAAAGAGCAAAGCAGGCCTTGTTCAAAAGAGCAAAGCAGGCCTTGTGCAAAAGAGCAAAGCAGGCCTTGTTCAAAAGAGCAAAGCAGGCCTTGTTCAAAAGAGCAAAGCAGGCCTTGTGCAAAAGAGCAAAGCAGGCCTTGTGCAAAAGAGCAAAGCAGGCATTGTGCAAAAGAGCAAAGCTGGCCTCGTACAAATGAGCAAAGCTGGCCTCGTACAAAAGAGCAAAGCTGGCCTTGTACAAAAGAGCAAAGCTGGCCTTGTACAAAAGAGCAAAGCTGGCCTTGTACAAAAGAGCAAAGCTGGCCTTGTACAAAAGAGCAAAGCTGGCCTTGTACAAAAGAGCAAAGCAGGCCTTGTGCAAAAGAGCAAAGCAGGCCTTGTGCAAAAGAGCAAAGTTTTGCAACAATAAACTAACAAAAAGAGCAAAGCAGACCTTGTTCAAAAGAGCAAAGCAGACCTTGTTCAAAAGAGCAAAGCAGGCCTCGTACAAAAGAGCAAAGCTGGCCTCGTACAAAAGAGCACAGCAGGCCTTGTACAAAAGAGCACAGCAGGCCTTGTACAAAAGAGCACAGCAGGCCTTGTACAAAAGAGCACAGCAGGCCTTGTGCAAAAGTACAAAGCAGGCCTTGTGCAAAAGAGCAAAGCAGGCCTTGTTCAAAAGAGCAAAGCAGGAATTGTGCAAAAGAACTAAGCAGGCCTTGTTCAAAAGAGCAAAGCTGGCCTCGTACAAAAGAGCAAAGCTGGCCTCGTACAAAAGAGCAAAGCTGGCCTTGTACAAAAGAGCAAAGCTGGCCTTGTACAAAAGAGCAAAGCTGGCCTAGTACAAAAGAGCAAAGCAGGCCTTGTGCAAAAGAGCAAAGCAGGCCTTGTACAAAAGAGCAAAGCTGGCCTTGTGCAAAAGAGCAAAGCAGGCCTTGTGCAAAAGAGCAAAGTTTTGCAACAATAAACTAACAAACAGAGCAAAGCAGGCATTGTGCAAAAGAGCAGGATGGTAGAAACCAGTATTAAACCGGGGCGCTGTACTCGTACATACTGCAGTGACCTGATCGACCGATTCGAAACAGAATCGACCGAGCCTGAACTGGTCATACGGCCGCCGGGGTGACGGTACTTTTCTCAAAGCACTTTCAAAAACCTTTTCAAAGGATAAGGGCCTTACTTGGTGGGTTTTATTTTTGCTTTAAAAATGTCAAAGAGATTGAAACAACGAGATAATGTGAATTCAAAAAGTGATCCAGAACTGGTCAAACTGTCAAACGACTGTATTATTTGACTGTGTGTCAGTGGGTGTCCATCGTGAGTCAGTGCATGGTGGTCAGTGTCACAGCGGTGTCACAATGAAAAGACCGCTGTAAAAATCACTTTATAACACTTACCTTGGAATAGCCAACATAATTCGCTTCTGGGGGACATCTCCATTGCGCACAAGGTTCTCAAATCATCATCCCGTACGTGAACAGTCGTCATTTTCAAGACAATTAATTGACAGCTGTCTATGCAACATCCACCGTGCGTTGGAGACCTTCTCGTATTGATTTGTCACAATTTTCCCCGCGCGAGGGCGCTGTTATCAAGAACCGGAACCGGCCAGAGCCGTATACCGGCGGTTCCCACAACACGAACCGGCACGCCCACTTCGCGCCCAACATTTCGCTCCAAAGACGAATGAGCGCGCTAGAGAGTTTAATTAATTAAAGTGACACACCGGCTGCATTTTTTCTTTTTACACCTTAGCGAGGGGTTTTGTACTGTAATACTGCCGATTCCTGTCTTGAGATGAGACTACAATCATTTATGCCTATAGGAGATTGGGGTTAGGGTTAGGGTTAGGGTTAGGGTCACACCGGCTTCGTTGGGCTATTTTGGCTACAAAATAGACTAAAACATGACTCCAAAGGTCTTCCAGGAATGGAGAAGAACGGTTCCTGAAAGAATCCATCAATTTTGGTCGTTTTTGAGCATTTTTCAAAAAACGAAGGTCACATGGGTTATCCGAACCACTTTTTTGGTTCGGATAACCCTCGTGATCTTCGGAGTTAGTTTTACTTCCAGCCGTATAGAAATTAATTACTGCACCGAATTCAACTCTGTTTTTTAACAAGTATTCATGAGTATTTGACACATATAGCCCAGAGATAGTTGTACACCTGTAAGCTCATGAAAATGTGGGAGGGGTAGGGAGCCAGACCACCAACTACGTTGTTATTTCGGGTTTGCTAGTCGGTACACCTCGCTGATCGAATCCGTTGTTTCAAAATCGCAACTTTTCAATACTCTGTGTACGTTCCTTGACCCGATTTGTACCGAATTTCTTGGTAATTAAATAAGATTTATGTCAATACATAGGAATACCACTTTTATATTGACGGTACTTAGTTTAAACAAAATTTGAGTCTAACAATTCCCCAAAACGAGCCTCCCAAAAAAAAACAAAAAAAAAAACGGAGCCCCTGAAGGGACAAGTGAAAAAGAAATTAAAAATTAAAAGGTGGGAAAAAAAACCTAACTCGAAATTTCTATTGCATCCCTCGACACACAAAATTCCAACAAAATCATTTTGTTTCCTCAAAATATTATTTAATTCGATGGAAATAAAATTTTGTCTCACAAAAAATAATTTTTCAATTTGTGAATGTACTGTTTTTCTAGGTAACGAAATGAGATTATTTCTAGAAAATATATTCTCGTTCCCTTGAACACGCTTTCTTTCCCCAAGATACGCATTCGTTTCCTCGAAATATGATTTTGTTCGCAAGAAATATACTTTCGTTCGCTCGAAATATGCTTTCTTTCCCTTGAAATGAGATTTCGTTCCCTAAAAAAAAGCTTTCGATTCCTCGAAATACGACTTTGAATTTTTTGCCCGAAATATACTTTCATTCACCCGAAATATGCTTTCGCTCCCTAAAAACGGCCCAGTAATAAAGTTAACTTGATAAAGCTTCCAAAATAATAAAAACTGATTCTATTAATAAAAAGTACATGTAGTTGGCCTAAGTTTTTTGTTCACTTCCAGCGTCAGTTCAGTCTTATTGATTTTAAATAGGAAAGCTGTGTATGCCATGAAGTGTATTTAGATCTCACAGCGGCAAGAATCTTTGAGCGTCTTCATATTTTCCAATGTGAAGTCGCCTATTTAGATCACCAAGGCCAAATAACAAACAACAAATTTGTAATTTTCTTTTATATGTTATTATTAAGTTTTATTGGATCTTTCTAAAAGTATAACAGTATAACATTCTAAAATGTTGTATGAAAATAGAGTGGTTTCATAGATTACGAAGTGCTACTGTTTTAAAATGAGTTTATTCTTTCCAAATAGTGGAAGAATTACATAAAAATTTACAATGGAATAAAGTCATCCAACCACTTGCTACTTTGTAAAAAAACAAAACAAAAAACAACCAACAACCCAAAACTGCTCATATGAACGTCACGCTCTTCGTATGTTTCATCTTTATCATAATCTGAATCGATAAGCCTTGCAGTTTTTACTCAAACCCAGAAGGGGAAAGCATTGCAGTTTCTACACAGAATCACAAGGGGAAAACCGTTCGCAAGTTTCACTCAGAGTCATAATGGGTTAAGCCTACATGTAGCAGTTGTTTACTCAACATCATAGGATAACCCTTTTTTTACACAAAATCGTAAGGGGAATGCCTTGAAATTTCAACCTGACAGTTAAAAAAAAGCTTTGGAGGTAAGCCTTGAAGTTTCCACCCAAAATCAGGAGAGATAAGCCTTGCGGTTAATAATGATTTGTGGTGGATCATTTCATTAAAAAGAAATTGATTTATAGTAATAGTGGATCAATCTTGGAGAAAAACGGCAAGTTGTGAGGCCTCAGAATGCATACCAGCTGGTGACGTGTAGCTTAACATCAAGCTCTTGACCCTTCACTGATGCATAGAGCGTCCTTGCTCTATGACTGATGGTAGCGGTTTAACAAATGGCTTCGTAACCTTTACAAATAAACAAACCAGTGAAACAAAGATAATATTACTTTATGGACACCTATCCTCAAAATTATAGGGTCAAAAAATCAGGGATGAAATTGTCAGAAAAAAAACAAAAAACTAAGATTTAACGTGAACGAGCACCGAGCTGCAACATTTTTAGCTCACAGACCGTCTTGATAACGGCTTTCAATTTTAAGCAATCGGACCGTAAAAACAAAATCAAAAAGAAAAAAACAAAGAAACAAAGCAATCTTACATTAAAACAGAAAAATAATCGTTACGTTTAGTCCGAGGTACCCTACATGTTATCATTGAATTAAAATAAAACCTACATGTTGTGCAATTTTTAGTTAATTAACAAGCTCAAGTTTCTAATGTACAGTGCGGCGCCTAACCACGCTGTCTGAGACAAACCAGCACGAACCAGCGACAACCCATAATGTATGCAGATTTAGTGTGCATCGCTTCTTAAACTTTTCACAAATTTATTTTACACAGAGCATGCAGTGATGATTAGTATTGGTTATCAAGTCATAAAATGTTATCGCGTATTGCACTTTAGATAATCATCATTAAGCAAAAGATTTATGTGTCTCCAACATGTGAAAAGTTGGTAATTTGTGAGAGAGATATTATCACATTACTGAAATCTGATGAGAAAAAAGATTTCTACTAATATGAAAAAACACTTACATAACTAGTTGTATGTGATCAATTGCCCACTGATCCTTCCCTGGACCATCGTGCTGCGGCTGCCACCAACGGAACCCGACAGCTCGTCCCTTCGCCCTCTCAGGCAGACTGTAGGACAATCTCTGTGCCCGCTGGTAGTCAACTGGGTCATGTGATTCTATCAGATGCCAGTCAATGCCATTGTTGGCTGTATATTGAAGGAGGACAGCCTTGTTCTTGGTGTGGGGGGAAGTAAGCTTGACAGAACAGCTTGGGTTGTCCAGGGTGGTGCTGCCGATTTGCAGGACGAACATAAGTTCACTGAAATATTAAGTTACCATAATTCATACAATTATTAATTCATTCATTAATGGTTTATCAACAAATTTACTAATCATGGCATCAGCCATATTGAAAGTAAATTTACACTAAAAGTATTAACAATTGAAGAACAACAAAGAGTTAAACAAAAATAAAACATACACAACCAGAAGTGTAAGTTCAGTAGTCTTAAAAGTTATGCAAGTTACTGTACAACAAATTTAAAAGCTGAACAGAAAAAAAAGAGAAGAATTTAAAAAAGGAGTGAAATCTACTGTTACTAAAATTACAAAGAAAGTAAGGTAACAAACTTATTTATTCTTTCAGCTGTACAACTTAATGAAAGTTTTTGAAAGTTTGCATGTATTCTTAATATTATAAAGTACCAGACAATATTTACAATTGTATGTGACTAAACATATTCGTTCGTGAAATAACAAACCTGTGAAAGTAATCGGTCATAGGAGTCACAAGAAAATGATGTAAACCCTCTTATGTTTTCAGTTTTCAAACATCAGTTTTGGACTTGACAAAATTATTTGTGATACCCTTTTCTCAAAAACTACAGCATTTCAAGCAAACATATTTACAGGGAAGTTTTCCACTGTAAAAAAGGTTTGTGCAAAAATGAATATTTCCAATCTTACAGTGCACACCTTTCACAAAACATTTTAGAGTTTGTTTTACCTATTCTGTGTGGTATCGAGCTCCACGGTGACAGCCTCTCTCACTCCACACAGACTGAAATACAGAGACTGGGCATGGGGTACAAGGGCACCACAACCTATCCCCAACCGACCCCCTCTCACTGACGCCCAGGTACGCTGTGAGACACCTCCCTCGAAGTTCTCGTTCAAGCGGTAGGGCAAGAGTCGCATGGGAATGCAATCATCACCTGTAGGAGGAAGAGGAAGGTAGGGTCAAGGCAAAGTATTACATGCATTGTTCAGCAAAGACATCAATAGTCTCAGCCCAGTTCATCAGTGATTCATAGTGGATCAATGTGTTTTTTGTTTTTTTCACAGAGCTCGGGAAAGTACTGAGTATACAGTGCTTAATACACATTGGTGTAAAGGTAATACAGTTGCATGTTAAGATGATGGGAATTCTTAGTGTCAATAGACCATTACGCACAGTGCTTAGTAATTAAACATTGGAGGCCTAATTAGTCAGGTGGCTTAGTGTTAAATTTGAAGGTTACCGTGACCTAGCGGATAAAAGTACCAAATTTGGCATGAGGCTCCCTTAGGGCCTATTAATTAAGATTAGCCTAGGAGCCCTCCGGAATTTTTTATTTTTCCTACGTAAAATACAAAATTTCAAAATGGCCGCCATAAATGACAAAATATCACTTTTCTCGAGTACTGGGGATCATAAGAAGTTAAGAATGGTTACAAAATATTGGTTTTAGAGGCCACTGAACAAACTTAATTCAATTTTGAATACATTGCAACACTTCGAGTGGACCTACATGTACAAGCAGTTTCATCAAAGTAATGATTGAACCGGCCATAAACCTACAATGGGTTCTTAATATGAGGAGCCGTTAGTTTCTTGAGAAGTGTCGTTTTATAAAATATTCAAAAATTTCATATTTTTTAATTATTCTTACTTTACTGCTTTGATAATTGCCTGTTTTTGCTGTTTGAGTTTAGATATTTCCTGTCTCTAAAAAGTGTAATATGTAAGAGGTATTTTGATGCAGACACTAAGCACAGATTGATGAGCGGTGGCGCTCTTTGTTGTTGTTCATTCATTTGTGACCTTCTAAATGTAAAGGTCACCAATCCTGCACATTTCATCAGGTGAGAACAAACTTATTTTCATCAAATCTCTATCTATAAACATCATTATTCAAATAGAGTGATAAGGAATCATCCTTTACTTATGACATTCTTAGATAGTTACAGACTGTATGACAACTTTGTGGTAATTAGTACTCTCCTTAAAAAGTGATTTTAGAGTAAGAAAGGTCAAGAAAGTTTGGATAATGTGCTGTGTGTGCATAGGTATGTATGTTGGATACACATTGAATAATAATTAATGGAAGTATATGCGCCCACTTTGGGACTGTGCAGTGTTTTGAATTTAGAGGACCTTTTTTGCATTATATTTTAATAGGGGATTTGTTATGTCTTTAGTTGTTGCTGGCAGCATGGGGGTATTTTAGTAAAAAATAATGTAAATATGTTAATTTAGCCGGCCTGCTTGGGAACGCTTGTGAGTTTATGCCTGTTTGCCTTATGTTGCCAGGGGATCCCTTGATTTGACAATGTTAATAGGGTTAAAAGGAGATTCATTTTTATAATTAAAAAAACAATTGTCAGAGATATTCCAAGTATTGAAGAGTATTGATGAAGCAGAGCAATGGGCATGACAGATTCATCATTTTTATGGAGAATGTTAGGCTTACCTTGTCAAGTGTTTCCTTGACACACACGGAAACATACAGTAATTCTCACTTAAATTCTCATTTTTAGTAAATTAATTAATTTCCCGAATCAGTCTATATTTTATGATAGGCCTATTAAATTTTAATTTGTTACTACATTTAGATACACATTATTATACTTACTAGTTGTTCTTTTTTCGATTCCTGCACAAACCCCTATCAGATTTGCTCAAGTAGGGCTCTCGTGCTGCTCAGTAAAAAAAAGTAACCTCGGATACATGAATTAATGAGCCACTAGCATGAATTCTCTGAACCTGAGTCCAACTAAATATTGTAGCGCCCTCGGACACCTTACATATTATTCTAATACACTGGTATCTTTTTAGGTTGTGACTAAACATGGAGCTATATTGGGATCGCTGCGTGATTTGCCAGCACGACACTGCTGAACCCTTGAAGTGTCCCTTGAAGAGTCCTGGGACAAGTGTTGACAACGCAGGTGCCTACACATCATTCATGACCAACGTAGAACAGTTCAGGGCCATTGGTGCTCTTCCAGCCAAACTCTATTTTGGGAGTGATGAAACTGTTGAAAATTTTGTTTCTCATTCTGCTTCCTGGCACAAATCTTGCCATTTAAAGTTTAACAATTCTAAGTTGGCAAAAGCAAAGAAGAAGAAGAGACAGCATAACCCTGATGGTGAAGAGAAAAGGCCCAGTAAACGCAACGCACTAGACAGTCAAAAGTGTCTATTCTGCGAGAAAGGCGAAGAGGAAAATGTTCTTCATGAAGTTTCAACCTTTGATGCCGACAAAAATATCCGGGACATGATCACAGAGCTAAATGACACCCTGCTTATGGCTAGAATAGTTGGGGGAGATCTAATTGCAATTGATGCAAAATACCATCTGACATGTCTGGTCAAGCTAAGAAATCGCTACCGTAGCCATACTCGCAAGGCAGGCCAAACACCTGAAAACACAGATGAGAAAATGAATGAGTCTCGGGCATTTGTGGAACTGACCAGCTACATTGAGAATTCTGTGGATTCTGGAACTCTCCTCTTCAAGCTAAGTGAGGTTCACTATCTGTATGTGGGTCGTCTTGCAGAACTGGGCATCAAGAAACAAGTCAACAAGACCAGACTGAAGGGTCGTTTGCTAGAACGCTTCCCAGAGGCGCAAGAACAGTATGATGGGAGAAACACTGTTCTCATTTTCAAGGAAGGCATGAGAAATATGTTGAAAGAAGCTCTGAAGAGTCGAGACTTCTCAGAAGACGCTGTTATCCTTGCCAAAGCTGCTACAATAGTAAGAAAGGACATCTTTAGCCATCAAGGCTTCAAATTCACAGGTTGCTTCCCGGAACAATGTCAGGAAGACTCACTGCCCTCAAGCATCAAGTCTCTTGTCTCCATGATCTTGAATGGTCCCAACTTAAAAGATCAAGACAAGCGTGAATCCCAGGCTTGCCTCACCATCAGCCAGGGCATCGTTTACAATACAAAGAAACGATCAACTGATACTGTTGTGAAGACCAGACACACTCTGGAGCGTGAGCCACCCCTCCCCATCTATATTGGCATCAATGTGCATGCACTGACCAGAAGCAAGAAACTCATCAAGCAGTTATATCACTTCGGCATCAGCATTTCCTATGACAGGATTATGGAGATTGAGGACTGGATCGCCACTTCTACCTGTGAACGCTTTGCAGAAGATGGGGTGGTGTCTCCGGCTAGCCTCCGGAAAGGTTTGTTCACTGTTGGTGCTCTGGACAACCTAGACCACAACCCCAGCTCAACCACTTCCAAAACATCATTCCATGGGACTGGAATCAGCCTTTTCCAGTTGCCTACCAAGGGCAAACCTGGTGAGAGCAGACCACCTGTTATGATACCACCTTCTGGAAATCAAAAGCACGCTCTTCCTGACAGCTACGCCTATGTACCAGCCATAGCCTTGAAGACAACTGCTGTTGCGGTGCCAGAAAGTGATGTGTTTCCAGTCGAGAGATGCTTAGATGAGGCCAGAACAGGGGAACACGGCTGGGTAGAGCATTCACTGCCACTTCTGGAAACAAAAGAACTCGCCAGTAAAGATACCATTTCATGGGCTGCCTATCATGCCTCTAATCAACCTCCGCTAGAAGACCCTCCAGCACAATGTGCACTCCTTCCTCTATTCTATGAGAAGTCCGCCACTCCTGCTATGATCAAGCATGGCATGGATGTCCAGAGACAAGCTGTCGAATTTCTGAACCCAGGACAAATCCCAGTCACTACATTTGACCAGCCTCTGTTTGCCCTGGCAAAGTTTGTACAGTGGAAATGGCCAGACACTCATGGTGAGAGAGTACATGTGGTTATGCTAGGTGGTCTGCACACAGAAATGGCACTCTGGAATACACTTGGGAATGTCTTAGAAAGTTCTGGCTGGACGACAGCCCTCACAGAGGCAGAGGTAGCATCATCTGGCACGGCTGATTCGTATCTGAAGGCAGCACACCTAACTCGAACTAGGCACGCTCACCAAATCACTCTCTTGACCCTTCACAATCTCCAGAGGGAGGCTTTCATGCTCAGCGAGGGCCCAAAAGATGAAGAGTCTGCCATGGCTTGGAGAAACAACATGCAGAAGAGAAGTCCCACTTTCATGTACTGGGACCTGATCATGAGCTACGAAACCCTCATTCTCATATTCATCAGGGCTCACAGAGAGAAGAATTTCCCTTTGTATGTTGAAGTCTTGGAGGAACTCACACCACTGTTCTTTGCCTTGGATCATGTGAACTACTCACGCTGGATGCCTGTCCACATCAGAGATATGAAGTCCTTGCCCGACACTATCAAGGATGAGTTTGAGAAGTTTTCTCACTGGGTCCTTTCCAAGACCAGTAACAAATTCTCTGCGATCCCATTTGATCAAGCTCATGAGCAGGAAAACAAGATTGTGAAGGGTTCTGGTGGAGCTGTTGGGCTCACAGAAAACCCTGTAGCTTTTCGAAGATGGATGCTCTCGGGACCAGAGATGTCCAGGCTGCTGAAGCAATTTGAAAAAGAATACCTTCCTGATGATGACACAGAGATCCCGGAGAACTTCCAGCACCATGAGCAGGGTCTTTCAACACAGAAGACCTTCCAGCGACAGGTTGTCAGCCTCTCCGATACCATCAGACGAATGGGCAATCCCTTCTTGGATGATTTCTCAGATCTAGTAACTCTCGACAGTCGCAATTGCGCAGATGAATCAGTGGTAGCCGCATTGCGCACCTTGGAGGATACAGGCAGGAAACAGTACGAGAACTTTGTCAAAAATGTGCTTGATGTGCGCAGCCACTCTATCCATGACCCAATCAAAAGAAATTCTCTGGCACTATTCAGTAAACCTAAACGCAAGGTAACATCTAAGCAGGGGAAGAAGATCAAAGTGCTTCAAAACAATGTGGCACTCTTTGGCCAGCTGTACATATCTATGCAGAACCGGGATGGTGACTTGGCAGAGTTCTTTGCACATGAAATACAGTCCTTCCCTCCTTCCCTCTCAGACTTTGACAAGCTTCATTTGCCAAGCACGAAGTCTGACCTGCTGAAGTGTCTTGAGCAACCTGGTCAATCAGAGCCACCTTCAACCTATGACTGCAAAGTCCTGGATGGTGCCGTCATCGTACACTGTCTGCCCACTACCGGCGTCAGCACCTTCCATGAGTATGCAGATAAGGTATTCATCCCTTACCTGGAGAAGCAGCTGCAGGATGCCACAAGGTTGGATGTTGTGTGGGACACATACATCCCAGATAGTTTGAAGGAGTCTACCCGGGAAAAGAGAGGCAAGGGTGTGCGCAGGAAAGTGTCCGGTGAGACCAAACTACCAGGCAATTGGATGGACTTTCTCCGTGACCCACTCAACAAGAAGGAGCTGTTTGCCTTTTTGACTTCCAAGATTGTAGATTTCAACTTGCCGCCAGCCAAAGCTGTATATGTCACATCCGGGAAATCTGTGGCATCCATTGGTACCAGCATCCCCATGCAAAACTGCAATCATGAAGAGGCGGACACCAGGGTTGTGGTTCATTTGCTGCATGCTCTGAAACACGGGGAAAAGACTATCCAAGTACGTACTGTGGACACAGATGTTGTAGTAATCCTTGCTGGCACATTCCATTATCTGATTACGACTGAACCTTTGGCTGACATCTGGGTGGCCTTTGGTATGGGCAAGAATTACAGGTTTTACCACATCAACACCATCTACTCAAGCCTAGGGCAGCAACAATCACAAGCATTACCCATTTTCCACGCATTTTCAGGTTGTGACACAACCTCTGCTTTCAATGGCAAGGGCAAGAAGTCAGTTTGGCAGGCCTGGCAGGCCTATAAAGACGTCACACAGACATTTGTGTATCTGGCCGATCATCCTTTCCAGATGCTGAATCTTGACGACGACTCTTTCCTAAAGCTCGAGAGACTGACTGTTATCATGTATGACAAAACCAGTCCTTCGAGCTCCGTCAACGAGACAAGAAGGGAACTCTTCTGCCATAAAAATCGAGCAATGGACAAACTGCCACCCACCAAGGATGCACTACTCCAGCATGTCCGACGGGCAGTGTATCAAGCAGGAATCTGGACGACCTGCACACAAACACAACCAGTGGTTCCTTCTCCAAAGGATTTTGCCTGGACCAAAGTATCAGAGTCATGGGTACCAGTTTGGATGACAATTCCAGAGATTTCCAGATCGTGTCGTGAACTTATCAGATGTTCATGCAAAGGAGACTGCTCCAACTGCAAATGCGGCAAAGCAAATCTCGACTGCTCACCACTTTGCAAGTGCAGATGTACATAGAACATTGTAAACTGTAAGCTATTTTTAATAGACATCACTTAACAATCACACATACAGACAGGGATCCGGGGAGGGTGGTCAACCCCCCACCCCCCCCCCCCCAGAAAAAGGGGGGGTATTATCTGTATGCATGGTATGTGGTGAATGTTTTGAATATGTGATTGTCTAGAAAGCATACTGCGGTTTTGTTTAATTACTTTTGTTTTTGTGAAACAAAAATCGGACGGGCCTGAAATCCCCCCCTTCAAAAATTCTGCGATCCGCCCCAAAAAGAGGGTGGATTTTAATTGGAAGTTGAATAACGACGTTATTTATAATATTTAAAAAATGTTTTGGTACTATTATATTGTTCAACTACCTAAAAATCACAAATTTGGCAACCACCCTGAGCTTCTTATGACTCCCAGTACTCGAGAAAAGTGATATTTTGTCATATATGGCGGCCATTTTGAAATTTTGTATTTTACATAGGAAAAATTAAAAATTCCGGAGGGCTCCTAGGCTAATATTAATTAATAGGCCCTAGGGGAGCCTCATGCCAAATTTGGTGCTTTTATCCGCTAGGTCACGGTAATTTCACTAAGCCACCTGACTAAATGTGCATATTGACAATGTGCAGATGAGGGATTGAGAATCAACAACACACCTTGAAACTGTTTCCAGTGGTAGAGCATACATCATTCTCTTCCACACACCATGCTGATTAGCAGTGAAGATGCTTCCTCCATCGTACACTCTGGGATTGCATCTAGTCTGGTCCATGTCATCAGGAAGACAGCTGGGCTTTAGGAGAGTCCAGTGAGGCATGGCAGGATCCGTGTTGTATTCTAAATTGATTGGGTAGTCTGTGATGCAGGAAGGGGATGTTTCTTGACAGCCCACTGCAATCTGACATTGGGATGGAGAGAGAGAGAGACTTGTTAGTAAACACTGTCCAGGGGTCAAATTTGCTTACCTTTGCTCATTACAAAAGGCTTGATTTAAGGATTTAGGGTCTTTTGTCAAGTGGCTGACAATGAGGGATTACAGGATTACTGGCAGCAAAGGGCAAACAGGCACTGGGCAATCATGATTATGCCTGGTAACAAAACCCATGCAGTGTGCATACCTGTTGATATTGATGCTCATTATAAAACCATCATTAACCATCAGGTTCTTCACAGCTCTCTGGTAGTTAAATTGGTATAAAGCATCTTCACTATGCATTGTGGCACTTCATGGTCGGGAGCACCTGACTCAAGCTCGGATGTTTTTGATCTGCAGAGTGTGGGTTTGAGTCCTGGTAGTGGTACTTGCATCCTTGTGCAAGATACTTTACCATAATTCCTTTGTCCTTTGGATGGGACATTAAAACATAGACCCTGTGTTCTAGGACTGGTACCTAGTGCTATTGATTGTCTGACATTCATTATTACTTGGCTCATGAACAGGCACCAAGTTGGAGTCTAGCTCATCTTACTTTATGAATATGGATATTTCTCAACAGCCAATCGCAGCATGCTAACTGTTGGTTAGCTTTGACATTGGACCTGCTGTATGTCTATCACAAAACATCATGTACACTGTGTGATGATGTGCATAGACAAATATTTATATATCCAGCGCTATTTGGTTTTGTGTATGCCTGTTTGTATAGTGACAATCACGGTCACATTAAATCTAGCACATCAAGACTTGTCGAACAATTTTACAAAAGTTATTGAAAAACAGATAAGCTAAACAATTTCAGAAGACACAAGTTTTTATAAAAATCCTGACAAATCTTATCACTGAGTCTTGTCAAAAAATGCACCATGATACAAAATAAACCTTTACAACTCACCTTAAACTGCAGCATGTAACTCGTGTCAATGATGAGCTGACGTGTGATAACAAAGTTGTCTCGCTGATTGGACCAATAGAGGGCGCTGTCTCCGTTGAGGCACACACCGTTTTGTACCTGTCCATAGGGATGGAATTCCCACAGATTCTCGCTAAGTCCCATGTCGAAGGACTCAGAGAGATGGCTGGGGTTGATTTCAGAGCCACCTGGAATAGACAATTTATATTGACCACTCATAAATACTGGGACAGTTTATCAGTTTTGATTGGTCAAAAGGAGATCATGTGGCCATGTTTAAATGTGCAATATCAACTCAGTTAGAAGTGATTGAACATGACCTGACCCTAACAAGTCAAAAGAGAGCACTATCAGATAATTGCGAAGAGCGAGACAATTTTTCTGCCCAATTAAAGTTGGTAGGTCACTTATTTGGCTCGTGCAAGTTTTAAACTTAAGCCAACAAGCTCTAAACTTGGGCAAGAAGCTACCCAGCACTCAACACATGCACAGAAATAATGCAGAGTTGAGGTGAGCTGAGGCTAAACTGCCAGATTTATTCTCAACTTTTACAGGGTTTTGGTTGTTTTAATGGAAAGGCCTGGTTCTTGATATTTTTACCCTGACATTGTTTTTGTAAAATTTTCAAAAACCAGACCTAAGGGTATTTTAACAACTAGTTTAAAACCTCTTCAAGCACTTTGATTCCCTTTTTGTAAAATTAACAAAGAATGACAGTCAGTCTTACATAATCTTTTACCAGAAAAAGAGGTAAAATAAATGGCAATACTGTAAAAGTGTACAAAGAACCTGTTATATTTGACATGGGATGTAACTGATGGTGATGATGATGCGCAAAAGTGAATTCGCTGCCAAAATCATACCACAAACATCGGGGCAACCCCGTCTCTTTCACGATGAGTGTTCTGGGTTCTTTTATGTGTATAACAAAACACATGGTACCTATGTCCCATTTGATTGATGAAGCAATTTGCCTTTCGAATGAAATATGTAAATTATAGATCGCACATATGCGCACTAACTCTACTGGTTAGCAAAATGATGGAACATGTAGCTAGCGTATTTCATGGGAAAGACTTATCATGGATAGAATGCCATGCTGAAGAACATTTGTGCCATGACCTGGATTCGAACCCACACTCTGCAGACTACACCAGAGCTTGAGGCTAGTGAACTTGACCACTATGCAGTATTCCATTTATTGGACCTTGAATTCTTTTTCTTTTAAAGGCACTGTACACGTTTGGTAATTACTCAAAATATATATTAGCATAAAAACTTACTTGGTAACGAGCAACGGAGAGCTGTTGATAGTATAAAACATTGTGGGAAACGACTCCCTCTGAAGTAACGTAGTTTTTGATTGGTGAGAACGTATACTATTAAATTGAATTCAAAAATTGGATTTTGGGAATGTGAGACGCGGCCGGCGGTTGTGTGTTGTAGTAATCAATAGAGGAGAACGATGAGTCGATGAAACGGATGGGGTACAAAACTGGTGCTGCCATTACTACACTAGTGATGAAAGGGGTATAAACTGACTGCAAATTCTCTAATCGGTGGATCATTAAATGAAAGGGGACTCCAGCCACTGTCATGACTGCGGACGAACATCTATCAAGGCAGCGGTGAACGTGGGGCACGTGGGGAATTCTGGTAAGTGGTCATGGTGGTAGACGGGTTCAGGGAAATAATTTGTAATGAACACATGTTTTAAATTCTATTGACAATAACAGTCAAACAGGTTTATTAAGTCTTTTCTGGATATTGTGAAAGGGCGAGTAGTTTTTTACATTACATAAGAGAGCATAGGATTTAAAATTGATTTTACAAATAATAATACTATAACATAAAACATGCTCTACTGGTTGTACTTCTACAGTGACAATGAATGGCCAAACAATGTGAAAACCGGAAGGAAAAAAAACACCAAATTATTAAATAACTATTCTGGATACTTGTGTCATTAATAACATTTACAGTGGATTGGCAGCTAATAATTGGAATATACACACTGATGGCACTAATAATTGGAATATATAGGATGGTACGGCAGCTCGTCTAGAAAGAGTGCTTCTTCCTATGCCTCATAATATTTCAGCCAAGGGATTCATCGTAAGAATCACCCTACATTAGACTTGGATAATATTGAATATTCTCTGGGTTTCACTGTATTACAGGAGGAACAGTATATTTAGCATTGATCGACCAGCATCGTTGTGTAGTTGTGGAACATTGGAACGCATATCACAACAATACAACGGTCTACAAAAAGGTATGACATCAATTGCCGTTGAATCTATCGGTGTCAAGACTGGCGTCCCACATGTCTTATAGACATAAACTAGTTGGTTTGGACATGGAATTATTAGATTACAAATGTTGCTGCTGATACGGACTCCTATAAAACTCAATCACAATCATGTCAGCCAAAGAAAGTTGGGTTGCGTTCTACATAAGTTACACGTTGCTCCGTGTCGTGATCGGTCAATAACTCTGCCGGCTTGTCAATTTGTGTAACGGTACATGAAGTAAGACTGTGTGTGCAGCAGATGCATACCATTCTCGTGTAAAGAAGGACCAGGTTGAAGTTTAAGTTTTGAACTTATTAATTGCCAAAACTGATCATGTGATTTATAATAATATTAGAGTATGGACTTAAACATTTAAAGACAGGCATCAAAATGGATTGGTGTGTACCTTTAGATTATGGTAAGTTACTTATATATATTATGTTACAATAAAATACAGTTTCAGATGAACATTTCAATTTAATGTGGTTTTAATAAAATCTTTAAAATACATGTACCATTATTTGATGGTTCCTAATCTACAGATTTGTGTAGCGGTTTCAATTAAGTCATTCATTAACATTTAATAGAATCGGTTAGTTGGTTGTTCTAGTTGATTTTATCGACACAAATTATTTTTTAATTTTAGGTTACAGAGAAAATTTCAAGGTTTGAGTTGCTCAGTTGGGGGGTAATTAGATTAGAAAATTATGGTATGAAACTGGAGATTTTTTTATGGAGTTTTTTTGCTAGTGCAGAATATTTGGTTTGAGACGTTTGGAAATACTGTAAATCGTTTTTGGATGAGATTTTTTTAAAGTTGTATTTATTAATCAGTTTGCGTGCTAGTGAAATGTTTCTGTATGTTTTGTTGAATTTAAAAGACCAAAACACTGGTATGGTGGATTTTTGAGTGAGAAACTGTTTACGTTGGCGTTTGTAGTTGGAGTGAAAAGGTTGAATGTATGTTTTGATGAAGGATTTGAGAAAACCACATTTAATTAATCTGGCGGTGAACAATGAAATTATGTGTGTGTATTAAGATTTAAGTTGGCAGTGTGTTTTGTATCTGTTGCATTCACCAAGTATTACACTTGAAAAGAAAGAAGGAAAATGGTTGGAAGAATATTGAATGTAGGTGAATTTTTGAAAGGGTTTTTGGAAAATAAAATAATTAATAGATTGGTGGAGTAGAGTGTGGTGATCGATGGAGAGTTGTAAGTCTAAGAATGCAACACGCTTTTTATTAACTGTGAATGTGACTGGAATAGATTTGGGATACATGGAGGCTAATAATTCTATAACTCTAGTATGGTTAAGTTTGGGGGAGTCTCGGAAAACTAGGAGGCCATCGTCGATGTAACGAACAAAAACAGGATTGTTAATTGAGGGGAACCGTTTGAAAAAAGAAAATTCATGATAAGCAAGGACGAGATTAGTGATTTGAGCAGAGTGGTAGCTACCATTTGTACACCAATGTTTTGTTTAAAAATATGTTTGCCTATTGAAAAAGAACTGTGTGAAGATGTGAAATTATAGAGTGAGAGGAAATATTTGAAGTGTTCGTATGGGTAATCACAGATTGATGTAACTTTGTAGAGAGTGTTATAAATGTCATCTGGTGCAATATTGGTGTATAAGCTTTCGAAATCAAAAGAAATGAGGGATGTGTTGTCGAAGTAGTTAAGATTAATTGATTTAATTTTATCGATGAGTGCTTGAGAATTATTGATGATGGTCCAGGAAAAATTTAGTTCTAGAAATTTGTCTTCAAAACGACTAAGGAGAATGTCTAGATAAAAGCCAAGGGATTTTGAAACTGGTGATGTTATCCAACTATGGGCAGTGATGATGGGTCGACCTTTTAATTTTGATTCATTATTGGGGTTAGCGGGATTGGATAATTTGTGTACTTTGGGAAGAATGTCCATAGATGGCATGTTAATTTTTTGTGTTTGAATGGATGTAGAGATTTCTTTATAGTCAGATTTAGAGATTGGGGGGAGATTATCGGAAGAAAAGATGAGATGTAAGTCTTGTTTTGCTACATTGATGAGTTGTGTGACAGTGTGTGGATAAAATTTACCTAATGGCGTGTAAGTGTTGCAGTTCATCTGTCTTTTGTATTCTTGAATGTACCATGATGTGTTATTGACGCTAAGTCCCATATTTTTATCTGCTATTCTAATGATGATGTCTTCTAGGGTAATGTTGTGTAGTTGTTCGAAGTTGCTGTGTAGAAGATCGTTGGGTGAAAGATTATTGAATTCTTGGAGGGTATTGTGTATGTAATCGAACGTGTCTTTGCAAAGTTGAGGGTGTGTGGTAAGACCGAGGAGATTTTTCAGGGGTGTTTTCCTTTTTAGCTTAAAGTTAGTGAAATTAGGTCGGGGTTGGTTGATGAAGGAAAAGTGGATGTCTTTAGTGGCAATTTTTTTCATAGTGAGTAGTAAGGACTTTATATACAGTGAGAGTTTGCAAGTTGTACGGTCTTCAGAAGGGTCGGTTGGGATAAAAGATTGTCCTTTATTATTTTCTGGATGCGTTGCGGTATGTGAAGAGTTGTGGAAGTTTTGTGATTTGTCCGACAGAAGACTCTTAAGGAGTTGGTCTGTTTCTTGATTTCTAAAGTGTGATAATTTCTTGATGATGAAATTATTGTGGATTTGTTTTCGTTTGTTTATAAGACTGTTGGCAATGTGGAAGTTGATGGATAGAGTGCGGATGCGAGTTGTACGGTTGTAAGGTTTGTTGTTGTTAATATCTTGGATTTCTAATGAATATTGTGTTTCTAATTGTTCTGTGATTTCTTTGATGTTTTGTTCAGTTTTTTCTATGAGTTTGGTGTAATTAGTTATGCATTTATGCATTTGTGGATCGTGGTGGTGTTAAATTTTGTTTGAAGTTGGTGTAGTTTTGGAATGTACTTGTCTAGAATCAGAATGTGTTTATTACATGAAGAAGTGTAGTGTTTGTAAATGCATTTGGTGGATTCTTGGGTTTAGATAGCCATTCGGAGTAATTTTTACAATTTGAAATTTTTAGTCCAACTTGTTTGTTGTTAAAGTTGATGGGCATAGTGGGATGGTGATATTTTAGCTAATTTGGAATTATTATGGGAAAAATAAAAAGTTTATGAAAATAACTGATGTAGGTGGTGGGTGGTTAGTGTTGGATAGTTTAAGAGTCTCTTTTGATAGGATAATCAATATTAACAAAATCTTAGTTTGCAGCTGAAATCCGTAAAAGGCAATGGTTAAATTGATCAAGGTATATGCAGAAGGGAATATAATTAACAAATTTGTGTGGCAATAGTAACAACGTTATTAAAAAAAAAAAAAAATTATTGAAATCAGTTAAATAATTGATGCTATAGTTTGGTAATCAATATTTAAAGAGAGTGTTGGTATACTACAACTAAAACTTGCACAAAGTATGCAGTTGAAGGGAAAATAATAAACAAATTTGTTTAACAAATAATTGGTGAGGCCATAATAACGATGATATTTTTAAAAAATATAATAAAAAATTGAAAACAGTTTAACAATTGTAGATAATTGGACCTGAAGTTGGTGTAATTAGTTTTGGCAAAAAAACATCTATTTAAACAAATGGTGCTACAGTCTAATAAACGATGGAGTCTTGCATCTTCATGATTGTGGGTGTTGGTTAGGTACAGGCTAAGTCGAATAATCTGTTAGTGGTCTTGTGTAGGTACAGTTGGTTGATGAAGAAGGTGCGTTTTAAAAAGTTCTTTGAGAAGGTGTGATGCTGTTTCATACTGAAGGTTTTTAGGAAAAGAAAAAAATAAAAATAAAAAATACATATTTTTTGTTTTTTGAAATCAGGTGTAAAAATAAGAATATGAATAATAATAATAATAATAATAATATTAATAGTGGCTTCTTATATAGCGCTCATATCCGTCACTCAGTGACGCTCAAGGCGCTTCAACAGTCAGTATTTTTCCTGCAAGGTATATATGTGGAGCTACTTTTTGAATTTTGAGGCCTATTTCTTTACATAGCACCATGTAATGGTTTACAAGGTGCTGTGGCGCAATATGCAGCCAATCAAACCAGGAACACCGGGGCGAACCCCTTCTCTTTTCGATAAGTGCACTGGGTTCTTTACGTGCATTACACAACACACGGGACCAACGGCTTTACGTCCCATCCGAAGGACGAAGCAATAATGGTTAAGTGTCTTGCTTAATAAGGACACTAGTGTCACGACCGGGACTCGAACCCACACTCTGCTGAACAGAAACACCAGAGCTTGAGTCCGGTGCTCTTAGTATTATGAGGTGTGAGTTGAAAGTAAAACTGAAACAATAAAAACAAAATGGTTAATAGGGGACCTTGTTTTTTATTATGTTATGCTAGCTAGCTGTGAAAAAATTTCCCTAACAATCTCTTTTTTGGGGGAAAAAAAACACGGAAAAGCATGACTTGTCAGGTGCAGTCAGGTGTGGCAGGTTTCGTCTCATGAGACTGCACTACCTGCTAGTTAAGGATTTTTAATTTTAATGTGGTTTAGGGACGTGTTAGTGTTAGTAAAAAAAACAACGTAACAATGGTTATAATGTACTGCAGTTAATTTCCGCCGTTACACAGGCCTTGTGGAAAAGAGTTACACAGGCCTTGTGGAAAAGAGTTACACAGGCCTTGTGGAAAAGAGCAAAGGAGGCATTGTGCAAAAGAGCAAAGGAGGCATTGTGCAAATTGAGTGGGGATTAAAGGACCTGAGGGGCAAACAACATGAAACTGATAACACATTTTAACAAAGCCCAATTATCCACAGCATGGGGATTAGTACCCCTTTGTACCCCTTCCCCTTGGAAATCCATGAAAAAACTGGATTGACAGATGTCATGACCACAATGAAGTGGATTTGGACAGATCATAAAAGTGGCTTTACAAGTTTCTGTACGAGTCACAGATACCAGTCAAGGACAGTACAAATGACATAAAGAATTGCCTGGTAAACAGTTATGGTGAGCACAAATTTTTGGTGTTGAGCATCTTTTTGTGCTTAAGCAGCTCAAAATTGGATCCTGAGCCCAATATCATGACACATGCTTACCCGGAAATCTGCACTTACGACCCCTTACTGCTTATAGTATAATACGCTTTACAGGGTGCAGTGCAGAACTCCATGCTAGGCAACACCATAAAATTGGGCCCTGATGTCATGATGACATCAATGAAATTATGGTAGAGCAATACCCAGAATAGACAACACTGGAGGCTGTAGGTAAAGAGCTTCAATGAACAGGGGGGTGGTGTTAGCCTTACAACAAGAGCAGAGAAAGAAGAAGGGTAGTTTCATCATACTGTCTTACCTGGCATCTCTTAGATCCAAATCCACTGTTTCAAGCATCCGTAGACCACTAGAACCACCAAAGTAAAGAGATCTACCTTCACTGACTGTGCCACAGCTATCATCATGGGGCAAGGCAGTCCTTCCACCTTGCACCAAACCCCAGACTGCTCTGTCAATATCCACACTCGGGAAACTCTCTTTGACCACATTCTAGAACAAAAGTTTTGTTGATTTGTTCATTTTGTTTATTCGATTGGTTTAGAGGTGTACAACATACCAGAACTTTTGGGGTCTTGACAACAGCAGAATAATATACCCCACACAGTCAGTCCGCAGTGCGTGCGTTAATGAGGTCAAATCCCGAGTTTTATCTGCACAGCCAACGTGCAGAATCTACTGCGCGATTTGCGCGATAAACTGCGAGAGTTCGACGACCCCTTTTGCAGACGGCACGATGCTCACATGCTTAAGATGGCGTGGTAAGTACACGTAGAACAATTTGCCGAGTCGAATGATACCAAATTTGTTAAGTTTGAAAGACTGTTATACCTTTTTTTTTACCACCGAACATTTTGGATATTGTTGGGATTGTTTTGGGATAGTTTTTGGTTTGCAGCACCCTGACCCAGCTAAATAAAAAGAGAAAATAACACCACTAAAAATCGAAAGATTAAAGTGTAAGCTATCGTTTAGTATATTTTTTGCCGTGTGGCGACGACAATGTAGGAACGTGATGCACTTTCGCGAGATTTCTTGTTTTTTAACCGATTTTAGAGTGCACGTTACGGTCACACGCATGGCTGTTGCATGCTGTCGGCTGCTTCGTGTTTTTTTCTTTCTTAAACCACAAGGGAAACTGACTGGGTAAATTTTTAAATGATTTTGGGTTGAACAAAGAAAAGTTGACTAGAGCAGGATTTGAACCAACGACCTCCGGTTTAACGTGCCGGCGCTCTACCAATTGAGCTATCTAGCCCTATGTTGGCGGTTTCCCCATTTTGTCAATATCTTTGTTTGGGGGGTGCCAGTCAGAAGCCATTCAACCGCAAACTGCCGTATCGTATACTTGGGTGTGATCCCTGGCTACACTGTATCTCTCTTTAAGTCAGCCCTATCTATATAGTCAGAGCCAAACCTCATAAAAAATCGCATTATGAATATGAATATGAATATGATTGTTATGAATCACTCATAACTCTTCAATCCAAGGGAATTTACCACTACATAAAATAAAAAGCAACTTACAGTTTTCCAACTGTCATTTACCCTACTATATGTTGAGGAACACCGGACCACAACTATCCAGCTATAGCTAAGCTGAGCTGAGCTGAGCTGAGCATTCCATGCTTAGTAGGGTTCTGGTGGTCGGTACCGGAAAACCGCCTGGCCGCGGCACCAATTCCCCGACCACCTCTCTTCTAGGGAGATCGGCACAAATGACATTTTTCTACTGCACCCCCATAAAATTGGTATCACCGGAAAGCTTGTAAAAAAAGAAATACAATAGTGTTTAAATCAGCTTGATATCTTAAAATTTGGCCGAGTTATGTCATTTTTAGTATTATTTTTCCGGAATTCTGTTCTGTAAACTTTGAGAGTGCAATGCGTATTTACAATTATCCTTGAAACTTTCACATCAGATATCTGCACCCCAATAAATTTAATATCACTGGAAAGCTTTTAAAAAAAAGGAATACAATTGTTTTCAAATGACATTGATATCTTAAAATTTGGCAGAGAATGAGAGAATCACAAATTAATAATGAAGTAATATTTATAATCAAACATTCATCAAGAATCAAGATGTTAGAATTCCTAAGTAAAATTTCTGGAATTCTGAAAATGAACACTTTTATAAAATTGAAATTCGCAGCTTACCGCAAATACCCATGCAACAGAGAAGCAGTGCAAAACAATCACAACACTTTAATCTTTCAGAAAATACTAGTTTTTCCTACCTTTTTTGCCCTCCAAAATTATCTATTTGGACGTTTTTAACAAAAAAAATTATGAAAAAATGTTGCTAAAAGTCTTCGATTTATAAAGTAATCAATTTCCCTGAGAAAATAAAAAAGAAAATATGGAATATTTGGTATCATTCGTTAGCATTGACTCTCGAGAATTTGATCCACACAGTCAATTGAATGATTGCGCCCTCTACTGGTGAGGAACTGACGTTAGAGTACGAGGGTCGCTCTGAAAAAAAAATTAAAATAATGGCGACTTCCAGGGAAACCGCGAACGACTAGCTCTCCAACTGGCCGTATTTCGAGAAAAGAATTAAGGTGTTTTACCACAGATTTCATTTAAAAAAAATATGATATATTGAAAAAGCAACTTCTTGGCTGCCACACGGTCTTTTAAAAAAGGTAAAATATTTCAAAATGATGTTTTTTCAGTCCATTTTTTTCTTCGAGTTTTCACACGCTAACAGATAGGATAGTGAAACCCGCCGATCTGCTGATCTCCCTATCTCTTCCTTCCTCCATGCTCTGACTTTCCCTTTTTTCGACCATCGAACATTTAAAAATTGTATTGATCAAATTAATTGCCACATTAAATTCTTTCCGAGGAATTAATTATTTAACTGAACATGTAGTGTTAATTTAAAAAGAAAATCTACCTGTAAATTAAAGATATCCAGCTCGTTTTCTGTCAAAAGAAAGCAAACGTCTAGCCCCACTGTCATTCATAGTTTGTCACCACACACGTGCACACAACTTGACAACTTGAGCGAGTTACATAAAATCCATGCATCAAAAGGATGAAATAGTCTGGATCCGTGATACTCTACATACACCTATGCCAATATGCTGTCTAGCCACAGACAGCATATTGGCACATTGTACAGCTACTGGTTATAATACACCGATCCATTAAGCCACGCCCATTTCTCTTTGACCAATCACAACCGCGAAATCTGATCACCATTTGAGCCGTTTGGTGATCTTTGCACTAATGGTGATCGGGTTTCGGGGCTGTGATTGGTCAACTCGTAAGGAGGCGGGGCTTAATGGATCGGTCTATTGATTGGCTGACGGTGGCGTTGCTTAGCCTGATTGGTCAACAAACCAGGATCTGATTGGTCGACAGATCCTGAAGTTGGATCCTTGTTTTGTCACGAAATTGTCAATGGGATTTTATGTGTTAAACGTTCTCCATACGAACTGTGCATAGAGTGAATGTAGGTCACCCTTTAGGCATGAACTGCTTAGGCAAATGTTTTATTGATCAGCTCTCTGACTGGTCAAAAGTTTACTCAACTAAGGTTTTATTTGGCTATTATCTGATGAACAGGATCCTGTGTTTCTCTCACAAGTAGGCAATATAAATTAGTGTTACAGTTTTCTGAAGTTGGCAATGAAAACTACTTTATTAAAAGGTTTCTGCACTTTGGGCAACTGTAATATGTCAGACTGTAATCCCATTTTTCAAATGGACTGTAGAAAAATACAACACAAAATGCATCAGTTGCTACAAGAATCATCAATTGCTATTCCATAGAATTAAATACACAAAACACATTCAGGGCTGAGATTGAATTTTACTGTCTGCAACAAAATATCTATGCAGAGTGTGATGCCACAACATGAATCATTATGGCAATATTGACAACTCATTTATCACATTATTCTATTCACTATAATTAGACAAAAGAGTAGACATCTGTACAAAAACAAATTGGCCTTCACTAAACAAATAAATAAATAAAAATAAAACAATTTATGTTCAAGTTAACCCCCCCAAAAATAAATAAAACATTAACATAAATTACAAAATAAAAATTCCTTCAATTGGATTTATTGTGTTTTTTGGTCTTTTTACTTTGTTTTACCATCTCTGCAGATTGAGCGGCTTAAAATATCACAGACAGTGCAAATCAAAAGAATGCACTCCTACAGCATTGAGTCACGACAGCAACTAAGCACGATTCAAAATTCAGCCAAAATTGTCTCCCTTTTTAAATCAATGTATCCCATATTGGACACGGTATCACGTGGAAATCCATACCACCACTAGATTAGGCGGCAACATCTCCATACCTCAGGTGATTTTGGTGAATCTCTGAGCAATTTCTTATCACTCCCTGCTTTTGGATTTTGAATCTTGTGGGGCATTTGTAAAGTGGTACCCACAAGAGCAAAACAAAAATTCACTCTCACAAAGCATTTGATTTTCTTTAAAAAAATTCTGATGTTTTCTTAACAAATTACCAGCAGTATGGAGATCTACAAGTACAGTTAGTATTCCATCGGTCAATTTTATTTTCATGATCAAGAATGAAGCAGATTGAAAAATTACGACGGGCAAAGACATAAGATTTCATTGGTGCTAGGGCCAAGGATACAAAGTGGGTTGGCACTATTTATGGAGGTACAACTTCCTAAAATAATTTTGTAACTTAACAGCAGAATGACTTGGAAGCTACAAACTGTAGAAAAAATAGGTTACCACCACTATCACTGTATCAGCTGTTGTCTTACTACATGCCATAGGTGAACTTAATGCATCTCCTTGGATCCAGTACTGCTTTAGTAATGTTACTAACTCAAGGCTATGCTACGACAGTCTTATGGTATATATGGTATATTTTATTCACATTATCACATTGTGACCCGAAGGCCAAATTGCATGATAATTTACAATATTAAAAACATCAAAATCACAGCAAACTTGTATAAAACAAATAAAAAAACACGATATGGGTTGGTTACGAATCTAGAAGAAAAAAATTAGTACATTGCACATACTAGCAGATTTGTCTGCCACAAATCATTGAAAAAATTAAAAATTAAAAAGCTGCTCACAAGGAATATTAAGGCCCTATTTAGATAACTGGTAAAAAGTAAGCACGGGCAGTTTTATTATTAATCTAAATGCGAGTAATAATCTAGCACAGATTTGAGGTGGTTGCACTAATTTAAAAAAGATTATTAACAACTGTACACAGAGCAAAATATTCTACTTGTTCAGCAAGCTGATGAAATAGGGTATTGGGCTGTTTTTGAATCGTGATGTCCTGGTGCGTAAGTGTGAATAATGATGTGCATTACGCAGGTTGCGGGCGTGAGACTCCCTTCTGGTAGGAGGGAGAAGATCATTTGTACGTTCTGAATTGGCAAGTCCTTCGGCCAAGCTGAGACAATGATTCTCCCTCCTATCAGCAAGAGACTCAAGCCCGCAAAGCTGCATAGCATCCGCATACGAAGTATAGCGCTGTGCCAAAATGGTTCTGCATGCACGTTTTTGCAGGTGCTCCAGAGTCTTCTTCTGGGCAGCAGTAATTGAGGAAGACCAAGTAACATCAGCATATTCAACAGCAGGCCTCACATAACTTTTATGTAGGCTCACACATTTGGCCACACTAGTGCCTTGTGTGTGCTAGCTTCGCACCAGTAAACTGGGCCTCTGACAACGTGTAAGCAAATTTTTAGGTAAATACTGAGAAGTCATCTTGTTTTTTTGACGAAATAAAATTACCGACATTATTTTTATTTTTTTTAATTTATTTTTTTGGGGGGCACCCTTGACCGTCGACCAGTAAAAGACACTTTTTCCTTTTCTTCCAAGCTGCGTCAAATGGTGGTGCACTCAATCATACAAATTCTTGTAGTAATATATTTATTTTGTGAAAAAAGGGAAACTTGGAGGTCGCTGTGACTGTAAAAATTGATACTTGGTTAAATGCTGCTTCACTTTCTCAGACATTAGTCTGCACTGGTTTTGTGAATTGTCGCCGGTTTTTGCGGTACTGTTTGAGACGGTGACATTCACTGAAGAAAGAAAGTCCATGTCCATTCCAATCCAACACACCTTTGTGTCCTTGAGAGACAGTTTCATGAATGGACTGGTGACAGCGACCTGACTGATTCGAAACAGAATCGACCGAGCCTGAATTGGTCAAACCATGGAGGTAGGACGGTCGCCGGGTGACGATACTTTTAAAGAATTTTCTAAAGCCTTTTCAAAGAATAGGGACCTTACTTGGTGGGTTTTATTTTTGTTTTAAAGATGTCAAAGAGATTGAAACAACAACGTGAACTCAAAGAAAGTGAGCCAGAGCTGGTCAAACGACTGTGTATACGGTGTACGTGTATTGACTGTGTGTCCATGTCAGTGCATGGTTGGTGGTAAATTCAGTAGTCACAGCGGTGTCACTGTCAGAATGAAAAGACCGCTGTAAAAATCACTTTATAACACTTACCTTGGAATAGCCAACATAACTCGCTTCTGGGAAACATCTCCATTGCGCACAAGGTTCTCAAATCATCATGTACAATTTTCCCCACGAGAGGACGCTATTATCCATCACCACCAGCGCGCGGCTCATGCCTCTCACCACGTACACAACAACACGAACCGGCACGCCCACGCGCGACACGCGAAATGCAACGCCCAACATTTTGCTCATCAAGATGATGAATAAGCGCTATGGCGCGCTTATTCATCTTGATGGGCAAAATGTTTAGTTATAATAATCGTTCGTCATGAGAATCATTTCCGTCTGAAACATACTACAATCACTTTGTTTTTTGTGCGTCAAGTCCAATGGTGAAGGTCAAAAAAAAAAAATCCAGATCCTGATCCACTTTCTAAACCTCAAAAATATTTATCAAAAACTGTTTTTAAATGTCAAGCTTCCAAATAAGGCTAGAAATATTTTAAACAAAAACATTACAGCAACTTTCTTAAAAGCACCCGCAAAGTAGCTCTGGCAATTTAAAGAGCAGCCCGAAATTAAAGACGTGCTTGCACAAGTATAGTATCAGACTTGCCCCAGCTAATACACACTGGGGCCATTTTTCACAGAGCTGCTAAGACAGAAAATATTGCTTAACAAATTTCTCCTTTGCAGAAATGAGCAGGATACCAGTCACAGATAGAACGATATGACATAAGGTACTTTAGCTGGTAACCTTATGGTGGTAAAAATAATGTGCTTAGCTACTTTTTGTTCTTAAGCAGCTTTATCATGACTGAGCCCAATTCCATACAGTTGCTTAAGCAGTAAATATTGCTTAACAGCTTACTGCTAAGCAGGAAACCAGTAACAAAGGTAAATGTAATGTGGTATTTTGGCTGGTAACCTCAATATGGTAAGCATAATTTTGTTGTGCTTAGCTACATTTTGTGCTAAGGCTAATTATTTGGTTACACCGAACACTCTTCATGACTTCAGATTGGTTATTAGGCTGCTGATCACAGCTGAAAATGCGATTATTATTTTGGCTGGTAACCTCAATATGGTAAGCATAATTTTGTTGTGCTTAGCTACATTTTGTGCTAACGCTAATTATTTGGTTACACCGAACACTCTTCATGACTTCAGATTGGTTATTAGGCTGCTGATCACAGCTGAAAATGTCAGAGTTACATAAATTCCTCATTTTAAAATGCAGTGGTGATTCTATCTGATATTTTCCCCCTCTTTGAGTAGCATGTGTTGTAAGAACAAGGCGAGTATTAAACAAACACAAGTCATGGAATGGCAGAGATCTTACAAGTAGTTTGTTCATTTTTATGGATTCATAAAACCTTAAACAACTAAAGTTTCATTTAACAGCTGAGTATTTAAAATAATATAAGTTCGGTTTACCAAAAGATATCATTGATCAAAAAATCTTTGGCCTACTCGTTATGATTTTGAGTTTAAAAAATAAGAAAGTTTTTACCCCTTACAATTTTAGAGTAAAACTGCAAGATTTACCCCTTACAATTTTGTGTAAAAGCTGCAAGATTTACCCCTTATGATTTTGTGTAAAAGCTGCAGGGTTAACTCCCTTCTGATTTTAGGTAAAAACTGCAACAATTACCCCTTCTGATTTCGAGTAAAATCTGCAATGCTTTTGAATTGAGTAAAACTTCAATATTTACCTTTCAAGATTTTGCCGATTGTTCAAGTGAACATTTTGTGTGGAGTACATGGTTGCACACTTTATACATAGCAGGTTTCTAATGACAATTATTGATTACGTCCTATCCATTGGACAAACACTCGTCTTACTCGAAGACTGTGACCATAGCTGCATAAATAGTACTTTGTACCAGATTTAAGTACCCTGATTATGAAAGCAGATAGATACCATAAAACAAAATATACGAATTTCCAATTAAATAAACATTCTCAATGATTTAAAATCTCCATTGAATTAATTCAGTACCAATAGCAATAGTTTACTTTGCATTGTTAAACATTTAACAATTATAGATGATGTGCCCGATGACATCAACGCCAAACCAAGACATTCATTTCTGCCTGGCAAAGAGTGTGTGTATGCAGCATGTTTGGCATGAACTTGGTTTAGGAGTGACACATTTGGTGAGAACACAGTTGAACTATTTGACCTTTCGCATAACTCCTTACCCATTTTAATGCAAAACAATAAATGGATGCATACTTTTCGTACCAACCGGCAGACTTCAGTAGAGGCGGTTCAAGCGTTAAAAAAGGAGCCAAAGTCTTATATATGTTAACACATTTAGTTTTCTATGATTAGATACAACAATGATAATTCTTAGGTGTATAAAAGGTACAAAAATACTTGTCATCAGAATTGTATGTTGCATAAATATTAGTGACATAGACATACTGCAAAAATAAGAAGACATATGGGAAAATCCCTCCACTCATATCAAAATCCATAGATTACATTTAAAATTATGGCAAAAATATACAGTCAAGGCAAGTGTCCGAGTAAACATGTAATTAAAATATGCTAAAAAGTCAAAACCAAAATATCTGCAGTAAAATCTGTGTGAATATTGAAATAAATGTTGATATAAAGTTTTCTCCTCAGGACTCAAAATGCACTAAGTATACAGTGCTTTATACGATTCAAAACTCGGTCCAAGGGGCATACAGTTGCTTAAGCAGTAAATATTGCTTAACAGCTTACTGCTAAGCAGGAAACCAGTAACAAATGGTAAACATAACATGGTTTTTTGGCTGGTAACCTCAATATGGTAAGCATAATTTTGCTGTGCTAAGCTACATTTTGTGCTAAGGCTAATTATTTGATTACACCGAACACTCTTCATGACTTCAGATTGGTTATTAGGCTGCTGATCACAGCTGAAAATGTGAGAGTTACATAAATTCCTCATTTTAAAATGCAGTGGTGATTCTATCTGATATTTTCCCCCTCTTTGAGTAGCATGTGTTGTAAGAACAAGGCGAGTATTAAACAAACACAAGTCATTGAATGGCAGAGATCTTACAAGTAGTTTGTTCATTTTTATGGATTCATAAAACCTTAAACAACTAAAGTTTCATTTAACAGCTGAGTATTTAAAATAATATAAGTTCGGTTTACCAAAAGATATCATTGATCAAAAAATCTTTGGCCTACTCGTTATGATTTTGAGTTTAAAAAAATAAGAAAGTTTGTACCCCTTACAATTTTGTGTAAAAGCTGCAAGATTTACCCCTTATGATTTTGTGTAAAAGCTGCAGGGTTAACTCCCTTCTGATTTTAGGTAAAAACTGCAACAATTACCCCTTCTGATTTTGAGTAAAATCTGCAACGCTTTTGAATTGAGTAAAACTTCAATATTTACCTTTCAAGATTTTGCCGATTGTTCAAGTGAACATTTTGTGTGGAGTACACACTTCATGTATGTAATAACTTAGTACATAGCACGTTTCTAATGACACTTATTGATTACGTCCTATCCATTGGACAAACATTCATCTTAATCGAAGAATGTAACCATAGCTGCATAAATAGTACTTTGTACCAGATTTAAGTACCCTGATTATGAAAGCAGATAGATACCATAAAACAAAATATACGAATTTCCAATTAAATAAACATGCTCAATGATTTAAAATCTCCATTGAATTAATTCAGTACCAATAGCAATAGTTTACTTTGCATTGTTAAACATTTAACAATTATAGATGATGTGCCCGATGACATCAACGCCAAACCAAGACATTCATTTCTGCCTGGCAAAGAGTGTGTGTATGCAGCATGTTTGGCGTAACTCCTTACCCATATTTATGCAAAACAACAAATTGGTGCGTACTTTGCGTACCAACTGGCAGACTTCAGTAGAGGCGGTTTAAGCGTTAAAAAAGAAGCCAAAGTCTTAGGCCTATGTTAACACATTTAGATTTCTATGATTAGATACAACAATTATACTTCTTAGGTTAGGTGTATAAAAGGTACAAAAATACTTGTCATCAGAAAAGAAGAAGACATATTATGGGAAAATCCCTCTACTCATATCAAAATCAATAGATCATTACATTTAAAATTATGGCAAAAATATACAGTCAAGGCAAGTGTCTGAGTAAACATGAAATTAAAATATGCTAAAAAGTCAATGCAAAAATATCTGCAGTAAAATCTGTGTAAATATTGAATTAAATTAAGGACTCAAGATTCAGACAGCACCAAGTATACAGTGCTATATACACATCAAAATTAATTCTATTCTTCTTTTAGGTCATTGGTTATCAACATGTTTGTGTGCACCAAACAGTTAAGGTGGTTTTCTTGTCAGTAATTTCACTTCAGGCATGAGAATGGGTGATGAAATCATTTTGTACATGAAATGTATTATACAGGATTGGTAGTACTCACAAGATAGTCGCAGACAGTGTTCATGTTTCCCATGTTGGTAACTCCCTGTCTCTCGGTCTCATTCAGGTGGTTTATTAGTCTCGATACCGGCATAGCAAATTGCTTCGCATTTCATCGCCGTGAGAGCAGTCATTTACATTTGTGAACAGACTTACACATATGCATGTACATATGCGTTACACATGATACAAAACAATGTGCATTGTTGTCTGTAGACTTTCTATAGTCTCTACACAAGTGCCTTGCTGTGACCAAAGCTAGGACTGAGAGATGTCTATACATCTTTATTGCGCAATGCATGGAAGGACAAAGTCAGCGCATATCCACCGGCCGCACTTGGCTGTAATTTATTTTTAATCGTCCGTTTCCTTATGCTTTTTCACCTGTAAACATTTAATTTCAAAAGGTAGAAGCGTTTTTGAAATATAGCTGAAATTTTGTTAGGGTGAATTATTTTTGGAGTAATTACCAAAGGTAAACCCTCCCTTTACAACTCTTGTCCTCGGGAAAAAAATAATACAAAATTCAAAACAGCAATGATTCATACACAGGTTTGTTAGCAGTTGATACAAAAAGGAATTCTTAAGTTAATTCTTTATGGGTGGTAAATAGCATCCAACCTGTGTTCTCTGATGGTTCGAGATGTTTATCTTGAAAGGGAATCTAGACACCATGTTCATCAGTACTGTCGTCCTCATTAGCCAGTATCTGTTCAATCTCTACCATCTTGAAAGCAAGCTGTTTCGCTGAAGTATCTTCACCCTCTTCTAGAGCGTCCACAATCTACAAATATTAATAAAAATAATAATAAAAAGAAGATTAATAAGATTTTAAAATGCACCATCAATACAGTTAATTATTTTGAGGGGCATAAATTAATGTTTAAAGGGACACATTGCATTCAGATTGGGAGCTTTGGGCTGTAAAAGAGTTTGTGATGAAAAGATTGATTGGAAAGATATTTTAATCGTATATTACACACAAATATCATTTCAAATTGTGTGGTTTTCCTTCTACTTCATGAACTAACAATGTCCGCTATTTTGTAGAACCAAATTTTTCACTCCACAAAATTACGAACCGTATTTAGTTCATAAAGTAAAAAGACAACCACACAATTTCAAGGGATATTTGTGTGAATCATTGTATTCTACTTAACAACTTGCCAACCATAATCATTTCATTACAAACCCTTTTTATAGCCCAAAGCTCCAAATCCGAATGCAATGTGTCCCATAATATATACAATGTGGGCATAAAAGTTTGTGTCCCCAATGCAATGTGCAGGTATGCCAAGTTTTGTTTAACTACAAGACCCTTATATACAACACTTTAGGGTTTTACAAGGTCATGTAGCCAAATCTGCTGCCAATCATGCAGTAAACATAACTGGGTTCTTTTAAGTACATTACACAACACACAGGACCTACTGCTTTATGTCCCATTACAAGATTACACGATTCAAAATATTCATAGTCATGATAAGAAACGTGATTATTGTTTTCCCAGTGTGCAGGATAATATATACAATGTGGGCATAAAAGGGTGATGGCAACACGTTGATACATAACATAGCATTGTGGGGCATATCAAACAGTAAACAAGAGTTTAAACTTGCAAAAAATAAAGTTTTATAAAAGGGTGTTGGCAACACGTTGATACATAACATAGCATTGTGGGGCATATCAAACAGTAGACAACAAGAGTTTAAACTTGCAAAAAGTAAACTGATATAAAAGGGTGATGGCAACACGTTGATACATAACATAAAATATACATGTATATACAAAACATGTAAAGAGTATCATTGTTATCTCCACCAACTACAGTTTAAAAAGTTATTCATAAATACCTTGGACAGTTTGTCCATTCTGATTGGTGGAGAGCACGTCAATTTACTTACGCGGAACGCAATATACAGCTATTAGTATACACGCGCGTGCTCAAAACAGAATTTTACAAAAGTTTTTGAAAATGTACAAACTTCGAAAATTCGCTAAAAAAACAGATTGTCTTTTTTACCACCGATTTTCCTTATTCTTTCACTTTTTAACAAATTGGCATTTATGAATGGGAATAAAAGAGTAGTGACTCGTTCTTAAACGGTCGTTTAAAACCTTGCAGGGTCGTGGCCGTGCGATAAAGGCCCTCGCCTTCGCCTCGGGCCTTTATCGCACGGCCACGACCCTGCCGGTTTTAAACGGTCGTTTAAGAACTCGTCACCACTCTTTTATTCCCTTAATTGCACTGGGTAAAAAGGAATCCTTCAATCTGTTGCTCTTTAGACATAGTTGTCTAACCCTGCCTATTATTATAATTTATTGCATGCTTCTTGTGTTTGCTCCAATAATGGCTTAGTGTCTTGCTTACAAACACCAGTGTCATGACCGGGTCTCGAACCCACACAATCTGCTGATCAGAAACACCTCCTGGGCCCTATTTCATACAGTTTGCTTAAGCAGGAAATATTGCTTAACAAGCTTCTGCTATTCAAAAATATGCGGGATACCACTCATAAATGGTACAGGTGACATTTTTTTGGGGGGGGGGGCTTGTAACTGTATTCTCGTAAGCAAAACTATTTTGTGCTCGGCTTCTTTTTGTGCTTTTAAGCAGCTCTATGGAATTGGCTAACCGTAAAGCCACAACACCATAGAATACAGTGGATTAATCCTAAAATAACTTGGTGTTCATGACACCCATAGGGGAATTGGCAAACCGTAAAGCCACAACACCATAGAATACAGTGGATTAATCCTAAAATAACTTGGTGTTCATGACACCCATAGGGGAATTGGCTAACCGTAAAGCCACAACACCATAGAATACAGTGGATTAATCCTAAAATAACTTGGTGTTCATGACACCCATAGGGGAATTGGCTAACCGTAAAGCCACAACACCATAGAATACAGTGGATTAATCCTAAAATAACTTGGTGTTCATGACACCCATAGGGGAATGTTTATTTAACAAAAACAAAATTCAGAGACGGAGCCTGCCAACCCATCATGAGTTGGCACGGAATGACCCTATCGTTAAAATGAAAATTACCTTTTCATTGAAACGTCCGATGTAGTCCCACAGCTGCAGTAGTGTACTGAGTTTGCTGAACAAACCGGTGAAATTCTGTGGATAGATTGAAAAACATCAAATGGATCAAACAAAAAGTTATAAAGTAGACTATACCGGTACTTCTTCAGAATGACTAACTTTTGACACATTTACAGAACTTTCTGGTGTATTCAACTCCAAAAGCTGAATAGATTCTTTTAAGCCACCTGAACATACCCAAAGTTGGATTTATTTTAATTTTTAAAGTAATTTCAAGTAGCCATTTTCAAGTTAGATTTGAATAAAGTCTGGTACAATGACTTCCTTGATCACAAGTTACCGCTTAAATTTGAATTCCTCAGACTATCAAGACTGTTGCTATGTCAAATGATTCAGGGCTAGCTTTTGCGTAGTTACATTAGAGATGACAAACACCCATACTGAATAAATGTGTATGGCACAATGGTAACCAGAGAGGGTGCAACACTAAAGCTTCCCCCCAAAATAGTCTATAGTCTGAGGAATTTAAATGACGCAGTAACATTGTACCAGACGCTATTCAAATCTAACTCACAAACTGCTTTATGAAACAAGGCTAATAGCCACTTTTGGCAAGGTGGGACAGAAATTAATAAAATTCATAAAGGTTGAAGGTGGAATTTATATTCCTCTTAAAACTAGAGATCTAATGAATGTCTGGCAACAAAACATGGAGTCTTACCTGGCAAGTTGCAATCAGCTCCTTGTTGAGTTCTTCGAAGGACACTCTGGGCATGTTATAGATACCATCATAGTAGGACTGGACCAGAGATTCAATGTGTTCCAGGTCTTTGTTGAACAAGAGCTTGCTCAAGTCCGAGTCCTGAAAGAAGAAAACAAAACAGTCCAAAAAGGAAATTAAATATCTTTTAAAATTTGCTCTTTCCTTACCACACTCAGTGTCTAGAATGTAGTGCACAAATGTTTTGACTGCCAGTTTTAATAAGGGCCAAAGCACCTAAACCTACTCCGACATGCTAACTTCATGAGTTCCACAGACCGCCTGATATGAATATCAAAGAACATCCAAGCTATGACTACCACACAAAACTCCCCCCAAAACCAATCACACAATCCTTACCTTGCCGAGTTTCTGATCACTGGCTTCATGAGCGTCATAAAACGCCTGAGCGATGACTTCCATACTGGCCTCCACAGGGCGAGAAGGTCGAATATCAAAGATGAAATCTGGACGACGGATGGCACCAGACCAGAAACGTAGTGGCAAACTGAAAAATGAATTATTGCAAAGGGAAGTTTGTTACAGTACAAATCAAAATGTAAGTTATTTATTGGCAATACACGCGACCAAACATGATGCTGCTCCAGTAAAAAAACATCAAGTCTGTCAGTGAGTGCGAGTCAGCGAGTGCGAGTCAGCGAGTGCGAGTAAGTATTAAATACGAAGTGTGGACAAAAGAGGTCCACACAAGGCAGGGTTTTGAAACACTATGTGGACTTACACACATCCACACAGAGTTATTTACAGTGTTGAGGAATAAGATTTTCCTTAAGTGTATAGAACAAAGGAATGTCCACACAGTGACTGCAACACAAACATGTGCGAGTCAAGCGAGATTGAGCCAGCGAGTGTGAGACAGTGAGTTTGAGTTGGCAAGTGCCAGTCAGCGATTGTCAGTCAGTGTTTGCTCATATTCAGTACCTTATGGAGACAAGGACAAAATGAAAAGGGAAATAAAAGGACTTCATGGGGGAATTCTAAAGACCGAGATGCTCCACAAGAAATTTTGTGTACAAAAACTATGGGGAGGATGTCGAGTATCGAGACAAAGGAAAGAACAAAAGGAATGCTTCACAGGGATACAATTATGATGTGTGTGAGTCATCGATTCTGAGTCAGTGAGTTTCAGTCATCGATTCTGAGTCAGTGAGTTTCAGTCAGCGAGTGTGAGTCAGTGAGTTTCAGTCAGCGAGTGTGAGTCAGTGAGTTTCAGTCAGCGAGTGTGAGTCAGTGAGTTTCAGTCAGCGAGTGTGAGTCAGTGAGTGTGAGTCAGCGAGTTTCAGTCAGCGAGTGTGAGTCAGTGAGTTTCAGTCAGCGAGTGTGAGTCAGTGAGTTTCAGTCAGCGAGTGTGAGTCAGTGAGAGAGAGAATAAACATCTACCTGTTTCCCTTCCAGACTTTGACTGCCCCAGAGTCTTCAATATCATGTCTGACTGACTGACTATCAAAGAAGTCAAACAGATACTTGACAGCACGAGGAGCATGGTCTGCGTTGAGGATGGACTCAAACATGCGATCAATGTACTGCTGGATCGTACCCTGAAATGGCAAAAGAACAAGTAAACAGGTAGAAAAAGTTTGTAATCGTTCTGGGAAACTCCACCGATACTCACAATACAATTACCTAAGTATCAGAATTATGGTTTCTGGACAATTCTGTTGTCGAAACAAATAGTAAAAATGAAAATAATAATATCAGCCCACATTCCAACAGAACCCGAGTATGATGCTACGGAACTCAGCCCAACGCTAATGTCTACACAAATGTCAACACATGTGACTGGCTCTCAACTTGGATTATAACTGTTTGAACCAATGTTCAAAAGTAAGATTTTGATGTTGATCATGACAACAATACTAGTTACTAGACTTGTCCCTACACTAATTATACACTTATAAAGCAGCCTAATCATGCAGGCATGCTCTAGAGTGCTGAACACAGTTGTACGAAGAAATGGCACTGGTTAAAAGCTAAGTGGTACTATTGTACAGACAAATTGCATGATTCTGCCCCTTACTAACATTTGATCATTCAATAGAGAGGTTTTACAAGTCTACAGCAGTAAGAGGCAAGTGCTTTACAAACAAGCCAACCATGCCACCCAGTTTATTATTATGCTTATTGCTTTTATACCTTGGTGCTGATGAGTCGAGGGATGAAGATCTCACGGAATCGTTTCCTGGGTCGGGAAGGCATCATGGACATCCTCTTTAGCTGCTTGACTGTTCTATATGAGGTGTCATCTTGATAGCCGTCTTCATCCTTTGTCTGGAAAAAATGCAAACAGATTTAGCATTCGGTAAACTCATTTGCAAGAGCGTGTTGCTCCAGCCATGGCTGCACCATACAACGGAGAAACATACAATAATTATTTTCTGGTCTCGATGTCACAAAGTACTCAGATTTGTCTTACAAACCAGCTTGAATGAGGTAACTAGAGGTTGAACCCTGGATAACCCTGGAAAACCTCAAACAACCCTGAGCCTAACCTCAAGTTATTGTCTGTTTAATTATGCATTGTCCTCATATCAAACACACAACAGACCTTCCTCATGGAACAGCCATACCATTCCAACTATTGTCACCTATCCCACACTGAAAGGAAAAATAGTCGGGTCCCTTTTTGGCATACTGAAAAACAGCAGTCATGATTGGTAGGTTTAACAGGGGACAAGACACATTACAATTGGCAAGTCTTACCAGTGTTCTTATTTGCAAAAAATAAGTTAGTGGCCTGATGTTTTGACCCTAGCAGAGTCAGAGACTCTGCTAGGGTCAAAACGTCAGGCCACTAACTTTTTTTTTGCATTTATACCACATGTCCTTTTGGTTGGTAAGTAGTTTGCAACAGCTAATTCTATTTTAACGCAGGTAAACTGATCAAGGCGATGGTGAACAAACCGACTGATTCAACCCAAGAGGGCGCTATGCCTGACACTTTTTACACGATCTAGCTCGTAAACAATGGCTGAAGTAAAGCACAGCAAATAAAAGTAAGAAAAGTTTACCCCCAAAAAGTCCAATGCGAACAGCACTTTAGACAGCATGAAGAACACTTAATATCAAAAGACTCCCCCAAAACCGTCCATGTTTTGCCACAAATTGTGCTTACCAGATGCCAGAGCCTGGCGGTCTCCTCTGGGTCAGCCTCTACCGCTGTGAAGCGATTGGAGCGGTCACTTGCATAACCAAGATTGGCTGTGGATTCAAATAAAAAACATGAAGTCAGGGGGCAAGACAACTACAGGGTCACATTATAATATATGCGACTGAACAGGTGTGCATTTTGATGAAAACATAGTCTGGTGGATCATGTAAAAACCATTGTGGCGCTCTGGGAAATATTAACAACTATTTGTTGATCTTACCGTATGCATTTTCCTGGGAGTAGAAGTTGCCTGACTGGAAAGACATTGGGGCAGACACCAACGCCATCTTGGACTTGTTCGGGACCTGTACAATGAACAGAAAACATTATTGTAACTTGGCTCATCTAGCAGTAAATTGCTTCACACTCATGTCACCAGCCATATGTTTGTGTGCAAAAAAGTGTTTGGGTGTAGTGAACACGCTTTGGAAACAAAGACCAAGAACTTGGATAACTAATGGCTGTTTACAAAAAAACTGGGGGCTGAAAGGGTTAAGAACACTTATTGCCCCCGAAAGTTTGTTTATTGAATATAGAAAGGTTCCGGGCTTGGTGCACTAGTCTTACTTGAATTACTTCAGAACATTAGTAATCAGCTAGCTGGCAAACTGGCTTCTATACACACCTCCCGAAAAGTTGGTGAGCTGTGTAGATGCATTAATTACATGATATCATATGGCATGCTTGCTTAGTATATCTACTTGTATTATATAACACCAGAGTATATCCTTGTCATTTCATTGGAAGATTGAAGATCACTCGTTATTTATTATTCACACCATTTCATGTCTGTGTCATTAAACGTGCATTTTCGTTACATCCTTTCTGCCTTATTGCACACTAGACAAATTTGCTTGTGCACACATAGGCTGGTTGTGCAGCTTAAAGCTTGACACGCAATCATAAAAAACATGACAAGTTTTAAAACAGTGTATATTTGCTGGAGACACTCTTGTCCTTCAGCATGCGATGATTACCATCCTACATCAGACTACAAGCTATTTTCATCTTGAAATTCCAATGTGTAGCATGCACATGCATGCAACTACTGTGAAACCCTTCAAAGAGTAGACAGGCTTCCACCATTTTGATCATTGTACTCGGCTCAACAGGAGGTAAGAGCAAGCTTTTAATGGCCGTGCCATTCGGCCAAGGTTTTGCGATTCACGGTGAATGCATACTCATATTTTCTCACAACAGAACAACAAATCCCTGTGCTTATCATGAGAACATTTGTTATCTTTCCTTTGTCAAATCAGGGTTTCATTGTGAAACAATTATTTTCAAAGGAAACTAAAACTCCCAAAGCTAAAAAAAAATAATATCTTGCAGAGGCATGGAAAATACTTTGGAATACTGAAGTAAAGTGGTTGCTTACTGTACTTCCTTACTAGAGTGGGACTTACATGATAGTACTTAAGTGTGCCAACTCTTTTCCAACCTTCAAGGTTTGGGCTTTTAGGGTCATTATCCTGAAGAATTATGCGTCCAGACGTTCCACTTCGCCACTCTGCGAGGAAAACAAACAACAAATTTACTCATCAATGGAAATTTACTGTCTGGGACAGCTTGTGGTGTAACAACTCACAATCTACAGAGGTTTGTGGTAGCACCACGGAAATATCTCTTATGAGTTGTGTTGCATCTGAAAAGAGCTTGTTGTGTTACAATTCACAATCTAGAGAGGTTTGTGGTAGCACCATGGAAATGTCTCTTATGAGTTGTGTTGGCTCTAAAAAGAGCTGGTGGTGTTACAAATCACAATCTACAGAGGTTTGTGGTAGCACCATGGAAATATCTCTTTCAAGTTGTGTTGGCTCTAAAAAGAGCTGGTGGTGTTACAAATCACAATCTACAGAGGTTTGTGGTAGCACCATGGAAATGTCTCTTATGAGTTGTGTTGGCTCTAAAAAGAGCTGGTGGTGTAACAAATCACAATCTACAGAGGTTTGTGGTAGCACCATGGAAATATCTCTTATGAGTTGTGTTGGCTCTGAAAAGAGCTGGTGGCGTAACAAATCACAATCTAGAGAGGTTTGTGGTAGCACCATGGAAATATCTCTTATGAGTTGTTATGGTGGCATAATCTACGTGAATCTTGTATTTGTATTTTTTATATATATTTTTTCCTCTACAGCGTATAAGGACATGTTTAATCACTATGTGTTATGCGCAATATAAAAATGGTTAATTATTACTATAGAAGTATCTTTCAAAATCAAAGTTCTTACCAAGATCAACCTCTTTCGCACTGGGTCTATTGGAGTAGGGTTTGTTACGATGGATGGCATCTAAGATCTTCTCCTTGGCCTGCGAGATGGAATCTACATCCAGCACCTTGACTTCTTTAGTCTCCCCATCCGCTTCATTGACAATGACAGTCATAATCTGTGCAAATGTGGAGTTTACCATTTCAACCCAACTTATACATGTAAATAGGTATATGCGCACATTATAACTTGTGCATCATTTCAGGGCAAGTTTTTGCATTATAAAAAAAAAAAAAATTATTAAATAAATAATAATCAGTTTTTAGAAAGTGCTTTATTTAAAGGTGTCTCATCATGGTTATGTTTGAGACAGGTATGCTATGTTCAGGGATGATATAGGCTGAAAGCCTGAAGTGTCAACGCAACGCGCAAAAGCTTGCGAGCATAAAATATACATTTACTTTGCAATCTGGGGCTATTTGGTGTTATTTTCATATTTTTATGAATTTGATCGGAATACAAAATACACACACAAAAAATTTAAATAATATTAAGTACTTATTTTAGTTTTTAACTATTTTTATTATTATTTATTGTTATTATTTATTTCTTTATTTTTATTATTATTATTTATATTTTTTTATATATATTATTTACACATGCATGTTTCTAAATTATGAGACCCATATAAATAATATCTTATTATGGTTTATTGTAGCCTGTCATGGCCGAGTTGTTAAGAGCATCGGATTCAAGTTCTGGTGGTTAAGTCATCCGGGTGTGGGTTCGAGTCCCGGTCGTGACGCTTGTGTCCTTGACCAAGACACTTTGCTATAATTGCTTCTCTTCACCCAGGGGTATAAATGGGTAACGGCAAGGATAGAGGTTGATATTGTGTTTGAAAAAGGCCTCGGCAGCCCAGGGTTGTATACTCCCCGGGGAGCTGAGAAAGATTAAAGGAATGTTATTGGCCGAATGACCAGCGTTGTCACTACGCCGGTCGGTGCCGGTCGGACCTGCCGGCACTCGGAGCTACCCGACCGGGACTTAGCCTTCCTAAAGCTTTTACCGACCGGCACTAAATTCGACCAAAATGCTGAATATTAAATTATTTTGTCATCAGAAGCCAACAATAAATTCCAGTATTTACAACAAAATACATCGGGTTTTGTTTTAGTATCCATTCCTAACAATATCTGACAAAATTTGTGTGTGTCGTAATTTATTTTGTCCCGTTCTGTTTGTACCGTATTGTGGCTTTGCGCACACACCATTGATGATCAACAAAGAATTATGCTACGCGCAGCGTCCACGATAACCAACGGTCTTTCGATCTTCAGGGCGCCCGGCTGATCTGCCAAGTAATAAATATGCATAAGGTGACGTCGCGCGGTAACTTACGTCACTCAACCAATGAACATGCAACTTGTGAAGCTATATGCAAAGTCACATGTTCTTGCATATTCATTAGATGGGCAAGTCTCAAGCTACAGTATATCACGCGGCGTCACCTCATACATATTATTGACTTAGCAGATCAGCCAGGTGCCCTGACTTTCTCACGATCAACAGGCAGCAAATCATAAATAAGATTGCGGCCCCCAAGCACGACGAACTTCAATGTATTTGTTTACCCCGTTTATTTTTTTGCCATTTTCAAACCATGTCATCATTTGGTGAGCCCTGGCGTGTATCATAATTCACCAGATGTAAGGGAAAAAATAAAGTAGGTTGGAGTAGTATGGGATTTTTATAAGTGGGAAAAATTGATCGTACTTTTAAAACTTTGCGTTTTAGGCATGTTTAGAATTACAATTAGGTGGGCTGTTAATGGCGACTGTGATGAGACCGAGGTTGGGCTCTGGACCCGTGGCCATGAGGCATGAAGCGCGATACTCCGCGATACTACGTTCCCGAGCAGAAAATTAGCCGGCACTAAATTTGGGCTAGTGACAACACTGCCAATGACCAGGGCACTAAGGTAAAGCGCATTGATACGTTACTGTGAAATGCGCTATATACGAACTGGTTATTATTATTACATGCAGCCAACCATGCCGCATACACCTGGGCAAATCCCTTCTCTTAGCAATAATACATAACTTTTGTTATGTGCATTACACAACACAAGGTACCCACATGTATGGCTTTATGTCCCATCTGAAGGAAGAAGCAATAATGGTTAAGTGTCTTGCTTAACCAGTTGGCTTACGAGGAGGCAATAACATGCGGCGTTCTTATAAAACAAGCATTCAAGTTTCTGTGTGATGGCAGTGGTCATGTCAACACTTTGAACATGTTGAGACACAGTGGCGAATTGTGTGTACACAAGCAACTGTTTTATAGAGTTCTTGTGGTCATGATTTGGTGGACCAGGTCAAAATGTACTACAAACAATGAACGGATCAACTCTTTGGATGGATTTGAGCCTAGTGCCTTTATCAGAGACCTGTTTCTTTCACATACCAGTCATGCATTGTCATGAGGCCTCTCTAGATGCCTTTCTTATTTCATGCATGACGTTATCATTGAAATCTAAAACAAAGCTACCTGCACAGTGCCACCAATATGCCTATCCAGTAAGCCCCGCCCTTATTTTCATTGATCAATTACAGCCGCAAAATCTGTGATCACCATTTGGCGCTGCACTTGTAGCCTCGTTTTGGATTACATTGATGACGTCATGCATAAACATTAAGAAAGGCATATGGGATGCTATCTGCTCGACATTCGATCGAGCGTGGATCGATAAGGGGTTGTTATATAACAGCTTTCCGACGGTCTCATTGTGCTTATAAAATATGTAAATGTCAATTAAAATAATTCTTTATACGGGTGTCCAAACTGAGTTTCATTCGCAAAACAAAATACTAATGGCTTGAAAAAACCCAGTTGCTGTTTGAAAATAGAGCAACAGGAAAAAAATTTATTTCGAAAAGAAAACTGCCCAATTTCATAGAGCAGCTTCAGCACAAAAAGTAGCCAAGCACAAAACAGTTTTGCTTACCAGAATAATGTTACCAGCCAAAATACCATTTCACATATGCTGTATGTGACTGGTTTCCTACAAATTTTTGCTTAGCAGAAAAATATTAGGCACGATTTTCTGCTTAAGAAGCTCTATGAAATGGGCCCTGGTTTAGAACACAAGTGTCAAGACCATATCTTGAACCCATACTCTGTTGATCAGAAACACCAGAGCTTGAATCTGGTGTGCTAGACCACTTGGCCATGACATGCCACTATAATAGAAGACCAACCACACATGTTTGTCGAGGATGATTTTGAACAGTTCTGACAGTAGAAAGATTAATACATATTGAGCAAGTATAAACCCTTACCATCTCACGGAACTCAACGTCTTCAGTCAGAAGTTTTTCATCGCTGAGGGTGAACTTAGCCTGGCCTGAGATCACATCCATGGGTCCATTCTCACAGTGACACTTGATGGCTCGGTACAGAAGGAACAACGGATACCCTGTGTAGTCCTGGGATATGGAATACAAATAATAAATCATTCAAAGGCGCCGGTCTAGATGAAATTAAGTTTAAGTATTATTAAATTGTTGGTAAAGCAAGTGTGAACAAGTGTGTTTTAAGTTTCTGCCGGAAGAGAGTGATGTTGTGCATTTGTCTGAGGTCTTCAGGAAGTGAATTCCAAAGTCTTGGTGCTATGTTGGAAATGGCATGTAAACGGAAATGGAACACTTTTTTTGCCTTACCTCGAACATGCACTTCTACTGTTAATTTTTTGATTTTTTGATTTTTTTCAATCTTGAATGTTCCGGGGAGATCGCGATTGGCATTTGATTTTATTATGTGCGTGTGTGCGTATGTATCGGACGTATTTTAGACAACTCGTCCTCCTGCATGGAGAATGCGATCGGAGACCACCGCAGAATGAAATCAGACTCATTTCAAGGCTGTGTGCATGCTCACTATGCAAACTTCCTACACACACGTCTGCAGGGTGTTTGCGTGCTACGCCTCGAACGTAAGGATACTAAAATTGCCAAGCTGTTGATCGCGCGCGCTTGAAAAAAAAACATGTGGCTGTTTGTTTCTCTCTTCGGTCTTTTAATAAATGGACGGCCTGGAAAAACGGAAGTTGAGGTATTTTTTTTATAAAACCGGAAATCCGGTTTAATCTGGAAAAGTGGCATCTCTGTTTATAAAGTATGGGGGTGATGTGGGCGTACACTTCATGGAGTATGGAATCCAATCAATTTTTGACACGGATCAAGAACTCTTAACCCACCAGCCTCCCAAGAAAGGTTAGTTTTGACATGGATCGAGCCCTCTACACAAGTCAACACCATGTTGAAATGTTGTAGAGTGAAAAGATCAGTGCAGATCACATTGATTGGACCCGTGTCGAACACAGATTTTCTGTGGAGTGAAATGCCCTATAGTGCGGGGCTCATCAATGGAAAAGCTTGGACACAGGCCTCGAATTAACCCGCGACACCCACAGCAATTGCCGAGGTGCCCTGTGCTTTTGCTGTGGTGCCCTCTGCAAAGTTCCAATACAAATTTACATTTTCCTCATAGAAGTGCCCCTTACTAGAGAAAATTGCCTTGCCCATTGTACACTGAGGACAGATCTTTTAAATGACTCCCCTAGAAACTGTGAGCTAATAAAATTAGGACTGATGAGATGCAGTCATCTTATGCTTCAACTGACTGCATTCTACTCCTTTCTTGACGTTCATTTTTCAACCTGTTGAAAGCTGCCGTTACACTTATTATACTTGTGCATTTATTTACATGTTGTGCATTATCAGTTACCCTTTGAAAAAGACTAAGCTACAATCCAGGACAAAATGCTTGGGCCATGTGACAATAAACATTCCCTCCCCTGTTCCCCCATGACAATAAACATTCACTTCCCCGTTCCCTGGCTCAATGTTGTTAGGAGCGCAGACCGCGCAACGATACCAACATTGAAAAGGGGCCGAGTAAGGAAGCGGTGGGGGCCCATTGAGATAATATGGCCGGGGTTGTACAGTCGAAAAGTGAGTGCAGGTAAAAAATTACTTGTAAAACTTGTCATCAGTCAGATTGTTCTTACCTTCACAGAATCATAAAGACACAAAGCAATCCAGTTGGACAGCAGCTTCTCCACAATTGTCTCAGTCCTAAGAAAACAATAGCACAATAATCATAAAACTTTGTCTAATACCGTCAGCGAAAAAATCTGCATGCCGTTAAGCAGCTCTATGAAATTAGCCCCCTTGGGTAACAACAAAAGTGTTCTACAATATCAATAAGTGAGCAGGCACCAAGCTTGCAGAAGAATTAATGCAGTATGAAGTAACTCTTTCAATCTTTCAGAGGATCTATGGATATTGACCTTTCCTTTTGTTTACAAAGACTGGCCACCACTTTATACGCTGGTAGCATTGAGTATTATAAAACAAATATTTTGAGTAGGCACAAATCTACCCTTTCAAATAAAACATTTCAAAGAGCTGCTTAAGCAGACAATTTTTGCTTAAAAATTGTGTGCTTAGCAAAAACTAGCAGGATACCAATCAGAAATGGTGCATGCCACATGTCATTATGGTTGGTAACCTTATTCTGGTAAGCATGATTTTTTTATGCTTAGCAATTTTTTCTACTTTTTTGTTTTTCCTTCGGAGGACAACTCACAATTCTCTCCAAGTGGTCTCCCTGGATAGTTCAGTGGTGAAAAGCATCCCTGACTAACATGAATTATGGACAAGTGCAAAGGCTGATGGATAAGTGAAATGAAAAGCTAACTGGTCCTGCTGGAAAGTCACTTTAAAAGTTAAGGGCAAAACCTGTTAGCGATATGAGTTATTTGATGACACTACTGTAATAAATAGTCATAGTTTTTGCAGTAAAGGCCGTACTTTTGCCAACTACCGGTTGGCAAAACTGACAGCTGCGACGTTGCAAGAGAAAGGTCTATAAACACACCTTTAAAAAAAAAGGTTGGTAATTCTTACCGTCGAAAAAGCCGTCTGGGTCGATTGTTATCCAAACTGTCTTGAACTAGTTGCGTCATCAAACTGAACAGTATACTGTGGATTAAAACATCAAAGAAAAGTTATGATGCAACTTACAACTTGCAGACAACTTACAGGGTGCAACAGACATGGCATGATGATTAAATACAAGGGAGAAGTAAAAGAAAAACCACCAACCAAATAAATATTATTTGGTTTTACCCATACACCGATGTGTGTTAAAACACTGTACACTCAGTACTTTCCCGTTTCCTGTGAGGAAAAAAACCCACAGGCGTTATATTTGGGTGGGACTCGAACCCATGACCTTGGGGATTCTAGAAAAGATGTCTTACCACAAGACTGCTACCAGTCGATCTCAGAGGTCTAGTGGTAATACATCTGCTCTGGAATTGCAAAGGTCATGGGTTCAAGTCCCAGCCAAATATAATACCACACGCAGGTCCTGTGTGTTGTGTAACGCACGTAAAAAAAAAAACACAGTTTCACTTATTGCTAAGAGAAGGGGCTTGCCCCGGTGTTTCTGGCCGTGGCTGCTGAATGTGCCGAAGCACCTTGTTAACCCTTACAAGTTGCTACATAAAAGGGTCTCATAATTCAACAACTTTATAACCCGTCTGGAAATAATTAATAGTAATTGCTTAAAAACGTCTGTAGATAAAGGGTAATATAAACACTTGTTGATATCATTATTATGATCGTTGCTATGGTATTGGCCTTGGTGCCCCTTCCAAAGTCTCCCATACACTTTCCAATTTAAAGTGCCCTTTGCAAAGAGATAATGGCCTTGCCCTCACAAAGATGAAATTTGAAGCTTTGAAGGACAGAATTCATTTCACAATACTCACTCGGTGAGGTATCCCAGTTTATTCTCGGCCATCATGACGACTGTGAGAAGAGAAGCAATCCCAGCCCTGAAAGAAAATAACCACAAAAACATGAAAAGCAACATCAAAGATGGCTTAAGATGTTAATTCTTATGCTTTTATCTTGTGTTTCTTGTTTCAAATCGATGTAAGACCCTTATGAACACAGGCGATTCTCATTACAGTGTGCCCTCTACAGTTTTCCCATGGAGAGGGCGTTCTCGCAGTGTATCGTGGGAAAGTTTGTTGTTACACACCACCCACCACACACGGTTTGCAGACGATTAAAGCGACAAAATGATACAGGAGATTGCAGGAGTGATGTTTCCACCATAAAGGAGCAAATTCTTATTTCTCCACTGTGTTTACGGCATAAGTGGAATATTTAATGTAAGGCTGGTGAATGTTTTTTCACATTCAATGTCAGCCATTTCCAATGTTCTAAGCTGCCCACACAGTGCCGAGTTGTGAGTGAGCTCAGAGCACAAACACTGAGCCTGGCTGGGCAGGGATTCAAACCAACAGGTTATAAAGAAAGGGGACAATTTGACTGGGAACTTACTTTTACCCTGGCTAGGCAGGGATTCAAACAAACATGTTAAAGAACGGTGAAAATTGGACTGGCAACCTGGCTAGGCGGGGATTCAAACCAACAGGTTAAAGAACGGTGAAAATTGGACTGGCAACCTGGCTATAGGCGGGGATTCAAACCAACAGGTTAAAGAACAGTGAAAATTGGACTGGCAACCTGGCTAGGCGGGGATTCAAACCAACATGTTAAAGAACGGTGAAAATTGGACTGGCAACCTGGTTAGGCAGGGATTCAAACCAAAAGGTTAAAGAACAGTGAAAATTGGACTGGCAACCTGGCTAGGCGGGGATTCAAACCAACAGGTTAAAGAACAGTGAAAATTGGACTGGCAACCTGGCTAGGCAGGGATTCAAACCAAAAGGTTAAAGAACAGTGAAAATTGGACTGGCAACCTGGCTGGGCAGGGATTCAAACCAAAAGGTTAAAGAACAGTGAAAATTGGACTGGCAACCTGGCTAGGCAGGGATTCAAACCAAAAGGTTAAAGAACAGTGAAAATTGGACTGGCAACCTGGCTAGGCAGGGATTCAAACCAACATGTTAAAGAACAGTGAAAATTGGACTGGCAACTTACTTTTCCCTGACCGGCAGTTTTGCCTTGCTCTCTGCATCCAGGACTTGGAGGAGTGTTAGGAGGAAAGTCTTGTTACCAAGGAGATCAGAAAACTTCTTCATCGCTCTCTCAACATGCTCCTCAGGATTCTACAAAATGGAAAGAGTCAAAGAAGCAAATATTGCCAAATGAAAGACGTCTGTGGTCCTCACTTGTTTTAGAAAAATGTTTCATTTTCCTTTGGGTTTTAATAGATGTTCAATTTTCATCAGGGAAAAAGAATAAAAACTGTTTCACCAATACAATGATGTCTGTTTAGAACTATATTTTCGATACTTTGCTCCGGGTCCTTTATGATCCGTTTCTCCAATTTCACCAATTTTTTAAATTTTATTTTATTAAAAAGCATTTCGCCTACTATGGTATCAAAACCTCCGACTGTTACCTCCAAAATAGTAACCAGCGTATGACATAAGAAATACATATATGTTGTTTTTTGTAGTAGAAACTTCAAATCTTTATCAAACCATGCCCAAATTGGCGACTACAGCTACAGCTACATGTATGGCTGGATTGCCAACTCATCAGGCATTTACAATGTAGCCATCACTCAAATAGTGATTACACATAAGCAACCCCCCCCCCTAACATATGGCATTTACTGGGTACTTCCATTGTTATATTGTTCCCTTTTCTGAAGAAATCCTCTGTGGGGTAGCGCTAGAACAAAGAAAACCTTTGGGGTAGCATGGTTCCATTGTGTAAATTACCCCATAAGTTGGCGTGTATAAGGGCACAGACACAACCTTACAGATCGGGTTTGTGAGGTCCTGCTATTGTTGTTCCTAAAGAATTTCTTTGTGGGGTCCACGATGAACCCCCAAAAACTTTGAGGGGTTTATTGTTCCACACACACACACACCCCCACACACAGTTTTCCCCAAGTTTCCTCGCACATCCTCATCTTTTCTTCACAGGTATCTAATGCCTTTGGGTCACATAGCACTTTTGTAGATTCCTTGGCATCATAAAACCATAAAGATAAAATTCTAAGTCACTACTTTTGCAGAGTTCACCTATGGTGACAACCTAAACTTACCTGAGGGTCAGTTGTCATGGGCTTTGTTTCCAAGGCTACAAACAACATGTTAGTGGCGTAGTCTCGCTGGCAGACAAATGGCATTCCAAGGCCCTCCAGATCACTTGTTAAGTCTGTCATGTCGGTCTGAAGTTCAGCAAAGGCTGCTCAAATAACAAATGAAAACATTAACATCATGTAATATGAAATTTAAGTGTTAAAAGCTCTTCACTACATTACACCCCAGATTAAGAAAACTCATATAATACTTAGCCCAGTTCAGCAGCAAGTCTCTGCTTAAGCACAACAAATACCTAAGCACAATAAAATGTGGCTTAACAGAAAAAGGTTACCAGCCAAACTACCATGTCTTATAAACACTTTGTGACTGGTACCCTGCTCATTTCCGCTTAGCAGAAACTTGTAATGCAATATTTTCTGCTTCAGCAGCTCTATGAAATTGGGCCCAGTTGTCCACAGGATCAGCAAGGCAAGGCCTCCAGTCTGACCATTTGTTTCATCCCCAGCCTGATCCACAAATTAAACCAAGCTTTATAACAAGCCTGATCCCAAACCTCAAGCTTGATCCCTGGCCTAATCCAATGCCTGATCCCAAACCTCAAGCTTGATCCCTGGCCTAATCCAATGCCTGATCCCAAACCTCAAGCTTGATCCCTGGCCTAATCCAATGCCTGATCCCAAACCTCAAGCTTGATCCCTGGCCTAATCCAATGCCTGATCCCAAACCTCAAGCTTAATCCCTGGCCTAATCCAATGCCTGATCCCAAACCTCAAGCTTGATCCCTGGCCTAATCCAATGCCTCATCTTCAGCTTGCTTCCCATTCTCATCCTGATCCAACTGCCTGATCACCTGATTAACCCCTAACATGATTCCACCTAAACCCCAACCTTATAAACAGCCTGATTTCAAGCTTGACGCTAGCCTGGGGCCTTTCTCAAACCTCGGCTTGGGCTCCGTCTCCGGCTTGGGCTCCGTTATGAATACCCAGCTTGCTATTCATCCTGATCCAATATCTGATCTCTAGGTGAACACCTAGCTTGACATCCAGCCTGTTCTCCAACCTATTGAACAGCCTGATCACTAGCCTAATCACTAGCCTAATCACTAGCCTAATCCCCAAAAGAAGACAACTCACCCCTCCTCATATCCTCTCCCAGCTCTTGCTGTACCCTGTCAATATCGTCAAGACATTTATCCACCTCCTTCTTGGCAATATCAGACTTCTTGTACAGCACTGCAGCCAAAATCACTGCAACTAATATCACAACAGCACAGACGACAGACACTGCGATGATTGGCCAGGGAATTTCAGAGTATCGGAAGGGACCTACGGGTTTGTCTATGCTTCCATGTAAGACCTGATTGTAAACAGAAAACATCTTTACGACCCTAGCAGAAACTTTATTGAAGGCTAAAAAAAACACTAAAAAAACTAAACATTGTTTTGTTATTTTTCCTTTGAGAAAGACTCTGCTAGGGTCCAACGTAATGCTTATTTAAAGGCAAAGGTTGAAACGTATACAATAAAAAGTCACAGGTGAAACCATGCTTAATACAGTGTCTACTACCTGAGAAAACAGAAAAATAATTGTCACAAGAACGTTGAATCAATCCACGTTTAGAGAGGTGACACGGGTACCAACTAAATGGCATCTCTGGCCACAGCATTTGTGAACGGACACCAATCAACAGAAATCTGAGAAATGATTTGGGGGTTTCCTTTGGTTTACCAAACTGAAGCTTTGAGATTGGAAATGTAAGAAATATCAACTAAAATTGGGAAACATTGGTGCTGTACGATGTAAACGCTTGTTACATTGGTAGTTTTGCACAAACCTTTTCTCAACTGTATTGCCATTTCAAAAAAAAGGAACATAAAAAAAAGTATTTGCAACAATCACAACAAACCTTTTGAAACTACAATGTAGAACAGTGAAACTGCCATGGTGAGCTGCCGATCGTTGCATAGAACAACAATGACTCATAGAAAAAACGATCATTTGATCAACTGATGTTTGGGTTGCACTCGAACACTACTTCAGTGTATTGGTTTAAATTGGGAGTGAGAGAGGGACTTGCTCAACTGGAACAGCCCCCGATTTCACGTATGGTTTGCGATGCGTCGCACACCTAAGACACGTTGTAAGCGCGACGAGTCGCAACTCAAAACCATTTTCACTCTTATTAAAAACAACCCTTTGGACGAGGATGAACTGCTAAAGTTGTGTGGCTGTTTTGTGTTGTATACAACTTGGTCATGAAATAGTCGTTTATAAATGTAGTTCATTCAAGATGGCGGGAGAATGAAATGTCGTCTGCTAAAGTACTCAAACTAAGTAATGTTGTTGATAAGAGTTTCTGTCGATCTTTTGGGTTACATTTTTAGAAACTACATACAAGTATTCCTAGTGCAAATTATTACATTACAGTCAGTCGCTACGATAACGACTCGTTATCATAATCATTAGGTCAACAAGAAGGCATTGTGTATTCTGAATCAAGCATATGGCATATTATTCAAAATATGCACCATTTGAAATCGGGGGCTTCATGAGTTATATTCTTTTATAAGAATATGCATGTCAATGTTTCTATTGTTTTAGCCTAATTGTATGGAACCATTGTCATAATAATTGTCATAATTATTCTTTTATATGACTCTGCATGTCAAATTACGATCGCCATTATAGTGTTCATTGCACGAAAAAATGTGTGTACATACATGAAATACAGCCCACACTAAAACACATACACAAAAACAGCAACTACTTGCTGTGTCTCATATGCGTTTGTGACCGGACTTCCGACCTTTGGGACATTGTGCTATTTTTAGCCTATTGTCATTTTGAGAACGCACTCTATCTACTGGCATTTGCTGCATTGTAATCGCTTGTGTTGCGACTGATTTGAGGATTAACATGCTGGGTATTTATTTGTAGGTGCATGCTAAAGTGTTAAAGAGAGCAACTAAGATTTTTGACAACCGCTGACATACCAGGTTCTCGGAAATATGAGCATGCTCAGAACTAGCGTATAAAACCACCTGGTATGTCTGCTGCCACCTTGTGGTTCACAATAAACGCTCAAGAAGCTTCAAAGAAGAATAATTACTGACCGTAACAAACGGCAGATTCAACGAGATGTTATTTCCCAAATAATCGCCAGGCGAGGGTTGCTCTTCCGGTAATTCACAAAATAGATTGTTAGGTCCAATGTTGATTTTGGTGCACTTTTGATCCCCAACGTACACCGTGATCTCTTCACTCGTTATAGCGTAATTAATTCTTTCACCCTTAATTTCAGGTCAGAAAAAAGAGAAAGGAAAAGACAAACATTCATTATGTTATAGGTTTGGTTCTCAACAAATTCACAAAGCCTCATCAAAGCACAAAAATTATAGCAGCACAACTATCCTTCCAAGAATAAGGTCACCAGCTAAACTACCCTGTCAAATGTACAATTTGTAACTGGTATCCTGCTCATTTCTGCTAAGCAGAAAATTATTCAACAATATTTTCTGCTTAAGCAGCTCTATGAAATTGGCACAGGAGAGGCTTGAAGATTTGAAGCTGTACCCCCCGGAGGTTCGAAGAAAGAGAGGTGACCTGATTGAGGGTCTTCCAAAGTTTGTTTAGCCTAGAAGATTTCCAGCCAGAACGGCTTTTACAATATAATCACGGCATGCATGGGGACACAAATTCAAACTCTTCAGAAAAAGGCTCGACATGGGACTAAATGAATGGTTGATTTATGAATTAATCTTTTGAAAATAGTTGTCAATGTGAAGACAACCAACAAGTTCAGAAGAAAAATGGACAAGTTCTGTAAAGATATGGGGGTACTGACATGCTTAAGGGCAGGGTCGATTTCACCAAACTCTTCCTAACTTAGGATTAGTCCTTGGCAATGCTAAGAGATAGGACTAGTCCTAAGTTAGGATGAGTAACTTAAGACTAGTCCTATCTCTTAGCATTGCCTAGGACTAGTCCTAAGTTAGGAAGAGTTTGGTGAAATCGACCCCTGGACACTTTTGGTAATTACTTAAAATAATTGTTAGCATAAAAACTTTCTTGGTAAAGAGCAACGGAGAGCTGTTGATATTATAAAACATTGAAGTAACGCAGTTTTTGAGAAAGAGGTTTTTTCTCACTCACAGGTTTATTATTTTATGCATAAGTTGGGATACAATAAGTGAGAATATACAGGTCTTCGACAATTACCAAAACGTGTCCAGTGCCTTTAAAGAGAGACTCAAAGGGCCAATAAAGTTTTGTTATTCACTCATTTTCTGATAAATAGCACATGTTTCAATGAGGCCTGGCTGAGCCAAGTTTCCCCACGGCCCCTAAATAACTCCAAATTATTAATACTATTTCAAGGAATGGGGTCTCATCGAAAATCAAAATAAAAAATCTGCTGAATTCAACCTATAATTTTCAACCATCAATACTAAGCATCTGCATCTGTAAGAGTAAGTAGGGAACTAAGTAGACTCTAAAGAGGAAGTGGTAGCCGTGACCATGATTGGCATCATAATGTGTTAACTCTATGATATCATTGATTGAGAGAATTCGGCTACAAGATACTTTTTGGATTCCACTTTAGAGAGCCTGGTCCCAATTTCATTAAGCTGTTAGCATTGAAACATCTTGCTTAGCAAAAACAGACTACCAGCCAAAACATTAGGTTGTGTACCTCACTTGTAATTGGTACCCTGCTTTTGTCATTTTGGCATCTACCAGCAGGGCTTGCCCTTAACACTAGCCCGGCATACATTGTCTAGTAAAAACTAGTATGAGCTAGTTTAGTTGCTGAAAGGCGTTGACGAGTACCAGCATAGATAGATAGATAGAGCTAGGAAACACCACTTGCCCTGTGGGCTGCCTAAAAACTGTGCAACCTACTTGATAATAATAACTTTGTTTTAAAAGGTTTCAAGTTATTTTTTAGTACTCACACGAACTTGCAATGTGTTCCCATCCTTCATGCCAACCCCATCAGAGTATCCGTAAATCGGGTTATCAAAAGGTAAGTATTCAGGATCCTGGACGTACTCCATGGGCGTGCACCCAGGTGTCTGACCACTGCACCAGTTTCTCAATCCTTCAACTCCATCCATGATGAACCCAGTGGTTACATTTACTCCGTCTTCTACAGCTCTTGCGGCACGCTTTCTGGCAGGAGAGTCAGGCTGACTACTGTCGGGGAGCTTCACAGCTGGGGTGATGCAGCTCATGGCTGTTTCACTTATCACTGTACAATCCTGATGAGATAAAATAAAATATTAGTTAACCCTCCTACTGCCTGACCAATCCAAAGTATACACTTTGGTATTTTAATGTTGGATAAACCTATCATATGATGATTACATAAACACAGTACACATTCAACAGATAAACTCTGCCAGCCTGCAATAAATTATCATGTGGTGAACACACTACACAAATTCAACAGTTTTGGTGCAGTTCATGTACATAACCCACGCTGATGATTGGTTTTTATTAAACCTGAATACTTAAGATTCATGATGGGTCATTCCAGTCTCATTAAGACTTGAGGCTCTGCAAAGGAACTATAGCTTCAATGGTTTGAGGTTTTCAAACAATAAACCACCAAACAAAGCAAAGCAAGCATTGTGCAAACAGCCTCAAAATGAAAGGCACATCTTAACAAAGCCCAATTATCCACAGCAAGGGCATATTAAGTCTGTCTTGAATAGTTACAGCAAGGGCATATTAAGTCTGTCTTGAATAGTTACAGCAAGGGCATATTAAGTCTGTCTTGAATAGTTACAATGTATTGTCCACTAGCTTACTTGTAAGATTTTCCTTGGTGCGTATTTCAATGATGAGATAGCCAATGTGCACTGTTTAATTTTGCATTCTTCATTCTGTGTGTTGTGTAATGCACGTAAAAGAACCCAGTGCACTTATCGAAAAGAGAAGGGGTTTGCCCCGGTGTTCCTGGTTTGATTGGCTGCATATTGCGCCACAGCACCTTGTAAACCATTACATGGTGCTATGTAAAGAAATAGGTCTCATAATTCAAAACGTAGCCCCACATAATATACCTTGCAGGAAAATATTGACTGTTGAAGCGCCTTGAGCGTCACTGAGTGACGGATATGAGCGCTATATAAGAAGCCACTATTATTATTATTATTATTCTTCCGTTACACTAAGAAGGGAAACTGACTATTTTCCTTCCATCTCACTATGCATGATACGTGGCAGAGAGTATCTCCTCCAATGTTCCTATACTTTAATACACTATTTTCCTCTTGCATAAAAGTACCCACTAAAATCCACTAAAGAAATCCTGAGATCCCAAGCACACAAAGAAGACACAATGGGGGGGGGGGGGGGGGGGGGGGGGGGGGGGGGGGGGGTACACCATGCCCTTTAGACCCAATGCACAAACGCATTTGCAATCTCCTGTCCGCCATTTTGCGTGTCAAAACGTGCACAAAAGGATAGTACATGTGTTTACGCACCTCAGAACAATGTGCGTCTACCATCTCTGCCTTCTTGGGGAAGTCCACTCCTTTTGTGCACATTTTTAAAACCCTGCGCGTTGTGCCCTGCGCGTTGTGCAATGGGTCTATACGAAGCACCAAATGCTAAGTTTAGTTACAATGATTTAAAGAGGGAGAAAAAAAAAAAACATTTTGTCTAGTTTCTTACCCCTTTGAATTCTTCCTTAGCGACGATAATCAGAATTTGAGGTTTCTGAATGATGTGAAAATTGGTTCCGTTGATGTACACCTTTCTTCCTCCTCTGAAAAATGGTCAAATTTTTCAATCATCAATCATCAATCATCAATCATCAATCATCAATCATCAATCATCAATCATCAATCATCAATCATCAATCATCAATCATCAATCATCAATCATCAATCATCAATCATCAATCATCAATCATCAATCATCAATCATCAATCATCAATCAATCAATCAATCAATCAATCAATCAATCAATCAATCAATCAATCAATCAATCAATCAATCAATCAATCAATCAATCAATCAATCAATCAATCAATCAATCAATCAATCAATCAATCAATCAATCAATCAATCAATCAATCAATCAATCAATCAATCAATCAATCAATCAATCAATCAATCAATCAATCAATCAATCAATCAATCAATCAATCAATCTGCTGCTAAAATATAGGTTTTGAACTGTCTCTAGCTACCAGGCAATCTCAGTTGGTAAGTCATCTTCCCTAGAATGGCAAAGGACGTGGTTTCGAATCCCACCCGAGTAATTTGCCTGTGGATTTTTTTCACAGGACTCAGATCTGGAAAGCACTGAGTATATAGTACCTTTACACACATTGGTGTATGGGTAAAACTAAATGTTATCCCTGATGCAACCAAACATTGTCAAACAAACCTGCATCCCCAATACTGACTGTTGGTTTTGTTTAATGGCTCATATTAGCTACAGGCAAAAGGCAGCTCGTGTTTAATATACTGCATCCATCCAAAATGCTTGTGTGCTAACTAACAAAAGACGTATTAACAATCAGCGTGTCCTTGCTACAATGACTCATGATGGGGCAGTAGAGACATAGGTAACAACTCTAGAGACAGAACGCACACTGAAAACAACAAGGAGAGCCATGGAAAGGAGACTGCTCTATGTATTATTATAGCGGTTTTCAATTTGTCAATCTGTCAGATTTTAATACCAAATCTTTCATTAACAGGATTGATAAATTGTTGCAATTCAGCATGTGGCTGCTTATAACAAGTTTGCAAATAAACCATTCTATATATATTAAGGAAATGCAATGGGCAAGGCACTTGGCACTTGGCAAGACAATAGATAGACCATGAGACTCACAGAATGGCAACTACAGACAGACAGGAGAAGAAGAGGAAGACAACAAGGAGATGGACAGATGAAATCACTGCGTAATGAACACAGCAACATGGAGTAGAATGACAAGTGACAGAAGAGCATGGAAATTACTGGATGGCTTCATCCAACAGAAATGACTACAGCCTGGTGGTGATGATAATAGAGAGGTTTTGCAAGTGTACGGATATGCATACAGATACAGATACAGATACGATAAATACCGTATCTGTTTGGTGCATGTCAAATTTTGTTTTGCGATATTTGTGATTCCCATTGGCATAGGTTATAGCCAGCAAAACAAATCCAAAAGCATTTTGCGTATGTTCTTGTTACGTAAGATAATTTGATTGCATTTGTTATTGTTTAACCACTCATTTTCAGACCCACACGTTAAACATGTGTAACAAAATGTTTCCAACAAGCATGGCGGAATAGAGAACCTGTTTACACTGCATTTCTCTCATATTTTTTTGCTTACAACTGGCTAACACAATTTCTATTTATATCATAAATGACAGCATTAAAAGTTACATGGTGGAAAATGTTTTAAATCTAGGGCAAAAATAGGACTAAAATTTGAAAAATTGAATCTGTTTTTTAAAGGGACACGTTGCCTTGGATTGGACGAGTTGGTCTAATAAAAAGCGTTTGAAATCGTTTGTTATGAAATGCATATGGTTAGAATTATGTTTTAAAAGTAGAATATAATGATACACACAAATATGCCTCGAAATTGCATGGTTTTCCTTTTACATCGTGAACTTACACGGCACGCTATTTTTTGGCATATTTGTGTGGATTATTGTATTCTACTGTCTAACCATATGCATTTCATAACAAACGGTTTCAAACGCTTTTCATAGACCAACTTGCCCGATCCAAGGCAACTTTTCCCTTTAATGTACATGTATAAACTCCTGTATCAGTAGTTAACGTCCATGCTAAACATGGATTCCACAATTACGGGTCACGTGATGACACAAAGTGTTGGCATATCTGTATCAGTAGTTAACGTCCATGCTAAACATGGATTCCACAATTACGGGTCACGTGATGACACAAAGTGTTGGCATATCTGTATCAGTAGTTAACGTCCATGCTAAACATGGATTCCACAATTACAGGTCACGTGATGACACAAAGTGTTGGCATATCTGTATCAGTAGTTAACGTCCATGCTAAACATGGATTCCACAATTACGGGTCACGTGATGACACAAAGTGTTGGCATATCTGTATCAGTAGTTAACGTCCATGCTAAACATGGATTCCACAATTACGGGTCACGTGATGACACAAAGTGTTGGCATATCTGTATCAGTAGTTAACGTCCATGCTAAACATGGATTCCACAATTACGGGTCACATGATGACACAAAGTGTTGGCATATCTGTATTCCAGGCATGAGAATAGGCGATGAAAAAAAATTCGGAAAAATATAACGCCAAAAAATGCATGTCCAGATTTTGGGCAAGGTCCGAATTTGTGCATGTCTGGAATTTGGGCAAGTTGACTCGGGCGTGTCTGCGCCGCACTCGGTGAACCCCTCGGGTGTTATTGGGACCATAGATGGGACCGGGGACGAGTAAATAGGAGGAAAATACTTTTACAAAAGATGAAATCAGACGTATGTTGTCTGAAAAAGCAAAAAAGAAATAATCCACGAAAATATGAGCGGAGCAGTCATGTTTTTGTAATATTAATAAAAGAAATTTTGATTTTTGGGGTCTTTACCTGTGTTTGTGAATCATTGGGTTAAGTTTTGCCCCCTTTTGGACATTGAAAATTGTTCTTCAAACATCTTTTAGTATCTCCAAGATTATCCTGACAGTTTACAAACCGCAGCATTTTGGAGAAAAAATGTGAGACGTCCGTCGACGAATCTCCTCACACGTGTGTGACGCACGCTCATTGCATTTATTGTCTCGAAGTACCGCGAATGAAGCGGGGAATGAGAAAAGTCTACACATATAGATCTAGCTCATGCGACGCACATGGAAGAAACAAATCACCGCATATTGGTCCGGCCGCCGCCGGGCCGCAATTTATTTACGAACGGTGTAAAGGTAAAATTAACAATTTCTGATCCTAGTAGAGAGATTTTTGAAATCTACATGTATACATGTACATCCACACCCTGCCCCCCAAATTTTATATCAAATTCACACTGAACTCGGAGACCACACAATTTGAAGTGAAAAATCTGGAATTCCGGAAAAATTCAGAAGATTCTCATGCCTGGTATTCGTATATGTATCAGTAGATTTGCAAAATGTCTCTAGTATAAGCTAGCTTAGACTTACGCCAATACACTCTTTGAAGGCGACACATTTCCCACTGTGGGATCAGTCTCGTACTTGTAGCTCATCGAGGTGTTCCTCACGGATCCATCAAAGAGGACTGTAAACACTTTGTCACCGATGTCTTGGGCTTTGGATGTCAGGCACGTCATGTTGTTGTCATTAACTTTGTTCCTGATTTAAAAACAAAATCATCAAGAAATTTAATGCCGTGATTGTGGACTGTTATTTTTATTCAATCATATCCTCTACTCAATAGGTCTTATAAGTCGATTTTAAATAATTTGGTTTTGAACAAAGAAAAATTGAGGGCGACTTGAGCCTGTGACCTCCAGATTAACGTTCCGACACTCTACCAGCTGAGCTATCTAGCCCTAATGCTGGTAGTCTCCATTATTTTGTTACTATCTTGCTCAGGGGTGACAGTCAGCAGTTACACAACCTGTAAGTCTAATTTGACTAACATTCATAAACACTCCAGACAGTTTAGGCAGTCCTATTGGTTGAAAAGTGGTCACATGATCATGTTATCCTGGTATTATACGGCTGATATATAAAGACATAGCTGGAACTGTTAAGGACCAAGTGGCTCATAGCCAAACTCGTGTTTGCGCCAAAACTTACATGGGTACTAATGCATAAGGCAATCAGTACAAACCAATACTTAATGTAAAGTCTATTAGTATGCAAGCCTCACATGCAATTGACCCTATGGGCTCAAATTTACACTGGACGGTAACCAGAGGCCAGCAGTTATAGCATCTGGCCAGTACACTCATAACTAGACAAGTCCGGCAGTCTTGTGTTTTTGTTGAAATGTTAACTTTCAGTATGATAAATCTCTTTCAATACTGTTGAGTATTGAAGAATACTTGACCCATAAAAACAATCGAGACAAATCTTCAAATTAGAACAGTTAAAATATGTAGCTATTTTAAAAGAAATTTTGGTCCAGTAAACATTTTTTGATACAAGACCTGAGAAATTTGAGCCCTGTGACACTTTATATACCTACATGTATAGGCAATGAAAATGGTTTACCACCAAGCTTGATTGTAAAACCCATCTTCATACCTCAATTCAACTACAATGGTAAATGGTTTACCTTTCAATCACACATAGTAACCTGCCTATGTATGCCTCAATGACTTTACCAGCATTAAGGGATGTCCCTGTGATTGTCACCTGGGTACCACCAGACTGTGGACCAATTCTTGGTGTGACTTTGTGTATACTTGGGTTCTGCATAATCAAAACATAAAACAATTTGTTAAATATCAAAATGTTCTTTTACTTATTAACAATATTCCAACGCGCATGATTGGCTAGCAAAGGATTCTGGGTGAAATCCGAGTCCAAGCAACATTGGCAACCATCATGGTGCGTTGATTTTGAAGCAATGTGGTACACGCCTATAAAACCTGGCATAGCTACATGTAAACTACAGCATGGCGTCCATCTTGGGTTTTTGTTTAACTGCACTCTGTTTCCCAAGATGCATTGCGGTTTATTTCTAAGATGGCATTAGTGCACATGGGTTATTCCATTTTGTTTATATCTCAAGGATGCAAATAAACTTCTGCAATCAAAAGTTTGTTGCATCATTTGCATTGGGTAAAAGAATGGAGGTACACAAAGAGACCCAACAAGAGGCTGATCAAAGGTTTAGAATCTTATGCCACTGTGCAACAAAGGTTGGAAGAGGGAGGAGTTATGTAAAATGATATAACCAGCAAAACCCACTTTAATTAAGCTGAACTGCTCAGTGGAATTGTTTGCACCGGTGCAGACAACGGTTTTACGCTGCAAACATGTGGGAACACTTCAGATGCAATTTTTTTTTGCTCCATGGTGGTTCACATCAGGCGTCAGGGGCCTTTGGAATGTCCTGCCAAACATCAGTCCTTCTGATTTGAGGCGTGCGATCGCACCCGCACGCCATCACACGCCTAAAAGCTTTCCCAGGAGTGCGAATAATCACACGCCTGATCCCTCTAAAATGCACGCCTTGGCATACAACTGCCGTCAGTGCCTTTAGTAAAAATGTAAGATGCATACTAAATATCCGGTTATAGTTTACATTTTTTTCGGTTCCGATAAGCTTCGAAAAATACAAACCGCATTGCAATCACAATTTTTTACACAACGCACGCAGTCACGTCGTTTCCAATTTTAAGGTTTGTAGTCTTTGATATCATCCTCTGGGTGCAACAACAAAGGTACGAAACATTGAACGCTAGAGGGCGTTTCAAAACAATTCGATACTATTGAAGGAAAAGCACTCTATTGGTGAATTAATATCCAAATGCATTACGCGAAAGATAACAACACCTGTTTGAAACGCCTTGACCAAAGACTGTACGTGTCTGTGCATGCAAAGGTTTTTCCCCCGAATTGCAATAATCACCATCGCTGGTGCGCGATCTAAAACCATGCACGGAGCAATGCGGAGCCACTGGTATGCACGCAAAAGCCGTCGACAGCATGGTCTTCAAAGCACAGTTCGTCAGAAATGTTAGCTTGTTTACGAAAAACTGCACAGCGTGTAGGCTTTATTTTACAAAAATGACACCATTTAGGACATTTTGGATCAACAAAAAGATGATTACACATATACTGTAAAACGTAAGATTTTGTTCTTCTTAAATGTGTGTTTGTTTGTTGTTTTGGGGAATTTTTCGCGGGGTGTTTGTGCAAAGTCAAAATGCTGTGGGTGACTGTGAAGACGCATTGTTTTTGATCATCCGTGGTTGTTTTAACGTCTTTTTAAATTTTGTAAAATTTAGTTTTTGCCATGATGCCCCCTAAATTCGACAAAAATTCTGTGGTGCCCTTTTTACACTTACGAAATTGCTGCGATGTCCTTCAAATTCTAGAAAAAACATGTCAATTATTGCCGTGCCCTTTTGAACACTAACTTCGAGGCCTGCTGTGCCCGCCCTGTTGTCTACAAAACGTATACAAAACGTGTTTCTGTACGATCCTGAGCCTGTACCACAAATTTGCAGCTCTGCAAAATCGCACCCCTCGAAAAATCCAGGTGTGCTTTTTTCCACACGCCTGTGATTTTCAAATCAGAAGGACTGAAACATCACACATAATTTGGCTAGATTCATGCAAGTTTAGCAGAACTCTTCACTCCAGTAATGAATAGTTTCGTGCTCCGAGCACAAAGACCTTAAGACGGTTGTTGATTTGTGTAGACAGGGTTCGAAATTAGCGGTCGCCCGGTCGCCAAATGCGAGTGAAAACAGCGGCGGGCGAGTCAAAACCCTTCCTTTACTAGCCCGCCGGGCGAGTAAAATAATTGTTATTGTTCACAATAAATGAGGGTACAGTTGTAAAATCCCAAAGAAAGTTTTTATTAAAGCTTTTAGTTTGATAAGTCTGGATATTTGCTTGATTTAATGTGGCCGCGATCGCAATCGCGAACGGAATTGCGATCGTTCATTTTGGTATACAAACGTTAAAACACCATGCACATACTGCCGAGTATCCACACAACACGTGCATCGGCCCCACACATAACGTTCGGTCGCCCACCGGTCATGCATAGCGCATACACAACACACAGTACATGTACAACACAGTCGGTCCAAAGTCCAAGCTAACCAACATTCCACACGTTGTGATTGGTGATTGATGGCCGTCGGTTGATAATTACCATATTCATAAGAGCTTGGCTAGACTTCAACGCAGTACACGTTCACGAACGGAGTAAAGAATTGCCGCACAGTGTGCCGCACGCACGCAGATTGTGTACAATACACAGCCTTGGATGAAGTCTAATTAAACATCGACAACTTTTGCCGATAGAGGGCGATGCAGGGCAAAGTTCATTGAATTATTTCTCAATGTGCGTTGTCGAACGATCGTTGATTCGCGAAGATTTTATTGCAAACGAAGTTCAAAACAACTGATCTTCAAATCACGAATCCATGAAAATGGTTGATGATGGAAAAGGTATGATTTAGGACAGAAATTAAGGGATAAAATCATCCCAAAATGCAATTTTGCGAACTTCACTTCCGTGTGTTTTTTTATTTTTTTTTTTTTTGGCGATCCAAAATTGTGGGTGATTCGCCCGGCCGGCGAGTGGAAAAAAAAGTTAAGGGAAACCCCTGGTAGACCATGTAACCTTTGTTTACAAAAGGAGTGACCTTGTACATTCCAGGGCCTTTCTGGCAGGCAAGATACTACACTGGTCGAATGGGACATTTTTCATGTTGTGCATAATTTCCACATAAGATCAAGAGTTATAAAAGTAACAACTGAACAAGTTTTGTGCCCCCTTTCTTCATATCAAGAGTTGATAAAATCAACAGTGCAATCTCCTTAGTGAATAAGATTTAATATTTTCTTCTGTTGAGCTGTTTAAAACTTCACCAAAGAGGATGCAATTGGGGATCTGCAAAACCCAAACCAATGGCCTCTATGTCATTGTGTGTTTTCCATGGTACAAAAGGATATTTCTCCAGACCCTCTTCATCACTGACATCATAAATCAGATTCTTCAACAAGAACTAAGTGTAAAAACTACCTTATATGTGAATGTTGGAACTCCTGTTCCAGTCTGCACATCACCATTTAAACCAGTTATATTCACCATCAGATCCAATGGTTCAAACCTGTCATATGGCACTGTTCTACAAGTCACACTGTTAATAAAAAAACACATTCAAAGATTCAGCACAACCATTAAAAAACACACAGTTTGCGATTAACACCATGTACACAAATCTCTCTTATGAGGAAGTTGTGGTGGTTCTGAAAAGAGTCAACGATGCATCAAACAATCAGTATTAGGCATATATAGGTGGCTAGCATTAAGCACTCGCTCCTCACCACTGTGGCCCTGGTTTGATTCCCAGCTAAGGCCATATGAATGAAGAGTTGTGCATTGGTTCTCTCCTCTGCCTGGCTTTTCTGGTTTTCCTCCCTCCTTCCAGAAAAAACAAACAGTCTGTGCTCTGTGATCAAATATGGGTTGATGTGGCTGGCTGACAAAGGTGCTCTTGCATGCATTCAGCTTGTCAGCTGCTAGTGAGGATGATTCGCCTCCCTAATTACAATATACTCTGATTGTCTTCAGGAAAAGGCTTTCAGCTTTCTCCTAAAGACAATCACACATACTAATGGAAATATTGAGTTGTTTCACCACACTTTCTTTTCAGAACCACCACAACCTTACCAGATTGTTTTCCTACCATGCAATACTTCAATTTCTACTATCTACAAAACATATTCAAACATTTTGTCAACAAATTCTTTAACGGAAAGGTCATAAATTTAATGACCATAAAACATAAAAATTTACTTGGTAAGAAGCACTGCAGTTGTTGATAGTTAGACCATTTTGAGAAAAAATTCCCTTCAAAGTAATATGGTTTGGAAAAAAATTTCGCCCCAAAACATTTCAATCTGAGAAACGATTCATGCATGAATCAGTTGTCAGATTTCTGAGGGTTGTGTTTGTACCTGAATGCTGCGGCCAGAGATGCCGTTGGTACCTGCTATAACCTCGTGAAAAAACAGGGATGAATTGACATTCATTTGAAAATACCGAGACAGTTTTTCACTGTATTCAGGTGAAACTTTCACATGTGACTTTTATTGTATCTGTCTGTATATTTTTTCCTGTGAATCAGCATTATGTTGACAAAAAACAATTCATGACCCTGCTTTTAAGCAACATTTCATGCTAAACCATTTTATTAAAAAGAAGTACAGATAGTAGTTAAAGCAGAAATTCCTTACCTGGCACCAGTTTGATATTCATTTTGGAATCCGCTCACATCACATGCAAAACCTCCGACTGTGATCCCTCGGACATCAGAGAATCGTCGCCCCAGATCCGTCCCGATGAGGGTCAGAGATGTGTTGCCTTGAACAGGTCCAGACAGTGGGAGTATCTACAGCAACAATTTGAACAAAATAACTTGCCATCAGAAGCAATTTGCAAAAAAAAGGTTTGACACTACCAGGTTCTGATAGGGTCCACGACTGTTTCTGCATCTGCAGATGACGTCACACGTGCTTATTTCATCCAACCAAAGATTTCAAGTATTGAATGGTATTTTTACCAGTTACAGCAGGGCATCATCTGCATGTTAACATGAACAAATGTAAAGGGTTCTGGGTCGGCGCATAGATACACATAAACAACCACTCAGTTCTCTCTGGAACAACAGAAATGTTAGATTTCTTGGAGTTAATGTTAACACAGAAAAATCCAGACAAAAAAAAAAGGAAATTGTGCAAAGAAAAACTATTTATTATTTGTTGGTTGTACATTCTTCTTCAAAGTGATTGCTTTGTTGTTGTCAATCAGTATGTCTTTGTATGCACAATTTTTCTCTCTAACAAAAATGTAAACAGGTCTGAGGAAGCATATTTCATAAAAAAAATCCTACCCCAAAATCAAAACTTTCCTGAAAAATACAACAACTACCAATGATGTAATTTGCCTTTAAAGACCAGCTGGAACGAAAACGTCAACAAGTGATATTGCTGAAGTTCATTTGAAATGTGTTCAATCAATAAGAAAATTGAGTTGACATGAGACTAAACATATTTTAATTGTAAACAATTCTTATCATTTTTAATACCATACTCCAGTGCTTTTCGAAAAGATTCGCAAAAAGCCTCATGACGTCATCAGTCATAAAAGGTCATTTGTGGGAGCTCCATTTTTTTGTCTAGCCGCTTTGTTGCAACAACAAAGCAACATCCCACAAAAGACATCAAAGTATAGTCATTTGATGCACATCGACAACGGCAGAAGTGCAGCTAGTTTTTCAAAACCTTGAGGTTGGGGCCAAGTTGTTTGATTGATAATTACTAAATTTAGAAGTGTAAAAATATCAAAAATTACATTTAAATTATAAAAATACTATTATGACAAACTTAAAATAGCATTCCTAATTTTTTTGCTCAAGTAGCTGCTAAACTACAGCTGGAGTGATGCAATTTTTGGTGGGAAGTGGTGTTTGACTACTGACACTTGAGCGCTGCGTGCTGGCAGGAGGTGTTGCCGTTGATGCATGTCAGTGTTTGTAGGCTTGGGTAGGCTAGGAATTAGAAGCCGATGCTGTTGATGTGGAAAACATACTTTATACAATAACTGTCATATTATCAAACTCAAACACAATACCCTATGTTTGAACTTAACTTACCTCTAAAATAACTGGGTCAGGGCAGTTGAGTCCATTGTCAAGAGTAACCACAGAGCTAGTCACCAAACACACTGCACTGTCCATGACAGCACAGGTCCCCTCACACCAAACACATCCAAGCTCTTCCCGGGTGGTTTCCTCTGATACACAGCGGCTGCAGTCTGGACGAAGAGACTCACATTTGTAGAGTGTTACTAAAATAAAAAAATTAATTAGTATATTAGCCTACAGTTGCAAACAATTGCCAGATTACGCTCTCCAAGTCACATGACCTATAGTGGGTATCAAACATCAACAAACAAGGTGTCCTCCATAGGAAAGTGTTTTTATTATAAAGAACATGATAATTGTTGTATTTGTTTATTCAATCAAGGCTTTTCTTTCTCACAATCTGGGTAGAATAGTCCAAAGGTTTTACAAAAGACCCTACCGGAGTGGCTGAATATAAAGCCAGTAAGGACAGTTCCAGGAAGTCTTGGAAGTTCTACAAGGAACGTTATATTCACGATGTGGTGCTCACACAGATGACCGTGATCACACACTTTTAAACAAAAGAATGTCACAATTTTGAAGCCAAAATCATCCAAAAAATAAAAAGCCTTTCAAACACTGTGATTCACCCGTCTATTTGAAAATCTGCACAGCTAAATGCTCTCTACTGTTATTATAGTGATTTACATTACAACAATATAGACCGGGTGTCTACATCATCATCATCAAAACAAACCTCTTTATTGTAGAATACTGGTAATTCATGGCACAGTAATGTTTCAATGTCACAACACTCAACTTCAAAAAAAGGGATAATAGTAACTGTGTTATTATTTATCCAAAAACAAATCCGACTGTTAGTGAACTCAATCTGTCTTTGCAATCAGCTGAGATGTTAAAGTACCCACTTTATTGTCACATGATACAAGTAAACAGCAGTGGTTACGCAATTGGTCTATTAATATTCAAAGAATTGCAGCCTCCCACGTTTTCTGAAAATAAAGTACAGCCAAAAATTATTTGGCAGGGTTTTGCACAATTTTCTTTTAGTCATGATTAAAGTTAAGCTAGAATTAATTGTTGCATTTAGTAGGTTTTGAACTCTGACCTTTGAACCTATGTCTATCATCCAGCAGATGTACTTGATCATTTGTATCAGTCCACTCCACCGTCAAGCTGACATTCAACTCTTGTTGATCAGCCGTGTATGTGTACTGCAGAGTTAAAAATACAAAACACAAAAGCAGGAGGTGAACAATTGGTACAGATTTAATAGCCCAGATACACAAGCCCTATTTTCAAAACATACCGTAGTGCATCTTTGGCACCCAAGTACAGTTTAAAATAAAACCAGCCGCCGAGATGGATCCCATGCTGCAGTTTACATGTAACTGATAGGCTGGTGGGCAACCAAGAATCCTTCGCACACCAATCATCCGCATTGGGACATGCATAATTATGGGCTAAATACAGGTTGGAAATTTAAAGAACCTGTGCCATCTGACAACATGTCAAGCTGGAATGATAAAAGAAATACGGTCTAGTCCCTTCATATGAAATGAGAATAAAGCTGTGTCCATATTGAGCCTTGGCTGTGGCTATAGCGAGATTGCCAAACAGTCCTAGTATACTCTTCAATGTTTTGGCTGTGGCAACGACCATTCGCTACTTGCTCAGATCCGCCATGTGCGTATAGAGCCTCAACTTCATGCTTCATTTGTATTGGTATCTGTTTGGATGAAAGCATGATTACATTACCGTGACAACACAGAGTTAACAATGATTCTATTCAGAATCCCCAATTCAGTCCCCAACTCGAGGCTCTACACGCAAATGGCCGACCATGGTTGATGTAATCAGATAAGCCCTATGAACTGTTATTGCTACTGTGTAATGTATACAGGAAAGCCGACTAACATGACCACAACATGATAAGGTTTATTATTTTGTAATTACTTCCCTGTATTTTGAACTGAATTGTACAGAGTGGAGTTCTAGTAGAGAATCTCGGAATAATCTCAGTGTTTTGTCAACCAGTTTGAATCGATAATCATATTTTGAATTAGCTGTCATACTTACCTCAAGCTTGAGACCTATATTAATAATTGTTGGGGGTGGGGGTGGGGGTGGGGGTGGGGGTGGGTCGGGTGGGAGGGTGGGGGTGGGTCGGGTGGGAGGGGGTGGGGGTGGGGGTGTGTCACTATTTTGTTTCTCCTGTGGTATTTGGGCAGGGAAATCACACTGTTTAATTACTGTTGTTTCAGTATGAGTAGTCTTTTGACTGTGGGTTTTCTCTGCACTTTTTATTTTTTAAATTATTACTTTTTTATTCTTGGCATTAACCCTAAAGTTACCATGCAATTTCCAGACAGTTGTTACCAAAGATAACCTGTCATGTCTGTTTTTACTAAAAACATAAATTTTATTTTGTCTTAGAAGTTCTTGGTAGTATTTGAACCCCTGAAAATTTATGAGAAAGTGAACTTTCAAGATTTGACCTTTACCAAAACCGTTATGGTTGAGGAGCATTAGGTCAAATTTTGTGGGTGCTTTTATTTTGGTACAAGTTGCTATGACCCTAAATTTAAGGGTTTTATTAAACAAATTTCAACCCCGAGGATCAACCTTGGGGTTCTGAAGAAAATATTAATAGTAAAAGTAGTACTAGTGGCTTCTTATGTAGCGTTCAAATCCCTCTCTCAGTGACGCTCACGGCGCTCTATCATTATTACCCCTGGTCCCCGGGCCATTTATTTCATTCCTTAAACCATTGGAAAACCAATAACAAGAACCCTCTCTCTGGCTTCACAGGTACCCATTTATGGATGAAGAGAAGCTCAAGGACACATATGTCTGTGGGATTCGAACCCACATCCTGATGACTAAGCAACCAGAACTTGAGTCCCTTGAACTAAACCGCTCCGCCACAACACACCAAGGATGTTTGACACCCTTTGTTTTAATAGAGTTAACATAATGACATTACAAGGCTAGTGAGTTGCATGGGTCTGCAAAAGCAGGCTTTGATTCAACAAAAGCCCTTAGTAAAATCTTAGCCAATGAATTTATCTTCACTGCTAAGCAAATCTTGGACCTCAAAATACAGATCAGTGATAACGACAACAAACATTTTAAAGAGGGGCTCAAATGTCAAATTGAGTTTTGTGATGCACTCAAGAACGTTTTTTCATGACATAATCGGACAACAAATGGGTATGTACATTCCAAAGAGGAGATTCTGTGCCAGTCAATGCTCAAATTCAATATCGTTTTCATTGAATAACATCAGAATTCAGAAATGAACTGAAAAATCTCTTTACAAAAATGTACAGACCATTTATTTCAAAAGTGACGTCATCGAATGTTTTCAAAATTTGACAAAAATTGCTTTTGAAGGATTTCAAACAGAGTAGCCTTTTACACCATTCTAACATGAGGTTAGAGACAAGTAATTCTTTCCCGATTTTCATAAGGACTCAATGAAAGTGAGCCCACGGCAGAGCCCAGTTTTGTGACCCTTGGACCGACAGCATATCCCAGAAACCCTCACTACCCATGGACTCACAAAAACTACTCCCACATTGGGTAAGAATCTCCCTTGTCTGTATTTGCTTCAAAGTGGTTTGAATTTAATGCACGGGGGTGTGCATCTGTTCCTAATTCCTGCATGTCGAATTTGAAAGAAAAAACGCAACTAGCACTTGCTGACTAATCTTTATAGAACTGGGAGTGGGTTTCTCCTGTCCCTAATTCGTGTATGCTCAGATTTGAAGAAGTAAACGCAACTAGTACTTACCAAGTTATTTCCACAGGTCAAAGCGTCATTCTCTCGTGTGGCCAGAGTTGACTGTTTGTCTCCCTCTATGTCTAGACTACACTGATAACTCTTTATCTGTTTATGAAATAATAATAAATCATTTGTATATATATATATTGTCTTATCTATTGGCTGCACATCATTGTTTTACATAAGGTAGACACAGCAATGTTTTAATCATGAGCCCTATTTGTATAGTGTCTTGTAAGGGTTCACAATGTTCTGCGGCAAAATCTACACTAAAGCCATCTTCTTCCATAGTACTGGGCTCTTACATGTATATGTGCATTGCATAACACCCACTATAGGTGGGCTGTCCCAACTGTTAACACTCAAGTTGGGACTGGTCTCACCTATAGTTTGGATGATTCTAAATTGACTGATTATACTATCAGGCAATCCCAACTACAGCTGGGATGTCCCAACTGTCACACTCAAGTTGGGACCGGTCCCATTTATAGTTGGGAAGATTCTTGACTGATTATACTATCAGGCAATCCCAACTACAGTTGGGCTGTCCCAACTGTAACACTCAAGTTGGGGCCGGTCCCATCTATAGTTGGGAAGATTCTAAGTTGACTGATTATACTATCAGGCAATCCCAACTAAAGTTGGCTGTCCCTACTGTAGCACTCAAGTTGGAGCCGGACCCATCTATAGTTGGGATGATTCTAAGTTTACTGACTACACTGTCATGCAGGCAATACCAGCTATAGTTGGGCCATCCCAACTATAACACTCAAGTTGGAGCCGGACCCATCTATAGTTGGGATGATTCTAAGTTTACTGACTACACTGTCATGCAGGCAATACCAGCTATAGTTGGGCCATCCCAACTGTAACACTCAAGTTGGGGCCGGTCCCATCTATAGTTGGGAAGATTCTAAGTTGACTGATTATACTATCAGGCAATCCCAACTAAAGTTGGCTGTCCCTACTGTAGCACTCAAGTTGGAGCCGGACCCATCTATAGTTGGGAAGATTCTAAGTTTACTGACTACACTGTCATGCAGGCAATACCAGCCATAGTTGGGCCATCCCAACTATAACACTCAAGTTGGAGCCGGACCCATCTATAGTTGGGATGATTCTAAGTTTACTGACTACACTGTCATGCAGGCAATACCAGCCATAGTTGGGCCATCCCAATACACTCAAGTTGGAGCCGGACCCATCTATAGTTGGGATGATTCTAAGTTTACTGACTACACTGTCATGCAGGCAATACCAGCCATAGTTGGGCCATCCCAACTATAACACTCAAGTTGGAGCCGGACCCATCTATAGTTGGGATGATTCTAAGTTTACTGACTACACTGTCATGCAGGCAATACCAGCCATAGTTGGGCCATCCCAACTATAACACTCAAGTTGGAGCCGGACCCATCTATAGTTGGGATGATTCTAAGTTTACTGACTACACTGTCATGCAGGCAATACCAGCCATAGTTGGGCCATCCCAACTATAACACTCAAGTTGGAGCCGGACCCATCTATAGTTGGGATGATTCTAAGTTTACTGACTACACTGTCATGCAGGCAATACCAGCCATAGTTGGGCCATCCCAACTATAACACTCAAGTTGGAGCCGGACCCATCTATAGTTGGGATGATTCTAAGTTTACTGACTACACTGTCATGCAGGCAATACCAGCCATAGTTGGGCCATCCCAACTATAACACTCAAGTTGGAGCCGGACCCATCTATAGTTGGGATGATTCTAAGTTTACTGACTACACTGTCATGCAGGCAATACCAGCCATAGTTGGGCCATCCCAACTATAACACTCAAGTTGGAGCCGGACCCATCTATAGTTGGGATGATTCTAAGTTTACTGACTACACTGTCATGCAGGCAATACCAGCCATAGTTGGGCCATCCCAACTATAACACTCAAGTTGGAGCCGGACCCATCTATAGTTGGGATGATTCTAAGTTTACTGACTACACTGTCATGCAGGCAATACCAGCCATAGTTGGGCCATCCCAACTATAACACTCAAGTTGGAGCCGGACCCATCTATAGTTGGGATGATTCTAAGTTTACTGACTACACTGTCATGCAGGCAATACCAGCTATAGTTGGGCCATCCCAACTATAACACTCAAGTTGGAGCCGGACCCATCTATAGTTGGGATGATTCTAGGTTGACTGATTATACTATCAGGCAATTCCAGCTAGAGTTGGGCCGTCCCAACTGTAACACTCAAGTTGGAGCCGGACCCATCTATAGTTGGGATGATTCTAAGTTTACTGACTACACTGTCATGCAGGCAATACCAGCTATAGTTGGGCCATCTCAACTATAACACTCAAGTTGGAGCGGACCCATCTATAGTTGGGATGATTCTAGGTTGACTGATTATACTATCAGGCAATTCCAGCTAGAGTTGGGCCGTCCCAACTATAACACTCAAGTTGGAGCCGGACCCATCTATAGTTGGGATGATTCTAAGTTTACTGACTACACTGTCATGCAGGCAATACCAGCTATAGTTGGGCCATCCCAACTATAACACTCAAGTTGGAGCCGGACCCATCTATAGTTGGGATGATTCTAAGTTTACTGACTACACTGTCATGCAGGCAATACCAGCTATAGTTGGGCCATCCCAACTATAACACTCAAGTTGGAGCCGGACCCATCTATAGTTGGGATGATTCTAAGTTTACTGACTACACTGTCATGCAGGCAATACCAGCTATAGTTGGGCCATCCCAACTATAACACTCAAGTTGGAGCCGGACCCATCTATAGTTGGGATGATTCTAAGTTTACTGACTACACTGTCATGCAGGCAATACCAGCTATAGTTGGGCCATCCCAACTATAACACTCAAGTTGGAGCCGGACCCATCTATAGTTGGGATGATTCTAGGTTGACTGATTATACTATCAGGCAATTCCAGCTAGAGTTGGGCCGTCCCAACTGTAACACTCAAGTTGGAGCCGGACCCATCTATAGTTGGGATGATTCTAAGTTTACTGACTACACTGTCATGCAGGCAATACCAGATATAGTTGGGCCATCCCAACTATAACACTCAAGTTGGAGCCGGACCCATCTATAGTTGGGATGATTCTAGGTTGACTGATTATACTATCAGGCAATTCCAGCTAGAGTTGGGCCGTCCCAACTATAACACTCAAGTTGGAGCCGGACCCATCTATAGTTGGGATGATTCTAAGTTTACTGACTACACTGTCATGCAGGCAATACCAGCTATAGTTGGGCCATCCCAACTATAACACTCAAGTTGGAGCCGGACCCATCTATAGTTGGGATGATTCTAGGTTGACTGATTATACTATCAGGCAATTCCAGCTAGAGTTGGGCCGTCCCAACTGTAACACTCAAGTTGGAGCCGGACCCATCTATAGTTGGGATGATTCTAAGTTTACTGACTACACTGTCATGCAGGCAATACCAGCTATAGTTGGGCCATCCCAACTATAACACTCAAGTTGGAGCCGGACCCATCTATAGTTGGGATGATTCTAAGTTTACTGACTACACTGTCATGCAGGCAATACCAGCTATAGTTGGGCCATCCCAACTATAACACTCAAGTTGGAGCCGGACCCATCTATAGTTGGGATGATTCTAGGTTGACTGATTATACTATCAGGCAATTCCAGCTAGAGTTGGGCCGTCCCAACTGTAACACTCAAGTTGGAGCCGGACCCATCTATAGTTGGGATGATTCTAAGTTTACTGACTACACTGTCATGCAGGCAATACCAGCTATAGTTGGGCCATCCCAACTATAACACTCAAGTTGGAGCCGGACCCATCTATAGTTGGGATGATTCTAAGTTTACTGACTACACTGTCATGCAGGCAATACCAGCTATAGTTGGGCCATCCCAACTATAACACTCAAGTTGGAGCCGGACCCATCTATAGTTGGGATGATTCTAGGTTGACTGATTATACTATCAGGCAATTCCAGCTAGAGTTGGGCCGTCCCAACTGTAACACTCAAGTTGGAGCCGGACCCATCTATAGTTGGGATGATTCTAAGTTTACTGACTACACTGTCATGCAGGCAATACCAGCTATAGTTGGGCCATCCCAACTATAACACTCAAGTTGGAGCCGGACCCATCTATAGTTGGGATGATTCTAGGTTGACTGATTATACTATCAGGCAATTCCAGCTAGAGTTGGGCCGTCCCAACTGTAACACTCAAGTTGGAGCCGGACCCATCTATAGTTGGGATGATTCTAGGTTGACTGATTATACTATCAGGCAATTCCAGCTAGAGTTGGGCCGTCCCAACTGTAACACTCAAGTTGGGGCCGGTCCCATCTATAGTTGGGAAGATTTTAAGTTGACTGATTATACTATCAGGCAATCCCAACTAAAGTTGGCTGTCCCAACTGTAACACTCAAGTTGGAGCCGGTCCCATCTATAGTTGGGATGATTCTAAGTTTACTGACTACACTGTCATGCAGGCAATACCAGCTTAATAGTTGAGCCATCCCAACTGAAAAGCTCAAGTAAGGACCGGTCCAATATATAGTTGGGACAAATCTAAGTTGACTGATTTCACAATCAGGCAATCCCAACTACAGTTCCCAATTGTAACACTCAAGTTGAGGCAAGCCCCATCTAAAGTTGGGATGATTCTTAAGTTGACTGATTATACTACATGTATCAGGCAATTCCAGCTACAGTTGGACCGTCCCAACTGTAACACTGAAGTTGGGACCAGTTCCATCTATAGTTGAGACGATACTAAGTTGACTTATTACACTATCAGGCAATTCCAGCTACAGTTGGACCGTCCCAACTGTAACACTGAAGTTGGGACCAGTTCCATCTATAGTTGAGACGATACTAAGTTGACTTATTACACTATCAGGCAATTCCAGCTACAGTTGGGCTGTTCCAACTGTAACACTCAAGTTGGGGCCGGTCCCATCCATAGTTGGGACAACTCTAAGTTGACTGATAACACTATCAGGCGATCCCAGCTACAGTTGGGCCGTCCCAACTGTAACACTCAAGTTGGGGCCAGTCCAATCTACACTTGGGATGATTCTAAGTTTGGACAGAATACATTCCTCTTCTTCTTTTTACATAATCAGGCCCTTTCTTTACCTGGTAGTGTTAAATGTGCTACAGTATACCTCTTCAAGTCACATACCTGTGCAGGATTTGGAAGGTTATCAGTCTGGACAACAATTTGTTTTTCTACTCCAGTAGAGACCAAAATTTCACCTCCTTGAACTTGTAGTTGAGGGCATGAATCAGGTCCTTGCATGCTGGAATCCGTATTCTACAATGATATTTCCAAAAATTTTAAGTTTCTAAAATTATCTTATAAAAGAGGGGCTCCAAGGTCAATTTATGTTTTGTCATCCACTCATTTTCCAAAAATACAGTCCTTATGAAACTAGGAAAAAAAAAATCTAACTTCACATCAAAATGCTGTAAATAATGTCATTTTGTTTGATACCCTTTATGAGCGAAATTTAAGCATGCATCATTGGGCATCAACAACAAATGGTTCTGTACATTCTAAAGAGGAATTTGTGTATCAGTCAAACGGTCAAATTCAATGCTGTTTTGTTTGAATATCATCAAAATTCAGATTTGAATATTCATAAACTGAAAAAAAAAATCCTTTACAAAAATGTGATTTTAAAAAGGGCCTTATACTCAATGGCACCTACCAAGACCGGAATCAAAAATAGTCTGATACCTCTTAGTCCATTGAGAATCAGTATTTAATAATACAAGTTCAAGCAAGGGACATGACAACCATGGGCGAGAACTTGAGATCTACAAATGTTACTGTGTTTCTAGAAGTGTAATGTACTCACATTCAGTCCAGTCACAATCACTTCGTTTTGACCAGAGCAAGAGATGCTCTCATGAGTGCATCTATTCTCAAAGACACACCAGTCACAGGCCCATTGACTACCAACGCATGATACACAGCTACAGAAATCAAACAGTTTGCATAACTCAAATGAACTGTAATTACAGGGTTACTCGTATTACAGGGTTAAAAATTTTAGACGGTTACTCACATGACAGGATTACTCAACACTTTAAGGGATACTCACTTTACAGGGTTGTTTGTATTAGAGAATTACTTGCATTACAGGTTTTTGTTACTCACATTAGAGGGATACTCACTTTAAGGGTTACTCGCTTTACAGTTATTTGTATTACAGAAATACTCACATCAGATTGGTACTCGCAATATATTCATCACAGAAATCAGAAATCTGTTTACCTGAATGTTTCCATAGCTTTGTACGTTGAGATTATATGCAACTGCCGTCAACAATCTCAAGATATTGAATCAAAAACTCATTCAGAAAACTGGCCACTGTAACTTGAGTGATCCTGTAATGTGTGTGACACTGTAGTCCGAAAGCAAGTTATTCCTGTGGGAATTCTTAAAGGGGATGTCATTAAGGGATTTAGTTTTATTCAAAGAATCAACCCACGGTAACTTGACATTTGGCTAGGTCTTTTATTTTTATTGAGTACACAAGATTTGTTTACAAACAGACAATTCAAAACAGTACCATGGCTTCATCAAGTTAATCCTTTACAAACATGCTGTTTTCATTTTTTTGACTCACCTTTCATGTGAGGAGCATTCATAAAAACTGAACTCCCGATCCACAAAGTTGACTCCTGTCTCTGTTGACCTCACACTCAACATCATTGATGAGTGATCATCTGAGTATAGAAACACAGTTTGACAAAAGAGCTACATGTATTACTTACTCATCTTTGTAGAAGACAACAACTTGTCATAAAACTTTCTTGCGTCACAAAAATCCCAAATTAACACTAGTTGTGTCCTGGGCTAGTTTTGGGACAATTGAAAACAATTTGTATTGATTACAACATCCAACCTGATTTAAAATTATCTTTAGTGAAAGTTCAAGATGACCAAAATAAAGTTTGGAAAGTCAGCTTTGAACTGTATGTGCCTCAACTGCAGTAATTTTAAAAACGATTTTTAGGTGACAACTGTTACTAATTGTTCTGTTTTGTTTTTTCTTCTTTGCTTCCTTCTTCCCCTTGCCCTCAACTCTTCTCCGTAGCATAATGTGAAACTAAATTGAGTCTTGAAACTCATCAGACAATTGAACCACAATATGAAGACAGCACAGTCTTTATGATGTTGTGATGAAAGCATCAGGTGTCGAATTACATTAAAGTCAACTCCTGAACCACACATTGGATTTTTACAATCTACGATCATCGCAATGGTCTTCAAAAACTGATCAAACGCTTTACACAGGTGACCCCAGTTTGACCTTGTGTTCCTGTTCTAACTGGAAGATGAAGCGAAAAACTGTTAAAAGGCCATAATTTCAGCTCTGCAGTCAATATGAAACGGAAGATGGACATGGTTTCAATGCATGAAATGACATTTTGTTCATGTCCTTTTTCAAATATAACAGTGATGATGTCATCAAAATTCCCAGTTCCCTGTGATGACAGGCTAGTGTTTTGGCAAGGCAGTTTATTCTAAGTAAAGGGCACCTAAGGAAAGTTTCTACTGTAACATTTCAAAGGGCACCAAGGCATTGGGCAGGGAAAGGGAGACAACTGCCTCCATTGCTTCTGTGAAGTATCAGGAAGGCTTTGTTTATTAAGCATCGGAGTGTGGGTTCAAAATCCAGTCATGACACTTGTGTCCTTGAGCAAAACGTTTAAAACTATAACTAAATTTCACCGGCTAGGACAATATGGATACCTCTGTAGGTAGTAATGGTTGTAGCGCATTTGGGTGCCGGTGCTGCATGTTCCTAATGAGTTGAGATAGTTTCAGGAAGGCTTAATGCCCCCAATGATTGTGTAAGGTACTTCAATGTTTGATTTTAAAATGGTTACTGACCTCCAGTCATGATTTCAGGTATCATGTCACTAGATGGTGTCGTACACTGGAGAGTGTCTCCGCTTTTGATTGCTGGGTTGCTAGATACATTGTCAAAGTTGCAGAAATATTGTTCGCTGCTGTTAAGCAAGTCTGGTAGCTGCTGCACTGTCAAAGTTATCTGTTATAAAAGAGTAACCACAATCATTGGTAACAAAAACAGAATGTTGTCAGGTCACCATCTTATACCTGTCTCTGACAGCAAAAACCGAACACTGGTTTTTGTTTTGCTAAAAAGGGGTTCAGACTTCTTTGTCCTTTCAGCCTTCGTTTCTGTAGAGCCACGGGAAGGAGGTCGGCCCTCTAAGCAGGGTTCTGCCCACGGTGGTCGGTGCCGGAAAACCCGCCCGGCACTCATGATTCCCCGACCACCACTGGCAGAATTGTTTTCTTTTTCTGACCACCACACATTTTTCTTTTTCCCCCCCATTTCCTTCAAAATATTTTGAACAACATGTAGAAAAAATTATTTACCAGTAAAAAGTTTCATCCAAAGTTTCGAGTAGCCTACTTCTTTGGTTTGAGTCTATTTTAACCAGGATCGAGTACGATGTACAATGTACATTATATCCAATGGTTTCCAGTCACGCTAATTATAGCTTTACGCTTGGAATAACATGATACCAGTTTCATCATGTTGCGTACCCTATTCTATAGCATTTAATACAACAGAAAATGAACTACAGAGTAAGCACCATGCTATAGATGCTGTAAATTGTTTTCCCATGACAGTAAAGGTGTGCATGCACTATGGAGGCCTGCATCCAAGGCACAGCTAGCTAGCTGCAGGCAGGGCGCACGTGTGTATCCACTCCGTGCACGATCGAAAGGAAATTGACTTGAACGTACCAGTAAAAACCTTTTCTGTACGTTTTACTAAATTTTCATGAACTTTTGAATAAGTTTGCTGTTTAGTTAAGGCTATTGAGTGTTGTCATTTATTGTTACCAGAAGGTATTGTAAAAGGTAAGACCTCATCTTATATTTATGAGTGGTCTTTGACCCTGTTTTCTACTGCCCCTCCCCTCCGCCCCGCCCCCTCCCCGGCCGCTTTTTTTTTCCGGCACTAAAAAATCCTGGGCAGAACCCTGCTCTAGGTATGATTTATATCCTGCAACTAGTTTATTCTTCAAAAGAAAATAGCAGTGCACAGTGTAAATAGCACAGCACAGTCACTAATAATAAAGCTACATGTACAATGTGAAGGTCACATATCAAAATGTAGCTAGGTACTACAACTGTATCATACATACAAATTTACAACTCCAGATTCAACTAGTCCCCAAAATTCCCATATCTCTGATAAAAAGACAATTTAAACACAAAACAACACTCACAGAGAGTTCTAGGACACTATCCCTACCAGGTAAATAGTATTCAAAGCATGGGCAGAGCCATGCTTCCTCAAAATATAGAGAGAAAAACCTACACAAAATAAATGTGCTCTCTCTTGCTTAAAGCTCAAATGGAGCAAAGAGCAAGTCAAAAGGTCGCAGACACTTACTGAACATGTTATAGACCTTATGCATATGACGTCATTTGAGTAGGGCGCCCTCACCAAGAGGTCAAAAGGAAGATGTTCATTGGCCAGTCCTGTGCGCCGCGCGTACAAATCAGCACGTTTCATTGTTTCATCATCAGTTTACCTCTAAGATGGCGGCTTGGTGACGTCAATGCATAAGGTCTATTGTAATTATGCTAATTAATTGGTGGCGCACTTGTCCACTGCATTTCATCATATTGATTAGAAATAAATACCTGCTGTTCTGCGACAGTGATTGGATGGCTGTCATAAGGAGCTATTTCTGTGATCTCAATACACTGTGGGTCGTTGTAAGACAGCCAGCGAGATGATACATCTTGCAGTGGACATTCATGGTATCGTGTACATCTAATATAGAAAAGAAGAAAATACAAAATGACTCTTCAGTGCACACCAGTAAGAGTTTACTGAATGCAGGTCTCCAGACAAGATATAATACTTATCGTTATACCACAGTAATGGATTGTGAACTTCTATTGGTTGAGAACCAATCACGTGATGTGCTACATGTACAAAGAGGAATGTACATTAAAGGGACACACCGGCTTCGTTGGGCTATTTGAACGTAAGATTTTATTTCAGAGAGTCCGAGCAACGGAAGCGTGTCTTACAGTGCACAGCGTGGGGCTATCTCTACACGTAACACGGGGCAGTCGTGTCGCTTGCGAGCAGCGTATCTCGACAGTGCTAGCACGACGGAAACCCACTAGCCAAGAGATAGCTGTACCTGGAAGCTCATGAACATATGCGAGGGGTAGGGAGCCAGACCACCAACTACGTTGTAGTTATCGCGGGTTTGCTAGTCGGTACACCTCGCTGATCGAATCCGTTGTTTCAAAATCGCAACTTTTCAATGCTCTGTGTACGTTCCTTGACCCGATTTGTACTGAACTTCTTGGTAATTAAATAAGATTTATGTCAATACATAGGAATACCACTTTTATATTGACGGTATAATTAGTTTAAACAAAATGTGTGACAAACAATTCTGAAAAAACGAGACCCCCCCCAAAAAAAAAAAAAAACCCAAAACGGAGCCCTGATGATCTGATGAAGGGACAAGTGAAAAAGAAATTAAAAATCAAAAGGTGGGAACAAAAAACCTCACTCAAAATTTATATTGCATCCATCGACACACAAAATTCCAACAAAATCATTTCGTTTCCTCAAAATATTATTTAATCCGATGAAAATATAATTTTGTCTCACAAAAAATTATTTTTCATTTTGTGAACGCAGTGTGTTTTTCTAGGTAACGAAATGATATTGTTTCTAGAAAATAGGTTTTCGTTCCCTTGAACACGCTTTCTTTCCCCCGAACTACAATTAAGTTCCCCAGAAATACGCTTTCGTTCCCTGAAGATACGCAGTAGTTTCCTCTAAATATGATTTTGTTCGCAAAATATACTTTCATTCGCTCGAAATATGCTTTCCTTCCTCAAAATACACTTTCTTTCCCTCGAAAGGAGATTTCGTTCCCTAAAAAAAAGCTTTCGATTTTACGACCAATCACACCAATTTGTTACATTCCTTTGTGATGTGAGGGGCGACTTTGAGAGGGGACGAGTTTGTATGTGAGGGGCGACTTTGCTAGGGGGCGACTTTTTTGGGGGGGACTTTGTAGTTGGGGACTTTGTAATTGGCGAGTTTGCAGGGGGGCGAGTTGACTGGTTTCCGTGTGTGTTGTTTATACACGCTTTCAGATGGATAACGTGGACTGGATCCTCATGCCTTCGTAGTAAAACACTTACATAAACAGAGCACCAGTTTTGGGTTTTTTCGGTCATTCCTCGTTAATTACGTGATATTTTTGTATAAACAAAATATAAAAACCATCTAGAAATAATTGTCTTTGATTCTACATGACTAAATTACGTAAACAGGTAACCGGTGTGTCCCTTTAAGCAAGGGGTACATGACCTTAATCAGGCCTTGATGAATTACCTTGTTTCCAGCGCCTTGTACAATGTTAGAAATAGCCCTGGGGCCGAGATTGTAATAAAGCTGGTACTTGGTAAATTGATAAACGTTCGATGGGAACAGCACTGGGTTTGAGGTTGTAATTACATTGTTGTAATAATGTTGGAAGATGACCACAGATCGCCTCCAAAGAAGAGGAATCTATTACCATGGTATAACAAAACATGAGGTCCAGAGGTTTGTACACCCTCGAGCCAAATAGCACCCTCCAATTTGCCTCAGGTTTACAAAACATGCATGTTAATCAGACAAGATACATTACTTACTGTCTCTGCAGAGTACACCAGCCACAGTATGGGTCTCCATCACTCCCTGCATCCGTACCAATACACGTCTCACACGTTGTATACTGACCACAATTCTCAACACGCATCTTAACCAACTGCAATATTAAAGAAAAGAAAAAAAGCATTGGTCTGGAAATCTCTCAAAAGGCTAGCAGGGTAGAGTTCATCCACATTGAAAAAATCTGTTGTACATGATTCTTTATATCAAGTTATGTTTACAAAATCACAAGAGAAAGGCAACATTTTTTCGAGAAAAGAAAATCGTGACAAACCATGAGCAAGATGGGGATGAGATAGTCAGCCACTTGGGGTCAACAGCCTGGCATAGACATACACAGAACAGAAGTACTTGGCACAGTTTGGGAGAGGCCTTTGCGCAGCAGTAGGATGACATGGGCTGATGATGATGATGAATGATGATGATGGTTACACTTATTGAATAATAGGTTTCCACTTGGTTTCAGTGACAAGCTGCGACAATGACATGTCATTTTTAATGGAATAGCTTTTTTTCTGACAAGCAAAGTTGTCCTGTGCTAAGCCAAGTTTGTGCATTAGAAGCTCTTTGAAATGGAGTCCTGGCTCAGACTAGGACTAAAAAACCATTTGACTCGCTCAAGCTGGGGCTAAGGATCTATTTGATCCTGGCCTATGAACAATTAAGAAGCTAAATGCAATTAAAGCACTACGTGTCAATCCAGCTTCTGTTGTGGCAAGTTTTGGATTAATTTTTGGCATTATGAAAAAGTTCCCAAATAATTAGCTGTTCCGAACTTTCAGTCGGAACAGCTTTTGAAATCGTCCAGATTTTTATTTTTTTTATTATTATTATTATTTTTCTTTCTTTCCCTAAAATCGTATTGACTTAACCTGTGTCTCTTTCGAAGACCATATGTTATTCTTAGAATTATCAAAAGCAGACAAATCCTATATCATATTAAAGCTTATGCCCTGACTTGAATTTTAGATGTAATTAGATTAAAAATCTTAATTAATTATTCACGTCACAGCTGTATGAATATTTAATTAGCCAATCTGATTTACACCATATCTCAAGAAGTAAACATCCGATCTTCAAACTTTTTTCAGTTATGGCATCGTCTTGTATTGTAGATGTCGATTCCGGTCTAACATTTTTCGTCACGTCATCATGACGTCATTTGTAGGTGTTTTTCTTTTCGTATAACAAAAAACGTTTTAGTAACGTTTTAGTGGTTCAAACACAAACCATGGCTACGAAGCAAATTGTGCCGTGGTTGCGCAATCACGGCTAGGCGTCAAAGACTGCCGTGATATTGGAATCGAGAGAGGATATACGTACGTTCTAATAGGGTTTTCGTTAAAAGGCATTGGATTGGGATAAGTTACATACCATCGTGTACCTTATCAAATTTATTAGTATGAAAAACACATTTTTGTTACTGTGACGTCATCAGGTGTCAAATTACGGTAATTCAAAGCTTTAATTAGTTAATCTTTGCAGCACCATATCTCAAGAAGTACACAGCCGATTTTCAAACTTTTTTCAGTTATTGACTCCTTGGGCATTGGAAATTAGCCTTGGGTAACCGTGACCCCATGTTGACCTTTACTTCCGGGTCAACCGGAAGTGAGACCATATTTCAAGAACTACCCAACCGATTTTCAAACTTTTTTCAGTTATAGACTCCTTGGGCATGGGAAATTAGCCTTGGGTAACCGTGACCTCATGTTGACCTTTACTTCCGGGTCAACCGGAAGTGACACCGTATTTCAAGAAGTACACAGCCGATTTTCAAACTTTTTTCAGTTATAGACTCCTTGGGCATTGGAGATTAGCCTTGGGTAACCGTGACCCCATGTTGACCTTTACTTCCGGGTCAACCGGAAGTGGGAGTGGGACCCTATCTCAAGAACTACACAACCGATTTTCAAACTTTTTTCAGTTCTAGACTTCTTGGGCATGGGAGATTAGCCTTGGGTAAATGTGACCCCATGTTGACCTTTACTTCTGGGTCAACCGGAAGTGGGACATATCTCAAGAACTACACACCCGATTTTCAATTTCTTTTCATTTATAAACCCCTTAAGCATTCAATGTTAGACAAGGGTTACCATGACCCCATGTTGACCTTTATTTCTGGTTTAAAAGCTTCTTTCAATTCCGTATCTCCTGAACCGTTAGAGAAAATTACAGGAACAGCTATGTGATTGTTCACAATCACTATCTCTAGTTGTTGTTAAGCTTCTTACCTTTTGTTCAGTTAGTAGGTAGAGTTCTCCAGTCCTTTCATTGATCTTCATATCTCTCTTGACTGGATTGGTGGTAAATCCTTTCAGATCATCATCAAATAATATTTGTATTTGTTCATAGACTCTGGCTGAAGATCTACTCTCAATATGAACCTGGAGATAAATTTGTTATAGACAATATTTATCTGAACTGTTAATGATGGTAAAACTATGATCAATATGTCTAAACTTTCAGTTCTTACTGTTGGTTTGTTCACTTAAAAAAAGATAACTACTTTGTTCCTTCTTGAGCATGTCCTTTGAAATTGGGGAATTAAAGAAATCTTATTTTTACTCGAGATTTTGATAAAACTGACCTTTAAGAGTTGTGCTTCTGTGGTGCCGATGAATGCTACAGTGTGGTTGAGTTCAATGCTGGTTATAATAGAGGATGTCAAATGGTCTGGTAGCTCCAACACTGCTGTGGACTCTACTGGCGTGATACCATCAGCATACTGGTACCGGCTCATAGTATTGCAGTATAGGTCAGGAATGATAGGTGTCTGCAGACAAAATATACATGTACCATATACTTTACTTATCCTAGTCAGGAAACTAAAAAAGACAAGATTGATAGTTTCTCTGTTGGTTATATTTGTTATAAATGACTGCTACAATATTTTATCCATTCAGATTAACTTTGTTTGTGGCGATAATTATATATCCTATAACATGTCTTTAAATCAAATCACAATTTCATCTGCCAAGATTGTTGTTGTGTTCTTGAACAAAAAAGGCTGGAACAACCACAAGTAGTTATTCTGAACTTTCTAGTTACTTTTGTTAAAAATACACAAATTGCTGAACAAATAAATCCTTTAATGATTTCCAAACACAGGCAATAATAAAATAATAAAAAGAGCAGAGATTTCTAAGATTATGTGGACAGCTCAATCATCAAATCATCCTATTGGTCTCCGACTGGCATATTTTACAATCTAATTGTGTTGATGCTTTTTGTAGACTTTTTCCTCTCTTCATTTTGTTGCCCAAAGAAAAATCTTAAGCGTAAAGTTCTAACGAATCTAAATGCACTTCAAAAGAATGTGGCTACATTATATCAATACACACATACATTGTACATGCACTACGAGTACATGGCTGTGTTGTATTGACAACACAGCCATGTACTCTTACATAGTGTATGTTTGTGTATTGAAAAGCTTAAATTTGTTTCTTTTTTGTTTGAGAAGAGCAGGGGTAATTAATTTTTGATAAATGTTTAAACACTTTTAATATCACTGCTTTTACCCATGATTGGAGGTATGTACATAACACAATATGGATTTGTGAAACATTCAATCAAAACTTACTGTTAATGTCCCAGTACAACGGCTGCCTTCTAGAAACCCTGCAGTATATGCAACACCACTAGTCAGACATCCCTCCACAGCAGCTTCAAATGCAGCTTCTATGTCACTCATCTTGTACATACACAGTGCTGAGCCTTTCATGGGTTGTGGGACATCAGTATCTGCTGGGTCTGCAGCATTCTTTGCAAACACAGCGTATAAAACCTCATCATTGACATTCAATGATAATGACTGAGATAAATATGACCCTGCTGGTCCAACATGAGCAGCTTGAACCAAACTGTACATACTATCACACTGGATGAGAATCTCTGTGTAGGAGTCAAGGTCACTGCTGTCATGGCAAACTCGACTCATTTTTGAAACATGTCTTACATCAATAGCGTCTTCTCTTCGGAATGAAACAAAGTAAGTAAATTCTTTCCACACAAAAGAACTCACATAACTGATTGGAAACAAGTTATCTGCATTATTTGTGTTCAATTTGACAGTGTGATCATCAGGGTCAGCAAACATGAATCCATTACCTGCATCCAGCAATCTCCTACTAACAGGTGGGACAAACCAAGACTGACATTCTTCTTTACAGTATGTGGTTGCTACATACAGTCTAAGATCACTTGTACTATCAGGTGCCACAATACTCTCTGTTGTGTAATTGCCAAATGCAGCAACTTCAACATTCGAAACAGTCGTACCATCTTCCAATAGATCATCCTCATTCCTTGATGCACACCACCTTATCCCCATTGCTACACTCATCTGATTTCCACATGTAATAAGTCTGCGTCTTTGCAAAACCAGAATCTTATTGTAGTTGACATCCTCCTCCCCTACACCTGTTGCTGTGCTGACATTCACAACCTGTACCAAGTTCTCGTCCAGTCTGTAGATGTAGTTGACTGCTCCGACATAAACATCACCAGTGTCAGGATGAACAGAGAAATGATCCAGCTGGGTTCTAACAATTTGTTTGACTTGAACTGGATTTTTGAAGGAAGCTATTTCAAAGGCAGAGAGGTTTCCAATCCAAGGCTGTGACTGAGAATAAACAGCTGGAAGAAAAACAAAGAGAGACAACAGAACCAATCTTTCCATTGGAAGTGATGAGGAGCTTGCTCCAGTTGCCATGGTTGGTGGTCTTTCCTCAAGCCGTACTTTAGCTAGTTTAAAACACTTCCAGGTCTGTCATTTAACCTGGCAAAAGAACAGACACAGTTATACTTACATGTTAAAAAAAAATATTTCCATATAGATTTTGAAATGATTCTTTGAAAGAAGATTTGATCATAACATTGTGTCAACGCAAATACAGTGTACATATCTCCTAAAATAGCATATTAGGTGTAAACTTGAAATTGTCTAAAGTCGTATTTCACTTAAAATAGTCAGCGTTTGTTTTCCCAGGAAAATTACACGGAGTGTGAAATTAATAAGGGGTGCTACCACGGCTACAATTCCGGGGGGGTTTGTTTGCTGGGAATTGGTTTGGTAGCGTAAAAAGGGATGAATAATTTCTACGGGCATCCATGGAAGCAATGGACTCTGTGAGATTCTACGCCTTAAAATAAATCAAATATGGTGGAAACATTTACTAGATTGTATCTCCACCATGCAAAAAAGTTTCAAATCCTATGGTGTTACCGCAAACCTTACTTTGTATCTCCACCATGCAAAGTTTCAAATCCTACTCATGTTACCAAAAACCTTACTAGATTCATAGAGCAAGGAACTTGTACATCCACCATGCAAACAAGTTTCAAATCCTGCTCATGTACACAATATGGTGTTACCACAATACTATTGTATCTCCACCATACACAAATTTCAAATTCTTCTCATGTACATGGTAATATTACCGCAAACCTGAATACTAGATTGTCTTGCCACCATGCAAAGTTTCAAATCCTACTTGTACTGTACACGTACATGTTACATGTACAGCAAGCCTCACTAAGTTGTATCTCCACCATGCAGAATTTCATCCAACTTTTAGGTAATTATGCCCACACACAAGCACAAGTGTGTCAACACCTACAATCAAGACCTCCTATTGTCCCTCTTTTTATATTAAACTACTAATTCTTTGGCAACAGCTTTCATTGATTTTGTACACACTCTCTAACTGAGGACCTTCCCCAACTGGAGACCATTGTCCTCTTTTGGTTATTGGTCCCTGGTTTAAATGTGTGCACCTATATACATGTACATGTACCTGCACCCACACACTATAAAAAATGCCACAAGCACATTGTTAAGTTTTGTGAAAAGTGAAACCAAATACATGCAGTTGAAATCATTGTTTGTAAAATAATATGATATCCTGGTTTGAATTTCATGCCAATGACTTCCTCTTCCAAATCAAAACATAACTTATCTAAATTATTGAGGAAACACAGGAAATAGATGAAATGAACAAACCAATTAAACAGAGATCAAAGAGTTTATCTGTACAAACCTAGTATGTCACTCAGTAGCACACCACACTCATTATCATATTCATTCTGCTCAGTCACCTGCATGAAAATCCAGATATGTGGAGATTACACAGAATCTGTGTGAAGATAAGGTGCTTTTAGCTTATATTGACATAAAAGCAAAACATAAAGTGAGTGTCACACTGTAAACAAGCCACTTGTAGAACTGAATGTCTGGTTGACTTGCTTTATACTAATAATAAAACGTAGATCTTACAAACGCTTTATCACACCTGATGGGCGTCTCAAAGCGCCCATTATTTTTTCTAAAAGGTATGTGGAGCTATGTGCTGAAATGAGACCTTAATAGCAATATGGTTAACAAGGTGCTGTGGCGCAATATGCAGCCAATCAAACCAGGAACACCGAGGGGGGAACCCCTACTCTTTACAATAAGTGCATTGGGTTCTTTTACAAAAGCTTGCCCTGAACCATGTGACGTAGTTTTACGCCTTTTCACACTACAGAGCCTATTCCCAGGAAATAAACCCCCAGCAACTTCCCAGGGAATTATAACCCCACCGCCACCCCATGTTGGTTTCACACTCGATGCAATTTTCCTGAGGAAGATGAGCACGAAAGTTTGCTAACGTATGAAATTGCTTTTTCCTGGGAGTTTGCCAGGGTTAGCAGATCAAGTTTTAAAAAGGTCAACTAAATTTCCTGAGAAATTTGTCTTGTGTGAAAGGAGGTTACAGTTGGTTTGGGAAATCCTATCCAAGTCTTTATTTGCATGACCAATCAAGTCATTGTACCAGACACAAAATAAAACTCACAAATAAATGGCTTATTCACAAATCTTTATCATAGGTAAATTGTGATCAACTCCTTCAAAATCTTTTCTCCAATGTGTATGTATACTTATAATACAATGACAATTTGCCGGATTTAACAAAATAATCTAGTGGGCGAGTATACTTAAATTTTACAAAACAAGCTACAAACATTGGGGGGGGGGGGTGCATTATGTTGTTGCAACTTTGAAGTTCCACCCTAAAAGTGAGTATGTGAAACACATCATTTTATGCTCCACTGTCATTACAATCTGATCCCACACAATGTTGCCTTATCATGTAGCAGACTTCGTAAACCATGCCTTTCTGAGAAGATCCCTGAATGATTGTTGATCTAGTGTTAATGCCTGATCATACCCACAATCATAGTTGTGTATCTGCCATTGTAATGAGTTCAGTCACTAGTTGGCATTTCACAAAGCTTTGGAACAATTTAGTTTATATGAGGAAGTGGTGGTTTTAAAAATACATATTGACGGCTTGTATCAAAATTTGAGATGGTGGGATTGAACTCTCATGAGGTATTGAGGCTTCGGTTTCACCACCGCCCGTTTCATAAGCCGAAAATAGTGCTTAAAAGTTGTAATATAAGCAGAGGACCAGTCACATACTGTGCACATGACATGGTATTTGGGCTGGTAACCGTTTTCCAGTAAGCAAATGTTATTAAATGTTTGTGGTTAAGAAGCTCTATGAAATTGGGCCCAGGGCTTTTTAAGCAAAAACTATTGCTTAAGAATGTTCTGCTTAACAAAACTAAGCAGGTATTAAACATGTCACAAATGCTGTGACATGATGTTGGCTGATGGTAACCTTATTTTGGTAAGCAAAATACCATTTCACATACATGTATGTACAATCTGTGACTGGTATCCTGTTCATATTTTGCTTAGCACAAAATTATTCAGCAATATTTTATGCTTTAAAAGCAGCTCTATGAAATTAGGCCCTGGTGGTTCCATAGAGCAAAGAACCTGAAATGAATCTGAAATGTACACAGAGCTACTCAGATAAGAAACTATTAATATTAAACTTGAGGGTACAACCTGCCGCAAGTTTACTATTTATAGTCATTTCTTATTTCCCACACCATGCAAAGCTTCAAACATCACTTGCAGCTACTCAGAGGCTTTACATTACGATACTTGCAAGCAACATTCTGGCCCAATACTTTACTCTGATTTTTTTTATAGAGGAGGGCAGTTTTTCCAACACACACTAGAAGAACAACTACATAGGCCTACCGGTAGTAGTAAAATTACCGGTAAACCATGTATAAAAGTCTTTTGGGAGAATTGTCGATTCTGAGAAACACCGGTGTGGTCTTGACATTTTGAGCAGTATGTTCTGTTCATCTTCAGGAGAAAGAGTATACACATGTAGGCCTACTGTTAGAAAAGTCAAGACCCCTTATGTGAGAGCCAACACTTCTTCCAAAAGAGTCTTATATGTGGTTGTACCCGCAAATTTACAAACTACAGTTTTTCTTATGATCCACACAATGCAAAGCCTTACACATCATCTACATGGGACATCCAAACACTCTTTTTTCTCCTAATACAATAAAAGACTGGAACCAGTTACAGAAACCTGCAAGTCAATCAGCTACTACCACAACATTTAGAAAGGAATTATCCCATGAAGTTTAATCAACCTCATTCGATCCCCTACTCAGTTGTGAGTCCTATGTACCACCAGTGTCAGAGCAGAAGAGCACTGTTTCTGGAACATCAAAGCAATCAGACTACAAGCAGAATAGTTGATGTTTGAAGCTTTGCATGGTGCAGAAAATAAGAAGTTTACCAAGTTATATCTACTTCTCAATCAGACTATGGTCATGGAAGCAACTATTAGGCTCAAGTAAATAAAGTATCTGCCTGTAAAATTTTAATGTAATGGCAGCTCCTTTATAATGGGATTTTGAAGTACAATTTTGTGTAACTTTTTCCTAGTGCTGTGCAGTTGTTATTGGCCAATGGATAATGAGTTTGGGGCTTTATGGTCCAGTCTATTCAATGGTTTCCAAGTAAAAATCCATTGCATTCAAATAAATACAATGTGACACTTTACTTCCGTAAGGAGTAATTGAAATACCTCATTTGTATACATGTAACAGGACAAAATTGCAAAATACATCCAAATATGACTACAAAGTACAGTACAGCATTCAGTTGATCAATAGTCATTGTTGTGATCAGAATAATAGTGAATAGTTGTTCAACATTACTTAATCATTCAACCATGGACCCTTGTGTTTGCCTATAGTCTAGCGCCCTGGGTCACATAACTAAATAATTCCCTTCCCAAATCATGGTTTGAGCTGCAGCAAAGAGCCAATAACAAGCTCAGTGCTCTCCCTGAGGAAATTCCTCAGGTGCAGCGAGTGAGATTTAAACTTGGCAACAACAAACATTTAATGACTATAGAGTCTTGTAATAATGAAAATAATGATATTAGTAATATTTAAGTCTTATTTAGAGCACGTATCCACCAATAAGGTGCTCAAGGCACTTCCACAAAGACAAACATACTTTAAAGGACAGGTTTGAAGTTATCATAAACGATGAGACCAATTTTTGTGGCACACTCAGCAGTCACTGCCAGAAACACCCAGGCAAAACTGGCAAACCCCTTCCATAGCGATAAGTGTAACTGTTTTTTTTTTACGTGCTTTAACCCTTTAGGTGCTCAAGAGTCCATTTGGGACAATATTACAAAACCCTGCCAGTTGACAACTGACAATGCTTAATTACTGGCCAAATACTGAGGGATAAACTAACTGATAGCAAACCCCACAGTCTTCCAGAGGGTCTAGACCTAGAGGTTGTATTTCACCATTCCAGGGGCGGATCCACAAATATTTACCAACAAAAGACTGAATTGAGTTCAATTACCCCATTGCCCAGTAGTGAATGGGGAAATCCCCTGAGTCCAGTCACCAGTGGAAGTTCTAAACAACATAGCATGTAAACAACCTTGCCCTGGCCACTCAAACTTTAAATTATGTTTCTCAAGCGTATTCTCTATAAATGTCAAGAAAAATGGGATTACAACTAAATTCATGCGCAGAGTAAGTAAACAAAGTTTAATCAGCCAGTTGCTGAATGGTAGGGTTACACACTTAAGGGTTAAACAATACTTTCAACTCCCATGTGAGTATAAAACCTCGGCAGCTGGTTAAGTGCTCACTGCTCATGGGCAATCAAACACAACTTCCTGATTCAGCTCACTCACAGGTCCACATCCTCTTTTGGAAAAATTACTTGATTTTCTTGGTAACACCACCATTAACACAACAGCTGTGTTAAACAATGTTTCAACAAGCCATTTCCTTCATCGATGGAACATTTCAAATTTGTTATAAAAATAAAATTAATTGTTTCACTTTTTTTTAAATTTGCGCTTCTAGGGCCCATCTCTTTCAAGTTCAAAATGAAAACAAAATTTATAATAAATGGGATTTCACAATGCAAAAATCGTAGTTTCAAATCAGGTGGGATTTAACAATGCAAAGGTCGTAGGTTCTATTCCCACTCGAGTGATTTGGCCATTTTTTTCTTCCCAGAACTCAGGAAAACACTAAGTATACATGCCTAACACACATCTAGCTATGTAAAAGTAAAAACCCAAGTTATAATAATTATGATACACGAAAAGTCACATGTAATCAAATAAAATAGAGAGAAATATAAAAGCCACAAGGGAAAATGATAAATTACTTTTAGGTAAACATAGAAACATTGACTAAAACAGGATTTGAACCTGTGATCTCCAAATTTACGAATTTGTACTACATGTATACCAAAAAAAAACAAAAAAACATGAGACTATTTTATAGCCTTTTAAAGGAAAAGACGACTAAACACCTAAGGCCAAGTAAACAAAAATACCAGTTGATCGTCCGGGTTTTTTCAAAAAGAGGAGGATGAGGGCCTTTTTATTTATATTTTTGTATTTCTTTCGAAGGTGGCCACCAAGCATTTTAATTCAAACTGGCCACCAGTTCTTCAGTTTAAAGTCACCACTTACTTTCTGTAGTTACAAGTTCTAAAATATTGGCAAGTTTAATGAGAAATACACAGAAAATGTGTCTTTTTGAGAAAAAAAAATAAAATAAAAAATAACAATAAAAAGGATGCGGCCTCAAAAAAGCATGAGGGAGGGGACGATCAACTGGTATTTTTTTTTATTTGGCCTAATGTGACTGCAGTTGAACTCAAGGCACTAATGATGGATTGGTGTGCAAGTCAGTCAATGTGCCTGATGCAAGCGTATTAGTAATTAGTTGATTGTCCAAACACCCATTGTTCATTAAAGTCACAAACATTGAGTCTGCAGTTTATAGTGTTCTGCCATGAGATTACGATCTGCACACAAATTAAGATCTGATTCACTGATAAACTTGGCTTTTGTTCAAAATTAGTTCATCAAATCCATCATGGCTGAGTTGTTAACACTACAGCGCAGGATTCAAGATCTGGTGTTTCTGATTAGCAGAGTGTGGGTTCATGGCACTTGTATTCTTGGGCAAGACACTATCGCTTTGTCCTTTGGATGGGACATTAAGCCACAAATCATGTGTACCAGGATTATACACCTATCAATTGTATGACGCACTATCAGACCCCCGGGGATGGTGCATCAAGTCCATATGTGGGGTAGGATTTGCGTGTCCAAAGATTCACCCTGAGTCGAAAAATTGACACACTTGTTGCAGATTTGGACGGTCTTCCGAACCATTTTTTGACTCACCATTCGCGGATAGCAACGCACCACAGACGGACAAATCGACGCACATAATTCCTTGGTATGCTGCAAACGATGCACGCGCAGTGAATACCAAGTATTTCAACCTTGTATGTACGAGTTTCCCGGCACACATGCTGAAAATACATGGCAAGTGTATGCACGAGGCGAGAATGTACCACTTGATCTTCGAGACGTGCGGTTCCCAACGCACTAGCTATCAAACACACGAAATAATAGAGAGGGAACCAGTCTACTAAATAATGCATCTTCGTATCCATCCATGACTCGACGATCGACCCCCAGTAACGTGCATGTGAGAGATATAATATACCACGGGGCAGAGGTTGACAAAACCACCGCGCCATGAATTACATGTGACTAAATAACACACATCCTCGTAATAACTGGTAATGACTGGCCGCTTTCCGATTGGCCGATCGCGTGAATAATTATTCATGACGTAGTGCTTCTCACAGCGCTGTATTCATCACCGCGATCCCGCGGATGTGCTTGCTCTACCTAACGTGGTAACTTTTATAGTTAGGGGGCGAAGGAATGGCGTGTAGCTGTGGGAGCGATAAGGCAAGGGAAATTCCCTTGGTGAGAAATAACTACTGCGTGTCAGAGATGTTTTTACACACGTGCGTGAGCAATACTGTTCGTTTGTCAAACTCAAATACACACAGAAGTGATGGGGGATATTCACACGACTTCGACTCTGCGGGATGTTGTGCTTAAGATCGTGAAGGATTATCTCTCGGTCAGCACATTTTTTAAATCAACATGAAACAATACAAAATACACTGACACAGGTACATGTACAGTCTCGATGTTAATTGTCAAAACATTTGGGCTTCCTTATACATCGTCTTTGTTGTTCGTGTATTTTAGAACAAATTCACTTGCCGCCGACAAACGGTTTTAAAACCGTTTAGAAAAGTTTGAAACGTATAGTAAATTAAACGTATGGTCACAGGCTTACCTCGTATCCATCTATGACTCGACAATCGACCCCCACTATCGTGCGTGTGAGAGATATAATATACCACGGGGCCGAGGATGACAAAACAACCACGCCATGATGCACATGTGTATTGGGCTTGGGCAAAAGGCTTGCTATGTGCAGGGTGGAAAATAAACGGCCGTCTGAGCTGGCATGTGGTGATCGCTGACTTTCATTCCCGACCCTCGGGCAACATAAATGTTAACAAAATAATACCAACATCATTTTACACAGGCGGGGAGGGTAGGTGCATTTTTATTCTCCACTAAATAAACAAAATAAATGTTGAAATGGACATCGACGGACCATGACGTACCTCGATGGACCATGACGTACCTCGACGCACCGCTCGAAGATTTTTTTGACTGACCACTATTGGACTTGACGTACCCACAGTCACTTTTTCCGAGAGTAAAGACGCAAACTTGACGCACCATCCCCGGGGGTCTGATAGTGCGTCATACAATTGATAGGTGTATTAGTAGATAATCTAAGTGGGGGGGGGGGGGGTAATTTGCAACCATTTGCATTACTATAAAAAGCAGTTTAATAGCACAAATAAAAAAAAAATCAAAGGAAGTTCTCTGGTGTAAACATTTAGGTATGGCCACCTTCAAAAAAATGGACTTGTCCGGGCAGTCTCATTGGTCAACCAGCTGCCTGCAGCTACAATAACTGTATTCAAATATCCTGTACATGTACACACAAAGGGTGTCCTATACAATAATGTGTTTGCACAGTGGTTCTCAGAGTTGTGCACAGTGGTTCTCAGAGTTGTGCACAGTGGTTCTCAGAGTTGTGCACAGTGATTCTCAGTTGTGCACAGTGGTTCTAAGAACTGTCTACGTGATCACCAGAGTCGAATCAGACTATTTCAACATTGGTGGAGCATTGCAGCCTGTGTGTGTGTCTCCCCCACCCCCATAATCAACTTCTAACCATACGTGTTGTTATCACCCTTCCCCAAAACCCGGCACAACAATTTTCACTGACATTGTGACATGTATGATCCTCATGTATGAGGTTGAGGTCTATACTGAGTGAGGGTTCCATGCCCTGGTGTGTCAGGCTGTCCACCTAAATGAAACCTCATGAGCATGTTACATACATACGTATGTACTTGAAACATAGAAATACACATGTAGTGGATACATATTGTCGGTTTGTTACAGAAACATATCCAAAACCCCATAAGTGGTGTCTGTTCATTGCTGGCAAAATATACACCCTTGACTAAAAAAATCAATATTACAAACTGTGACAGCATCTAATCCTACATACATCATAAATAATCCTTCTATGAATGAGCTGTGGTGGTTCTGAAAAGAACCAGTGGTTTTTAACAATTCAAAGTTTCAATCAGGATGCTCTGATCATCTTTTAAAACTGGCTTGCAGATAGGTAAATTTTTGCAACAATGGGCTCTTCTTACATGTCTTATAAGCCCCATACAGTGGTGCATAATTAAAACCCCGCGAAAACCACTTGTTTAAACCATCTATTTAGTACAATTGCCGTGAATTAACACGTGAGCACAAACTAACTCTGCCACAGAGCATGACGTGTGAGGGCACATGATAGGACATGAAAAATCAAGACTCGTGAAATATACTTCCAAAAACAAGAATTGGTAATAGACTTCCAAAAAACAAGAATCCAAAAACTTTAAAAAACACGAACTGCTAAATATAGACCAATTCTAAAAATCAAGTCCCACCAAGTACTTCCAAAAAACAAGAATTTCTAAACATAAACTTAAAAAAACAAAAACAAACTGCTAAATATAGACTTCCAAAAAACAAGACCCGCCAAATATTCCAAAAAACAATAACTGCTAAATATTTATATACATATATACTTTTATGAGTCCATAAGTTAGGATTTGAATGCCAAGGAGGGGAGCGAATAGTTAACTGTGTTACTCAACGACACAAGTGCAAGGACCGAGATTCGAACCCACATTGTGATGACTTGGGCACAGGTTGAAATCAGTGGGCAAGACCGCTCGACCACACTCATCTACTACGTGAACACAGACAGCCTACCACTCCAGGGCTACGTCTGCATGAAATATAGTAGCGATAATTGTAACCCTCCATCTTCCCGACATTTGCAGACCGACAGGAGGATGGAGGGTTACAATTATCGCAACTACTTGAAACCATGCAATTGGGCCCAGTAACTAGGGCGCTGTAAGTGTACTTGGTTTTTTAAAATTTGACATCTGCGGTCGTCAAAAAAACGAGTACAGTGTTGAACACCGTGTCAGTCTAGTGTGTAATTACCAAGACAGTGTTACCGTTTTGTGTATTACGAATTATTATTGTATTACGAATGACGTTATTTTTCCTTTTGGCAAGTCTAGAGAAACGGAAAACACTTTCGTTGTACTGAATTTGGCTGGTTGTTGTCCAACTGCGTGGCATCAGTCCCTTTGAAAAAGCAGGACATCGACCACCAGGACTGTCAGCATCATCATTAATGCAATTTCTTTCAGACCTGATGAAACTCTATACGGAGAACAGTGTCCTTCTACTTTTACTTAGACCGAGACTGGACGTCCTGACCACCGCACTTAGCCCCACTTGTGTGGCCAAGCTGAATCCACAAGTGGTAGGGGCCAACTGCAATGAATGGGCCTTTAAAACTTTAATTCTACATGTACACCAACTTACAACTTCAAGAAGTACTGTGAATATTCTGGAAAAGAACTAGCCCCATTTATAGGGCATGCTGGGATAGGCAGGGGAACATCTCCCATGCCCAAGCATGCGAAAGCGTCCCTTGCCTATCCCATAATGCCCTAGCGAAGGGCGCCACCTGTTGAAATCAACCGATCAACAAAATGGATGCCGGGCAGTCAAATCGGTGGCAGTAACGCCTCAGAATTTCTTCAAAATTACACCAAAACGAGGTTGTGCACAATGGCGTAAGTGCTTTTCACAAATCGGATACAATGAGTGACAACTGCGGAAAAAATCTCGGCATAAAAACGTGAGTTTATATTCGAAAAATTATCCCACCTCCTGGAGGTACATGGCCGGCCATAGGGCCAAGGATCGGAGGAAGTCCAGAGTATTGGTACTATAATTTAATGGGGCTAGAAAAGAACTAATGCCGAGACGGGGAAACACATGAACTACCCTCGAAAACAAGCCCTAGTTAAATACAAAGGCCAGGCACACAGCATGCTGGTCATGTACTTCTAGAAACTATAAGGCTCCCCCGTGAGCTCACTGGGGAGCCTTATAGTTTCTAGAAGTACATGTACTGCTGGTCATGCTGCTGCAATTCGTGCATGGTTGTCAATGTCATACACGGTCATGATGGTTTTATTAATACAGTACACTGTGTACCGTTACCGTCTGCAGAGCATACAAAGTGAATGGTCAAACACCCTCCGGATAGGACGAGTATTTTGACCCAAAAACTAAAAAGTAAACACTTCCACCACTTACTGGGAATCAGCAAACATATATTGAAATGAAAATATGACTTACCAAGGGAAAACCAGCGTCTTATAACATGAATTTGAGCAATTACTGCCAGTCTGTCGCAGCGTCGTCTTTCAAGCTGCCGTCTTCTGAAAAAGTTGGCTTCTATTTCCTGTTGACATCTATCCACACCACAACTTTTTCATGCACGTAAAATGAGTTGACATAACCAACAAGCCGTGACGATGTACTCGGGTACCCATATAAAGTTTACATTTTCATTTCCTCCTTACGGTGTCCGTAATCGGACATACAAATATGTGAGACAACCGTAATGTATTTCTGCTTTTTATTTATTGTTTTATTTCAATACTAGAGCATTATTAGATTTAATCATCTTTTGGGCCTAAAACTTCTAAAAATAATATTTAACCAATAAAAACTGTACGATTTTTTTGTTATGTCTGGTCTGACTTAGCAAATTGTTTTTTCTTTATTTTCAAAGCTATTTAAGTACGATATTATTTCAGACAAAGTTTTCATATTGTCGCAAGTTAAAACATTTAAAGAAAATAAATACAATTGTTTATCTAAAAATTTAACAGGAATTTATTAGGAATGTTTTCTTTTTTTTCTTGACAATTTAAAATTCATTGAGTTTAAAAATCCCAATAGTATGGTTATCAAGAAGCTATATCCACAATGGCATAGTTATGGGGGTCAAGGGGAAGAGGAAAAGGTGGGTGTTCCCCAGGTGCCACTTTAGGTGGGGGGTGACACATCAAATGTTTTTATAATTAATTCATGTATTTGATAACACTCTTTCTTTTGCAAGAAAGATGTGCAAGTAGCCCTCAGGATTGTGAGTTATATCCAGCCTATGGTTATAACTATTATCTCAAAATATTGCCAAGTTTTTCAAAGACAAAGTGAATAAAGAAAGGGTCAGATCACCCTGACCTTGCCCTTGTGTGCTATGGAAGGTGCATAAAGCTTGAGATTGGAAACCGAGCCATTGTATTAAAATATGTTCTCTATTAGAAATTACCACATGAATCTATTGGATTCATCACCAAATAGGCCTAATCATCATTTTGAGATTACATTCTCAATAGTGGTAACCTGAAATATCTGTTGTCCTGCTATACCCGGCCAGCTTATTGTGAATATATGCGAAACAAGACTTTAATAGAATTTAGGAAAGGGCCTACAAAAATAGGAAATGAAAAGCACACGGGATGTTTGCATCAAACTTTGACAGAGCATCAGTCCCTACTGCGGTTTTCCGGGGGACATTTGTTTTGTCCAGTTGTGTTGTTTTCCTTTTACTTTATGAACTAATATGGTCCGCCATTTAGTAGAACAAAGTTTTTGACTTGACAAAATAGCGGACTACATTAGGTGTTAACTAAGCATAGGCCTATTATTAGAGGAACCGTTTTAGTTGTCTTGAGTTCTAGTTGAAATGAAATTTCCTACCAATTTCAGTAGTTTTGCCGATAAAACATCAACTTATTTCATAAACTTTAATTACAAAAAATCATTGAAAAAGTTCATCTGAATTGTTAATAATTCAAGGATAGTCAGGTTATTTTTTTCAAATCCAAATAAATGTATAGATGTTACTTACATGTTATTTTAGTTACGTTTCACTCCTAAGGTAGGAGCTCCGTCAGACTGGCAACCATGTCCAATGCTCAACTGCCTTTTGTGCACTTTCTTGGTCATAGAGGGGGTTGTGTGGTTTGGACTAGTTGGTAAAATGTTCTGGAGCTTGCAAGCCCTGTCGTCTTTGTCGAGTGTTCTCCCCCGCATCTGATCCAAATGGCCTCCCTAAGCCAACTCGTGGTTGTCAGGAATAAATTAATTACCCAACATATTTCTTAATGCAGCCTTAAAAGTATTTATTAATTGTCAAATAGTGTTTTAAAATTGTCCATCTAAAAATTACTATATTACTATATACAATTATAGTTAATAAAATTAGCAGGGGAGATTGCCTTAGCTTTCAATCCAAACCGGGCCTTCGTCAGAGGCAACATTATAGTGAATATATGTATATATATTTTTCGATAAATTAAAACAAAATATATCCACCGGAAAACCAAAATTCTCAGCACCTATTCATTAAGATTATATCTATTCCATCTTTATATAAAGCACTGGGCAATTATACTAAGAAGATGTTTTATTTAATTTCAATAGTTTTGTCCATCTTGTCTTATTTCAGAGCCAATGACATGTTCCCTGTTTAGAACAGCAATAATAAGTACTGAATGCTTATTGTACGAAAAGGGGCCAGACTGACTGTTTTTAAATCCAAGCTAACAATGTAACAATTACCAAGCATTATAACAAGCAGCAAAAAATACTGTAAAATAAATATATTCATATAAAACCTTACAACATGACTTCATGACATAGTTCCGAGTAAAAATGGAAAAAAAAAAACCCACTAAACCAGGTACATGTATCCACTTCTTAAAGAGTTTCTTCATTCTTATCATCTAGTTCATTCACAAAGGGGAACATTGAATTGACCTTCCAATTTAGTGTTTGTTATAGTGTTTGACCCCCATCAAAACAGGGGGGGGGGGTCAACAAGGATGAATTTTGGTTCTGTGCATCCACTTTCTCTCTTTCATGAGCAACTTTTCCACACTATCAAAGATATTTATTTTTACAGTCATTTTTGTGATTAATGTTTTTGATCAAACCTTGGGCTCTAGCTTGGGCTTGGGCTTGGGCTTCGCCATCAAATTTGAAACAGTGTACCTCTTGCACACACAAAATAGTTAATGTCCTGACATTTCGACCCTATGGCAGAGTCCTTCTCAAAGGCTAAATGACGACACAACAGTAACAGAAGTTACAGAAGTGTAACAGAAGCTGTCAAGTGGAAATTGATGAATAGCGAGAGAGAGGCAGAAAGCAACCAGAAAAAGCAGAGTACAACGGGGGGAGACAAAGTTTGCAACAACACAGGTTTGGTAAAAAGCCTGTGGAAGTCAAATATTCTAGAGACTGGTACTGTTGCTTTGATTTTCACACAAGCCTCAACCCAAAATAAAATCTTACAAATCCCAATGTACTGATTCACACTTCAAACTCTCCTGGTCTTAACACATTTCTTCCATTACTAAAACCATCTCCCCAAACACTGGTGTTATGTCAAGACTTTGTGCTTTTCTTCCTCACAAATCCTTGGTACTGTAGTGCTGTATAATACCCTAGGTATTCTTCCCTATCTAAACTATTGTAATATCGTTTGGGCACATGTTTTTAACAACAAGCTTCATTCGTTAATCACAACTCAAAAAAGGGCAATCAGGATTTGCACTTCTTCGCATCCCCGGGAGCACACCGACCTCTTTTTGCCCAATTAGGCTACACTCACCACTTGCTGAAGTTCATACAGGTATTTTCATACAGGTATTTTCATGTACAAATTCACTCACAATCTTTTACCCACTTCCTTTAGTTCATTCTTTACCTCTGTCCGTGACACCCATGGGTACTCAACCAGATCGCATAACAAATCACACCTCTATGTGCCATTCACCCGCACATCATTCCACTTAAAAACGCCTTGTTTCTTCTGACCACGTCTTTGGAATGGTTTGAGCAAGGCTATAAAATCACAATCTTCTTTGGGTCGATTTAAAAGTGCTTATAAAAGAGCTCTCCTCTCCCAGTATCTGACATAGTTTATTCTCACTATGGCTAGTAAGCACAGTGTTCTCTTTTCACTTATGTTTAGTAGTCAGCTGATGTTCTCTCTTTATATACATTACTTCACTTATAATTGTTATTATCATTATTATTATTATTATTTATATTACTATGTGGCGTGTCATGGCCGAGCGGATAAGAGCACCGAACTCAAGCTCTGGTGTTTCTGATCAGCAGAGTGTGGGTTCGAATCCCAGTCGTGACACTTGTGTCCTTAAGCAAGACACTTAACCACATGCTTCGTCCTTCGGATGGGACATTAAGCCGTTGGTCCCCTGTGTTGTGAATGCACGTAAAAGAACCCAGTGCACTTATCGTTAAGAGAAGGGGTTCGCCCCGGTGTTCCTGGTTTGATTGGCTGCATATTGTGCCACAGCACCTTGTAAACCATTACATGGTGCTATGTAAAGGAATAGGTCTCATACTTCTAACTCCACATACCTTTTAGGAAAAATACTGAGCGCTTTGAGACACCCATCGGGAGTATAAAGCGCTATATAAGAACTGCGTATTATTATTATTAGTAGTATTACTATAATATTAATATTATCTTCATCATTTCTGTCTGTATCCAACCTGTTCGTCCGTACGTTCTTGTTCATGTTTACGTTCTGTTTGTCTGTCCATCAGGCATCTCACCACAAGCCTCGACTTCTAGATGATGCCTCCATACTTATTTAATTTTCTGCCTTGTAAATAATGCTTCTTTGGTTACTTCTTTAAATCAATGTTTTGGCTATATATGTACTGTTTGGAAATAAATGTGAGTTTGAATTGAAATGTAATTATTACATTACTACAAAAGTAATATAACCAGCTGGCTTCCAGATGGAAACTAATCAGTGTTTTCCAGATAATTAACAAACTGCAAGTCCTATTTACAAAGCATCTCCACTGGAGAGTATTTCTTTCACTTCCTCCAGCAAGCACCCCAGATGCTCTTGGTCACTTTGATCTTTTGTCTTCAATACCACAAGAAGCTGACGACAAATAGAAACAAAGAGCAGGATGTTACAGAGTAGTCAAACCTTTCAATATTTTTAGCATCAACTTTTTCAGCCACAAGCAGGTCAGAGGTCAATTTGATACAGAGAATTGTTCAGAGAGATATAAGACGATAGCCCCTTTAATAAAATCTTCTTGCAAACAAGGATAGATTAACTTACAAGATCCCATAGTTGCATCAAGGTGCTGAGCTTGCTGAACAATCCTGTGAAATTCTACAAGAAAACAGATCAATTGAAATCTGTCAATAAATTCACTGAATCCAAGTCATAATGGTTTTTGTTTTGTAAATAATTCAGTGTAAGGTCATATTAGGCAGCAATCAAATCAAGCAAATGGTTATTCAGGGGTTTTTCAAATGCTATTTAATCCTTGAATTGGCTATGACAGTATTTCAAATCAGCAATGGTAGATTGGTACTTATACTATTATAGGAGTTTTATAATCAGTAAGCTGTCCGACTGAAGTCAGATATTATAGGAGTTTTATAATCAGTAAGCTGTCCGACTGAAGTCAGATTTTTGAAGCTTTGGAATGATGTGGAAAATAAGAAGTATCGATAGCTAGTAAACTTGTGGGTACACCAATGTGTAAAAACTCTTATGGGAGGAATTTTGGTTTTGAAAAGAGCCGGTTCTTTTCAGAAGTGAAGTCATTTTGCTTTTTAACCAAATGCAGTACATTGTAAACCAAACTGAGCTTGGATTTAAAAACAGTCAGTCTGGCTCCTTTTCGTACAGTAAGCATTCAGTACTTATTATTGCTGTTCCAAACAGGGAACATGTCATTGGCTCTGAAATAAGACAAGATGGACAAAACTATTGAAATTAAATAAAACATCTTCTTTGTATAATTGCCTATTGCTTTATATAAAGATAGAATAGATATAATCTTAATGAATAGGTGCTGAGAAATGAGATGAAATTTCGAGAACATTTTGAGTCATTTGGATTGTAAAATTGCCTTTTACCTGACTTGCTTTCTGTAGCTCAGCGTTGATGTCTTGTGTGGTTACCGGTGCAGATTCCTCCACTCCTTTATAGTATTGTCGAACAAGACGCTGGTACTTGGTTCTCTCTCTGCTGTACAGGAACTTGTTAATGGAGGATTCCTGTCATGGCAACAAATTAAAAAACACAACTTTTGCAGGAAATTGTTTACCCGTGGTTTTAGGTGGGATTTTTTGTTTCCTTTGGGGAGACTTTAAGAATCATCTTCCAGCATCTTTATCCCTAGAGGCAGATTGAACTACTCATCATTTACAATACAGTATGTACATTTTTATCCACAACTTTCATTTGATATTGGATATGTGGCATGGTGTACCCCCCTGATCTATTGTGTCTTAAGTTCTTTGTGTTCTGGGAATCTCAGGAATTATTTAGAGGATTTAAGTGGGGTAGGCCTACTTCTGTACAAGAGGAAAAGAGTGTATTCAAGTATGGGGGGAGGGGGGAGACACCCTCTGCCACATATCGGGCATGATAAACCAAATTTATCTTTTGAAGTGTCCCCGACACCCTCTGCCTCCTGCTCCCCGCCCCTTAACCTCTCCATGGTTATCCAACTATCATCAAACTGTTGGGATGCAAACAGTAATCCCCTATGCGCTTGCTAACCATAGATTTTGGTGGGATGTACGCAAGATTTGCTGGCATACTGGAGAGGTTTCACAAGTCTCTGGATACATACAGATACGTATACATCAATACTTTGTGTGTTCACGTGACACGTAACTGCATCATCCATGTTTTTTTGCATGGACGTAACGTTAACAATGTATACAAAAGTTCATACACATACGTTAAAAAACCGGACACCACTTTGCTGATTTTAGTTGTACTTTTAACCTAGATTCAAAACTGTCTAAGTGCACACCAGAGTAGGGAGATGGAGAGATATTTTTCTACACCTTTTTAGAGAGCCACCATGGTGCTCTCCAACTTCTCTTACCTGTCCAAGTTCACCTGTCTTGCTATCGTGTGCGTCATGGAATAATTGACCGATCATATCCATGCTTGCTTCAACAGACGGAGAGAGTTGGATGTCAAAGATGTAGTTTGGATGCTTGATGGCATTGGACCAGAAACGAAACGGCAAACTATACAAAGAGATTGGTTGAAAAGTATAAATATTCACAGATCTTTGTTTATTTTGGAACAGTTCTTGTTTAAAAGATCTCATTTAATGTATCAAATTATTCATTTGTATAGTTTTCGATCTAATGTGGAAGGCAAGAGGGGAAGAGGACAAAGGTTCAGAGCGAGGGTTGGGGGGCGGGCTGCCGCTTCCTTCCCTCTCTGGTTGCACCATTGGTCTTACATTACTAGTTTCTTGACTTCCACAGCAGTACCGTAACGAAGGGAGGTTCCCCCTTTTTGCCACTCCAAATGAAATGTGAAAAATGCACAAATGAACGGTTTGATAAAAAAAAAATTACCCCCAGCTTGGCCCAAAAATGAAAATATCTGATTATGCAACTGTCTGACAGAATTTTATACAAAACTATTTCTCAGGAGAGATGGTACTGGAATGAAATTTACAATTAGTGATATTTTTGTCTGATCGATTCCCTTTTTAAGCATTTTTCTGCTAAGTCTTGTCACTTTTAGTATTTTATCTTTTATTGTAATATTTTTAGTTAATGTGACAGCCCCAATGATCAGCTGTGCTGGATGGGTCACCCTCTTTAAATGTGGTTTTAAATAAATAAATAAACCACTACTCCAGTCCTGTACTACATTGTTAGTTCCTTTAACAATAATACAAGAAATCAATCAATTAAGGATTATTTCATTAATTGACAAAGCAAAGCCTACAAATAATAAATTTTTAGGGTAGTTAGAACTTTCTTGATGTTAACTTCTCTATATTAATCTCACGATTGCAAAATAGGTTTATCAAGTTTAGTTTTTATATCAAGGGATAATAAACCACAAGAGAACATTTTAATTTAATTTGGGGTTGAACGGAAAGAAAATCGACTAGAGCTGGATTTGAACATGTGGCCTACGGATTAATGAGCCTGTGTGCTTTAAGTTTAGTTTATACAAACACCATGGTTATCAATTTGGTGTTTATGTGTGGTTGTTTTTAGAAAAATTCTTGTAACTCACATGTTATTTTTCCAAGCATGTTTAATTTTCGGGTCTTTGGACTTTGTGTCACACAGATGTGCCTGTTCGTCGAAAAAGTCAAAGAGGAACTTGATTGCCTTGGGGGTGCTCTCCACAGACAGAATGGTCTGGAACATGTTGTCAACATACTCTTGGATGATGATCTGTTTTTGAGAAATTGGGATAAAAAGTCAAGATATCTTTAGTTTGTTTGTAGTTTCAAAGGTACCTGCTTACACATAGAAAAACCTGCATCCATGTGTAAGTGACTATTTCCTTGTGCATTTTGGATTACAACTCTCTAGTAATGAAAGCAAGGGACCCTCAAAAGCAACTAGCACTGTGACCAGTAGGCCTGAAGATACCTGTGCAGTAAGAAGATGATGAAGAAATACCAGTTTTAGATGTTGGAGAAAAACCCCATACACTAATCAGGAAATTCCATTCAATAAGGTAGGGACTGAAAACTCAATCCACACACAAGACTCCAGTCCGGGATTCAAACCGGGGTCCACAGACAGGTGAAAGTCAGGGAAGAAACCACTGAGCTAACCCAAATGCCCCAAGATGTTTGTGCTTTACAGAAAATGAAAACTGATTCTAAAGTTTACCTTTGACAATAAAACCCTCTGGATTGGGATCCTGTAAGCGGCCCACTGACTGTGTTCATTTGATGAGACACAGCATGATGTGCGCCCTCTCTGCTTGGTGGTAACCGAGAAGGACTCCTTCCCTCGAGTCTGGGGATAACATGGTAATAGTTATAGTGGCTTCTTTTATAGCACGCAAATCTGTCACTCAGTGACACTCAAGGCACTTCAACACTCAGTATTTTCCTGAAAGGTATGTGGAGCTACGTTTTGAAGTATGAGACCTATTCCTTTACATAGCACCATGTAATGGTTTACAAGGTGCTGTGGCGCAATATGCAGCCAATCAAACCAGGAACACCAGGGTGAACCCCTTCTCTTTACGATAAGTGCACTGGGTTCTTTTACGCGCATTACACAACACATGGGACCAACAGCTTTACATCCCATCTGTAGGACGAAGCAATAATGGTTCAGTGTCTTGCTTAAGGACACAAGTGTCACGACCGGGACTCGAACCTATACTCTGCTGATCTGAACCACCAGAGCTTGAGTCCGGTGCTCTTATCCGCTAGGCCACGACACACCATGGTTACATATCTTTGTTAAACAAAACGCCTGCTTCAAGAGAATGTATCTGCTGTGATTCTTAGCAGCTAGACAGATGATATCAATTACATAGTGTTGCAAGAATATTTTACTTGATTGTACTTTATACCAGCTTACCAGATGCCAATCTCTGACTCCTTCAAGGTTTTGCTCTTCATCCCCTAAACCATCGTTATCTGGAGACATCAGATAGGCGTATATGAAAATGGCAAACACAATCTCATTATTTGTTGGCAATAATTATGACAATCTTTGGCTAATTTCTGATTCTCTCTCTACTGCAGGTTTCCAGAGGAGATGAGACATGATGAGACATGAGACCATATAGCCAAGAGATGGCATCTAGATATAGTTCAGAGCATCAAAATGAAGAGGTTATCCTACTTTGGGAAATTAAAAGGATGCCAAACTCCAGATACCCAAAGATCACTCTGGAGAGAGGCTTAGTAGGAAATAGACATCACGGATGACCATCTACTGGGGAAGTTTCATTATGCAGCAGCCATCTCTAGGCATAACCTGAGAAGACGGCCAAATACTACTGGCTAATTTTGAGACCTCTTTTGCAATTTTCAGGATGAATTTCTTTGTGTATAGACAGGAATAGCACATGAATGTTACTAACAGCTTACATCGCATGGCGTTAAGTGTTTTACATGATTTCTTTTATACTTTCACAGAAACAAATTGTCATTCTTTTCTTTGTTAATTGATAATTACCATATGCACTCTCCCCTTCATACTGCTTCTCTTGTGTACTGTCAGAGACCTATAGGCAACAACAGGGTACCAATGAGAACTGTTAACCAATCAAAAACTTGTTTAATGCATCTGCAATATCTCCTCAAAGTCAACCTATTGTCTAAACAAAAAGAAAACTAATTTTGGGTTGAACAAAGAAAAATTGACCAGAGTGGGACTTGAACCAGCAACCTCCAGATTAATGTGTCTGCGCTCTACCAAATGAGCTATCTAACTGTAATGTTGGCGATCTCCCTATTATGTAAATATCTTTGTTTGGGGTGCCAGTTATAAGCCGTTATAACCTTGTAACCAGTGAAGACAAAGTACCAGATCAAATGAGCAGATCTATTAAGACACAGCATGGATGTGAATTGAAGCCTGGTAAATAAATTTATGGGTACCCAGTGTAACAGAGCACCATTAAAAACTTTGAACCAATAAAAAGGTTTGGTATTCAAATATAGTTAACCGATTTTTTGTTTTTCCTTCATAACTAGCAGTATTAAAATCTAAAGCTTAGACTGTTTAGTTTTTGAATGGGAAAATGACAAAATTGGCAAATGTTGTAAGTAGATTAAAACTTTATTATCCCTGACTGAGGAAATTAAAATGGCTTTGACAAAGAACTGAATACAAATACAATACAAACAATCAGTAACAAAAGGATATACATTTAATAATTGCATTATAATAAAAAGATTGTTCTAACAGTAGTTAGAATGATTCTGATGTTGGTAATTAGAGGATGAGATTCAGTATCTTTGGTGAATTGTTGACCTAAAATTGGAAAGTTTCTTACCTTTGATGGAAACTCTGGTAGAGGTTTTTCACGGGGGGTCTTCTGCTGGGTGCCACCTTTTGTTGGGATGCAGTAACCACCTTTCTCAGTGAATGAGGACTCTGCTTCCTTAGCCTAGGAGACAAATGGTCACTCATTGTTGCTTTTACATTCTATTACAACAAACTGTTATCTGTAAGTAAACTTCCTTCCTATGGCAGATGTGTTGATGGAAGTTTAAGTTATTAAAAAATTTGAATTAAAAATGGGGAGGGTATGTGGGATGAACACCTTACGCTGTTTTACACCCTTTGTCTTCCCTGCTCATGTTTATTATTCACAAATAAAACATGAAATTGTTCAGCAGTCTCCTCCTGGGCCCAATTTAATGGAGCTGAAAGAATTGGTTGAACATTTTCTGCTGAGCACAAATAGACAAGAAACCAGTCACAGATAAAACATGTGACATCGTAACTTGGCTGGTAACCTTATTTTGGTAAGCACAATTTGGTTATGCTTAGCTGCTTTTTGTGCTGAAGGAGATCTAGAAAATTCATAAAGCTGCTTTAAAAGCAAAACAAAATTCTAAGTGTAATAAATTGTGCTAAGCAGAAAAAAAGTTACTCTTGCCTTACTTTGAATATTCATGTATTTAAATGAAAGGAGGGGGGTCTGAAAAAACCTGAAAGACCAATTAGCTATTTGAGAGTTTTACCGGATGGAGATCTTTCTGTCCTTTCTGGGTGAAATATTCTGTAGAAGATTAAAGATAACAACATAGATTACAGACTTAATTTTGCTGTATACAAACAGGAACTTCAGTAAATCTCCAACAAAATGATTTTGAAAATAACAATAATTTGTGCTCTCAAACGTAAAAAGCAAAACTGAACTAAGACCCACTCACAAATGCGCACTAGAAACCTGGACCCTCTTTCATGGAGCTGCTTAAGCACACAATTTTGCTGAACAATTTTTCTGCTAAGCAAAAAACTAGCAGGAAACCAGCCACAGACCGTACATACGGAAAGGTATTTTGTACAGAATGGTATTCCAGTAAGCAGAAATGTTTTGTGCTTAGCTCCTTTTTATGCTTACACAGCTCTGTGAAATTGGGCCCTAGTTCTACTCAATGAAGCTGTTTGCACCTGGCCAATATAAACAGTCAACACAATAATAATTGCTTAATTTAAATTTCAAATCTGTTAGTTTTCATCAAACATTAGTCCAGCAATCTGAAATATCATCAAATAAGGTGGACATACCTTGCTTGTCAGGGTGGTTTGCATTTTCAACGTGTGATTATTCAAATTGTTTTGTTTATGCAAATAGTGCAGAGTTTTGAAAACTTACTTATCTTTGACTAATATAATTTATGAAAGGAGAAAATTTACCGTTTGTAAATTCTACTTGAAACTGATGTACAGATCCAGAGCTACTAATAGCACCTGCAGCTTGTCCCTTATCCACAAGGCTCACTTCTGCTTCGTCGGGTACCTATTGGCAACCAATGAAAGAACAGGGAACCAGTGACAACTTTTACCCAATGTGTGGTTGTCTCTAGCTGTACTTCCACCTCACAAATTGTTTTGAGGTAATAATATTAAATTACAGTTTTGTTGAAACTGGGGTGTCATGTCCGAGTGGTTTAGAGCATCGGACTCAAGTTCTGGTGGTTTAGTCATCGGGCTGTGGGTTCGAGTCCCGGTTATGACGCTTGTGTCCTTGAGCAAGACACTTTACTATAATTGCTTCTCTTCACCTAGGGGTACCTACAAGGGTAAAGGTTGATATCGTGTTTGAAAAAGCCTTCAGAGCGCCACAGCAGCCCAGGGCTGTATACTCCCCAGGGAGCTGAGAAAGAATAAAGGAACATTATTGGCCCAATGACCAGGGCACTAATGTAAAGCGCATTGATATGTTATTGTAAAAAGCGCCATATAAGAACTAGTTATTATTGTTATTATTATGATTATTATTATTATTCAAATGTTTACAAATAGCTTTTACTCACTTCAAAATCTTTCAGGGTGTTGATTCGACAAAACTTGTTACTGACAGGTCTGACGCACATGTCTGTCAAGATCAGGCGGTCATTCTTTCCCCGATGCCACACTGTCGAAAGGTAAGCCATATTCAGTATTAAAGATTACTTTTTTGTATTGATAAATATTCGTCCCAGAGAGTTAGACTGTAAGAGTGTGAAATATATTAGCAATCTGGTTTTATCATTGATTATTTTCCATATCACTATAAGAGTGCCAGTTAGAAGCAGTGCAACCATCAACTGCCGTGTAGCCAGGGAGCACACCAAAGTTTACGACTCAACCTGGGAAGCGGCAGCCAGGGGATCACCTTAAGGAGATGCAACGTTTTATTTCAGATATGAAAACAAAGAAGAAAACATTTATTTGTCTGTTTAGCAGTCCCCCAAATCTGTCAATTTATGAAGAACAAATGAAGTCAAAGTCTTAGGTTTATAGAGCAGTTTATGGGCGACATACCAAGACTGACTTGGTTGGCACTGGGTCTGCTGGAGTAGGGTTTGTTGGTTTATAGAGCAGTTTATGGGTGACATACCGAGACTGACTTGGTTGGCACTGAGTCTGCTGGAGTAGGGTTTGTTGGTTTATAGAGCAGTTTATGGGTGACATACCGAGACTGACTTGGTTGGCACTGAGTCTGCTGGAGTAGGGTTTGTTGGTTTATAGAGCGGTTTATAGAGCAGTTTATGGGTGACATACCGAGACTGACTTGGTTGGCACTGGGTCTGCCGGAGTAGGGTTTGTTGAGATGGATGGCATCTAAGATCTTCTCCTTGACCTGTGAGATGGTGTCAACATCTAGCACCTTGACTTCATTGATGATATTTCCTTCTTTATTTAGAACCACCAGGGTCTGAGTGCCAAGACAATAAGATTTGTTTCAAGATTCATTCTTAAGGGGATAGAGAGTGTCAAAGAGGTATTAAATGCCAGTATAAGGCCCTACTAATAGATTTAACATTGAGTACCGGTATGTATTGTTTGCGATTACTTTATGCATTATTAGCTTGAGCGCTGATTCGATACTTACCAAGATGTTGAAATCTAAGTCTTCTTGAAGTAAATTCTCAAAGTTGAGAGAAAACTCTGCCTGACCGGTGACAGCATCAATTGGACCGTGTTCAGTGCGGTATTTGATGGCACGGTACAACACAAACAGAGGGTACGCGGTGTGATTCTATACCAAAACATAATAACAAACAATGGTTTACTGATTTGGATTTTGAGTGAGCAAATGTTGTTGATAATTTTCAGTAAATGATGAGAACTTGCTTTAATTTCTCCAGCCATCTAAAATATCATAAGTTTTATTTATTAATTAAATTTTGGGTTGAACAAGGACAATTAACTAGCAGTTGGTTGAATGGCTTCTGACTGGCACCTCTGAACAAAGACATTGACAAAATAGAGAGACCACCAACAAGTGCTAGATAGCTCAGTTGGTAGAGCGCTGGCACATTAATCCGGATGTCACAGGTTCAAGTCCCACTCCAGTAAATTTTCTTTGTTCAACCCAAATTAGTTAAAGGTTACCCAGTTAGTTTCCCTTGTAGTTTATTACTTGATAGTTGACCTACCTTTAGCTGGTCATACAGACAAAGGGAAACCCAGTTTGACAGAAGCTTCTCCAAAACGCTGTCTGTCCTGAAAAACATAAAAAACAACCGTTGGCAAAATGCAAGCTAAATTGCTACCTGGGCCTAATTTCATAAAGCTGCTTAGCAGAAAATAATGCAAAAATGAGTGGAGCACCAGTGGCAACAATGAAAACTTCATGGAATTTTGGCTGGTAACCTGTTTCTACTTAGTGAGAATTTTCTGTGCTTAGCAGGTTTGTGTGCTTACAGGCTTTATGAAGGGCCCTGCTCCTCTGAATGTTATTAGCAGGTATTGAAATATATTTGAATTCCTGATTTTCTGAAGCTTGAACATTTCTTAGTAATATTCATGTTGGATAATTGGAGAGCTAGATCTTTTTCAACTGAAAGTGGCAAGGCCGTCATCTTCTTCAAAATAACATCATTATGCAGATATTGTGATAACAGCTAGTCAAAATTCACGCCTATGCTTTTGTGAAGAAATATCCATAATACAAAAATGTTATCATATGATATTGGAATTTTTTTTTGCAACAGAGCCATAGTTTTGGAGGAAGGGAAGTACTTGAGAATTGCTTTTGGCAAATAATGTGTAAAATGTTCATCTTACTTGCTGAAAAGCAGTAGTTCTTGGTTGGTAGAATGAGCATCTTGAATCATCTGCGCCATCAAAGTTGTCAAGACGCTACAAAATAACAAGAGAACTCAATCGTAAACAATTTTGATATTTCATTAAAGGGTTAGTTAAAATAACACATCTCTCCCGGTAGGGTCATAGATTGGCGTTTGTCAACGTAATGCTGATTTATAGGCAAAATTATAAGGAAAGATGCAATGAAAGTCACTTGTGAAAGTTTCATCTCAATACAGTGTCTACTTGCTGAGAAAACAGCAAAAAACTGTCACACAAACTGTCAAATCCATCCAGGTTTAGCGAGGGGCGATGGGTGCCGACTGCATCTTTGGCTGCGGCATTCGCGAGCGGATACCAACCCCAATAAATCTGAGAAACGATTCACTTGCGATTCATGTTTTGTAGTGAAAAACAGAAAAAATTGTCAAAAATAATGTTTGGTTTTTAAGTTGCCTGGATTGCACTCTCTAAAGCAATTTTTACAACTAACAGAAGACTTTGTCAGTAAGTTGACATCATAAAAGACACCGTCATCATTATATTGTCATGTGACAGCCAGCGCTGGCATGCATGAAGTAATTGGGTTAGAATTAGTAATTCCATGTACAGCCAAAGGCCTGCTTTGATCACGACAATAGTCTTACTGCAAGACATCTTTGAGATTTGCCCAAGTTTCCAAATACACTTACTGTGTTAAGACATCCATGTTGTTATTCAATACCATGGTAACAGTCAGTAAAGATGCTATCGATTGCCTAGAAATAAAAATCTGTAACAATTTATTCTCATTTGAAATTCTCCATGAGTAGAAATTTTAAATGGAAAACAGCATGGGTCAAAAATGTTCTTCATGTCTAGGCAAACTCTTGACTTACAACACTTTCAGTAAAGTATGATTTCAAATTTCATTTTCCTTAACAACAACAAAATTCAATGAAAGTACACAGTGAATTAAAATACGTTTAGAACAAAAATATTACAACAAATTCACATTTTTTGTTACAAAAATCAAATCGAAGATGTATAACACATTCAAATGAATAAAAACCTAGACTCCCTTGTAACAAAAAAGGAACAAAAATAATCGCAATTTCTGTCAAACAATTGGCTCTGAAAAAAAAAGTATTGTTTGAGTGACTGTTTTTACAGGCAACTTGGAGACAACCAACTCTGCTGCATATAACATCTAGTTATATAAAAGACAATTTTCTAACAGTGTTTTACTATTCCACGAAGGTTTGTGAATTTTTTGTGCTTTCTTCTTTCCTCTTTCTTCTTTCTTCTTTCCTGCTTTGACATGTCCCTTATTAGGGTAGGGTCATAGATTGGATTATGTGAAAATAATGCTGATTTATAGGCCAAATAATTAATCAAGATTGCAGTGTCAACTTGTTGGAAAAAAACAGCAAAAACTGTCTTGATATTTTCAACAAGAGCATGGAATCAATTCATGTTTAAAGAGATGACAGCAAGAACCAACTGCATCTCAGGCCACTGCATTCAGGAACAGACATCTGTGAAACAATTCATGCATGAAACGTGTCTCAGATTCAGATGTTTGGGGTGAAATATTATCCAAACCATATTACTTATCAGGGAATCCTTTCTCAATAAATAAATAGTTGATACTATCAACAGCTGCAGTGCTTCTTACCAAGTAAGTTTTTATGCTCATTAATTTGTGTAGTGCTTAACAACCTATTACCCTACATTTAAAGGGACACGTTGCCTTCAAATCTCATGAAATTTTACTGTTTGGAGGTGTTCCTTATCCTTATTAAGAGTTGTTCTTGCAATAAAATACCTTTAATGTGTAATTAATTAGTGAATGGTGATTAAAAAAACCAACATTGGCCTCTGACCCCTCGACATCTTTCCCGCGAAACGTATATGTATTTCCAGCCGTAAATACCATCGTCTATGTAATGGCAAAATGCGCGATGAACAGTAGTTAGGCTGTTGCCATAGCCAGTGGCCTGGTAAACCTATCAGATGAACACTGGGTAACATACCATTCTCTACCTCTGAAGCTAGCACAGTATTGGGCCCGAAATTGCCAGCCGCGTATTCGCGGAATAACCAGCCCCATAACCTGAAAAATAGAACACATGCAGTACAGGGAGGTGAGTATAATATGGCTCATATGTTCACCTCCCTGTGTTGCATGTATTCTATTTTCAGAATATGTGGCTGGTTATTCCTCGAATACACGGCGTAGCGTCAAAATGGATCGCCACAAAAAAACAGATTTAAGACGTGTCCAAAAAGAAGAAACCTCGTCAATCAGGGTAAGAAAACTGTCATGGGACTAACCAAGAGAAACAACCGGTGTTGTTTATACCAAATGTTTATTGTGGACAGGAGGGATGAGGACTTAGACACGGCACATCACAGCAGCACTCTGATCATCGTTTTACGACTGGAAATAAGACTAGTAGGAACACGTCGGCCATTTATGGGAGTCAAAATCTTGACTCCCATAAATGGCGGGCCGTGTTAGTTCACGAATAAAAGGAAAACCACACAGTTTTGAGGAATGTTTGTGTGGATCATTATATTCTACTTTTAAAACATCTTTCCGACCGTGTTCATTTCACATCAATCACTTGTTATAGCCCAAAGTGCCCAATCCGAAGGCAACGTGTCCCTTTAAGTGTCTGAACATTTGTTTTATGAAGGAGCAAAAAAGAGTTAAAAACAAAATAAAAGAAACTTTCTACTGCTTGCTTCTAAACTTCTCACCTTTCTTTCACCGACATCTTTGAGCGGCTCCCTGTATCTAGGGTCTGGATGAGAAATAATAAGAAGTTCTTGTTGCCTAGCAACTCAGAGAACTTCATCATGGCTTCTTCAACCACAGCTTCTTCATTGTACTGTACAAAAAGGTAGGTTTGAACTTTGCTCAGAAAATTGCAACTTGGTTTCTTGGCAACTATAGACTTCCACAAGTAAATTTAACAAGAAGTGGAGCTATGTTGGATCACTATAATGATTGAATATCTCAGTGTTTTGATTGTGGGTTGGTTTGCTAGGTTCTTCATTCCAGTCAATTCTGTTTCTTGACATTGTGTGTCAGAGCAGAGTGGTCAAGTGCACTTGACTCAAGCTCTGGTGTTTCTAATCAGCAGTGTGTGGGTTCAAGTCCTGGCCTTGACACCTGTGTCCTTAAGCAAGGCACTTTATTCATTATTGCTTCGTCCTTCAGATGGGACGTAAAGCCATAGGTCCTGTGTTTTGTGTAATGCACGTAAAAAAAACAAAGTTACACTTATGGCTAAGAGAAGGTGTTTAGCCACGGTGTTTGGCAGTGGCTGCTGAATGTGCCCTTGGTGTTTGGTGTCTTAACCTTTGAAGGATATCTTAACAGAAATGTGATGGATGTATTTAATGGAGTTGGAGTTTAGGATACTGATACATGTCATGGTTTACTGTAACATTTCATTTTAGTCTACTGTGATTCTTGAGAAATTGATAAATCATTTTGTGTATCAGTCTGGAAACTTGACTTCAGACACTCATAACGAGTTGAGTCCTGACTTGAAACCTGACCCTGAGGACTTTAGACTTCAGATATCTCATCAATCCCACTTCATTGGACTTAATGACAACACTGGTTGAAAGCATCTTAGAGTCTCTTGTGCTGATCACTGTTACCTCTTCATCCGTTGTGGTTGGTCGGACCTCTTGTCCAATGAACAGCATGTTAGTGGCATAATCACGGTGACTCACAAACGGCATCCCACTCACTTTCACGTCATTTGTCAGCTGGAAAATGTCAAATTTCCTCTGAGAAAATCCTGGAGTCAAAAGAAAACAAAAGTCTCAATCCCATCAAAATTCAAAAGTGGTTGGTCATGAATCGATTGTCTAAGCCTTGTTAGCCCTAGGAGCTAGGGCTGCTTAAGCACATTACCTTACTAAGCACAGGGAAAGAAGTAACAGACCAACATACCAGAGCTTGATTTCATAAAGCCTGTAAGCACAAAAACTTGCTAAGCATAGACAAATCTTGCTTAGCAAAGACAGGTAACCAACCAAAAGTCCACCAAGTTTACATGAGTGCAACTGGTGCCCCACTCATTTTTTGATCAGCAAAGAAATTTGCTTAGCTATATATTCTACTTAACAGCTTTAAGAAATTTGGCTTAGGTTGCCGCCATTGTTTGTGTCTACTTCAATGCTTCTTTTTGCTTAGCAGATATTTGTTGCTTAGATATAACTTGCTTATCAGCTTTAGGAAATGGCCTCTTGATCATGTATGATGAAAAATGAAGTACAATTCACGCCTCTTTCTCTAACCTTTCTTAATCTCTTCAAGAAAATCCTTCTGTAAGACCAGAAGATTAACTCTCCGCTTGGATCTAAACAGCCGAATCGACAGGACTATGAGTAAGCAGATCAGGATGGTGAAAACCACTGTGCTGACCACACTGATGATCACACTGGCCATGGTATAAGATATATAGCCAATGCGGAACTCTAGGTTGCTGTGCATCACCTGAAATGTTAAGGTTCAAATATATTTGAACATTTAAAACCCACACATAAGGATCAAAGGCAAACCGACTCTTGAGTTACCAAGACAAGGGGCTAGCCCTCTCTCTTTGTCTTAGCCAATGAAGTCCTTGTATATAATGATTGTTTCTCAAGTATATTCCAAGTGCATTTTGTCTTCTGACTTACCACGACTACAGGAAGACCTCTCTCTTTGTCTTGGCCTTTGAAGTCCCCAGCAGATGGTTGTTCTTCAGGTAAATCACAATAAAGAGTAGTTTCATTTATGAAGATAACTGGACATCTTGCATTTCCAACATTAACGATAACTTCCGAGGCTGTTATAGCACTGTTGATATAATTACCCTGAATATTGAAAAAGAAATGGAAAACAAATTTAATAAATTAACAACTCACCACCCAAAATACACTTTTTCCAGAGATTTCTTCTTAAGCTATAGCCCAAGAAACTTTATGAAGATTGACAAAAATCATAAGATTCTCAGTAAACATTTTGCAATAATGTCTGTAATCGATGTTCGTGGCCCCTGAGTGATAAACGTATACCTTCCCATTAGCTCCACTACTGATTATATTATTAGAAATAGACTGTGCAAGTCTCGCACGCATTCAAACTTCCAGGACCATAGTGGTCCCAACCATATTGAGTTTTACGTTGGCAAGATTTTGTTTCGTCAATTATTTTAGTTTAACGTAGTTTATGACCTAGAAAATTATACATGTTGTTGGGAATGTAATACTAAGTGATAACAAAATCTGAAAGTAAAACCAATTCAACAATATAACGAAGAAAACCCGAGAATTAAACTTGACCTCAGCTTCCGGCTCGGCTCCGATCATAAAACTTATGTAAAAGCTTGTTTTGGATGCGCGATTATAATCGCCTGATGCTGTAATTGCAAAACAAACTGTTTTCATTGCAGTCTATGGTTGTTGAGGCATCAGTATCCTCTTTAAACTGCGATACGGGTAAATTTTAAGCCCGTTTGACCATCCCGAATCCTCGTAAGGGGTTTCTAAAAATTTAACATCAAGAAAGCATCCTTTATCCTCGAGTTTTAATTTTGTTTCCATAATAATTAACACAATTTTTATTTTTATTTTTTTCAAAAGCTAAAACTAATTTCATAAAATTGTAATACTTATTTTTTTTTTTTCAGATTTTGTCATGAGATATAACTTAACACAAAGATTTTATTTCAGAAATAAATGTTTTCTTTGTTTGACGTGTTTTCTCGTTCGGATACGTGCCAGACTTGCAGTCTGTAGTAAACAGCATAATGAGAGTGCCAACAAGGAGCTTGTTGAGGAAAAATGTAAATGTGCACTGCATTTTATTTTGGCCAAAAGTCCCACACCCCCTAAGAAAAAATTGTGTGACCATTTTGCCCTCATAATTTTATGATTTTGTTTGCTGCTGGTTTTAGAATGATCATTGAGCATTCAAGTCGTCTCATAGCCTCACCTGGATCATCATTGTCTCATCTGTCTTCTCATACAAATCATTTTCAAACTCGTTGTACTTCGGATCAGGAAAGAACTCCAACTCAACGTCGTTGTCTTCTGACCACGTTAAGAGGTCACTGACACCGTCCATAATGAAGCCAAAGGTCACGTTAAGTTGAGATAGAGAACTGCTTACAGCTGACATTATATTGGGAGTCTGGCAGAACATCACTGTGTCATTTTCAACACTACAATTCTACAAACAAATTTACACAAATACTTAATAATAATATTTCAGACTATTTTTTGATCAACTCTCTTTAACTAAGGTTAGAGGTGAAACCCATGCTTTTCCATGCTCTTGGTGGGAACTAAATCCATAATTTCCCATGCCCTTGATTGGATGTGAACCCATGATTTCCCATGCTCTTGGTGGAATGTGAACCAGTGATTTTCAATGCTCTTGATGGGAATGAACCAATTTTTTCCACACTCTTGGTGGGAACTGAACCCATGCTTGTCCATGCCCTTGGTGGGAACTGAACCCGTGATTTTCAATGCTCTTAATGGGAAGTGAACCCATAATTTTCCCATGCTCTTGGTGGGAACTGAACCCATGCTTGTCCATGCCCTTGGTGGGAACTGAACCCGTGATTTTCCATGCCCTTGGTTGGATGTGAACCCATGATTTCCCATGTTCTTGGTGGGAAGTGAACTTGTGATTTTCCATGCTCTTGATGGGAGTGAACCAATGACTTCCATACTCTCGGTTGGATGTGAACCCATGATTTCCCATGACCTTGGTTGGATGTGAACCCGTGATTTTCAATGCTCTTAATGGGAAGTGAACCCATAATTTTCCCATGCTCTTGGTGAGAAGTGAACCCGTGATTTTCCATGCTCTTGATGGGAAGTGAACCTGTGATTTTCAATTCTCTTGATGGGAATGAACCAATGATTTCTATACTCTTGGTGGGAAAGTGAACCCATGCTTTTCCATGCTCTTGAGGGAAGTGAACCCATGACCATCGGTGTTCTAGAACAGATGTTCAGGAACCCTGCTGGCTTCATTGACAAGTAACAAACAGCACCCTAGATTCCTATGCTCAGCGTCCATGTACTAAATCAAGTCTTTATACAAGAAGGTTAAGAATTATTTGAGTTGGTAACTCACCTCCACAAACTCAACAGGAATTGGGGTGATTGGTGTAGTAACTGTAACAGCAAGTGAGGCCATCTGGGTCGTGTTTAAATATGTCCCACTAACAATCATCGTCCGACCACCACTAAGAATTGAAAACAATCAATAAGTTCTAGAAAAAGGGAAGTTTTTAAGTAAAGTTTTTAAATGGCTACTGATGCAGGGTATAGTTTGACCTTCATTGGAAGATCAATCCAGATGAATGAGTTGTTTGCTTGTCAGAATGAAAGGCCTAAAATTTGAGAGCAGGAGCGCAAATTTCAGTTACGTTCTTTGATGGAAATATTGTTGCTAAATTGCTGTGGCATAACCAGTGGAAGGGAGGGGGGCTTGGGCAGTGTAGAAACTAGGATAAAAGTTTAAGGGGGTAAAAGGGGCTGCACTATTTTTTTCTAGGGGCCAATTCTGGCCAATTAAAACTGTATAGTTTCCAATTGCATGTCTCACAAACAAACCCCTTTTCAGCACTTTTTCTTACTCCATTTACTTAATTTTTAAGATAATCTGACCCGAGTGTAAAACAAATACAATGTTTATGCGTTAATGGAAAAATAGTTTTTGAAATCATCATATTAAAACTTTAACAATAGTTTAACCTTTAATTAACCATAGTGATGAATGCAATGATATACTCACGCAATGATGCTGCTGGTTGGACTGACTGTAGTAATGCCAGGGTTGTTGGTGAAAGTGAAGTTCTGGTCAGCGTTTTGAACTACTCCATCAAAAGACATCCAGAGCATTCTAGTCTCCCCAACAGACCCCATGGGGCTTGTGCACAATGCTCTTTCATCAAAAGCGCTGTAAAATCAGAATGTGACAGGTTCTTAAATACTGAAGTTCTTCTATAAAAGAGATAATTTGTCGATTGTTTTTTTCAAGAGTACACCCATTACTATCATCCAGTTCTCTATACACAATCCATGAATAAATTTCATTAAAAAAGATGGTCATGTTGTGTGTTTTTTAAATTTGAACTCCATCCTTGCAATGATAGATGATAAGATTTGAATAATCAGTGCTTACAGAGTCCTGCAGAAAAAGAAAACAATGCACAGGCTACTTGGGTTGAGTGGGCTTCGACCCCACTACCCCAGCATTTTATAGTAGGTATCTTAATCAAGCGTGCTTAGTGACAAGAGACCAGTTAGAATCCTGGAATTAGAAGCCAGTACAGTTTAATTAATGTAATAATTGCATTTGGGATATGTGTTGAATTAAAAGTACTAATCCAGATTGTATTTAGCAGGATTGGTTAGGGTAAGCAATATTGTTTAATTCTAGTCTGAAAGCTTACTGATTTTGAAGTTCATACTAGAACCATTTTTTCTGTGGAAATATATCCCTCTGATATGAAGTTATATTTATACTGTATCTGTATATTTATACTAGATCTGACAGCCTTACAAAATATAACAGCTGATTGAGGTTGTTACAACCCAAATTAAGGACAATGTGTTTACATGCTGAAAATTGTGCATGTTTTTTCACTAATTTCTGCTGACTCACACAACAGATTAAGTCCAAATTTTCACAGGTTTGTTATTTTATGTATGTATAAAAAAACATGATTACTGTCTGGGACTATTTTGTCAGCTCAACCAATTCTGTATAATACCTTTAAGATTCCTACCTGTTGTAAAAACAATGAGTGCTTTGAGGCGTCCATTGAGTGTGATCATAAGAACTACTATTGTTATTATTGTCATTATCATTCTACTTGCCTTATTACAATGCAAGCTTTATCACCAATAAATGCCTCAATATTCCGTCCTGTATTTAGAGCCATGCCGTTGATTGTTATACGAGTCCCACCAGCTGCTGGTCCAAAACCAGGACTGAAACTTGTAATAGATGGAACCTGGCAAGAAAATCAGAACCAGAAAAAATAAACATAGTAGACATCATTCAACATCAACCAGACCATGTGTCCTTCTATTTATCAACAATCAGTTGTCATACCAAACTCATTGGAAAAGAAACAATTCATTTCCTTAATTTGTCTTGGAATAATCTTATCTTGGATGTCATCGACAACTAAAATCTGTTCTTGATGAATTTTGGTGGACAAAGAGACAAAAATTGCAAACCTTTGACATAAACTGTGATCCCTCATTAATGGATCACATGTATATATTCTAAGAACGTTTTCCTTATCCAATGTAAGGATTCCAGCTTTTGGAAAATTATTCAAATATTGCTTAGCTGACACTACCCCTGTTCAAAATAAAAAGTCAAATGCAAGTGAAAGGTGTCAGTTTGTGGCGTCAATGACAGATTATTCAACTAACAAAACATCACTGCACCTTGTATCCAAACGTGACATCTCCTGTACCGGTTTGCCAGTCACCGTTTAAACCTGTCACTATCACAATCAGCTCCTGTGGTGCCTGGTCATCAGGGTTGTTCCTTGTTAGACAAGTCACACTGAGGTCAAAGTAAAACAAATCCAACATATGACCAATCTTAATCAAAAGACCAGTCATGCAGTATTGACTTTGTTTAAGAAATTTTCATCAACAAATTAATTGTTTTTTAAATACTGCAAAATAGTTAGATAATCTTAGCATGCTCATTCCTTGTTCATAATTGTTGTGTTTAAATGATTTAAAAAGGCTGCTTTACTAAACATATTATTACCTGGAACCTGTGTGGTAATACATCCCCAATCCGACCAAGTCACAAGCCCGACCTCCTACAGTAACTCCTAAGATATCACTGAATCGTCGACCCAAGTCCGTCCCATACAGTGTGAGAGTAGTGTTACCATTAACTGGACCCATCAGAGGAAAGATCTAAGTTTAAGATAAAGATTGTAGGTTAGTGTGCCATTGTGAAAAAAAACTATGCTTTTAATACTTACTATAAGCAGTGGTCAAGCTGGCAGGCGTGTAGCAACAAGGGTGGCTGGCTGGCCATGGTCGCCCCACTTTTTGCTGTGTTTGGCAGATTCAAGGCTCAGACAAAAAATAATGGAAACAATGTACTAAAGTAGTCCCAACCAAGTGGTAGTGGTGAGACTGGATCTTCTTAAGTCTTCTTTAAAAATATATTTTAGCCTATGAGATAAGTCAAGAAACATCAGTAAAGGTGAAAAATTAATGACCATAAGTAAAGAGCAATTGAGAAATACTGTTGATATTAAACATTAGATATCAAATAACAAACCACAAGGGAAACTGACTGGGTAAATTTTAATGATTTTGGGTTGAACAAGGAAAAATTGACTAGAGCGGGATTTGAACCAACGACCTCCGGATTGATGTGCCGGCGCTCTACCAACTGAGCTATCTAGCCCTATGTTGGCGGTCTCCCTATTTTGTCAATATCCTTGTTCGGTGGGTGCCAGTCAGAAGCCATTCAACCGTAAACTGCCGTGTAGCCAAGGATCACACACCCGAGTTTAAGATACAACCTATACATTGTAAGAAACGACTCCCTTTATGCAGTTTTAGAGAAAGGGGTAATTTTTCACCCCAAAATTTGAATCTGAGAATGAAGCCTTTCTCATGCATCTGAAAGCACACTATACCATGCATCAAGGGTGTTTTTTCTTTCATTATTTTCTTGCAGCTTCGATGATCAATTGAGCCAAATATTTTACAGTTGCATATGTTGAGGCACACACCAAATGAGGATACTGTTCTTTGACGATCACCAAAAGTGTACTTTGCCTTTTGAACACCTTGGAAACGCACTACATAAAACATTCTAATATTACAACATTATTCATTTGTACACATCTACAAGAGATCTCAAAATTCCCTTACAGAGCTGTAAGGGGATTTTGAGATCTCTTATGCTATCGGTAGTTGTATGGAAAGCTAAACTTAAATTGTCAAAACAAAACAAAATCTTTTCTTTTCTTAGGCAGGGGTACCAACCACTGCCGTGGTTGATGGATACTTTTGTCAAGATTTTTTATACGCATGGGCACCACTGCTTGCAACGAAATGCCGCCCCACCTACATCTTGCTAGGTCCTGCTAGCGGATAATAATAACTAGGCTTTTAAGGCTGATAAGGCTTTTAGACGTTAAAAAACCCAATATGCAAACAACAACAAGATGATTCAACCTGAAAGGATTCATGCTAGTTAGTCTCTTCCCTACCCTACAGGGAGAGTCTTGCTAGGGTTGATTTCACCTACCTCATGTATAACAGGGTTGGGGCAGTTGAGTCCATTGTCACGAGTAACCATTGAGCCAGTCACCAAACACACTGCACTGTCCATGACAGCACAGGTCCCATCACACCAAACACATCCAAGCTCTTCCCGGGTGGTTTCATTGGATACACAGCGGCTACAGTCTGGACGAAGAGACTCACATTTGTAGAGTGTTACTGCAAAAAATTTATTAATTAGAATATTAGCCAACTTTTCATGACAGATGCTAACAATTTCTATTTCAAAAATTGGATGCAACCTAAGAGATTCCATATTCATTTCTGAGGAATTTTCATTTCTGAAAGTCAAAGTGTTTCTGGGTTTGCATGTTTTTAATATTGTTTTCTTATTAATGTTCAGCAATATTTCTGACTTGCACAAGTATGTTTTAAACTCTGACCTTTGAACCCATGTCTATCATCCAGCAGATGTACTTGATCATTTGTATCGGTCCACTCCACCGTCAAGCTGACATTCAACTCTTGTTGATCAGCTGTGTATGTGTACTAGTTAAAAACAGGACAAAAAAGAATAAATTGTTAAAGCTTCATTAAGAGGTTGACAATTTAAAGCCTTTATATGCCAAACAAAATGATGTTGAGGCGAGTATCAACTGGTGGTAACCCACCTGAGATAATCATCTCATACATCTAGATGACCCAACTTGCCTGGTTTGGTCTCATAGTGAGAATGGAAAGCAGCAGACTCCCAAAACACATCCTACTTGAAACAGTAACTGGGATAAATTGACGGGGTAGGCCAAGGAAGAGATGGGGAAATGACATCAATGCTAACAGCACCAAGAGCGCAATATAGGCAGAAGTGGAGAGTGAACATTCGTGGAGCCAACGTCCTTTGAGATACGGTGCAAGAATGAATGACTGATTGACATGCCATCGACAACATGGCATACACTTTTATTGTGTCCCTAATTCATGTATGCTCAAATTTGAACAAGTACACACAACTAGAACTTACCGAGTTATCACCACAGGTCAAAGCGTCATTCTCTCGTGTGGCCATAGCTGACTGTTTGTCTCCCTCTATGTCTAGACTACACTGATAACTCTTTATCTAGTCATGAAATAATACACATATATATATTTCCTATCAGCATACTCATAATATTACATCAGGATCTGGGCTCGAATTTGGGGACAAAATCTACAAGACCGCAGGGCTTGTAGCTCAAATTGTTACTGAACCTGAAAACTTGTTACAAGACCTGATCAATCAACATGAGACAAAAACTATCTACAAAGTGACAGTGTTTGAACAAGAAGCAATAAGATTTACCTCAATTGTCTCATGGGTAAGACTTTCATACTTTGAATTGAAAGATATTTATCAGACTCAATGTCAAAAATGTGAACATTAAAGATGAGGTGAGGTTTTTGTCCTTGTGTGTGGTGCACCCAACGGCGCACCCAAGGGGGGGGCTCGGGGGGCTTGAGCCCCGCGCCAAGAGGGTAAAAAAAACAAAAAAACTAAAAACAGTGGAGGAAGAGGGAAGGAAAGAAAGAAAAAGAAAAAAATGGGGGAGGGGAGGAAGGGGGAAGGAAAAAAGAGCCGAGGGAGAAAAGTCGCAAATGTGTGTGTAGCTTTTGGTTTTTATTTCCGGTGGCAGTATTTTTTTTCTTCCTTTGCCATTCGCATTTTTTTCCCTGCCAAATTACTCTGCAAGTGCGAGGTGAAAGATTTTGAACACCATTTTATGACAACTCCCTTGTAATTTTTTAAACTTGCAACAATAACATATTAAGCATTTGAAACCAACAGGCTAATTTGTCCAGGATAAAATATATCTCACGTCGTTCCGGCATTCAATGGTTTTCCCCCCTTATGGATTGCCTGTAGTACTACACTTGAATTTGAGAAACGCCGGATAGTAATGTTTTTAATGAATATGCATGGACCAGATACCGACCAGATCCCGACCAGATCCCGACCAGATCCAAAATGAATATCATCACGTGTTGCTTCTTTTCCACATTTTTCATTTTAGTCGGCTATGTTCAAGGATTAAAAAGGTCTGCACTCCTACCCTTTCCAAATTACACATCACATAATTATGCCCTGGTTAAACTTATAATTTCATTTTTTAACAGTAATCTGATATAAATTATTATTATGTGACACCACTTTCGCAAAACAAAGGTTTATCTGTAGGATCTGGGTTTGCCGCCCACTTATTCATGGAATTTGCCGCACAGTGATTAAAAGTACGTAGGTATGTTTTTTCCCAAATTTTATGCATAAAGAGGCTTGATTTTTCACGCCTAAAACGCCAAAAGCTCAGAGCCCCCTGGACCCCCACCGGGGCTTCGCCCCTGGACCCCACCAGGGGCCCTAAGGCCGGCCCCTGGACCCCACCCAATACATATTGGTTTGAGCCCCCCCCCCCAAACATAATCCTGGGTGCGTCGTTGGGCGCGCCAGGGGACCTCTGTTTTGCAATGTGACACACATGTAGTGTGTTAATATCGGAATGTGTTACTTTGTGAAAACAGAAATTGTCTATTTCGGCGTCGCAAACTAACATGAGCTTTTCTTACTTTATTGCTTAATAATTTAGGACATGAAACATTCAAAAACAGCATTTCTATCAAGCTCAAAGCATCAAGTGTCCACCATTAAAAACTCATGGAAACACTCTGAAATTTTAAAGGATAGCAGTGATTTAAAAAGCGTTCAATTTTAGACGCCGTTTTCTTCAATTGCTAATTTTCACTAGTAAGGTAGGTGTGTGTCAGTTTGTGGCATTGGGGACGAAATATATAACAATGTCATCAACAAGTTTGGCCAGACTGTTATACCTCATAGGTGATATTTGAAAAGTTACTTTGAGTGACATACCTGTGCAGGATTTGGAAGGTTATCAGTCTGGACAACAATTTGTCTGTCTACTCCAGTAGAGACCAAAACTTCACCTCCTTGAACTTGTAGTTGGGGGCATGAATCAGGTCCTTGCATGCTGGAATCCTTATTCTACAATGATATATCAAAAGACATTTCTTTTAACTTTGTTCAATAGTTCAGTTGATAGAGCGCTGGCACATTAATCCGGAGGTCGCAGGTTCAAATCCAGCACAAGTCAATTTTTCTTTGTTCAACCCCAAAGTGATTAAATAAAGATGTTGGTTTAAATGTTTAAATCATTGTGGAGCCCCGCCGCATATTCAATCCCCATACAGAAGGTGCCGTTTGAAAATTACTGACATAGTGTATTTCAAAAAGGGCATCATGAGATTTATAAATGTCACCTACCAAGACAGAAATGTGAACAAGTCTGATCTGTTTTAATACCAATAAATAATAGTGGTTTCTTATAGCGCTCAAATCCATCACTCAGTGACACTCATGGTGCTCCAACATTATTACCCCAGATCACTGGGCCAATTATTTCATTCCTTAAACCATCTCAGCTCCCTTGGGAGTATACAGCCTGTGCTGCCAAATATGTAGCACACCAAGCTAAATCAATCACAAGAACAATCTCTGCCCTCACTGGTACCCATTTACCCTTGAATAAAGAGAAGCATTTATAATATAAGTGTCTTGCTTAAGAACACAAGTGTCATGACCAGAGCCCATGCAATTTCATAGAGTGCTTAAGCAGAAAATATTGCCAATTGTCCGCTAAGCAGGTATGAGCAGGATACCAGTCACAAATTGCACATGTGACATGATAGTTTGGCTGGTAAACTTTTTCTGGTAAGCAAAATTGTATTGTGCTTAGCAACTTTACAGCTCTATGAAATTGAACCCTGGATTCGAACCCACACCCAGATGACTGAACTATCAGAACTTGAGTCTGATACACTGAACTGCCGGGACGTTTCGATAGAATGAATTTGTTAATAACACACATGGAACATGACAAACATGGCAGAAACTTGAGATCTACAAGTTTTTCAAATTACGAGGTGTATATGTACTCACATTCAGTCCAGTCACAATCACTTCATTTTGACCAGAGCAAGAGATGCTCTCATGAGTGCATCTATTCTCAAAGACACACCAGTCACAGGCCCATCCACTACCAACACACGATACACAACTACAGAAATCAAACAGTTTGTATATTTTAGATGATTTGTAATGAAAGGGTTACCCAAGTTACAAAACAGGGTTACTCACGTCACTTAATCTACAGGGTCACTCACTTTACAGGGTCACCCCCCTTACAGGGTCACCCCCCTTACAGGGTCACCCCCCCTTACAGGGTCACCCCCCTTACAGGGTCACCCCCCTTAGGGGCCGTTCACAATTATCAACATTTTCACGAGCGTACAAACCGTACGCTGGGGGGGAGGGGGTTAATGCCCGCCGTACGCTTTTTTTCTTTTCTTTAAATGTCGATCTGTTTTCTCGCCCGTCAAATGAAATCCGTGTCCGGATTTTGGGCCAGCGCTACAGTCAGAATAACAGGCTTTGTACTGCAGCGTAAACAAAACATTAACAGAAATATATAGGCCACAATTCTTACTTGGTAACAATGTGTTGTTCGTCCTCATTTTCAATATGTTTTTGTGACATTCCTTAGAAATGTGTTCCACAATTAAAACAAGCGCGATGCGTTGATCACAGACGTGAAAGACCATATGCGCCTAGTCTTGGCTCAGAGTGTTGGCTTTTTAATACAGTTTTTAGTACAGCGCCCTCTCTTGGTGGAACGGGATGACGACATGGGTAAGTTTAATGGGACATCGCGCTTAATGAAAACAACGGCTTTAATCAAAGACTAACGCTGGGCATTTTACCGGGACTAGCCCCCGACTCACGTGTTGAAATCAAATCGCAATTAAAGTGATTCCCGATGCTGCCACGGCGGAGTGATTTCCATGGCGGAGACGAGAAAAACGCGGGGCCCGCAAGAAAAACGCGGAATGGGAAAATAAAAAACGCGGAGGTCTCACATGCCTGCTAGCTACTACAATTGTAGCATACACACGCAATTGCATATCAGCGCGCATTTTCAACCGGTGTTGTTCAACTATGTAGACTTGTGTGAAAACAAATCAACATTTTTTTCGTACACTTTTAGGGGGGAGGGGGGGGGGCTTGAAAAAGTGTACGGTTTGTACGCTCGTGAAAATGTTGATAATTGTGAACGGCCCCTTACAGGGTCACCCCCCTTACAGGGTCACCCCCCCTTACAGGGTCACCCCCCCTTACAGGGTCACCCCCCCTTACAGGGTCACCCCCCCTTACAGGGTCACCCCCCTTACAGGGTCACCCCCCTTACAGGGTCACCCCCCTTACAGGGTCACCCCCCTTACAGGGTCACCCCCCTTACAGGGTCACCCCCCTTACAGGGTCACCCCCCTTACAGGGTCACCCACTTTACAGGGTCACCTACTTTACAGGGTCACCCACTTTACAGGGTCACTCACTTTACGAGGACACTCACTTTACGAGGACACTCACTTTACGAGGACACTCACTTTACGAGGTCACTCACTTTACGAGGTCACTCACTTTACGAGGTCACTCACTTTACGAGGTCACTCACTTTACGAGGACACTCACTTTACGAGGACACTCACTTTACGAGGACACTCACTTTACAGGGACACTAACTTTACGAGGAAACTCACTTTACAGGGTCACTTACTTTACGAGGACACTCACTTTACAGGATCACTCACTTTACAGGGTCACTCACTTTACAGGGACACTCACTTTACAGGGTCACTCACTTTGAAGGGTCACTCACTTTGAAGGGTCACTCACTTTACAGGGTCACTCACTTTGAAGGGTCACTCACTTTACAGGGTCACTCATGATACACAGATCACAGGAATCAGTTATCTAGTTTTATTAGTATTTGTTTGTTTTAACTGTGTTAGTACTGTGTTTGTTTTAACACTGAGTTTGCAACTGACATCAACAATCTCAATACGGAATCAGGAAATTAATTCAATCATTGTTGGTGACTCACCTTTCATGTGTAGAGCATTCATAAAAACTGATCTCCCGATCCACAAAGTTGACTCCTGTCTCTGTTGACTCAACACTCAACAGCATTGATGAGTGATCATCTAGATAGAAACACAGTTTGACAATAGAGCTATTAAATACTCATCTTTGAAGAAGACAACAATTTGTCATTAAAAACTTCTTTACATCTGTTCGAAACGTCGAGACCAAACCGGCTCTTTTCAGAGCCAACACTCCTCCCAAAAGAGATTATACACATGGTTGTACCCGCAAGTTCACTACTATTTACACTTATAGTTATAGTTACTTCTTTCTTTACATCAATCAAATTTCATAATTTACCCTAGCAGTGTCCCAGGCCGATGTTAGACTGTGCATTGGCAGGGCCAATTGAGGCAAAGTATATTGAGGAATTGTTTGATTGTTTAAATCCTACATAAATGCAGTATACAATCAAACTAACCTGTGAAAATTAAATTTTAAAAAGTGGTAGCATTTCTGAGATATTGCAAAAATTTCTGGAGCATTTAATTCAGAGCAGGAAGAATAATCCATTATTGGAATACACAATCTGAGAAACGTTTCATGCAAAAAAAGTTTCTCAGATTGAAATGTTTTTGAATCCCTCTTTCTACTACCACATTCATTTGAAGGGAATTGTTTATCAAGATGTTATACATTAACAGCCGCAGTGCCTCAATTACCAAGTAAGATTTTAAGGTAATTATTTTTTTTCAGTAATAACCAAAGGTATCAGCCCAAACTATAATGCATTTGTACTGATTATAAAACACAACATGTGACCTTCAAATCACTTTAGTTAAAGGCTGTAACAATGTTTGCCCTTTATAAAAAAAACTAATACTCTAAAAAATATATATATAACAAATAATAACAAGCAGTACTTTACGGCTTGAAATGCATGGCATGATGTGAATTTAATACATAGCACTGCCAGGGTTACATTGTATGGGAATAGACCGATAACCTGCCCACCTTACCAAAGCTCAACAAAAAACATCAAAAAGTCAGTATTTTTGCTTTTCACTATGGCCAACCTTTACACTCAACAGCACATATTCTTAAATTGTCTCTGGCCATAAGAGTGAAAAGCCTAACTGCTCTAAAGTAAACAAATTCCAAGTAAGAAGGTAAAGTTGTAATGGTGAACTTAATATTGAAGAATTGAATGACCAACAGAATTAGTCAAAATTGCCGAGCCAAGAGCAGGCCTGATCCTTTGCTGGTGTAAGGGCAAGAAAGTTTATTCCTAATAAAGGGAACATCAGTGAAGAAAATTTAAATTTGTACTGCAACATTTCAAAGGGCACCAAGGCAATGGACAGGGGAAGGGAGGGAGGGAATTGCCTCCATTGCCTCTGTGATGTATCAGAAGTAATCCAGATCAAGGAAGCTAAAAAACAGAAGAGGTTTACCAAGTTCTCATCATCCTAGTTTGAAGTGATCAAGCAGATCTTTTGGAGTTATTAGTGTCCGAGTTATTAGAGGCTAATTGTGGGTCCCTCAGCAAACACTTAATCTAAAACTGCTTTTCATTGCTCAAAAGATACGGGAACCTGCGAGAGTGGAGAATGTTAATGTGGATCACTGTTGGATTGGTTGCTGGTGCTGCATACTCCCAAGGGGTTGAGATGGTTTCAAGAATGCTTTATGCCACCAGAATTGTATAAGACACTTCAATGTTTGATTTTAAAATGGCTACTGACCTCCAGTCATGATTCTAGGTATCAGATTAGTTGGTGGAGTCCTACACCGAAGAGTGTCTCCAATGTTAACAGCTGGGTTGCTAAATACATCATCAAAGTGGCAGATATATTGCTGGCCGCTAAGCAAGTCTGGTAGCTGCTGCACTGTCAAAGTTATCTGCAATCAAAAACAACCGCTATGATTGGTAACAAGTAATATAATTTGGTAACTTGGTAATGCTACCATCTTTTGTCATATACCCCGTCACTGATAGCAATAGTCAATACAAAGTTTGGGTATGCTATTTCAGCTTTCGAGTCATTTTATTTTGCCTAAATATTTTGAAAGTTACCTGTTGTTGTGTGACAGTGATTGGATGGCTGTCATAAGGAGCTATATCCGTGATCTCAATACACTGTGGGTTGTTGTAAGACAGCCAGCGAGATGGTACATCTTGCAGTGGACACTCATGGTATCGTGTACATCTGAGGGGAAAAAATTAATTGTTTTAATTGGCATATATTTATTCCTGAATTTCTTATTATTTTAGTTATCAGACATTGTAAACTATAGACAAGATACTTACTGTCTCTGCAGAGTACACCAGCCACAGTATGGGTCTCCATCCCTCCCTGCATCCGTACCAATACACGTCTCACACGTTGTATACTGACCACAATTCTCAACACGCATCTTAATCAGACAAGATACAATACTTACTGTCTCTGCAGAGTACACCAGCCACAGTATGGGTCTCCATCCCTCCCTGCTTCCGTACCAATACACGTCTCACACGTTATATACTGACCACAATTCTCAACACGCATCTTAATCAGACAAGATACAATACTTACTGTCTCTGCAGAGTACACCAGCCACAGTATGGGTCTCCATCCCTCCCTGCATCCGTACCAATACACCTCTCACACGTTGTATACTGACCACAATTCTCAACACGCATCTTAATCAGACAAGATACAATACTTACTGTCTCTGCAGAGTACACCAGCCACAGTATGGGTCTCCATCCCTCCCTGCATCCGTACCAATACACCTCTCACACGTTGTATACTGACCACAATTCTCAACACGCATCTTAATCAGACAAGATACAATACTTACTGTCTCTGCAGAGTACACCAGCCACAGTATGGGTCTCCATCCCTCCCTGCATCCGTACCAATACACCTCTCACACGTTGTATACTGACCACAATTCTCAACACGCATCTTAATCAGACAAGATACAATACTTACTGTCTCTGCAGAGTACACCAGCCACAGTATGGGTCTCCATCCCTCCCTGCATCCGTACCAATACACCTCTCACACGTTGTATACTGACCACAATTCTCAACACGCATCTTCAGAAACTAATAAAAAAAACTTTAAAATAACAAATTGTTGCTTTTCAACATTATCTTGTTACATGTCAATGTATTGTTTCTCAAAGAGTTTCTACAGAGCTGTTGTTGTACCTTTTGTTCAGTTAGTAGGTAGAGTTCTCCAGTCCTTTCATTGATTTTCATATCTCTCTTGACTGGATTGGTGGTGAATCCTTTCAGATCATCATCAAATGGTATTTGTATTTGTTCATAGACTCTGGCTGAAGATTCACTCTCAACATGGACCTGGGAAATATGATATACACAAATTGCTTTTTAAGAGGCCTGTATCCTGCAACATCTAATGGATGTTTGTAAAATGCACTATTGTATAAGAACTGTTTATTATTATTTGTTATTATTGCACCCCAAATGGAAGTGTCTGGTTACACAACTGCTCCCAAAAGACGATTTAACTGCTTACATGCACCCCATCAATTCAAAAAATTGTTTTAGTGAGAAATACTCACAACTTTTTAACACCCAAACTAATTATTCATGGAGAAAAATATTGCCTGGTATCATTAACAAATAATATTTGATACAATTTTCCTGGAAACCTGTTAGTGATATACAATGCAGTTTGCAGCTTTAAAAAAATGAAAACTTAATGTTTTTTATTTAAGAGGAATATGGCTGGCTGACCTTTAAGAGTTGTCCTTCTGTGGTGCCGATGAATGCTACAGTGTGGTTGAGTTCAATGCTGGTTATAATGGAGGATGTCAAATGGTCTAGTAGCTCCAACACTGCTGTGGATACCACAGGGGTGATACCACTGGCATACCGGTAGTTGCTAGCATCACAATATATGCCAGGATCGGATGGTGGCTGCAGACAAAATATACCATATGAAATATTTTTCCTAGTCAGGAAACTAAAAAAGACAAGATTAATAGTATCTCTGTTGGTCTTATTTCTTATATGTTACAATATTTTATCCATCAGATTAACCTTGTTTGTGGCAATAATCCTAAAACATGTCTTTAAATCAAATCAAAATATTATCTGTCAAGATTGTTGTTGAGTTCATTAACAAAAAAGGCTGGAACCAAGAAAAATTCAATCATAATTATGTTGTCACAGTATCTATCAAAAGTAAAGGCAGTTGCAAGAACATTGAAGCTATGGTTATTAAATGACCAGATTATCAGTAAATTGTTAAATCAATTACAGTCACAGATAAACCTGACAAATTATTATCATTATACTTTGTTATAATTTTGGATCTAAACAGCAAAAACAAGATGTGAAAATCTGAATTTCAATTCCGACTTGCAGATTTTACCATGTTGTTTTGGTTAAATGGTTTTCACAATGTTTTTCTTTGTTTAAGTTATCCAATTAATTAACCCTCCTACTGTTCGCAACATTTTCAAGTGAGTTGATCAACCATTTGAAACCATTCAACTGCCAAAGTTGTGTATGGTGGCACAACTGTGCACACTGGAACTAACTGTGTACTGTGTACATGCATTCCCTCATGGTATCATATTGCAAGGCTGGCATAGCTTATCTATCATTCAAAACCACAGTGAATGGTATTGAATGGTCAGACAGCAAGAGGGAGTTCAGCATATTGGGAGTTTCCTACAGAAGAGTGTATTATCAGTATTTTATTTGATATCAACCTCCTGGTATAATACACCACTAACAACACAGCATCCTAGAGTGAGATATATAAACCGTGCTCATCAAGTTTGCTTGAAGATGATAAATTTGTTATCACACACGCGCCCATGTAAATACAGAACAAATGTAGTGCGTGTGCGTCCCATACCCAACTCGGCCTTCAGCCTCAATGGATATGCATGCAGAAGCGCTATATTTTTCCATATTCCATTCCACAAGCGTGAAGAATGATGTGAATTGTGGTTTGTTTTTTAAACAGCATGGTTTTTAATTTAAGAAGGCTTTTCAATCTGTTAGCAACGTATGCCCATGATTGGACGTATGTAAATTACACATACGTGTAATGTGAAATATTCAATCAAAACTTACTGTTGAAAACCCAGTACAACGGCTGTTTGCTAGATATTCAACAATATATGCATCACCACTAGTCAGACATCCCTCCACAGCAGCTTCAAATGCAGCTTCTATGTCACTCATCTTGTACATACACAGTGCTGAGCCTTTCATGGGTTGTGGGACATCAGTATCTGCTGGGATTGCAGCATTCTTTGCAAACACAGCATATAAAACCTTATCATTGACATCCAATGATAATGACTGAGATAAATATGGCCCTGCTGGTCCAACATGGGCAGCTTGAACCAAACTGTACATACTATCACACTGGATGAGAATCTCTGTGTAAGAGTCAAGGTCATTGCTGTCATGGCAAACTCGACTCATCTTTGAAACATGTCTTACATCATCAGCGTCTTCTCTCCGGAAAGAAACAAAATATGTAAACTCTTTCCACACAAAAGAACTCACATAACTGATTGGAAAAAAGGCACCTGCACTATTTGTGTTCAATCTGACAGTGTCATCATTAGGGTTAGCAAACATGAATCCATTACCTGGAACCAGCAATCTTCTACTAACAGGTGGGACAGACCAAGACTGACATCCTTCTCTACAGTATGTGGTGGCTACATACAGTCTTAAAACACTTGCACCATTATAAAGTCCTGGTGCTACAATACTTTCTGTTGTGTAATTGCCAAATGCAGCAACTTCAACATCATTCAAACCAGTACTGCCATCTTCCAATAGATCATTCTCATTCCTTGATGCACACCACCTTATCCCCATTGCTACACTCATCTGATTTCCACATGTAATAAGTCTGCCTCCTTGCAAAACCAGAATCTTATTATAGTTGACATCCTCCTCCCCTTCACCTGTTGCTGTGCTGACATTCACAACCTGTACTAAGTTCTCATCCAGTCTGTAGATGTAGTTGACTGCTCCAACATAAACATCACCAGTTTCAGGATGAACAGAGAAATGATCCAGCTGGGTTCTAACAATTTGTTTGACTTGAACTGGATTTTTGAAGGAAGCTATTTCATAGGCAGAGAGGTTTCCAATCCAAGGCTGTGATTGAGAATAAACAACTGGAAGAAAGACAAAGAAGAGGGCCAAGATAACCAATCTTTCCATTGGAAGTGATGAGGAGCTTGCTCCAGTTGCCATGGTTGGTGGTCTTTTCTCAAGCCTTATTTTAGCTATACTCTAAAACACTTCCAGGTCTGTCATTTAACCTCACCTGGCAAAAGAAAAAAAAAATTGGAACAAAAGACACAGTTAAACTTACATTAAGAAAAAATGATTTTCCATATAATTTTAGAAATGATTCTTTGAAAGAAGATTTTATCATAACAGTGTCAGTGCAAAAACAGTGTATCTCCTAAAATAGGACATTAAGCGCAAATTTGAAATTGTCAAAAGTCGTATCTCACTTAAAATAGCCTGGATGTACACACAAAACTAGTACCGTATATGCATTTTCATGTGAGATGAAATATTTTTCAAAATCGAGATGCAACGTTTTTGCAGTGACACAACGATAAGTTTTGAAGACAAGAATGAATGAAATCAATGGCAACAAAAAAACAGACACCTTGCCTATAATGTGCCAATCAAACTAAAACAGTCACCAAAAAAGTCCATTAGAATACCATTACATGTACACTGTAACACCCCTTTCACATTAGACATGTTTCGAGGAAGTTCCTGGGGAAAAATTAGTTAACCTTTTCAAACTTGAATTGTTGATCGCTGGAAAACTCTTGGGAAATACAAATTTCTGGAAAATAGCTACTCCTGCTGGGGATTACGGTTGCGCAAGATAACCCTGGGGGGGAGGGGAGGGGGGAAGGGGAGGGGGTGGGGGAGGGGGGAAGGGGGAGGGGGGAGGGGGGAGGGGGGAGGGGGAGGGGGAGGGGGGAGGGGGGAGGGGGTTGAGCACAGTCTGTGTTTGTTTTCCCAGGTAAATTGCATGAAGTGTGAAATTAAAAAGGGGTGCTAGCACGGCTACAATTCCTTGGGAGGTTTGTGAGATTCTCTGTCTTGAAATAAATCAAATTATGGTAGAAACACACCCTTTAAATTTGCATCTGTCACATTGGCAGTTTTTCCCAATTTCCAAAACCCAAAGTTTCATAGTGTTATAGTGCAAACCTTACTAGATTGTATTTCCACCATGCAAAGTTTCAAATCCTACACTCATATTACACTGTGTTACCACAAACCTTACTAGATTGGGGGGGGGGGGCGGGGGTGTGCATTGTGTTGTTTGAACTATGAAGTTTTACCCTAAAAGTGATCATGAGAAACCATGGGGGTCTACCTCCACCATGCAAACAAGTTTCAAATCCTACTCAAGTACTACATGTATAATATTATTACAATACCGGATTGTATCTCCACCATACGAAAGTTTCAAATTCTTCTTGTACATGGTGTTACCGCAAACCACTACATTGTATCGCCACCATGCAAAGTTTCAAATCCTACTTGAACCTGTGATCTCCGAATTTACGAGTTTGTACTATACAAAAAAAGAAAATACACCTAAGACTATTTTAGCCTCAAGGAAAATAAGCCATCTTTTCTGACAACTGAACACCTAATATGTGACTGCAGTTGAACTCAAGACACTAATGATGGATTGGGACATGTGGCAAGTCAGTCAATGTGCCTGATGCAAGCGTATTAGTAGTAGTTGATTGTCCAAACACCCATTGTTCAATTAAAGTCACAAACACGGAGTCTGCAGTTACAGTGTTCTGCCATGACATCACGATCTGCACACAAATTAAGATCTGATTCACTGATAAACTTGGCTTTTGTTCAAAATTAGTTCATCAAATCCATCGTGGCTGAGTTGTTAACACTACAGCGCCGGATTCAAGATCTGGCGTTTCTGATTAGCAGAGTGTGGGTTCATGGCACTTGTATTCTTGGGCAAGACACTATCGCTTTGTCCTTTGGATGGGACATTAAGCCATAAATCATGTGTACCAGGATTAATACGGCACGAAAAAGAACCCAGAACACTTATAATCATGAATGAGTAGTTACATATGTACCAGAGAGGTTAACTGGTATTTCTGGTTCACTCAGCAAGCACCCTTAACTGTCCACAAGTTTCCTCAGGCTTGTGAGCTACAGTGATTTCACCAATGAGACATCCTTGGTTTCATTACCAGAAATATTTAATAATATCCTGCTTCATCCCTTGTCCCAGGAAGTTCTGCAGCAAGTGATGTCAACTTTGGCAGAAGTGAATTTGATCTTGTTAACCCCCACGGATGCTAGTGCTCTCTTCCCCCAAACAATTACCACCACATTTCCTGGTACTTACAGTAGCGTACGTCCCTTAACAATTGTTGTCATTTATTGTCTTTGATTTACAAGTAAAATAAAGTGCAAACATTTTTGTTAGTATTTCCTTCATAGTATCCTGTTGACGACATTTCAAAAGGGTTACAAAAGTATTCCTCTCTTCACACTTATACTGATTGTGAAAACATCTTTTAAACTTTCAAATGTAGGTTCAGCTGAAACATGGTGCCGACTACATACATGTAGAGAAACTACAATGTGACTTTGGCAAAGAAGAACAAACCACAGAGATCATCAATACAAAAGTTGCTGCATGAAATGCAAGGGATCAATGACATCCACGAAGGAATGGCTACAGATGAGATGCCATGATATAACTACCTCGGAAAGTGTGTGCACTCTGATTGGGTCAAAGACTGGTCACATGGGGGTGTATTAACATGAGGTACATAAAAGGCCGACTCTGCGCCAATGTAAGGAGAAGGATGCCACAAAACAAGGTCGCCACAGCAGAATACCATAGAATACACAAAAGAACTTTTATTAATAACGATGGAAAACGTATACTACAGGAAAGATGGCGACATAAACAAAGATATAAGGCCACACAAGAGGGCGCTACAACAACTACTTGCGCTGTGAACTACATGTAGCCAATAAATGGCCCTTAAACAAGCACATAATGTTCTGTATGCACTATAATATTAATAATAATACACAACATTTATTAGGCGCTTAATACGGATGTTTCTAAGCGCACCATGGTCTGTCTACAAAATAAATACCAACCAAAACTTATAATGAATACAAAAAATAAATAAATCTGAACTGTGCTTGTTATGCAGGAACTATCAAATCAACTGTTCTTTGTGCACATTGTTTTTGTGGGGTTTTTTTTGCAAGGAGAGGTTGTGCCACATGCACGTGCAAACCAAGTGTATGCATCACATGAAGCCATCAAACCAAAATAATGTATAAAGCAAAGCTGAACACCTTGGTGCAGTTAATTTTCAAAGCTCACAGTCTTGTTCTTGAAAATATGCATTTAGAAATAGTTAATTACATGCAGGTCATGGAGGTGTGTAGGAGATTAAGGTCCCATAAAAAGTTAAACCTCCTACATAAAGAATGGCCCTCTAACCTGAATACTTTTTTTTTTAAAAGATGACAAAAACAATGTCAGGGGCTGTCTTCACTGAGTGGTAACGCAGTGAAGACCAGCTCCTCATGCTGTTATTGCCTCAATAAACAACAAATTGAGAATCACGCCCATATGAAAGAAGGAGAACATAGCACTGCACTACAGGTATGTAATGTAGTGCAAATATTGCTAAAACCACTTTTTAAGATTTGGTGGTGAATGATGGGTCCCAGGGATGTTTTCAAAAATGGCTTTGAAACAAACACAGACAATTGACGAGAAACCACTCCAAAATCTAAGAAAGAGCTCAATACAGTTTTGTTTGTTTGTTTGTTTAGATGATCTTCCCATCAAGAACTTGGCAAAGCTCCCACAAGGGGATATAAACGCCAAGCTGGCAAACATATCGGTTTTTTACTTCTATGATTAAAAATTGCACAAGTCAATAAATTATGATTCAGGACCTACATGACAATATTTATTCTAGTCATTGTGAAATCAGTGGTTAGCTTGGCCGGATTTGAACAACCTTGAGATTGCAAGTCATGCAGTCAAACTTTAATGCACCACAGTCTAACCTTGAATGTACTTAGAAAATGTTGCCAGTGAAGAGAGCCCTTCAACTATGTTCATGTCAGTAACATTTTGAAGAAAACAAAGTTATATTCGGCTGCATTCTGTATCACTTTTCAAAGACTTAACAAATATGACCAATTATGGCCAATGTTATACAACCTTATTACAACCTCATTCCCATCCTATTGTCCCCTCATTACCGACTTGTTCTGATTGTACTCAAAATCAGAAGTAATGGCTACAAGAGTAAATTTCTTAACAATGTTTAGGAATGAATCACAAAGTCGATGTTAATGCTTAAACGAGAAGGCATTATGTAGATGTAAGAAGGGGGGGCGGCTCGTGTTCCGAGGTCTAGTGAAGTGTGATGGGGGGTCCAAAGCGGCAGGATGTTTTCTCGGATGTTTTCTCGGATGTTTTGCTGATTCCTGATAATTACAAGCTGATTTCCTGGACATCAACTAGCCCCATGAGAAGGAGTTTCATCATTTTTGCCGTGTGATTTGAACATTTACAGTTTTCTGAGTAGAGCTTTGCTCATCTATTTTCATCGTGAACATACATATTCTCACCGCCTGCACAATCTTCAACAGATCCATTGTGCAGGTTAGGTCACTTCAGTGGTAAAAAATAAAGATCACAACCCATAGCGGAGAGAGAAAGCAGAACCTGTGTGCCACACTTCAGTCATTTAAACTATAAACCTTACTGCCGCTTTGGACCCCCCATCACACTTCACTAGACCTCGGAACACGAGCCGCCCCCCCTTCTTACAAGCGTAGTCGGCAGGATGTTTTCTCGGATGTTTTCTCGAATGTTTTGCTGATTCCTGATAATTACAAGCTGATTTCCTGGACATCAACTAGCCTCATGAGAAGGAGTTTCATCATTTTTGCCGTGTGATTTGAACATTTACAGTTTTCTGAGTAGAGCTTTGCTCAGCTATTTTCATCGTGAACATACATATTCTCACCGCCTGCACAATCTTCAACAGATCCATTGTGCAGGTTAGGTCACTTCAGTGGTAAAAAATAAAGATCACAACCCATAGCGGAGAGAGAAAGCAGAACCTGTGTGCCACACTTCAGTCATTTAAACTATAAACCTTACTGCCGCTTTGGACCCCCCATCACACTTCACTAGACCTCGGAACACGAGCCGCCCCCCCTTCTTACATAGACAATCTAAGTCAGGGGGGTACTGTGGGGGGGGGGGGGGGGGGTAATTTGCAACCATTTGCATTAAAAGCAGTTTCAATAGCACAAATAATAAAAAAAATCAAAGGAAGTTCTCTGGTGTAAACATTTAGGTATGGCCACCTTCAAAAAAATGGACTTGTCCGGGCAGTCTCATTGGTCAACCAGCTGCCTGCAGCTACAATAACTGTATTCAAATATCCTGCACATGTACACACAAAGGGTGCACGCCTATACAATAATGTGTTTGCACAGTGGTTCTCAGAGTTGTGCACAGTGGTTCTAAGAACTGTCTACGTGATCACCAGAGTCGAATCAGACTATTTCAACATTGGTGGAGCATTGCAGCCTGTGTGTGTGTCCCCCACCCCCATAATCAACTTCATAACCATACGTGTTGTTATCACCCTTCCCCAAAACCCGACACAACATTTTTCACTGACATTGTGACATGTGTGGCATGGTCCTCATGTATGAGGTTGAGGTCTATACTAATATACTGAGTGAGGGTTCCATGCCCTGGTGTGTCAGGCTGTCCGCCTAAATGAAACCTCAAACTCATTTTGAATGAAGGTTCACCTGAAGTAACATGAAGAGGTGCATTACAACAGTCATGTATTGGAGGTCCATGAGCATGTTACATACGTACGCATGTACTTGAAACATAGAAGTACACTACATTAAAATAAAGATAGTGGATACATATTGCCGGTTGTTACAGACAAATTTCCAAAACCCCAAAACAGTGGTGTCTGTTCATTGCTGGCAAAATATCCTTGCCTAAAAAAATCAACATTACAAACTGTGACAGCATCTAATCCTACATCATTCCTCTATGAATGAGCTGTGGTGGTTCTGCAAAGAACCAGTGGTTTTTAACAATTCAAAGTTTCAATCAGGATGCTCTGATCACCTTTAAAACTGGCTTGCAGCTAGGTAAATTTTTGCAACATGTCTTATAAGCCCTATACAGTGGTGCATAATTAAAACCCCGCGAAAACCACTTGTTTAAACCATCTATTTAGTATAATACAATTGCCGTGAATTCACACGTGGGCACATGATAGAACATGAAAAATCAAGACTCGTGAAATATACTTCCAAAAACAAGAATAACTAATAATAGACTTCCAAAAAACAACAATCGCCAAACTTTTAAAAAAACGAACTGCTAAATATAGACCAATTCCAAAAATCAAGTCCCACTAAATATATATATAGTTCCAAAAAACATTTTTAAAAAAAATGCTAAATATAGACACAGTTTCTAAAAAACAAGACCCGCCAAATATAATACTTCCAAAAAACAATAACTGCTAAATATATACTTTCATGAGTCCATAAGTTAGGATTTGAATGCCAGGACCAAGATTCGAACCCACATTGTGATGACTAATTGGCCACAGGTTGAAATCAGTGGGCAAGACCGCTCGACCACATGCACTCATCTACTACGTAACCCTCCATCTTCCCGACCGGCAGGAGGATGGAGAGTTACAATTATTGCAACTACTTGAAACCATGCAATTGGGCCCAGTAACTAGGGCGCTGTACATGTAAGTGTACTTGTTTTTTAAAAATTTGTCTCTGGTTAACAATAAATCTAGCTCCGTAGATATGTGAGAGGCAAGTCTCTGGTTAACAAGTTGAGAACAAGAACACTGAATGAGAACTTGGGGGGAGGTTATAAAGGGTTTCTGGAAGTGGAGTAGGTATATATTTAGAAATGATGTCACAGAGAAAATACATAAGACTGAAGACATCATTTCCTAGAACAAGATCATGGTCAAGATGTTTACAACATATTGGTGGGAAAGGTCAGCAGGGAAGGCCGAGGTCGGTCAGTAGTGGGTCAGGGGACAAAATCATGGTCAAGATGTTTACGACTACTAATGGTGGGGAAGGTCAGCAGGGGAGGTTGGTACAGTAGTGGTAGTGGGTCATGATGGGCCACCTGTTTACATTAGCATAGTATTATTATTGTATTACTAATGATGTTATTTTTCCTTTTGGCAAGACCAGAAAGTCAAGAGAAACGGAAAACACTTTCGTTGTACCGACTGAATTTGGCTGGTTGTTGTCCAACTGCGTAGCATCAGTCCCTTTGAAAAAGCAGGACATCGACCACCAGGACTGTCAGCATCATCATTAATGCAATTTCTTTCAGACCTGATGAAACTCTATACGGAGAACAGTGTCCTCCTACTTTTACTTAGACCGAGACTGACGTCCTGACCACCGCACCTAGCCCCACTTTTGTGTGGCCAAGCTGAATCCCCAAGTGGGGCAGATGAATGGGCCTTTAAAACTTTAATTCTACACCAACTTACAACTTCAAGAAGTACTGTGAATATTCTGGAAAAGAACTAGCCCCATTTATAGGGCATGCTGGGATAGGCAGGGGAACATCTCCCATGCAGGGGAACATCTCCCATGCCCTAGCGCGCGAAAGGGTCCCTTGCCTATCCCATAATGCCCTAGCGAAGAGCGCCACCTGTTGAAATCAACCGATCAACAAAATGGATGCCGGGCAGTCAAATCGGTACTGGCAGTAACGCCTCAGAATTTCTTCAAAATTACACCAAAACGAGGTTGCACAATGGCGTTTTAATGTGCTTTGCACAAATCGGATACAATGAGTGACAACTGGGGAAAAAATCTCAGCATAAAAACGTGGGTTTATATTCGAAAAATTATCCCACCTCCTGGAGGTACATGGGCGCGCCGGGCGTAGGGCCAAGGATCGGAGGAAGTCCAGAGTATTGGTACTATAATTTAATGGGGCTAGAAAAGAACTAATGCCGAGACGGGGGAAACACATGAACTACCCTCGAAAACAAGCCCTAGTTAGTAGTTACAAAGGCCATGCAGGCACAGCATGCTGGTCATGTACTTCTAGAAACTATAAGGCTCCCCCATGAGCTCACTGGGGAGCCTTATAGTTTCTAGAAGTACATGTACTGGTCATGCTGCTGCAATTCGTGCATGGTTGTCAATGTCATACACGGTCATGATAGTTTTATTACAGTACTGTACACTGTGACTGTGTACCGTTACCGTCTGCAGAGCATGTACAAAGTGAATGGTCAAACACCCTCAGGATAGGACGAGTATTTTGACCCAAAAACTAAAAAGTAAACACTTCCACCACTCACTGGGAATCAGCAAACATATATTGAAATGAAAATAAGACTTACCAAGGGAAAACCAGTGTCTTATAACATGAATTAGAGCAATTACTGCCAGTCTGTCGCAGCGTCGTCTTCCAAGCTGCTGTCTTCTGAAAAAGTTGGCTTCTACTTCCTGTTGACATCTATCCACACCACAACTTTTTCATGCACGTAAAATGAGTTGACTATTGATAACCAATAGGCCTAATCATCATTTTGAGATTACATTCTCAATAGTGGCAACCTGAAATATCTGTTGTCCTGCTATACCCGGCCAGCTTTTGTGAATATATGCGAAACAAGACTTTAATAGAATTCAGGAAAGGGCCTACAAAAATAGGAAATGAAAAGCACGGGATGTTTGCATCAAACTTTGACAGAGTATCAGTTCTACTGCGGTTTTCCGGGGGACATTTGTTTTGGCCAGTTGTGTTGTTTTCCTTTGACTTTGTGAACTAATATGGTCCGCCATTTAGTAGTACAAAGTTTTTGACTTGACAAAATAGCGGACTACATTAGGTGTCAGCTGTTAACTAAGCATATTATTAGAGGAACCGTTTTAGTTGTCTTGAGTTCTAGTTGAAATGAAATTTCCTACCAATTTCAGTAGTTTTGCCGATAAAACATCAACTTATTTCATAAACTTTAATTACAAAAAATCATTGAAAAAGTTCATCTGAATTGTTAATAATTCAAGGATAGTGAGGTTATTTTTTTCAAATCCAAATAAATGTAGATGTTACTTACATGTAATTTTAGTTACGTTTCACTCCTAAGGTAGGAGCTCCGTCAGACTGGCAACCATGTCCACTGCTCAACTGCCCAGTTTTGTGCACTTTCTTGGTCATAGAGGGGGTTGTGTGGTTTGGACTAGTTGGTAAAATGTTCTGGAGCTTGCAAACCCTGTCGTCTTTGTCGAGTGTTCTCCCCCGCATCTGATCCAAATGGCCTCCCTATAAGCCAACTCGTGGTTGTCAGGAATAAATTAATTACCCAACATATTTCTTAATGCAGCCTTAAAAAGCATTTATTAATTGTCAAATAGTGTTTTAAAATTGTCCATCTAAAAATTACTATATTACTATATACAATTATAGTTAATAAAATTAGCAGGGGAGATTGCCTTAGCTTTCAATCCAAACCGGGCCTTCGTCAGAGGCAACATTATAGTGAATATATGTATATATATTTTTCTATAAATTTAAACAAAATATATCCACCGGAAAACCAAAATTCTCAGCACCTATTCATTAAGATTATATCTATTCCATCTTTATATAAAGCACTGGGCAATTATACTAAGAAGATGTTTTATTTAATTTCAATAGTTTTGTCCATCTTGTCTTATTTCAGAGCCAATGACATGTTCCCTGTTTGGAACAGCAATAATAAGTACTGAATGCTTATTGTACGAAAAGGGGCCAGACTGACTGTTTTTAAATCCAAGCTAACAATGTAACAATTACCAAGCATTATAACAAGCAGCAAAAAATACTGTAAAATAAATATATTCATATAAAACCTTACAACATGACTTCATGACATAGTTCCGAGTAAAAATGGAAAAAAAAGACCACTAAACCCGGTACATGTATCCACTTCTTAAAGAGTTTCTTCATTCTTATCATCTAGTTCATTCACAAAGGGGAACATTGAATTGACCTTCCAATTTAGTGTTTGTTATAGTGTTTGCCCCCCCATCAAAACAGGGGGGGGGGTCAACAAGGATGAATTTTGGTTCTGTGCATCCACTTTCTCTCTTTCATGAGCAACTTTTCCACACTATCAAAGATATTTATTTTTACAGTCATTTTTGTGATTAATGTTTTTGATCAAACCTTGGGCTCTAGCTTGGGCTTGGGCTTGGGCTTCGCCATCAAATTTGAAACAGTGTACCTCTTGCACACACAAAATAGTTAATGGCCTGACATTTCGACCCTATGGCAGAGTCCTTCTCAAAGGCTAAATGACGACACAACAGTAACAGAAGTTACAGAAGTGTAACAGAAGCTGTCAAGTGGAAATTGATGAATAGCGAGAGAGAGGCAGAAAGCAACCAGAAAAAGCAGAGTACAACGGGGGGAGACAAAGTTTGCAACAACACAGGTTTGGTAAAAAGCCTGTGGAAGTCAAATATTCTAGAGACTGGTACCGTTGCTTTGATTTTCACACAAGCCTCAACCCAAAATAAAATCTTACAAATCCCAATGTACTGATTCACACTTCAAACTCTCCTGGTCTTAACACATTTCTTCCATTACTAAAACCATCTCCCCAAACACTGGTGTTATGTCAAGACTTTGTGCTTTTCTTCCTCACAAATCCTTGGTACTGTATTGCTGTATAATACCCTCATTCTTCCCTATCTAAACTATTGTAATATCGTTTGGGAACATGTTTTTAACAACAAGCTTCATTCGTTAATCACAACTCAAAAAAGGGCAATCAGGATTTGCACTTCTTCGCATCCCCGGGAGCACACCGACCTCTTTTTGCCCAATTAGGCTACACTCACTAGCACTTGCTGAAGTTCATACAGGTATTTTCATACAGGTTTCATACAGGTTCATACACTTCCTTTAGTTCATTCTTTACCTCTGTCCGTGACACCCATGGGTACTCAACCAAAACGCATAACCAATCACCCCTCTATGTGCCATTCACCCGCACATCATTCCACTTAAAAACGCCTTGTTTCTTCTGACCACGTCTTTGGAATGGTTTGAGCAAGTCTATAAAATCACAATCTTCTGTGGGTCGATTTAAAAGTGCTTATAAAAGAGCTCTCCTCTCCCAGTATCTGACATAGTTTATTCTCACTATGGCTAGTCAGCACAGTGTTCTCTTTTTACTTATGTTTAGTAGTCAGCTGATGTTCTCTCTTTATATACATTACTTCACTTATAATTGTTATTATCATTATTATTATTATTATTTATATTACTATGTGGCGTGTCATGGCCGAGCGGATAAGAGCACCGAACTCAAGCTCTGGTGTTTCTGATCAGCAGAGTGTGGGTTCGAATCCCAGTCGTGACACTTGTGTCCTTAAGAAAGACACTTAACCACATGCTTCGTCTTTCGGATGGGACGTTAAGCCGTAGGTCCCATGTGTTGTGTAATGCACGTAAAAGAACCCAGTGCACTTATCGTAAAGAGAAGGGGTTCGCCCCGGTGTTCCTGGTTTGATTGGCTGCATATTGCGCCACAGCACCTTGTAAACCATTACATGGTGCTATGCAAAGGAATAGGTCTCATACTTCAACACGTAACTCCACATACCTTTTAGGAAAAAATACTGAGCGCTTTGAGACACCCATCGGGAGTATAAAGCGCTATATAAGAACTGCGTATTATTATTATTATTAGTATTACTATAATATCAATATTATCTTCATCATTTCTGTCTGTATCCAACCTGTTCGTCCGTACGTTCTTGTTCATGTTTACGTTCTGTTTGTCTGTCCATCAGGCATCTCACCACAAGCCTCGACTTCTAGATGATGCCTCCATACTTATTTAATTTTCTGCCTTGTAAATAACGCTTCTTGGTTGCTTCTTAAATCAATGTTCTGGCTTTATATGTACTGTTTGGAAATTTCTCGAATGGAAATAAATGTGAGTTTTTATTACATCAATACAAAAGTAATATAACCAGCTGGCTTCCAGATGGAAACTAATCAGTGTTAACTGCAAGGTCTATTTACAAAGCATCTCCACTGGAGAGTATTTCTTTCACTTCCTCCAGCAAGCACCCCAGATGCTCTTGGTCACTTTGATCTTTTGTCTTCAATACCACAAGAAGCTGACGACAAATAGAAACAAAGAGCAGGATATTACAGAGTAGTCAAACCTTTCAGCCACAAGTAGGTCAGAGGTCAATTTGATGCAGAGAGATATAAGACGATAGCCCCTTTAATAAAATCTTCTAGCAAACAAGGATAGATTAACTTACAAGATCCCATAGTTGCATCAAGGTGCTGAGCTTGCTGAACAATCCTGTGAAATTCTACAAGAAAACGGATCAATTGAAATCTGTCAATAAATTCACTGAATCCAAGTCATAATGGTTTTTGTTTTGTCAATAATTCAGTGTAAGTTCATATTAGGCAGCAATCAAATCAAGCAAATGGTTATTCAGGGGTTTTTTCAAATGCTATTTAATCCTTGAATTGGCTCTGACAGTATTTCAAATCAGCACTAGAAGATTGGTACTTGTAGGAGTTTTATAATCAGTAAGCTGTCTGACTGAAGTCAGCACTAGAAGATTGGTACTTGTAGGAGTTTTATAATCAGTAAGCTGTCTGACTGAAGTCAGCACTGGAAGATTGGTACTTGTAGGAGTTTTATAATCAGTAAGCTGTCTGACTGAAGTCAGCACTAGAAGATTGGTACTTGTAGGAGTTTTATAAACAGTAAGCTGTCTGACTGAAGTCAGCACTAGAAGATTGGTACTTGTAGCAGTTTTATAATCAGTAAGCTGTCTGACTGAAGTCAGCACTAGAAGATTGGTACTTGTAGCAGTTTTATAATCAGTAAGCTGTCTGACAGAAGTCAGCACTAGAAGATTGGTACTTGTAGGAGTTTTATAATCAGTAAGCTGTCTGACTGAAATCAGCACTAGAAGATTGGTACTTGTAGCAGTTTTATAATCAGTAAGCTGTCTGACTGAAGTCAGCACTAGAAGATTGGTACTAGTGTAGCAGTTTTATAATCAGTAAGCTGTCTGACTGAAGTCAGCACTAGAAGATTGGTACTTGTAGGAGTTTTATAAACAGTAAGCTGTCTGACTGAAGTCAGCACTAGAAGATTGGTACTTGTAGGAGTTTTATAATCAGTAAGCTGTCTGACTGAAGTCAGCACTAGAAGATTGGTACTTGTAGCAGTTTTATAATCAGTAAGCTGTCCGACTGAAGTCAGATATTGGAAGCTTTGGAATGATGTGGAAAATAAGAAGTATCGATAGCTAGTAAACTTGTGGGTACACCCATGTGTAAAAACTCTTATGGGAGGAATTTTGGCTTTGAAAAGAGCCGGTTCTTTTCAGAAGTGAAGTCATTTTGCTTTTTAACCAAATGCAGTACATTGTAACCAAACTGAGCTTGGATTTAAAAACAGTCAGTCTGGCCCCTTTTCGTACAATAAGCATTCAGTACTTATTATTGCTGTTCCAAACAGGGAACATGTCATTGGCTCTGAAATAGGACAAGATGGATAAAACTATTGAAATTAAAGAAAACATCTTCTTAGTATAATTGCCCAGTGCTTTATATAAAGATAGAATAGATATAATCTTAATGAATAGGTGCTGAGAAATGAGATGAAAGTTTTGAATAATTTGGATTTTAAAATTGTCTTTTACCCGACTTGCTTTCTGTAGCTCAGCATTGATGTCTTGTGTGGTTACCGGTGCAGACTCCTCCACTCCTTTATAGTATTGTCGAACAAGACGCTGGTACTTGGTTCTCTCTCTGCTGTACAGGAACTTGTTAATGGAGGATTCCTGTCATGGCAACAAATAAAAAAACACAACTTTTTCAGGAAATTGTTTACCCGTGGTTTTAGGTGGGATTTTTTGTTTCCTTTGGGGAGACTTTAAGAATCATCTTCCAGCATCTTCATCCCATGAGGCAGATTGAACTACTCATCCTTTAAAATACAGTATGTACATTTTTATCCACAAATTTCATTTGATGCTCGATATATGTGTGGCATGGTGTACCGCCCTCTATTGTGTCTTAAGTTCTTTGTGTTCTGGGAATCTCAGGAATTATTTAGAGGATTTAAGTGGGGTAGGCCTACTTCTGTACAAGAGGAAAAGAGTGTATTCAAGTATGGTGGGTGGGGAGACACCCTCTGCCACATATCGGGCATGATAAACCAAATTTATATTTCAAAGTGTCCCCGACACCCTCTGCCTCCTGCTCCCCGCCCCTTAACCTCTCCATGGTTATCCAACTATCATCAAACTGTTGGGATGCATACAGTAATCCCCTATGCACTTACTAACAATAGATTTTGGTGGGATGTACTCACGATTTGATGGCTTACTGGAGAGGTTTTGTAAGTCTCTGGATACATATACACAGATACATATACATCATCCATGTTTTGGATGGACGTTAACAATGCATACAAAAGTTCATACACATACATTAAAAGAACAGACACCACTTTGCTGATTTTAGTTGTACTTTTAACCTAGATTCAAAACTGTCTAAATGCACACCAGAGTAGGGAGATGGAGGGATATTTTTCTACACCTTTTTAGAGAGCCACCATGGCGCTCTCCAACTTCTCTTACCTGTCCAAGTTCACCTGTCTTGCTATCGTGTGCGTCATGGAATAATTGACCGATCATATCCATGCTTGCCTCAACAGATGGAGAGAGTTGGATGTCAAAGATGTAGTTTGGATGCTTGATGGCATTGGACCAGAAACGCAACGGCAAACTATACAAAGTCATTGGTTGAAAAGTATAAATATTCATAGATATTCGCTTACTTTGGAACGGTTCTTGTTTAAAAGATCACGTTTAATGTACAAAATTATGCATTTGTATATTTTTTGATCTAATTTAGAAGGGGGCAAAGGTTCAGAGCGGGGGGTGGGGGGGGGGGAGCTGCCGCTCCCTTCCCTCTTTGGTTGCGCCATTGGTCTTACAATACTAGTTTCTAGACTTCCACAGCAGTACTGTAACCAATGGAGGCCCCCCCCTTTTGCCACTCCAAATGAGATGTAAAACAATGCACAAACGAATGGTTTGATAAAAAAATAATTCTTTCCCCCAGCTTGGCCCCTAAATGAAAATATTTGATTACGTCACCGTCTGACAGCTTTTAATTCAAAACTATTTCTCAGGAGGGATGGTACTGGAATGAAATTTACAATTGGAGATCTTTCTTGATGCTCGATTCACTTTTACGCACTTTTTGGTAAGTCTTGACACTTTCGGTATTTCATCTTTTATTAATATATTTTTACTTAATGTTAGGGCCCCCAATGATCAGCTGTGCTGGATGGGTCACCCTCTTTAAATGTGGTTTGAAACAAATAAATAAATCACTACTCCTGTACTACATATTGTTAGTTCCTTTTAGCATAAAACAAGAAATCAATAATTTAAGGATTATTTCATTAATTGACAAAGCAAAGCCTAATAATTTAGGGCTGGATTTTACAATTTTGGTGTTTGTGTGTTGTTTTTACAAAACTTCTTGGAACTCACATGTTATTTTTCCAAGCATGTTTAATTTCCGGGTCTTTGGACTTTGTGTCACACAGATGTGCCTGTTTGTCAAAAAAGTCAAAGAGGAACTTGATTGCCTTGGGGGTGCTCTCCACAGACAGAATGGTCTGGAACATGTTGTCAACATACTCTTGGATGATGATCTGTTTAAGATGTTTGGATAAAAAGTCAAGATAGTTTAGTTTGTTTGGAGTTTCAAAGGTACCTGCTTACACATAGCAAAACCTGCATCCATGTGTAAGTGACTATTTCCTTGTGCATTTTGGATTACATCTCTCTAGTAATGAAAGCAAGGGACCCTCAAAAGCAACTAGCAATGTGACCCGTAGGCCTGAAGATACCTGTGCAATAAGAAAATTATGAAGAAATACCAGTTTTAGATGCTGGAGAAAGACCCCATACACTAATCAGGAAATTCCATGCAATAAGGTAGGGACTGAAAACTCAATCCACATGCAAGACTGCAGTCCGGGATTCAAACCGGGGTCCACTGCAGGTGAAAGTCAGGGAAGAAACCACTCAGCTAACCCAAATGCCCCAAGATGTTTGTGCTTTACAGAAAATGAAAACTGATTCTAAAGTTTACCTTTGACAATAAAACCCTCTGGATTGGGATCCTGTAAGCGGCCCACTGACTGTGTTCATTTGATGAGACACAGCATGATGTGCGCCCTCTCTGCTTGGTGGTAACCGAGAAGGACTCCTTCCCTCGAGTCTGGGGATAACATGGTAATAGTTATAGTGGCTTCTTTTATAGCATGCAAATCTGTCACTCAGTGACACTCAAGGCGCTTCAACACTCAGTATTTTCCTGAAAGGTATGTGGAGCTACGTTTTGAAGTATGAGACCTATTCCTTTACATAGCACCATGTAATGGTTTACAAGGTGCTGTGGCGCAATATGCAGCCAATCAAACCAGGAACACCAGGGTGAACCCCTTCTCTTTACGATAAGTGCACTGGGTTCTTTTACGCGCATTACACAACACATGGGACCAACATCTTTACATCCCATCTGTAGGACGAAGCAATAATGGTTAAGTGTCTTGCTTAAGGACACAAGTGTCACGACCGGGACTCGAACCTATACTCTGCTAATCTGAACCACCAGAGCTTTAGTCCGGTGCTCTTATCCGCTAGGCCACGACACACCATGGTTACATATCTTTGTTGAACAAAACGCCTGCTTCAAGAGAATGTATCTGCTGTGATTCTTAGCAGCTAGACATATATGATATCAATATACATAATGTTGCAAGAATATTTTACTTGATTGTACTTTATACCAGCTTACCAGATGCCAATCTCTGACTCCTTCAAGGTTTTGCTCTTCATCCCCTAAACCATCGTTATCTGGAGACATCAGATAGGCGTATATGAAAATGGCAAACACAATCTCATTATTTGTTGACAATAATTATGACAATCTTTGACTAATTTCTGATTCTCTCTCTACTGCGGGTTTCCAGAGGAGATGAGACATGAGACCATATAGCCAAAAGATGGCATCTACATGTAGATATAGTTCAGAGCATCAAAATGAAGAGGTTATCCTACTTTGGGAAATTAAAAGGATGCCAAACTCCAGATACCCAAAGATCACTCTGGAGAGAGGCTTAGTAGGAAATAGACATCACGGATGACCATCTACAGCAGAAGCCGGCAGGAAGGCTGAAAACTGTCAGCTCTGGGGAAGTTTCATTATGCAGCAGCCATCTCTAGGCATAACCTGAGAAGACGGCCTAAAATACTACTGCCTAATTTAGAGACCTCTTTTGTAAATATCATGATTAATTTTCATAAATTGACTCTTTGTGCATAGAAAAAAATACCTGATTAATGTGACGAACAGCTTACATTGCGTGGCATTAAGTGTTTTACATTATTTCTTTTATACTTTCACAGAAACAAATTGTAGTTCTTTTCTTTGTTAATTGATAATTACCATATGCACTCTCCCCTTCATACTGCTTCTCTTGTGTACTGTCAGAGACCTATAGGCAACAACAGGGTACCAATGAGAACTGTTAACCAATCAAAAACTTGTTTAATGCATCTGCAATATCTCCTCAAAGTCGACCTATTGTCTAAACAAAAAGAAAACTAATTTTGGGTTGAACAAAGAAAAATTTACTAGAGGGGGACTTGAACCTCCAGATTAATGTGTCTGCGCTCTACCAAATGAGCTATCTAGCTGTAACTTTGGCGGTCTCCCTATTATGTAAGTATCTTTGTTTGGGGTGCCAGTTATAAGCCGTTATAACCAGTGAAGACAAAGTACCAGATCAAATGAGCAGATCTATTAAGACACAGCATGGATGTGAATTGAAGCCTGGTAAATAAATTTATGGGTACCCAGTGTAACAGAGCACCATTAAAAACTTTGAACCAATAAAAAGGTTTGGTATTCAAATCTAGTTAACCTATTTTTTGTTTTTCCTTCATAACTAGCAGTATTAAAATCTAAAGCTTAGACTGTTTAGTTTTTGAATGGGAAAATGACAAAAATGGCAAATGTTGTAAGTAGATTAAAACTTGATTATCCCTGAGTGGGGAAATTAAAATGGCCTTGACAAAGAACTGTATGAAAATAAAATACAATACAAACAATCAGTAACAAAAGGATATACATTTAATAATTGCATTATAATAACAAGATTGTTCTAAGAGTAGTTAGAATCATTCTGATGTTGGTAATTAGAGGATGAGATTCAGTATCTTTGGTGAATTGTTGGCATCAAATGGCAAAAGTTTCTTACTTCTGATGGAAACTCTGGTTGAGATTTTTCATGGGGGGTCTTCTGCTGGACGCCACCTTTAGTTGGGATGCAGTAACCACCTTCCTCAGTGAATGAGGACTCTGCTTCCTTAGCCTAGGAGACAAATGATTACTCATTGTTGCTTTTGCCTTCTATTACAACAAACTGTTATTTGCAAGTAAACTTCCTTCCTATGGCAGATGTGTTGATGGAAGTTTAAGTTATGAAAAAATTTGAATTAAAAATGGGGAGGGTATGTGGGATGAACACCTTATGCTGTTTTACGCCCTTTGTCTTCCCAGCTCATGTTTATTATACACAAATAAAATATGAAATTGTTCAGCAGTCTCCTCCTGGGCCCAATTTAATGGAACTGAAAGAATTGGTTGAACATTTTCTGCTGAGCACAAATAGACAAGAAACCAGTCAGATAAAACATGTGACATCATAACTTGGCTGGTAACCTTATTGTGGTAAGCACAATTTTGTTATGCTTAGCTGCTTTTTGTGCTGAAGGAGATCTAGAAAATTCATAAAGCTGCTTAAGCAAACAAATTTGCTAAGTGTAATAAATTGTGCTAAGCAGAAAAAAGTTACTCTTGCCTTACTTTCAATATTCATGTATGTAAATGAAAGGAGGGGGGTCTGAAAAAACCTGAAAGACCATTTAGCTATTTGAGAGTTTTACCGGATAGAGATCTTTCTGTCCTTTCTGGGTAAAATATTCTGTAGAGGATTAAAGATAACAACATAGATTACAGACTTAATTTTGCTGTATACAAACAGGAACTTCAGTAAATCTCCAACAAAATGATTTTGAAAATAACAATAATTTGTGCTCTCAAACATAAAAAGTAAAACTGACCTAAGACCCACTCACAAATGCGCACTAGAAACCTGGACCCACTTTCATGGAGCTGCTTAAGCACACAATTTTGCTGAACAATTTTTCTGCTAAGCAAAAAACTAGCAGGAAACCAGCCACAGACCGTACATACGGAATGGTATTTTAGCTGGTTACCTTATTCCAGTAAGCAGAAATGTTTTGTGCTTAGCTCCTTTTTATGCTTACACAGCTGTGTGAAATTGGGCCCTAGTTCTACTCAATGAAGCTGTTTGCACCTGGCCAATATAAACAGTCAACACAATAATAATTGCTTAATTTAAATTTCAAATCTGTTAGTTTTCATCAAGCATTAGTCCAGCAATCTGAAATATCATCAAATAAGGTGGACATTCTGTTCAGAAGACAACAAATACCTTGCTTGTCAGGATGGTTTGCATTTTCAACGTGTGATTATTCAAATTGTTTTGTTAATGCAAATAGGGCAGAGTTTTGAAAACTTACTTATCTTTGACCAATATAATTTATGAAAGGAGAAAATTTACCGTTTGTAATTTCTACTTGAAACTGATGTACAGGTCCAGAGGTACTAATAGCACCTGCTGCTTGTCCCTTATCCACAAGGCTCACTTCTGCTTCGTCAGGTACCTATTGGCAACCAATGAAAGAACAGGGAACCAGTGACAACTTTTACCCAATGTGTGGTTGTCTCTAGCTGTACTTCCACCTCACAAATTGTTTTGAGGTAATAATATTAAATTACAGTTTTGTTGAAACTGGGGTGTCATGTCCGAGTGGTTTAGAGCATCGGACTCAAGTTCTGGTGGTTTAGTCATCGGGCTGTGGGTTCGAGTCCCGGTTATGACGCTTGTGTCCTTGAGCAATACACCTCGCTATAATTGCTTCTCTTCACCCAGGGGTATAAATGGGTACCTGCAAGGGTAGAGGTTGATATCGTGTTTGAAAAAGCCTTCGGAGCGCCACAGCAGCCCAGGGCTGTATACTCCCCAGGGAGCTGAGAAAGAATAAAGGAACATTATTGGCCCAATGACCAGGGCACTAATGTAAAGCGCATTGATATGTTATTGTAAAAAGCGCTACATAAGAACTAGTTATTATTGTTATTATTATGATTATTATTATTATTCAAATGTTTACAAATAGCTTTTACTCACTTCAAAATCTTTCAGGGTGTTGATTCGACAAAACTTGTTACTGACAGGTCTGACGCACATGTCTGTCAAGATCAGGCGGTCATTCTTTCCCCGATGCCACACTGTCATAAGGTAAGCCATATTCAGTATTAAAGATTACTTTTTTGTATTGATGAATATTCGTCCCACAGAGTTAGACTGTAAGAGTGTGAAATATTAGCAATCTGGTTTTATCATTGATTATTTTCCATATCACTATAAGAGTGCCAGTTAGAAGCAGTGCAACCATTAACTGCCGTGTAGCCAGGGATCACACCAAAGTTTACGACTCAACCTGGGAAGCGGCAGCCAGGGGATCACCTTAAGAGGGATGCAACTTTTTATTTCAGATATGAAAACAAAGAAGAAAACATTTATTTGTTTGTTTAGCAGTCCCCCAAATCTGTCAATTTATGAAGAACAAATGGAGTCAAAGTCTTAGGTTTATAGAGCAGTTTATGGGCGACATACCGAGACTGACTTGGTTGGCACTGGGTCTGCCGGAGTAGGGTTTGTTGAGATGGATGGCATCTAAGATCTTCTCCTTGACCTGTGAGATGGTGTCAACATCTAGCACCTTGACTTCATTGATGATATTTCCTTCTTTGTTTAGAACCACCAGGGTCTGAGTGCCAAGAAAATAAGATTTGTTTCAAGATTCATTCTTAAGGGGATAGAGAGTGTCGAAGAGGTATTAAACGCCAGTATAAGGCCCTACTAATAGATTTAACATTGAGTACCGGTATGTATTGTTTGTGATTACTTGAGAGCTGATTTGATACTTACCAAGATGTTGAAATCTAAGTCTTCTTGAAGTAAATTCTCAAAGTTGAGAGAAAACTCTGCCTGACCGGTGACAGCATCAATTGGACCGTGTTCAGTGCAGTATTTGATGGCACGGTACAACACAAACAGAGGGTACGCGGTGTGATTCTATACCAAAACATAATAACAAACAATGGTTTACTGATTTGGATTTTGAGTGGGCAAATGTATTTGATAATTTCCATTAAATGGTGATAACTTCCTTTAAATTCCTCTAAAATATTATAAATTGTATTTATATTAAATTTGGGGTTGAACAAGGACAATTAACTAGCAGTTGGTTGAATGGCTTCTGACTGGCACCTCTGAACAAAGACATTGACAAACTAGAGAGACCACCAACATAGTGCTAGATAGCTCAGTTGGTAGAGCGCTGGCACATTAATCCGGATGTCACAGGTTCAAGTCCCACTCTAGTAAATTTTCTTTGTTCAACCCAAATTAGTTAAAGGTTACCCAGTTAGTTTCCCTTGTGGTTTATTACTTGATAGTTGACCTACCTTTAGCTGGTCATACAGACAAAGGGCAACCCAGTTTGACAGAAGCTTCTCCAAAACGCTGTCTGTCCTGAAAAACATAAAATAACAACTGTTGGCAAAATGCAAGCTAAATTGCTACCTGGGCCTAATTTCATAAAGCTGCTAAGCAAAAAATAATGCAAAAATGAGAGGAGCACCAGTGGCAACAATGAAAACTTCATGGAATTTTGGCTGGTAACCTGTTTCTACTAAGTAAGAATTTTCTGTGCTTAGCAGGTTTGTGTGCTTACAGGCTTTATGAAGGGCCCTGCTCCTCTGAATGTTATTAGCAGGTATTGAAATATATTTGAATTCCTGATTTTCTGAAGCTTGAACATTTCTTAGTAATATTCATGTTGGATAATTGGAGAGATCTTTTTCAACTGAAAGTGGCAAGGCCGTCATCTTCTTCAAAATAACATCATTATGCAGATATTGTGATAACAGCTAGTCAAAATTCACGCCTATGCTTTTGTGAAGAAATATACATAATACAAAAATGTTATCATATGATATTGGAATTTTTTTTTGCAACAGAGCCATAGTTTTGGAGGAAGGGAAGTACTTGAGAATTGCTTTTGGGAAATAATGTGTAAAATGTTCATCTTACTTGCTGAAAAGCAGTAGTTCTTGGTTGGTAGAACGAGCATCTTGAATCATCTGCGCCATCAAAGTTGTCAAGACGCTACAAAATAACAAGAGAACTCAATCGTAAACAATTTGGATATTTCATTAAAGGGTTAGTTAAAATAACACATCTCTCCCAGTAGGGTCATAGATTGGCGTTTGTCAACGTAATGCTGATTTATAGGCACAATTATAAGGAAAGATGCAATGAAAGTCACTTGTGAAAGTTTCATCTCAATACAGTGTCTACTTGCTGAGAAAACAGCAAAAAACTGTCACACAAACTGTCAAATCCATCCAGGTTTAGCGAGGGGCGATGGGTGCCGACTGCATCTTTGGCTGCGGCATTCGCGAGCCGAAACCAACCCTAAGAAATCTGAGAAATTATTCACTTGCGATTCATGTTTTGTAGTGAAAAACATAAAAAGTTGTCAGAAATAATGTTGGGATTTTAAGTTGCCTGGATTGCACTCTCTAAAGCAATTTTTACAACTAACAGAAGACTTTGTCAGTAAGTTGACATCATAAAAGACACCGTCGTCATTATATTGTCATGTGACAGCCAGCGCTGGCATGCGTGAAGTAATTGGGTTAGAATTAGTAATTCCATGTACAGCCAAAGGCCTGCTTTGATCATGACAATAGTCTTACTGCAAGACATCTTTGAGATTTGCCCAAGTTTCCAAATACACTTACTGTGTTAAGACATCCATGTTGTTATTCAATACCATGGTAACAGTCAGTAAAGATGCTATCGATTGCCTAGAAATAAAAATCTGTAACAATTTATTCTCATTTGAAATTCTCCATTAGTCATGAGTAGAAATTTTAAATGGAAAAACAGTATGGCTCAAAAATGTTCTTCATGTCTAGGCAAAAGTCAAACTCTTGACTTATAACACTTTCAGTAAAGTATGATTTCAAATTTCATTTTCCTTAACAACAACAAAATTCAATGAAAGTACATAGTGATTTAAAATACGTTTAGAACAAAAATATTACAACAAATTCACATTTTTTGTTACAAAAATAAAATCTAAGATGTATAACACATTCAAATGAATAAAAACCTAGACTCCCTTGTAACAAAAAAGGAACAAAAATAATCGCAAATTCTGTCAAACAAATGGCTCTGAAAAAAAAAGTATTGTTTGAGTGAACGTTTTTACAGGCAACTTGGAGACAACCAACTCTGCTGCATATAACATCTAGTTATATAAAAGACTATTTTCTAACAGTGTTTTACTATTCCACGAAGGTTTGTGAATTGTTTGTGTTTTCTTCTTTCCACTTGTCTGGAACTGACTGCCAGTAAAATGCTTTGACATGTCCCTTAAGGGTAGGGTCATAGTGTGGATTTTGTGAAAATAATACTGATTTATAGACCAAATAATAAATCAAGATTGCAGTGTCAACTTGTTGAAAAAAACCAGCAAAAACTGTCTCGATATTTTCAACAAGAACATAGAATCAATTCATGTTTAAAGAGATGACAGCAAGTACCAACTGCATCTCAGGCCGCAGCATTCAGGAACAGACATCTGAGAAACAATTCATGCATGAATCGTTTCTCAGATTCAGATGTTTTGGGGTGAACAATTATCCAAACCATAATACTTATCAGGGAATCCTTTCTCAATAAATAAATAGTTGATACTATCAACAGCTGCAGTGCTTCTTACCAAGTAAGTTTTTATGCTCATTAATTGTTGTAGTGCTTACCAACTTCCTATTACCCTACATTTAAAGAGACACGTTGCCTTCAAATCTCATGAAATCTTACTGTTTGGAGGTGTTCCTTATTAAGAGTTGTTCTTGCAATAAAACACCTTTAATATGTAATAATTAGTGAATGGTGATTAAAAAAACCCAACATTGGCCTCTGACCCCTCGACATCTTTCCCGCGAAACGTATATGTATTTCCAGCCGTAAATATCCTCGTCCATGTAATGGCAAAATGCTCGATGAACAGTAGTTAGGCTGTTGCCGTAGCCAGTGGCCTGGTAAACCTATCAGATGAACACTGGGTAACATACCATTCTCTACCTCTGAAGCTAGCACAGTATTGGGCCCGAAATTGCCAGCCGCGTATTCACGGAATAACCTGAAAAATAGAACACATACAGTACAGGGAGGTGAGTATAATATGGCTCATCTGTTCACCTCCCTGTGTTGCATGTATTCTATTTTCGGAATATGTGGCTGGTTATTCCTCGAATACGCGGCGTAGCGTCAAAATGGATCGCCACAAAAAAACAGATTTAAGACGTGTCCAAAAAGAAGAAACCTCGTCAATCAGGGTAAGAAAACTGTCATGGGACTAACCAAGAGAAACAACCGGTGTTGTTTATACCAAATGTTTATTGTGGACAGGAGGGATGAGAACTTAGACACGGCACATCACAGCAGCACTTTGATCATCGTTTTACGACTGGAAATAAGACTAGTAGGAACACGTCGGCCATTTATGGGAGTCAAAATCTTGACTCCCATAAATGGCGGACCGTTTTAGTTCACGAAGAAAAGGAAAACCACACAGTTTTGAGGAATGTTTGTGTGGATCATTATATTCTACTTTTAAAACATCTTTCCGACCGTGTTCATTTCACATCAATCGCTTGTTATAGCCCAAAGCGCCCAATCCGAAGGCAACGTGTCCCTTTAAGTGTCTGAACATTTGTTTTATGAAGGAGCAAAAAAGAGTTAAACAAAATAAAAGAAACTTTCTACTTTTTGCTTTTAAACTTCTCACCTTTCTTTCACCGACACCTTTGAGCGGCTCCCTGTATCTAGGGTCTGGATGAGAAATAATAAGAAGTTCTTGTTGCCTAGCAACTCAGAGAACTTCATCATGGCTTCTTCAACCACAGCTTCTTCATTGTACTGTACAAAAAGGTAGGTTTAAACTTTGCTCAGAAAATTGCAACTTGGTTTCTTGGCAACTATAGACTTTCACAAGTAAATTTAATAAGAAGTGGAGCTATGTTGGATCACTATGATTGAATATCTCAGTGTTTTGATTGTGGGTTGGTTTGCTAGGTTACTTCATTCCAGTCAATTCTGTTTCTTGACATGGTGTGTCAGAGCAGAGCGGTCAAGTGCACTGGATTCAAGCTCTGGTGTTTCTGATTAGCAGAGTGATGGTAAAAGTCCCAGTCTTGGTACTTTATTCATTATTGCTTTGTCCTCGGATGGGATGTAAAGCCATAGGTCCTGTGTTTTGTGTAATGCATGTAAAAGAACAAAGTTACACTGATGGCTAAGAGAAGGGGTTTAGCCACGGTGTTTGGCTGTGGCTGCTGAATGTGCCCTTGGTGTTTGGGGTCTTAACCTTTGAAGGATATCTTAACAGAAATGTGATGGATGTATTTAATGGAGTTGGAGTTTAGGATACTGATACATGTCATGGTTTGCTGTAACATTTCATTTTAGTCTACTGTGATTCTTGAGAAATTGATAAATCATTTTGTGTATCAGTCTGGAAACTTGACTTCAGACACTCATAACGAGTTGAGTCCTGACTTGAAACCTGACCCTGAGAACTTTAGACTTCAGATATCTCATCGATCCCACTTCATTGGACTTAATAACAACACTGGTTGAGAGTATCTTAGAGTCTCTTGTGCTGATCACTGTTACCTCTTCATCCGTTGTGGTTGGTCGGACCTCTTGTCCAATGAACAGCATGTTAGTGGCATAATCACGGTGACTCACAAATGGCATCCCACTCACTTTTACGTCATTCGTCAGCTGGAAAATGTCAAATTTCCGCTGAGAAAATCCTGGAATCAAAAGAAAACAAAAGTCTCAATCCCATCAAAATTCAAAAGTGGTTGGTCATGAATGGATTGTCTAAGCCTTGTTAGCCCTAGGAGCTAGAGCTGCTTAAGCACATTACCTTACTAAGCACAGGGAAAGAAGTAACAGACCAACATACCAGAGCTTGATTTCATAAAGCCTGTAAGCACAAATACTTGCTAAGCATAGACAAATCTTGCTTAGCAGAGACAGGTAACCAACCAAAAGTCCACCAAGTTTACATGAGTGCAACTGGTGCCCCACTCATTTTTTGATCAGCAAAGAAATTTGCTTAGCTATATATTCTACTTAACAGCTTTAAGAAATTTGGCTTAGGTTCCCCCATTGTTTGTCTACTTCAATGCTTCTTTTTGCTTAGCAGAAATTTGTTGCTTAGATATAACTTGCTTATCAGCTTTTACCTCTTTTACCAATTCATGCCTCTTTCTCTAACCTTTCTTAATCTCTTCAAGAAAATCCTTCTGTAAGACCAGAAGATTAACTCTCCGCTTGGATCTAAACAGCCGAATCGACAGGACTATGAGTAAGCAGATCAGGATGGTGAAAACCACTGTGCTGACCACACTGATGATCACACTGGCCATGGTATAAGATATATAGCCAATGCGGAACTCTAGGTTGCTGTGCATCACCTGAAATGTTAAGGTTCAAAGATATTTGAACATTTAAAACCAACAGGCAAACCGACTCTTGAGTTACCAAGACAAGGGGCTAGCCCTCTCTCTTTGTCTTGGCCAATGAAGTCCTTGTATATAATGGTTGTTTCTCAAGTATATTCCAAGTGCATTTTGTCTTCTGACTTACCACGACTACAGGAAGACCTCTCCCTTTGTCTTGGCCTTTGAAGTCCCCAGCAGATGGTTGTTCTTCAGGTAAATCACAATAAAGAGTAGTTTCGTTTATGAAGATAACGGGACATCTCGCATTTCCGACATTAACGATAACTTCCGAGGCTGTTATAGCACTGTTGATATAATTACCCTGAATATTTAAAAAGAAATGGAAAACAAATTTAATAAATTAACAACTCACCACCCAAAATAAAATTTTCCAAGGATTTCTTCTTAAGCTTTAGCCCAAGAAACTTTATGAGGATTGACAAAACTCATAAGATTCTCAGTACACATTTTGCAATAATGTCTGTAATCGATGTTCGTGCCCCCTGAGTGATAAACGTATACCTTCCCATTAGCTCCACTACTGATTATATTATTAGAAATAGACTGTGCAAGTGTCGCACGCATTCGAACTTCCGGGACCATAGTGGTCCCAACCATATGGAGTTTTACGTGGGCGAGATTTTGTTTCGTCTATTATTTTAGTTTAACATAGTTTATGACCTAGAAAATTATATATGTTGTTGGGAATGTAATACTAAGTGATAACAAAATATGAAAGTAAAACCAATTCAACAATATAATGAAGAAAACCCGAGAATTAAACTTGACCTCAGCTTCCGGTTATTGCAAAAAATTAAGAATTTTGTGCTCGGCTTAGATCATAAAACTTATGTAAAAGCTTGTTTTGGATGCGCGATTATAATCGCCAGATTCGGTAATTGCAAAGCAAACCTTTTTTATTGCAGTCTATGGTTGTTGAGGCGTCAGCATCCTCTTTAAACTGCGACACGGGTCAATTTTAAACCCGTTTGACCATCACAAATCCGTGTAAGAGGTTTCTAAAAATTTAACATCAAGAAAGCATCCTTGTCCCAGAGTTTTAATTTTGTTTCCATAATACTTTTTTTCAAAAGCTAAAACTAATTTCATAAAATTGTAATAATTATTTTTTGTTGTTCAGATTTTGTCATGAGATTTAACTTAACACAAAGATTTTATTTCAGAAATAAATGTTTTCTTTGTTTGACGTGTTTTCTCGTTCGGATACGTGCGAGACTTGCACAGTCTATAGTAAACAGCATAATGAGAGTGCCAACAAGGAGCTTGTTCAGGAAAAATGTAAATGTGCACTGCATTTTATTTTGGCCAAAAGTCCCACACCCCTCGAAAAAAATTGTGTGACCATTTTGCCCTCATAATTTTATGATTTTGTTTGCTGCTGGTTTTAGAATGATCATTGAGCATTCAAGTCGTCTCAGAGCCTCACCTGGATCATCATTGTCTCATCTGTCTTCTCATACAAATCATTTTCAAACTCGTTGTACTTCGGATCAGGAAAGAACTCCAACTCAACGTCGTTGTCTTCTGACCACGTTAAGAGGTCACTGACACCGTCCATAATGAAGCCAAAGGTCACGTTAAGTTGAAATAGAGAACTGCTTACAGCTGACATTATATTGGGAGTCTGGCAGGACATCATTTTGTCATTTTCAACACTACAATTCTACAAATAAATTTACACAAATATTTAATAATAATATTTCAGACTTTTTTTGATCAACTCTCTTTAATAAGATTAGAAGTGAAACCCATGATTTTCCATGCTCTTGGTGGAATGTGAACCAGTGATTTCCAATGCTCTTGATGGGAATGAACCAATTTTTCCACACTCTTGGTGGAAACTGAACCCAGGCTTGTCCATGCTCTTGGTGGGAACTGAACCCATGATTTCCCATGCCCTTGGTTGGATGTGAACCCGTGATTTTCAATGCTCTTGGTGGGAACTGAACCCATGATTTCCCATGCCCTTGGTTGGATGTGAACCCGTGATTTTCAATGCTCTTGGTGGGAACTGAACCCATGATTTCCCATGCCCTTGGTTGCATGTGAACCCATGATATCCAATGCTCTTGGTGGGAAGTGAATCTGTGAACCCATGATATCCAATGCTCTTGGTGGGAAGTGAATCTGTGATTTTCAATGCTCTTGATGATCCAATGGCTTCCATACTCTTGGAGTGAAACCATGATATTCCATGCTTTTGGTTGGAAGTAAACCCACGCTTTTCAATGCTCTTGGTGGGAATGAACCAATTTCCATACTCTTGGTGGGAACTGAACCCATGCTTTTCCATGCTTTTGGTAGGAACTGAACCCATGCTCTTGGTGGGAAGTGAACTTGTGATTTTCAATGCTCTTGATGGGAATGAACCAATGACTTCCATACTCTCGGTTGGATGTGAACCCATGATTTCCCATGACCTTGGTTGGATGTGAACCCGTGATTTTCAATGCTCTTAATGGGAAGTGAACCCATAATTTTCCCATGCTCTTGGTGAGAAGTGAACCCATTATTGTCCATGCTCTTGGTGGGAAGTGAACACGTGATTTTCCATGCTCTTGATGGGAAGTGAACACGTGATTTTCCATGCTCTTGATGGGAAGTGAACCCGTGATTTTCAATGCTCTTGATGGGAACTGAACCCATGATTGCTATACTCTCGGTGGGAATGTGAACCCATGATTGTCCATGCTCTTGGTGGGAAGTGAACACGTGATTTTCAATTCTCTTGATGGGAATGAACCAATGATTTCTATACTCTCGGTGGGAATGTGAACCCATGATTGTCCATGCTCTTGATGGGAAGTGAACCCATGATTGTCCATGCTCTTGGTGGGAAGTGAACCCGTGATTTTCAATGCTCTTGATGGGAACTGAACCCATGATTGCTATACTCTCGGTGGGAATGTGAACCCATGATTGTCCATGCTCTTGGTGGGAAGTGAACAAGTGATTTTCCATGCTCTTGATGGGAAGTGAACCCGTGATTTTCAATTCTCTTGATGGGAATGAACCAATGATTTCTATACTCTCGGTGGGAATGTGAACCCATGATTGTCCATGCTCTTGGTGGGAAGTGAACACGTGATTTTCAATTCTCTTGATGGGAATGAACCAATGATTTCTATACTCTCGGTGGGAAAGTGAACCCATGATTTTCCATGCTCTTGAGGGAGGTGAACCCATGACCATCGGTGTTCTAGAACAGATGTTCAGGAACCCTGCTCTCTTAATTGACAAGTAACAAACAACACCCTAAATTCCTATGCTCAGCATCCATGCACTAAATCAAGTCCTTATACAAGAAGGTTAAGAACTATTTGAGTTGGTAACTCACCTCCACAAACTCAACAGGAATTGGGGTGATTGGTGTAGCAACTGTAACAGCAAGTGAGGCCATCTGGGTCGTGTTTAAATATGTCCCACTAACAATCATCGTTCGTCCACCACTAAGAATTGAAAGCATTATTAAAACAAAATCACTATAATATCAATCAATAAATCAATGGATAGCACAAAGCAGTAAGCTCTAGAAAAAGGGTAGTTTTTAAGTAAAGTTTTTTTAAATGGCTACTGATGCAGGGTATAGTTTGACCTTCATTGGAAGATCAATCCAGATGAATGAGTTGTTTGCTTGTCAGAATAAAAGGCCTAAAATTTGAGAGCAGGAGCGCAAATTTCAGATACGTTCTTTGATGGAAATATTGTTGCTAAATTGCTGTGGCATAACCAATGAAGGGGAGGAGGGCTTGGGCAGTGTCGAAACTAGGATAACAGTTTAAGGGGGAAAAAGGGGCTGCACTATTTTTTCTAGGGGGAAATACTGGCCAATTAAAACTGTATAGTTTCCAATTGCATGTCTCACAAACAAGCCCCTTTTCAGCACTTTTTCTTATTCCATTTACTTAATTTTTAGGATAATCTGACCTGAGTGTAAAAACAAATACATTGTTTATGCGTTAATGGAAAAATAGTTTTTGAAATCATCATATTAAAACTTATTAAAGGTAGCAATTTATTCTGGTAATTTTTAGTCTCAAAAGTCCAGATTTCAAATGGGGGAGGGGTGGGCACCTGGGGGCACTGACATCAATTGGGGGAGCCCCCTGCTCAGAACCCTAGCTCCCCTCCTCTTTCCACCAAATGAGATTTTTACAAAATGCACAAATGAATGGTTTGATACATTGCTACGCCACTGATTGCAACAGACAATAGTTTAACATTTAATTAACTCTAGTGATGAATGCAATGATGTACTCACGCAATGATACTGCTGGTTGGACTGACTGTAGTAATGCCAGGGTTGTTGGTGAAAGTGAAATTCTGGTCAGCGTTTTGAACTACTCCATCAAAAGACATCCGGAGCATTCTAGTCTCCCCAACAGACCCCATGGGGCTTGTGCACAACGCCCCTTCATCAAAAGTGCTGTACAAATCAGAATGTGACAGGTTCTTAAATACTGAAGTTCTTCTATAAAAGAGATAATTTGTTGATTGTTTTTTTCAAGAGTACACCCATTACTCTAGTAATACATCCAGTTCTCTATACACAATCCATGAATAAATTTCATTAAAAAAGATGGTCATGTTGTGTGTTTTTTAAATTTGAACTCCATCTTTGCAATAATAGATAAGATTTGAATAATCAGTGCTTACAGAGTCCTGCAGAAAAAGAAAACAATGCACAGGCTACTTGGGTTGAGTTGGATTCGAACCCACTACCGGCCAGCATTCTATTGTAAGTATCTTTAGCATGCAAGCGTACTTAGTGACAAGAGACCGGTTGGAATCCTGGAATTAGTAGGCAGTACAGTTTAATTAATGTAATAATTGCATCTGGGATATGTATTGATTTTTATCCCTTTCATAAGTTGAATTAAAAGTATTTAGCAGGATTGGTTATAGGCTAAAAAATATTGTTTGATTTTAGTCTGAAAGCTTACTGATTTTGAAGTTCAGACTAGAACAATTTTTTCTGTGGAAATATATCCCTCTGATATGAAGTTATATTTATACTGTATCTGTATATTTACACTATATCTGACAGCCTTACAAAATACAACAGCTGATTGAGGTTGTTACAACCCAAATTAAGGACAATGTGCATAGTTTTTCACTATTTTCTGCTGACTCACACAACAGAATAAGCCAAAATTTTCACAGGTTTGCTATTTCATGTATAAAAAAACACGATTACTGTCTGCGACTATTTTGTCAGCTCAACCAATTCTGTATAATAACTTTAAGATTCCTACCTGTTGTAAACACAATGAGTGCTTTGAGGCATCCATTGAGTGTGATAATAAGAACTGAGAATTACTATTATTACTATTGTTATTATTGTCATTATCATTCTACTTGCCTTATTACAATGCAAGCTTCATCACCAATGAATGCCTCAATATTCCGTCCTGTATTTAGAGCCATGCCGTTGATTGTTATACGAGTCCCACCAGCTGCTGGTCCAAAACCAGGACTGAAACTTGTAATAGATGGAACCTGGCAAGAAAAATCAGACCCAGAAAAACAAGCATAGAAGACATTCAACATCAACCAGACCATGTGTCCTTGTCTTTGTCAACAATCAGTTGTTGTACTGAACTCATTAGAAAAAAAACAATTCATTTCCTTAATTTGTCTTGGAATAATCTTATCTTGGATGTCATCGACAGCTAAATTCTGTTCCTGATAGATTTTGGTGGACAAAAAGACCAAAATGGCAAAACGTTGACATAAACTGTGATCCCTCAATAGTAGATCACATTTATATATTTTAAGAACGTTTTCCTTATCCAATGTAAGGATTCCAGCTTTTGGAAAATTATTCAAATATTGCTTAGCTGACACAACCCCTGTTCAAAATAAAAAAGTCAAATGCAAGTGAAAGGTGTCAGTTTGTGGCGTCAAGGACAGATTATTCAACTAACAAAACATCACTGCACCTTGTATCCAAACGTGACATCTCCTGTACCAGTTTGCCAGTCACCGTTTAAACCTGTCACTATCACAATCAGCTCCTGTGGTGCCTGGTCATCAGGGTTGTTCCTTGTTAAACAAGTCACACTGAGGTCAAAGTGAAACAAATCCAACATATGACCAATCTTAATCAAAAGACCAGTCATGCAGTATTGACTTTGTTTAAGAAATTTTCATCAACAAATTAATTGTTTTTTAAATACTGCAAAATAGTTAGATAATCTTAGCATGCTTATACCTTGATCATAATTGTTGAGTTTAAATTATTCAAAAAGGCTGATTTATTGTACATATTATTACCTGGAACCTGTTTGGTAATACATCCCCAATCCGACCAAGTCACAAGCCCGACCTCCTACAGTAACTCCTAAGATATCACTGAATCGTCGACCAAAGTCCGTCCCATACAGTGTGAGAGTAGTGTTACCATTAACTGGACCCATCAGAGGAAAGATCTAAGTTTAAGATAAAGATTGTAGGTTAGTGTGCCATTGTGAAAAAAAACTATGCTTTTAATACTTACTATAAGCAGTGGTCAAGCTGGCAGGCGTGTAGCAACAAGGGTGGCCAGCTGTGTATTGCCACCCTACTTTTTGCTGTGTTTGGCAGATTCAAGGCTCAGACAAAAAATAATGAAAACAATGTACTAAAGTAGTCCCAACCAAGTGGTAGTGGTGAGACTGGATCTTCTTAAGTCTTCTTTAAAAATATATTTTAGCCCATGAGATAAGTCAAGAAACATCAGTAAAGGTGAAAAATTAATGACCATCAGTAAAGAGCAATTGAGAAATACTGTTGATATTAAACATTGTAAGAAACGACTCCCTTTATGCAGTTTTAGAGAAAGGGGTAATTTTTCACCCCAAAATTTGAATCTGAGAATGAAGCCTTTCTCATGCATCTGAAAGCACACTATACCATGCATCAAGGGTGTTTTTTCTTTCATTATTTTCTTGCAGCTTCGATGATCAATTGAGCCAAATATTTTACAGTTGCATATGTTGAGGTACACACCAAATGAGGATACTGTTCTTTGACGATCACCAAAAAGTGTACTTTGCCTTTTTAACACCTTGGAAATGCACTACATAAAACATTCTAATATTACAACATTATTCATTTGTACACATCTACAAGAAATCTCAAAATTCCCTTACAGAGCTGTAAGGGGATTTTGAGATCTCTTATGCTATCGGTAGTTGTATGGAAAGCTAAACTTAAATTGTCAAAACAAAACAAAATCTTTTCTTTTCTTAGGCAGGGGTACCAACCACTGTCGTGGTTGATGGATACTTTTGTCAAGATTTTTTATACGCATGGGCGCCACTGCTTGCAACGAAATGCCCGCCCCAGCTACATCTTGCTGGGTCCTGCTAGCTGATAATAATAACTAGGCTTTTAAGGCTGATAAGGCTTTTAAACGTTTACAAAAACCAATACGCAAACAACAACAAGATGATTCAACCTGAAAGGATTCATGCTAGTTCCAGATAGTCTCTTCCCTACCCTACAGGGAGAGTCTTGCTAGGGTTGATTTCACCTACCTCATGTATAACAGGGTTGGGACAGTTGAGTCCATTGTCACGAGTAACCATTGAGCCAGTCACCAAACACACTGCACTGTCCATGACAGCACAGGTCCCATCACACCAAACACATCCAAGCTCTTCCCGGGTGGTTTCATTGAATACACAGCGGCTACAGTCTGGACGAAGAGACTCACATTTGTAGAGTGTTACTGCAAAAAATTTATTAATTAGAATATTAGCCAACTTTTCATGACAGATGCTAACAATTTCTATTTCAAAAATTTGATGCAACCTAAGAGATTCCATATTAATTTCTGAGGAATTTTCATTTCTGAAAGTCAAAGTGTTTCTGGGTTTGCATGTTTTTAATATTGTTTTCTTATTAATGTTCAGCAATATTTCTGACTTGCACAAGTATGTTTTAAACTCTGACCTTTGAACCCATGTCTATCATCCAGCAGATGTACTTGATCATTTGTATCGGTCCACTCCACCGTCAAGCTGACATTCAACTCTTGTTGATAAGCTGTGTATGTGTACTAGTTAAAAACAGGACAAAAAAGAATAAATTGTTGAAGCTTCATTAAAAGGTTGACAATTTAAAGCCTTTATATGCCAAACAAAATGATGTGGAGGCGAGTATCAACTGGTGGTAACCCACCTGAATTAATCATCTCGTACATCTACAAGACCCAACTTGCCTGGTTTGGTCTCATAGTGAGAATGGAAAACAGCAGACTCCCAAAACTCATCCTACTTGAAACAGTAACTGGGAAAAATAGACAGGGTAGGCCAAGGAAGAGATGGGGAAATGACATCATTGCTAGCAGCACCAAGAGCGCAATATAGGCAGAAGTGGAGAGTGAACATTCGTGGAGCCAACGTCCTTTGAGATACGGTGCAAGAATGAATGACTGAGTGACATGCCATCGACAACATGGCATACACTTTTATTGTGTCCCTAATTCATGTATGCTCAAATTTGAACAAGTACACACAACTAGAACTTACCGAGTTATCACCACAGGTCAAAGCGTCATTCTCTCGTGTGGCCGTAGCTGACTGTTTGTCTCCCTCTATGTCTAGACTACACTGATAACTCTTTATCTAGTCATGAAATAATACACATATATATATTTCCTATCAGCATACTCATAATATTACATCAGGAAAATGGGCTCGAATTTGGGGAAAAAATCTACAAGACCGCAGGGCTTGTAGCTCAAATTGTTACTGAACCTGAAAACTTGTTACAATTAAGACCTGAATCAACATGAGATAAAAACTATCTACAAAGTGACAGTGTTTGAACAAGAAGCAATAAGATTTACCTCAATTGTCTTATGGGTAAGACTTTCATACCCAACTGAATTGAAAGATATTTATCAGACTCAATTTCAAAAATGTGAACATTAAAGATGAGGTGAGGTTTTTGTCCTTGTGTGTGGTGCACCCAACGGCGCACCTAAGGGGGGGGGGGGGGGGGGGGGGGCTCGAGCTCCGCGCCAAGAGGGTAACAAAAAAACTAAAAACAGTGGAGGAAGAGGGAAGGAAAGAAAGAAAAAGAAAAAAATGGGGGAGGGGAGGAAGGGGGAAAGAAAAAAAAGCCGAGGGAGAAAAGTCGCAAATGTGTGTGTAGCTTTTGGTTTTTATTTCCGGTGGCAGTATTTTTTTTCTTCCTTTGCCATTCGCATTTTTTTCCCTGCCAAATTACTCTGCAAGTGCGAGGTGAAAGATTTTGAACACCATTTTATGACAACTCCCTTGTCATTTGTTTAACTTGCAACAATAACATATTAAGCATTTGAAACCAACGGGCTAATTTGTCCAGGATAAAATATATCTCACGTCGTTCCGGCATTCAATGGTTTTTCCCCCTTATGGATTGCCTGTATAGTACTTCACTTGAATTTGAGAAACGCCGGATAGTAATGTTTTTTTACCCGCGATGTTTTTAATGAATATGCATGGACCAGATACCGACCAGATCCCGACCAGATCCAAAATGAATAACATCACGTGTTGCTTCTTTTCCACATTTTTCATTTTAGTCGGCTATGTTCAAGGATTAAAAAGGTCTGCACTCCTACCCTTTCCAAATTACACATGACATTTATGCCCTGGTTAAACTTATAATTTCATTTTTTAACAGTAATCTGATATAAATTATTATGTGACACCACTTTCGCAAAACAAAGGTTTATCTGTAGGATCTGGGTTTGCCGCCCACTTATTCATGGAATTTGCCGCACAGTGATGAAAAGTACGTAGGTATGTTTTTTTTCAAATTTTATGCATAAAGAGGCTTGATTTTTCACGCCTAAAACGCCAAAAGCTCAGAGCCCCCTGGACCCCCACCGGGGCTTCGCCCCTGGACCCCACCAGGGGCCCTAAGGCCGGCCCCTGGACCCCACCCAATACATTGGTTTGAGCCCCCCCCCCCAAACATAATCCTGGGTGCGCCGTTGGGCGCGCCAGGGGACCTCTGTTTTGCAATGTGACACACATGTAGTGTGTTAATATCGGAATGTGTTACTTTGTGAAAACAGAAATTGTCTATTTTGGCGTCGCAAACTAACATGAGCTTTTCTTACTTTATTGCTTAATAATTTAGGACATGAAACATTCAAAAAGAGCATTTCTATCAAGTTCAAAGCATCAAGTGTCCACCATTAAAAACTCATGGAAACAATCTGAAATTTTAAAGGATAGCAGTGATTTAAAAAGCGTTCAATTTTAGACGCCGTTTTCTTCAATTGCTAATTTTCACTAGTAAGGTAGGTGTGTGTCAGTTTGTGGCATTGGGGACGAAATATATAACAATGTCATCAACAAGTTTGGCGAGACTTTTATACCTCATATGTGATATTTGAAAAGTTACTTTGAGTGACATACCTGTGCAGGATTTGGAAGATTATCAGTCTGGACAATAATTTGTCTGTCTACTCCAGTAGAGACCAAAACTTCACCTCCTTGAACTTGTAGTTGAGGGCATGAATCAGGTCCTTGCATGCTGGAATCCTTAATCTACAATGATATATCAAAAGACATTTCTTTTAACTTTGTTCAACAGTTCAGTTGATAGAGCGCTGGCACATTAATCCGGAGGTCGCAGGAATCAAATCCAGCACAAGTCAATTTTTCTTTGTTCAATCCCAAAGTGACTAAATAAAGATGTTGGTTTAAATGTTTAAATCATTTTGGAGCCCCGCCGCATATTCAATCCCCATACAGAAGGTGCCGTTTGAAATTTACTGACATAGTGTATTTCAAAAAGGGCATCATGAGATTTATAAATGTCACCTACCAAGACAGAAATGTGAACAAGTCTGATCTGTTTTAATATCAATAAATAATAGTGGCTTCTTATAGCGCTCAAATCCATCACTCAGTGAAACTCATGGTGCTCCAACATTATTACCCCAGATCACTGGGCCGATTATTTCATTTTTTCAACCATCTCAGCTCCCTTGGGAGTATACAGCCTGTGTGCTGCCAAATATGAAGCACACCAAGCTAAATCAATCACAAGAACAATCTCTGCCCTCACTGGTACCCATTTATCATTGGATATAAAGAGAAGCATTTATAATATAAGTGTCTTGCTTAAGAACACAAGTGTCATTACCAGGGCCCAATTTCATAGAGTGCTTAAGCAGAAAATATTGCCAATTGTCCGCTAAGCAGGTATGAGCAGGATACCAGTCACAAATTGCACATGTGACATGGTAGTTTGGCTGGTAACCTTTTTCTGGTTAGCAAAATTGTATTGTGCTAGCTACTTTTTGTGCTTAAGCAGCTCTATGAAATTGATGGGCCCTGGATTCGAACCCACACCCAGATGACTGAACTATCAGAACTCGAGTCTGATGCACTGAACTGCCGGGACGTTTCGATAGAATGAACTTGTTAATAACACACATGGAACATGACAAACATGGCAGAAACTTGAGATCTACAAGTTTTTCAAATTACGAGGTGTATATGTACTCACATTCAGTCCAGTCACAATCGCTTCATTTTGACCAGAGCAAGAGATGCTCTCATGAGTGCATCTATTCTCAAAGACACACCAGTCACAGGCCCAGCGACTACCAACGCACGATACACAGCTACAGAAATCAAACAGTTTGTATATTTTAGATGATTTGTAATGACAGGGTTACCCAAATTACAAACCAGGGTTACTCACGTCACTTAATCTACGGGGGCCACTCACTTTACGGGGGCCACTCACTTTACGGGGGCCACTCACTTTACGGGGGCCACTCACTTTACAGGGGGCCACTCACTTTACGGGGGCCACTCACTTTACGGGGGCCACTCACTTTACGGGGGGCCACTCACTTTACGGGGGCCACTCACTTTACGGGGGTCACTCACTTTACAGGGCCACTCACTTTACAGGGCCACTCACTTTACAGGGACATTCACTTAACCCTTTCAATACCGCATTTTTCATAGGGGTCACGCTGCTGTGTACCACATTTTTTCACACAAAAAGCAACGTGCAATGTTCAGCAGTGGTGTTCACTTTTTCCAATCTTTATTTTCTTTGTGAAGGAGACATACTTTAGTGGAAAAACTTTGTACATACAATTTGTAGCTTATGAAATGACCTTTCATAATATGATGTCCTATTTATATTATCTTCATGTCCTTTGCCACCTCAGTCAGCACGAATGGGTCAAGGCCCGCCGAGCCCACGCCCAAGACCACGGCGTTGAAGTGCTCGGTCCAGCTACCGGTATATCGTAAGGATTGCTGTCAACATCGAACGTACCTCAATTGCAACGAAACATCACGAGTTTCATCCGAATATTCACTAGGTTCTTCTTCAGATATTTCTGATTTCTGATTCAGAGTTTCTACTGACAAATATTTCAACCAAAACCTCTGGGTAATGAACAGCTATGCTGGTGATTATTTGCCGGGAAAACGGAAGCGTGAAATCTGGACGTACTGTTGCATGCAATGTTGTTATTCTCGGAAAATCGTAATGGCGACCCTATACAACACACACCATTGTAAAGCATGGTAAACAAGCTACCAGTCTATATAAGGTTCAACAACAGAGGGCGCTAAATAAAATAAATACAGGCTCCCAAACACCGCGGTTTTTCCCCCAAAATACCGTGGCTTTTATTGTCGAGTAAACTCGACAATGGTAAGAAAGCATTACACTGCGCGTGGTCGAGTAAACTCGACAATGGCATTGAAAGGGTTAACAGGGTCACTCACTTTGAAAGGTCACTCACTTTACAGGGTCACTCACTTTACAGAGTCACTCACTTTGAAGGGTCACTCATGATACACAGATCACAGGAATCAGTTATCTAGTTTTATTAGTATTTGATCATAACTGTGTTTGTTTTAACACTGTGTTTGCAACTGACATCAACAATCTCAATACGGAATCAGGAAATTAATTCAATCATTTGTGGTGACTCACCTTTTATGTGTAGAGCATTCATAAAAACTGAACTCCCGATCCACAAAGTTGACTCCTGTCTCTGTTGACTCAACACTCAACAGCATTGATGAGTGATCATCTAGATAGAAACACAGTTTGACAATAGAGCTATTAAATACTCATCTTTGAAGAAGACAACAATTTGTCATAAAAAACTTCTTTACATCAATCAAATTTCATAAATTACCCTAGCAGTGTCCCAGGCCGATGTTAGACTGTGCATTGGCAGGGCCAATTGAGGCAAAGTATATTGAGGAATTGTTTGATTGTTTAAATCCTACATAAATGCAGTATACAATCAAACTAATATGTGAAAATTTAATTTTAAAAAGTGGTAGCATTTCTGAGATATTGCAAAAATTTCTGGAGCATTTAATTCAGAGCAGGAAGAATAATCCGTTATTGGAATACACAATCTGAGAAACGTTTCATGCAAAAAAAGTTTCTCAGATTGAAATGTTTTGGAATCCCTCTTTCTACTACCACATTCATTTGAAGGGAATCGTTTCTCAAGATGTTATACATTAACAGCTGCAGGGCCTCTTACCAAGTAAGATTTTATGGTCATTAGTTTTGGAGTAATTAACAAAGGTATCAGCCCAAACTATCATGCATTTGTACTGATTATAAAACACAACATGTGACCTTCAAATCACTTTAGTTAAAGGCTGCAAGAATGTTTGCCCTTTATAAAAAACTAATACTCTAAAAAATATATATATAACAAATAATAACAAGCAGTACTTTACGGCTTGAAATGCATGGCATGATGTCAATTTAATACATGGCACTGCCAGGGTTACATTATATGGGAATAGACCGATAACCTGCCCACCTTAATACCAAAGCTCAATAAAAACCATTAAAAAGTCAGTATTTTTGCTTTTCACTATGGCCCACGTTTACACTCAACAGCACGTATTCTTAAATCGTCTCTGGCCATAAGAGTGAAAAGCCTAACTGCTCTAAAGTAAACAAATAAGGTAAAGTTGTAATGGTGAACTTAATATTGGTGAACTGAATGACCAACAGAATTCGTCCAAATTGCCGAGCCAAGAGCAGGCCTGATCCTTTGCTGGTGTAAGAGCAAGAAAGTTTATTCCTAATAAAGGGAACCTCAGTGAAGAACATTTAAATTTGTACTGCAACATTTCAAAGGTCACCAAGGCAATGGCCAGGGGAAGGGAGGCAATTGCCTCCATTGCCTCTATGATGTATCAGAAGTAATCCAGATCAAGGAAGCTAAAAACCAGAATAGGTTTACCAAGTTCTCATCATCCTAGTCTGAAGTGATCAAGCAGATCTAATGGACCCAAGTTCTAGTGTCTGAGTTATCAGAGGCTTGATGGGTCCCTCAGCAAACACTTAATCTAAAACAGCTTTTCATTGCTCAAAAGATACGGGAACCTGCGAGAGTGGAGAGTGTTAATGTGGATGACTGTTAGATTGGTTGCTGGTGCTGCATTCTCCCAAGGAGTTGAGATGGTTTCAAGAATGCTTTATGCCACCAGAATTGTAAAAGACACTTTAATATTCAGTTTAAAATGGCTACTGACCTCCATTCATGATTTCAGGAATCAGATTAGTTGGTGGAGTCCTACACCGAAGAGTCTCTGCACTTTTAACAGCTGGGTTGCTAAATACATCATCAAAGTGGCAGGTATATTGCTGGCCGCTAAGCAAGTCTGGTAGCTGCTGCACTGTCAAAGTTATCTGCAAGAAAAAACAACTGCAATGATTGGTAACAAGTAATAGTATTTTGTAACTTGGTAATGCTACCCTCTTTTGTCATATACCCCGTCACTGATAGCAATAGTCAATACAGGTTTTTGGTAGGCTATTTCAGCTTTTGAGTCATTTGATTTTGCCTAAATGTTTTGAAAGTTACCTGTTGTTGTGTGACAGTGACAGGATGGCTGTCATCCGGAGCTATATCCGTGATCTCAATACACTGTGGGTCGTTGTAAGACAGCCAGCGAGATGGTACATCTTGCAGTGGACACTCATGGTATCGTGTACATCTGAGGGGAAAAAATTTATTGTTTTAATTGGCATACATATATTCCTGATTTGTTTATTATTTTAATAATCAGACATTGTAAACTATAGACAAGATACTTACTGTCTCTGCAGAGTACACCAGCCACAGTATGGGTCTCCATCACTCCCTGCATCCGTACCAATACACGTCTCACACGTTGTATACTGACCACAATTCTCAACGAACATCTTAACCAACTAAAAACAACAAAACAAAATAAAATATAAAGGATTTCATTTGTTGCTTTTCAACATTATATTGTTACATGTCAATGTATTGTTTCTCAAAGAGTTTCTACAGAGCTGTTGTTGTACCTTTTGTTCAGTTAGTAGGTAGAGTTCTCCAGTCCTTTCATTGATCTTCATATCTCTCTTGACTGGATTGGTGGTGAATCCTTTCAGATCATCATCAAATGGTATTTGTATTTGTTCATACACTCTGGCTGAAGATCCACTCTCAACATGGACCTGGAGAGTAATTTTTTAAAGACAATATTCAACAGAACTGTTAATGATGGAAAAACTATGATCAAGATGTCTACTAAGAAAATAAACTTTCAGTTTTTACAGTTGGTTTGTTCACTTCAAAAAGATAACTACTTTGTTCTTTCGTGAGCATGTCTTTCGAAATGGGGAATTAACAAAATCTTATTTTTACTCGAGATTTTGATCCTGCCAGTAGATAAAACTGACCTTTAAGAGTTGTCCTTCTGTGGTGCCGATGAATGCTACAGTGTGGTTGAGTTCAATGCTGGTTATAATGGAGGATGTCAAATGGTCTGGTAGCTCCACTGCTGCTGTGGATAGCACTGGGGTGTTACCATCAGCATACTGGTACCAGCTCATAGTATTGCAGTATGGGTCAGGAAGTGGCTGCAGACAAAATATCCCATATGCTTTAATTATCCTAGTCAGGAAACTCAAAATGACCAGATTAATAGTATCTCTGTTGGTTTTATTTCTAATAAATGACTGCTACAATGTTTTATCCACATCAGATTAACCTTGTTTCTGGCAATTATTAGATATCCTAAAACACATTTTTAAATCAAATCTAAATATCATCTGCCAAGATTGTTGTCAAGATCTTGAACAAAAAAGGCTGGAACAAGCACAAGAAGTTATTCTGAACTTTCTAGTTACTTTTGTAAAAATACACAAATTGCTGAAAAATAAATCCTAGTTAATGATTTCCTTCCACAATCGGCAATAATAAAATCTAAAGAGCAGAGATTTCTAAGATTATGCGGACAGCTCAAATCATTAAATTATCCAATTGGTCTTTGACTGGCAGATTTTACAATCTAATTGTGTTGACGCTTTTCATATATTTTTTCTCTCTTCATATTGTTGTCCAAAGAAAAAGGTTAAGTGTAGATTGAGCATATGAAAAGCTTAAATTTGTTATTTTTTGTTTGGGAAGAGAAGAGGGTATTTAATTTTAAATAGTTTGTAAACACTTCTATATCACTGCTTTTTAATACACTCTTCCAAAAATTGTGTACCAATGATTGGAGGTTAGTATGTACATTACACTTTGTGAAACATTCAATCAAAACTTACTGTTAATATCCCAGGACAACGGCTGTTTGCTAGATATGCAAGAGCATATGCATAACCACTGGTCAGACATCCCTCCACAGCAGCTTCAAATGCAGCTTCTATGTCACTCATCTTGTACATACACAGTGCTGAGCCTTTCATGGGTAGTGGGACATCAGTATCTGCTGGGATTGCAGCATTCTTTGCAAACACAGCATATAAAACCTCGTCAGTGACATCCAATGATAATGACTGAGATAAATATGGCCCTGCTGGTCCAACATGGGCAGCTTGAACCAAACTGTACATACTATCACACTGGATGAGAATCTCTGTGTAGGAGTCAAGGTCACTGCTGTCATGGCAAACTCGACTCATTTTTGAAACATGTCTTACATCATTAGCGTCTTCTCTTCGGAAAGAAACAAAATATGTAAACTCTTTCCACACAAAGGAACTCACATAACTGATTGGAAACTCAGCATTTGTAGAACCAGAGCTTAATTTGATTCTGTTATCATCGTCAGCAGACATGAATCCATTACCTCGAACCAGCAATCTCCTACTAACAGGTGGGATAGACCAAGACTGACATCCTTCTCTACAGTATGTGGTTGCTACATACAGTCTTGGCACACTTGCACCATTATAAAGTCCTGGTGCTACAAAACTCTCTGTTGTGTAATTGCCAAATGCAGCAACTTCAACATCATTCTGACTAGTACTGCCATCTTCCAGATCACCCTCATTCCTTGATGCACACCACCTTATCCCCATTGCTGTACTCATCTCACTCCCACATGCAATGAGTCTGCCTCCTTGCAAAACCAGAATCTTATTGTAGTTGACATCCTCCTCCCTTACACCTGTTGCTGTGCTGACATTCACAACCTGTACCAAGTTCTCATCCAGTCTGTAGATGTAGTTGACTGCTCCGACATAAACATCACCAGTGTCAGGATGAACAGAAAAATGATCCAGCTGGGTTCTAACAATTTGTTTGACTTGAACTGGATTTTTGAAGGAAGCTATTTCATAGGCAGAGAGATTTCCAAACCAAGGCTGTGTTTGAGAATAAACGGCTGGAATGCAGACAAAGAGGAGCAAAAAGAGAATCAAATATTCCATTTTGTGCGGTGAAGATCCTGCTCTGGATGCTCTTATTGATGGTCTCTCCTCAAGCCGTTTTGTTCAAGTTGGTCTTCGACACGTTCAGATGGTTTAACCTGACAAATAAAGTAAATAAATAACAATAAAGCTAACATTTTTGCAATTTTAATGCTTAGATGGGTTTGTAAAGATTGGTTTTACTACTGCTCTGAGTTTAAAAAAAGAAGAAATGTTTTGTTTGTGTATTTTTTTTTTTTTCAAATGATTTATTTACCAGGTATTTTTATTTGGGGCAAAGAAATTGTGTTAGGCCTTATTCATTATTTGGGACTTTTTGGGGGGTGGGGGGCTATTTTATGTATCGCACCATTCATCCATTTAAACAAAATCTCATTAGGGGACAAGAGGGTGCCATGGCAACCTCCCCTTTGGTTGTGTCACTGATACATGTACATGAAATATAAAAATGCCATAATATTTGGTGTGTTAGAAAAAATATGTATGCACCTTGGTAACTAATTATTATTGATTTTACTTGTTAAGATTACTTTTTAACAAAAAAATGAAATAGAAAATTAGTGAGGGCATTGTTAGAATTAATAAAACACATTTTAACAGATTTGTAGGCAACTTACATTGTATAAAGATGATCATGGGAGGAAAATTTTCCTGTAAACATTTTGTCTGAAATGCTAGAATCTTTTTTTTTTGAAATGTGTAAAACAGTTCGTTTATATGAAAACCGAGAAAGCTTATGGTGATTTCCATCATTTTCTCAGGACTCGCCATGACTGATTGAGCTTAAACGTTCACAGGTTTGTTACTTCAGGACTCGCCATGACTGATTGAGCTTTAACTTTCACAGGTTTGTTACTTCAGGACTCGCCATGACTGATTGAGCTTAAACGTTCACAGGTTTGTTACTTCAGGACTCGCCATGACTGATTGAGCTTAAACGTTCACAGGTTTGTTACTTCAGGACTCGCCATGACTGATTGAGCTTAAACGTTCACAGGTTTGTTACTTCAGGACTCGCCATGACTGATTGAGCTTAAACGTTCACAGGTTTGTTACTTCAGGACTCGCCATGACTGATTGAGCTTAAACGTTCACAGGTTTGTTACTTCAGGACTCGCCATGACTGATTGAGCTTAAACGTTCACAGGTTTGTTACTTCAGGACTCGCCATGACTGATTGAGCTTAAACGTTCACAGGTTTGTTACTTCAGGACTCGCCATGACTGATTGAGCTTAAACGTTCACAGGTTTGTTACTTCAGGACTCGCCATGACTGATTGAGCTTAAACGTTCACAGGTTTGTTACTTCAGGACTCGCCATGACTGATTGAGCTTAAACGTTCACAGGTTTGTTACTTCAGGACTCGCCATGACTGATTGAGCTTAAACGTTCACAGGTTTGTTACTTCATGTAAACCTGGTTCACACAAACTGTGTGGTTACTGGTCTTTGACATTTACCAAGGTTGTTTGCTTGCCTCAACAGAACCATGTACCAAACAAGGTTCCAATTGAAGGCAAAGTAGGCCTATACCTTTAATTTTAATTTAACCGTTTGATTGAATGTTTAAATCCTGTAAAAATGTAGATATCCCACAATAAAACTAACTTGTAATTTTTTGAGATATAACAAAAATTCTGGAGCGGTTGGCTATGTCTACACGGGAAGAATAATCCACAATTGGAATACACAATCTAAGGAACTTTTCATGCATGAAACATTTTTCAGCTTTAAATGTTGCAGTGCTTCTTACCAAGCAAGTTGTTATGGTCATTAAATTATTGAATAATTACCAAAGGTCACTCTCCCATGAAGGACAAACTTTCTTAAACTTGCTTCAAGGGTAGAACAGTTTTTACTGATATTATGGTGGGTTCATGATCTTACCAAACACGGAAATAGTTACAATTGCATGTAAAGTGTCTGTTTACAGTGGTGTGTTACCCTTTTCTATACAACAAAACAGGCTACAGTATTTGATAAAGGAGTTGATAATGGGGAAAATAGTTTCCCACAGTGGTGGGTTTTAATATTTCTGCAGCCCTTTGACCTTTGCATTATGGGCTTATCATTATTGACTGCCTCCCATGTGACCTTTCAAGGAAATGGTTTTATGAATAAGTTGTTATCAACGTGAAAGTACTAAAAAAAGACATCTTTATCCTAGAGACATTATTAAGTTTTATACAGATTTAATGTAAATAGAAACAGTTTGAAGGGTTTGGAATATGGCCACACATTAGGCATACATTCAAAGCTCATTATGCTAAAGGCAAAGTGTACCTTTGGTTTTTGGAACTACTCAATTGTTTTAATCATACATAAACGTAGATTTAAACAATAGAAATAACCTGTGAATATTTCATTTCAAAAGGTGGTCGCGAAATCTGGAATGAATGGATTACACAATTTGAGAAACGTTTCTGACAGAAATGCTTCTCAGATTCAATTTTGGAGCAAAAACTTAGTCCTTTTTTCATTTTTAAGCACATTTCTTTGAGGTGAAAAGTTTCTTAAAATGCTTTATATCATCGAAAGCTGTCGTGTGCTTCAAAACAACACGTATTTTAGTGCCAATAATTTAAAGAGTGATAAACCAAAGTAGCCATTACTCAACTTTATAAAGATCTAATATATAGAAACAGTTTGAAGATTTGTATTCCGGCTGCACAGTACATTCAATAAGTAGTTTCCGAACTACAAAATATACTCTAGGCAGTAGAATAAATAGCAAGACAAGTTCTCAAAAAACAAAACCACACAGCAAAGTAGATAAACCGAATCGAAGATACATTGATACCTCACTATACAATGCCTAAACAAAAACAAAAAAAAGTATTTGTACCATTTAATTTGGTTTGATTGTTTGTTTGTTTCAAGTAGCCACTTGTTTAAAGTACAAAATAATAATTAAAAGCACCCGATACACGCGGGGCAAGTCGTGTCTGACGATTACACAGATTCATGATAACTGTTTATGTATACAAAAAAGTATCACCACGTTTTCCACAAAGTGCGGAACATGCCATTGTGTAAACAATGTCGGAATGTCTTACATTTAAAGGACACCACCACAGCCGGCGACGGACAAGAACAGTACACAGAAAACGTCTAACTTATGGAGTGGGGGAAATGAAAGTTAAACTATCCAAGTCTGCTGGTGCTGAACTCAAGTGTTCAGAACAGAAACGTTTCGACAGCCTGGTTGTTGAGTTTAATTACATTGCAAGAGCAAGTCAAACATTCAAAGAAAATGTATTTAAACAAAAGAAGTTAATTATACTACAGTAGTTTCAGAAAACTCACCTGAAAAGTAGCAATTTGGCTCCACAAATCTGAGTTTCCCTCCTCGCTCACTCACATAGCACGTAGCGCCTAGTTGTTTTCGACTAAGACACGCATGCGCGCGTTTCCGGTTTCCGGTTTTCAGGGACTTCCCCAAAATTTGATTTCAATTTCTTGCGTTCGCACCCCCCCCCCCCGCCTTCCCCGCCCTTCTCGAAAATACGACCCCTGAGAAGGGCTCGCATTTGCTAATCCAAGCAAGATCCATACTCGTCAAAGAAACTGGAAACTGAAAGCTGCTTATTTTCACAATAACGTAGTTTCAGAAAATGATAAATTACAACATCGTTTGAAGATTAAATTCTCATTTGGAGAAATATGCCTACAGGATACCGCAATCTCCGGCCTGAATAATTGTGAATGAGCAAAGCAATACTCTTTTAACAAGAAAAGTCGTGTTTGGTAAACACAAATGCCCAGCAAGCCAGTCCGTTTCTTGACATTTGACCATTTTGATATTCCAGCGGATTTTGGTGGTCCAGTGCATTTATACAATATTAAAAGCAAATGAATTAATCCCGTTTGATTATTCAAACCATTCACCTGATGCTGACTGAGGCTCCCCCAAGAGGACCTCCAGTAGTTAAATACAATGGACTTACACATGTACTTGTATGTGTAACCCAGAAAGACTTGCCAGGTTATGTTCAAGAAGGCAAAATTTCTTTTGTTTTGGCCGTATGACCTTAATATTTGGCCTATTGGGTGCAAAGCAATGTGTAACCCAGAAAGACTTGCCAGCTTATGTTCAGGAAGGCAAAATTTCTTTTGTTTTAGCCGTATGACATTGACATTTGGCCTAGGGTGCAAAGCAATAGGCTTCTTGAGGATCCCAAGACCAATTCACCAACCAATTTTGGAGTTGAAATGACAAGTACTTCTCAAAAAAAATTGCTCAGACAAAATTTCTTTTGTTTTAGTTATAATGATCAATAAAGTTTGCCTAGGGTCCAACAACGACAGACCTGTGGGGGTGGGGGGGGGGGGGGGGGGGAATCCCAAGACCAATCCACAAACAAAGACCAATCCACAAACAAAGTTTGGAGTTGATATGACAAGTACTTCTCGAGATATTGCTCGGACAACATTTCCTTTGTTTTAGCCATAATGACCATTTGTTTTTGCCTATAGTCCAACATCGACAGACCTCTGTGGGGGGTGGGGGGGGGGGACCAATCCACATGACAAGTTTTGAGTTGGCATTTTAGTCCTTCTGAGTTATAATTTCCACGCACGCACGCAAGTGTGTAACAGCCTGCAATCGTGGACCCTCCTTTGTTCAACTCTTTGTGATAGCAACCGTGAACCAAAATGCTTTCCTTTGTGATAGCAACCGTGGACCTATTGTCCTCTTTTGTTATAGGTCCCGGTTTGAATGTGGTTACCTACTCATACCTACCCACCCGCACATACACACACGGAAGGACATGTCGGAAACAGTATGCCCCTTCGGTGGCTTCGCCATCGCGGGGCATAAAAAGAAAACATTTGGGTATCAAATTAAAGTAGCCCAGGGAATGAAAAAAATGGTATCTGCATACACTTGGGTGATGACCCAGTCCTAGTTTTGCGGGGAAATGACACGAGAATGTTAAATAAGTATCATCGATTATCCTTATTTTCGACGCCGGTTTTTTGTCAGGATATAAATAACTATCAACATTATTGTGATGACTGGCTATGACTTAGGAACTGATTTTGTTCTTGAAGAACTACACACCAATGCGAGGTATTTATTTATCTTTGTTAACAATAAAATAAAAGAATTTTTATTTATCTACTAAACATAAACCTACGACCGTCTGCATGAATATTTGTATTTTCGATGTATTGCTTTACATTGTAAAAGGTTAGTACTGATATTGTTACTAAAAAAGCTTCAAAAAATAAACATAACACACAATTATTACCCCCCCCCCCCCCCCACCCCCACACCTAATAATATGTTCTGAGTAGAAAAGGAGAAATTTGTAACAAATTTAAGTGAAGAGTTGTCGGAGTATAAGGATAGGTTTTTACTGGTCTGTGGAATCTTGTGAATTAAGTATTCATTGAAGGAATGTGTTTAGTTTGTCTTACATTCTAATTGAAATCAACATTTCAAAATCATTTCAGTTAATTTGCCAGTAGGCCTAATGCATTGACTTCTTCCATAACTGTTTTCACAAAGTTATTTAAACATAATTACCGCAGCCATTAAACGCATGGCTAGATATCGCATCAAAAATCTACATAAAACAAGGTTTTCTTTGTTAGCAATAAAAAATAAAAGAATTTTTGTTTATCGACTTATATATACGTCGGCATGAAAATTTGTATTGTCAAATATAAAAAATAGAGCTGCTTTACATGTGAAAGGTTAGTACTGATACTGCTGTTAAAAGGCTTCAAAAAGTAAAAACACATATAAAAAAAACAAAAAAAACCTAAAAACCCCCAAAACAAAAAATTAAAATAAATAAAATTGTATTAATAATAACAATACATACATATCTGTATACTTTTTGTCATTTAAAACATTACTTTCTTCTATGGAAAATACAAGTATATATATTTATGGTTAAAATAAAACATGATAGAATTGATTTGTAACATTACTGAATTAAAATAAGGAAGAAACAAAAGCTTAACGACAAATAATAAACATAATTTTTGAAAGAGTGTTTGTTACTTTACCCACTGGTTTTGAGGGTGTGGTTTTGGAAGCCTTCATTCACTCACAGTCTCTTTTGTTAATCTAATAGGTGCAAAACAATATGATAGACTTAGGATATCACTTTTTAAACAGTTTGTTATAAAATGTATTTACCTCAGGTCCTTTTGGTTGGTAAGCAGTTTGCAACAGCTAATTCTATTTTCTCAAAAGGTATTTTACGCATTTTCATTCTTTAAGTTTTTGATTTGGAAAACAAAGCACAACAAGAACCATGTGTTGATGGAAATTTTGCTTGAAGCTGAAAGTTTTTAGAATAACAATCATGCATCAAATTTATAAATACTAATCAGTCTTGAGGAATGAAAAGTTGCCGAAATTAACTTTTCTTTAATCACTGCTTATTATGTTTAAAAACACCAACACAACATTGGTTATTGTCAAAGTTCAGCATGGGCACATTATATAACCCCAAATATACAAACAATAACAAATGCGGCTGTTAAAGGCACTGTACACGTTTGGTAATTACTCAAAATATATATTAGCATAAAAACTTACTTGGTAAAGAGCAACGGAGAGCTGTTGATAGTATAAAACATTGTGAGAAACCACTCCCTCTGAAGTAACGTAGTTTTTGAGAAAGAGGTAATTTCTCACTAAAATAATAAAAGACTTCTGGCCAGAAGCCTTTTATTCCTATCTGAAAGCACACTAACTTGTACAACAAGGGTGCTTTTTCTTTCATCATTTTCTTGCAACTTCAATAACCAATTGAGCCCAAATTTTCACAGACTTGTTATTTTATGCATATGTTGGGATACACCAAGTGAGAATACTGGTCTTTGACAATTACAAAACGTGTTCAGTGCCTTTAAAGGCCCCATCACCTTTGTCATTAATTTCTAACACCGTATTTAGATCCTACATGATCCTAATGAATTGTTTTACACATTTTTCAAAAACTTTAGGATTTCAGGCAAAAATATTTCAAGAAAAGTTTTCCCACCATGAGCATCTTTACACCGTGCAAGTTATGCGCAAATCTGTGAACTTTTATGTTTCATTTTAATAATGATATGCACACCCTCTAACTGAATTTTACAAAGCTGTTTTCCAGCAATTCTAAAATTATTATAGAGTATAACATTTGTATGTCACATTTAACAAGAAATATTTCAATATAAATTCAAAGCATCTCCATATGAACTTATCTAGGGACATTAAGGCTTGTTCAGGGGTATGCTGCCAACTGCCTCCTTGAAACTAACAGCTGGTGATATTCCATGAACTGATTGTCTAAATACATTTTTATCAATCAGGAAATCATATTAAAAGAAAAAGTTTTGATAAATTCCTGTCAATATTGGAGTGTTAAATGGCTCAGGTATCTACCAATTTTGTGCTCAAGGCGCTTGAACAAAAGGAGTCACTTTTTGAAGACAGGCTTTGAAGTTTTTATGAATTACGAGACCGATTTATAGAGCACTTTGAAAGGGGTTTACAAGGTGCTGCAGCACATTCAACAGCCACTACCAGAAACACCAAGTGTCTCTTAACCCTACTGGGTTCTTTTACCTGCATTACACAAAACACAGGACCAATGGTTTTACGTCCCATTGGAAGGATGAATTAATAATTATTAGGTATCTTGCTCAAGGCTGATCAGAAACACCACATCTTTGGAATGGTTTAAGCGAGTCTATAAAAATCACAATCTTCTGTGGGTCGATTTAAAAGTGCTTATAAAAGAGCTCTCCTCTCCCAGTATCTGACATAGTTTATTCTCACTATGGCTAGTCTGCACAGTGTTCTCTTTTTACTTATGTTTAGTAGTCAGCTGATGTTCTCTCTTTATATACATTACTTCACTTATAATTGTTATTATCGTTATCATTATTATAAAAATTATTAATACTACTATCATATTAATATTATCTTCATCATTTCTGTCTGTATCCAACCTGTTCGTCCGTACGTTCTTGTTCCTGTTTACGTTCTGTTTGTCTGTCCATCAGGCATCTCACCACAAGCCTGGACTTCTAGATGATGCCTCCATACTTATTTAATTTTCTACCTTGTAAATAATGCTTCTTGGTTGCTTCCTTAAATCAATGTTTTGGCTATATATGTACTGTTTGGAAATAAATGTGAGTTTGAATTGAAATGTAATTATTACATTACTACAAAAGTAATATAACCAGCTGGCTTCCAGATGGAAACTAATCAGTGTTAACTGCAAGGCCTATTTACAAAGCATCTCCACTGGAGAGTATTTCTTTCACTTCCTCCAGCAAGCACCCCAGATGCTCTTGGTCACTTTGATCTTTTGTCTTCAATACCACAAGAAGCTGACGACAAATAGAAACAAAGAGCAGGATATTACAGAGTAGTCAAACCTTTCAGCCACAAGTAGGTCAGAGGTCAATTTGATACAGAGAATTGTTCAGAGAGATATAAGACGATAGCCCCTTTGATAAAATCTTCTTGCAAACAAGGATAGATTAACTTACAAGATCCCATAGTTGCATCAAGGTGCTGAGCTTGCTGAACAATCCTGTGAAATTCTACAAGAAAACAGATAAATTGAAATATTTCAATAAATTCACTGAATCAAGGTCAAAATGGTTTTTGTCTTGTCAATAATTCAGTGTAAGTTCATATTAGGCAGCAATCAAATCAACCAAATGGTTATTCAGGGGTTTTTCAAATGCTATTTAATACTTGAATTGGCTCTGACAGTATTTCAAATCAGCACTAGAAGATTGGTACTTGTAGCAGTTTTATAATCAGTAAGCTGTCTGACTGAAGTCAGATATTATAGGAGTTTTATAATCAGTAAGCTGTCTGACTGAAGTCAGCCCTAGAAGATTGGTACTTGTAGGAGTTTTATAATCAGTAAGCTGTCTGACTGAAGTCAGCACTAGAAGATTGGTACTTGTAGGAGTTTTATAATCAGTAAGCTGTCTGACTGAAGTCAGCACTAGAAGATTGGTACTTGTAGGAGTTTTATAATCAGTAAGCTGTCTGACTGAAGTCAGCACTAGAAGATTGGTACTTGTAGGAGTTTTATAATCAGTAAGCTGTCTGACTGAAGTCAGCACTAGAAGATTGGTACTTGTAGGAGTTTTATAATCAGTAAGCTGTCTGACTGAAGTCAGCACTAGAAGATTGGTACTTGTAGGAGTTTTATAATCAGTAAGCTGTCTGACTGAAGTCAGCACTAGAAGATTGGTACTTGTAGGAGTTTTATAATCAGTAAGCTGTCTGACTGAAGTCAGCACTAGAAGATTGGTACTTGTAGCAGTTTTATAATCAGTAAGCTGTCTGACTGAAGTCAGCACTAGAAGATTGGTACTTGTGGCAGTTTTATAATCAGTAAGCTGTCTGACTGAAGTCAGCACTAGAAGATTGGTACTTGTAGCAGTTTTATAATCAGTATGCTGTCTGACTGAAGTCAGCACTAGAAGATTGGTACTTGTAGCAGTTTTATAATCAGTAAGCTGTCTGACTGAAGTCAGCACTAGAAGATTGGTACTTGTGGCAGTTTTATAATCAGTAAGCTGTCTGACTGAAGTCAGCACTAGAAGATTGGTACTTGTAGCAGTTTTATAATCAGTAAGCTGTCTGACTGAAGTCAGCACTAGAAGATTGGTACTTGTGGCAGTTTTATAATCAGTAAGCTGTCTGACTGAAGTCAGCACTAGAAGATTGGTACTTGTAGCAGTTTTATAATCAGTAAGCTGTCTGACTGAAGTCAGCACTAGAAGATTGGTACTTGTAGGAGTTTTATAATCAGTAAGCTGTCTGACTGAGGTCAGCACTAGAAGATTGGTACTTGTGGCAGTTTTATAATCAGTAAGCTGTCTGACTGAAGTCAGCACTAGAAGATTGGTACTTGTGGCAGTTTTATAATCAGTAAGCTGTCTGACTGAAGTCAGCACTAGAAGATTGGTACTTGTAGCAGTTTTATAATCAGTAAGCTGTCTGACTGAAGTCAGCACTAGAAGATTGGTACTTGTAGCAGTTTTATAATCAGTAAGCTGTCTGACTGAAGTCAGCACTAGAAGATTGGTACTTGTAGGAGTTTTATAATCAGTAAGCTGTCTGACTGAAGTCAGCACTAGAAGATTGGTACTTGTAGGAGTTTTATAATCAGTAAGCTGTCTGACTGAAGTCAGCACTAGAAGATTGGTACTTGTGGCAGTTTTATAATCAGTAAGCTGTCTGACTGAAGTCAGCACTAGAAGATTGGTACTTGTAGCAGTTTTATAATCAGTAAGCTGTCTGACTGAAGTCAGCACTAGAAGATTGGTACTTGTAGCAGTTTTATAATCAGTAAGCTGTCTGACTGAAGTCAGCACTAGAAGATTGGTACTTGTAGCAGTTTTATAATCAGTAAGCTGTCTGACTGAAGTCAGCACTAGAAGATTGGTACTTGTAGCAGTTTTATAATCAGTATGCTGTCTGACTGAAGTCAGCACTAGAAGATTGGTACTTGTAGCAGTTTTATAATCAGTATGCTGTCTGACTGAAGTCAGCCCTAGAAGATTGGTACTTGTAGGAGTTTTATAATCAGTAAGCTGTCTGACTGAAGTCAGCACTAGAAGATTGGTACTTGTAGGAGTTTTATAATCAGTAAGCTGTCTGACTGAAGTCAGCACTAGAAGATTGGTACTTGTAGCAGTTTTATAATCAGTAAGCTGTCTGACTGAAGTCAGCACTAGAAGATTGGTACTTGTAGCAGTTTTATAATCAGTATGCTGTCTGACTGAAGTCAGCACTAGAAGATTGGTACTTGTAGCAGTTTTATAATCAGTAAGCTGTCTGACTGAAGTCAGCACTAGAAGATTGGTACTTGTAGGAGTTTTATAATCAGTAAGCTGTCTGACTGAAGTCAGCACTAGAAGATTGGTACTTGTAGGAGTTTTATAATCAGTAAGCTGTCTGACTGAAGTCAGCACTAGAAGATTGGTACTTGTAGGAGTTTTATAATCAGTAAACTGTCTGACTGAAGTCAGCACTAGAAGATTGGTACTTGTGGGAGTTTTATAATCAGTAAGCTGTCTGACTGAAGTCAGCACTAGAAGATTGGTACTTGTAGCAGTTTTATAATCAGTAAGCTGTCTGACTGAAGTCAGCACTAGAAGATTGGTACTTATGGGAGTTTTATAATCAGTAAGCTGTCTGACTGAAGTCAGCACTAGAAGATTGGTACTTGTAGGAGTTTTATAATCAGTAAGCTGTCTGACTGAAGTCAGCACTAGAAGATTGGTACTTGTAGGAGTTTTATAATCAGTAAGATGTCTGACTGAAGTCAGCACTAGAAGATTGGTACTTGTAGGAGTTTTATAATCAGTAAGCTGTCTGACTGAAGTCAGCACTAGAAGATTGGTACTTGTAGGAGTTTTATAATCAGTAAGCCGTCTGACTGAAGTCAGCACTAGAAGATTGGTACTTGTGGGAGTTTTATAATCAGTAAGCTGTCTGACTGAAGTCAGCACTAGAAGATTGGTACTTGTGGGAGTTTTATAATCAGTAAGCTGTCTGACTGAAGTCAGCACTAGAAGATTGGTACTTGTGGCAGTTTTATAATCAGTAAGCTGTCTGACTGAAGTCAGCACTAGAAGATTGGTACTTGTAGCAGTTTTATAATCAGTAAGCTGTCTGACTGAAGTCAGCACTAGAAGATTGGTACTTGTAGGAGTTTTATAATCAGTATGCTGTCTGACTGAAGTCAGCACTAGAAGATTGGTACTTGTAGGAGTTTTATAATCAGTAAGCTGTCTGACTGAAGTCAGCACTAGAAGATTGGTACTTGTGGCAGTTTTATAATCAGTAAGCTGTCTGACTGAAGTCAGCACTAGAAGATTGGTACTTGTAGGAGTTTTATAATCAGTAAGCTGTCTGACTGAAGTCAGCACTAGAAGATTGGTACTTGTAGGAGTTTTATAATCAGTATGCTGTCTGACTGAAGTCAGCACTAGAAGATTGGTACTTGTAGGAGTTTTATAATCAGTAAGCTGTCTGACTGAAGTCAGCACTAGAAGATTGGTACTTGTGGCAGTTTTATAATCAGTAAGCTGTCTGACTGAAGTCAGCACTAGAAGATTGGTACTTGTAGGAGTTTTATAATCAGTAAGCTGTCTGACTGAAGTCAGCACTAGAAGATTGGTACTTGTAGGAGTTTTATAATCAGTATGCTGTCTGACTGAAGTCAGCACTAGAAGATTGGTACTTGTAGGAGTTTTATAATCAGTAAGCTGTCTGACTGAAGTCAGCACTAGAAGATTGGTACTTGTAGCAGTTTTATAATCAGTAAGCTGTCTGACTGAAGTCAGCACTAGAAGATTGGTACTTGTAGCAGTTTTATAATCAGTAAGCTGTCTGACTGAAGTCAGCACTAGAAGATTGGTACTTGTAGGAGTTTTATAATCAGTAAGCTGTCTGACTGAAGTCAGCACTAGAAGATTGGTACTTGTAGCAGTTTTATAATCAGTAAGCTGTCTGACTGAAGTCAGATATTGGAAGCTTTGAATGATGTGGAAAATAAGAAGTATCTATAGCTAGTAAACTTGTGGGTACACCCATGTGCAAAAACTCTTATGGGAGGAATTTTGGCTTTGAAAAGTGCCGGTTCTTTTCAGGAGTGAAGTCATTTTGCTTTTTAACCAAATGCAGTACATTGTAACCAAACTGAGCTTGGATTTAAAAACAGTCAGTCTGGCCCCTTTTCGTACAGTAAGCATTCAGTACTTATTATTGCTGTTCCAAACAGGGAACATGTCATTGGCTCTGAAATAGGACAAGATGGACAAAACTATTGAAATTAAATAAAACATCTTCTTAGTATAATTGCCTAGTGCTTTATACAAAGATAGAATAGATATAATCTTAATGAATAGGTGCTGAGAAATGAGATGAAACTTCGAGAAAATTTTGAGTCATTTGGATTGTAAAATTGCCTTTTACCTGACTTGCTTTCTGTAGCTCAGCATTGATGTCTTGTGTGGTTACCGGTGCAGACTCCTCCACTCCTTTATAGTATTGTCGAACAAGACGCTGGTACTTGGTTCTCTCTCTGCTGTACAGGAACTTGTTAATGGAAGATTCCTGTCATGGCAACAAATAAAAAAACACAACTTTTGCAGGAAATTGTTTACCCGTGGTTTTAGGTGGGATTTTTTGTTTCCTTTGGGGAGACTTTAAGAATCATCTTCCAGCATCTTCATCCCAAGAGGCAGATTGAACTACTCATCCTTTACAATACAGTATGTACATATTTATCCACAAATTTCATTTGATGCTGGATATATGTGGCATGGTTGTACCCCCCTCTATTGTGTCCTGGGAATCTCAGGAATTATTTAGAGGATTTAAGTGGGGTAGGCCTACTTCTGTACAAGAGGAAAAGAGTGTATAAAAGTATGGGGGAGGGGGAGACACCCTCTGCCACATATCGGGCATGATAAACCAAATTTATATTTTGAAGTGTCCCCGACACCCTCTGCCTCCTGCTCCCCGCCCCTTAACCTCTCTATGGTTATCCAACTATCATCAAACTGTTGGGATGCATACAGTAATCCCCAATGCACTTACTAACAATAGATTTTGGTGGGATGTACTCAAGATTTGCCGGCATACTGAAGAGGTTTTGTAAGTCTCTGAATACATATACACAGATACATATACATCATCCATGTTTTGTATGGACGTTAACAATGCACACAAAAGTTCATACACATACATTAAAAGAACGGACACCACTTTGCTGATTTTAGTTGTACTTTTAACCTTGATTCAAAACTGTCTAAGTGCACACCAGAGTAGGGAGATTTTTCTACACCTTTTTAGAGAGCCACCATGGCGCTCTCCAACTTCTCTTACCTGTCCAAGTTCACCTGTCTTGCTATCGTGTGCGTCATGGAATAACTGACCAATCATATCCATGCTTGCCTCAACAGATGGAGAGAGTTGGATGTCAAAGATGTAGTTTGGATGCTTGATGGCATTGGACCAGAAACGCAACGGCAAACTATTCAAAGTCATTGGTTGAAAAGTATAAGTATTCATAGATATTCGCTTACTTTGGAACGGTTCTTGCTTAAAAGATCTTGTTTAATGTACAAAATTATGCATTTGTATATTTTTTGATCTAATTTGGAAGGGGACAAAGGTTCAGAGCGGGGGGTGGGGGGGGGGGGGGGGGGGGGGTGGGGAGCTGCCGCTCCCTTCCCTCTTTGGTTGCGCCATTGGTCTTACAATACTAGTTTCTTGACTTCCACAGCACTACTGTAACCAATGGAGGCCCCCCCCCTTTTGCCACTCCAAATGAGATGTAAAACAATGCACAAACGAATGGTTTGATAAAAAAATAATTCTTTCCCCCAGCTTGGCCCCTAAATGAAAATATTTGATTACGTCACTGTCTGACAGCTTTTAATTCAAAACTATTTCTCAGGAGGGATAGTACTGGAATGAAATTTACAATTGGAGATCTTTCTTGATGCTCGATTCACTTTTACGCACTTTTTGGTAAGTCTTGACACTTTCGGTATTTCATCTTTTATTAATATATTTTTACTTAATGCGAGGGCCCCAATGATCAGCTGTGCTGGATGGGTCACCCTCTCTAAATGTGGTTTGAAACAAATAAATAAATCACTACTCCTGTACTACATATTGTTAGTTCCTTTTAGCATAAAACAAGAAATCAATAATTTAAGGATTATTTCATTAATTGACAAAGCAAAGCCTAATAATTTAGGGCTGGATTTTACAATTTTGGTGTTTGTGTGTTGTTGTTTTTACAAAACTTCTTGTAACTCACATGTTATTTTTCCAAGCATGTTTAATTTCCGGGTCTTTGGACTTTGTGTCACACAGATGTGCCTGTTTGTCAAAAAAGTCAAAGAGGAACTTGATTGCCTTGGGGGTGCTCTCCACAGACAGAATGGTCTGGAACATGTTGTCAACATACTCTTGGATGATGATCTGTTTTAAAGATGTTTGGATAAAAAGTCAAGATAGTTTAGTTTGTTTGTATAGTTTCAAAGGTACCTGCTTACACAGAGCAAAACCTGCATCCATGTGTAAGTGACTATTTCCTTGTGCATTTTGGATTACAACTCTCTAGTAATGAAATCAAGTAACCATCAAAAGCAACTAGCACTGTGACCCGTAGGCCTAAAGATACCTGTGCAGTAAGAAGATGATGAAAAAATACCAGTTTTAGATGTTGGAGGAAAACCCCATACACTAATCAGGAAATTCCATTCAATAAGGTAGGGACTGAAAACTCAATCCACATGCAAGACTGCAGTCCGGGATTCAAACCGGGGTCCACAGACAGGTGAAAGTCATGGAAGAAACCACTGAGCAAACCCAAACGCCCCAAGATGTTTGTGCTTTATAGAAAATTAAAACTGATTCTAAAGTTTACCTTTGACAATAAAACCCTCTGGATTGGGATCCTGTAAGCGGCCCACTGACTGTGTTCATTTGATGAGACACAGCATGATGTGCATCCTCTCTGCTTGGTGGTGTGTTCCTCAACCGAGAATGACTCCTTCCCTTGAGTCTGGGGATAAAACAGTTACCATGGTTACGCATCTTTGCTAAAACAAAACACCTGCTTCAAGAGAATGTATCTGCTGTGATTGTTACAAAGGAATATTATAAATTTTTAGCAGGTAGACAGATGATATCAATGACATTGTGTTGCAAGAATATTTTACTTGATTGTACTTTATAACAGCTTACCAGATGCCAATCTCTGACTCCTTCAAGGTTGTGCTCTTCATCCCCTAAACCATCGTTATCTGCAGACATCAGATTGACAATAATTATGACAATCTTTGGCTAATTTCTTATCCTCTCTACTGGGGGTTTCCAGAAGAGATATTATGATGAGACCCGAGACCATAATTATAGCCAAGAGTTGGCATCTAGATGTAGTTCAGACTATCAAAAGAGCTGGCATCTAGATATAGTTAAGATCATCAAAATGAAGAGGTTATCCTACTTTGGGTAAATCAAAAGGATGCCAAGCTTTAGGGCTAGAGTTATCCACTCTACAGCAGAAGCCGGCAGGAAGGCTGAAAACCGTCAGCACTGGGAAAGTTTCATTATGCAGCAACCATCTCTAGGCATAACCTGAGAAGACGGCCTAATACTACTGGCTAATTTTGAGACCTCTTTTGCAATTTTCAGGATGAATTTCTTTGTGTATAGACAGGAATAGCACATTAATGTGACGAACAGCTTACATCGCATGGCGTTAAGTGTTTTACATGATTTCTTTTATACTTTCACAGAAACAAATTGTCATTCTTTTATTTGTTAATTGATAATTACCATATGCACTCTCCCCTTCATACTGCTTCTCTTGTGTACTGTCAGAGACCTATAGGCAACAACAGGGTACCAATGAGAACTGTTAACTAATCAAAAACTTGTTTAATGCATCTGCAATATCTCCTCAAAGTCGACCTATTGTCTAAACAAAAAGAAAACTAATTTTGGGTTGAACAAAGAAAAATTTACTAGAGGGGGACTTGAACCTCCAGATTAATGTGTCTGCGCTCTACCAAATGAGCTATCTAGCTGTAACTTTGGCGGTCTCCCTATTATGTAAATATCTTTGTTTGGGGTGCCAGTTATAAGCCGTTATAACCTTGTAACCAGTGAAGACAAAGTACCAGATCAAATGAGCAGATCTATTAAGACACAGCATGGATGTGAATTGAAGCCTGGTAAATAAATTTATGGGTACCCAGTGTAACAGAGCACCATTAAAAACTTTGAACCAATAAAAAGGTTTGGTATTCAAATCTAGTTAACCGATTTTTTGTTTTTCCTTCATAACTAGCAGTATTAAAATCTCAAGCTTAGACTGTTTAGTTTTTGAATGGGAAAATGACAAAAATGGCAAATGTTGTAAGTAGATTAAAACTTTATTATCCCTGACTGGGGAAATTAAATTGGCTTTGACAAAGAACTGAATACAAATACAATACAAACAATCAGTAACAAAAGGATATACATTTAATAATTGCATTATAATAACAAGATTGTTCTAATAGTAGTTGGAATCATTCTGATGTTGGTAATTAGAGGATGAGATTCAGTATCTTTGGTGAATTGTTGACCTAAAATTGGAAAGTTTCTTACTTCTGATGGAAACTCTGGTCGAGATTTTTCATGGGGGGTCTTCTGCTGGGCGCCACCTTTAGTTGGGATGCAGTAGCCACCTTCCTCAGTGAATGAGGACTCTGCTTCCTTAGCCTAGGAGACAAATGATTACTCATTGTTGCTTTTGCATTCTATTACAACAAACTGTTATCTGTAAGTAAACTTCCTTCCTATGGCAGATGTGTTAATGGAAGTATAAGTTATCAAAAAATATGTCTAAATAAAAATGGGGAGGGTATGTGGGATGAACACCTTACGCTGTTTTACGACCTTTGTTTTCCCTTCACATGTTGATTATGCGAAAATAAAATATCATGTCTCCTCCTCCTGGGCCCAACCAACTTCATTGAGCTGAAAGAATTGGTTGAACATTTTCTGCTAAGCACAAATAGACAAGAAACCAATTACAGATGGTACATGTGACATAGTAACTTGGGTGGTAACCTTATTTTGGTAAGCACAATTTTATTATGCTTAGCTGCTTTTTGTGCTGTACTTTGTAACTGGTATCCTGCTTATTTTTGCACAGCAGAACATTGTTAAACAAGCAGCTCTATGGATTTTATAACGAAGGGATTTACAAATTCCCTATTATCAACACAAAATGGAAAAAACAAGAGGATTGGATAAAGCATGATCACTTCTCCTTACTTTGAATATTCATGTATTTAAATGAAAGGAGGGGGGTCTGAAAAAACCTGAAAGACTAATTAGCTATTTGAGAGTTTTACCGGATGGAGATCTTTCTGTCCTTTCTGGGTGAAATATTCTGTAGAGGATTAAAGATAACAACATAGATTACAGACTTAATTTTGCTGTCTACAAACAGGAACTGCAGTAAAATCTCAATACAAAATGACTTTGAACTTGGGTAGATTTAACAGAACTACTTTTAAAAAAAAAATTAAAAAAAATTAAATTGTGCTCTCTCAAACGTAAAAAGCAAAACTGAACTAAGACCCACTCACAAATGCGCACTAGAAACCTGGACCCTCTTTCATGGAGCTGCTTAAGCACACAATTTTGCTGAATTGTTTTTTTGCTAAGCAAAAAACTACCAGGAAACCAGCCACAGACCGTACATACGGAATGGTATTTTGTACAGAATGGTATTCCAGTAAGCAGAAATGTTTTGTGCTTAGCTCCTTTTTACGCTTACACAGCTGTGTGAAATTGGGCCCTAGTTCTACTCAATAAAGCTGTTTGCACCTGGCCAATATAAACAGTCAACACAATAATAATTGCTTAATTTAAATTTCAAATCTGTTACTTTTCATCAAACATTAGTCCAGCAATCTGAAATATCATCAAATAAGGTGGACATACTGTTCAGAAAGCAACCAATACCTTGCTTGTCAGGGTGGTTTGCATTTTCAACGTGTGATTATTCAAATTGTTTTGTTTATGCAAATAGTGCAGAGTTTTGAAAACTTACTTACTTTGACCAATATAATTTATGAAAGGAGAAAATTTACCGTTTGTAATTTCTACTTGAAACTGATGTACAGGTCCAGAGCTACTAATAGCACCTGCTGCTTGTCCCTTATCCACAAGGCTCACTTCTGCTTCGTCAGGTACCTATTGGTAACCAATGAAAGAGCAGGGAACCAGTGACAACTTTTACCCAATGTGTGGTTGTCTCTAGCTGTACTTCCACCTCACAAATTGTTTTGAGGTAATAATATTAAATTACAGTTTTGTTGAAACTGCGGTGTCATGTCCGAGTGGTTTAGAGTATCGGACTCAAGTTCTGGTGGTTTAGTCATCGGGCTGTGGGTTCGAGTCCCTGTTATGACGCTTGTGTCCTTGAGAGCAAGACACTTTGCTATAATTGCTTCTCTTCACCCAGGGGTATAAATGGGTACCTACAAGGGTAGAGGTTGATATCGTGTTTGAAAAAGCCTTCAGAGCGCCACAGCAGCCCAGGGCTGTATACTCCCCGGGAGCTGAGAAAGAATAACGGAACATTATTGGCCCAATGACCAGGGCACTAATGTAGAGTGCATTGATATGTTATTGTAAAAAGCGCTATATAAGAACTAGTTATTATTGTTATTATTATGATTATTATTATTATTCAAATGTTTACAAATAGCTTTTACTCACTTCAAAATCTTTCAGGGTGTTGATTCGACAAAACTTGTTACTGACAGGTCTGACGCACATGTCTGTCAAGATCAGGCAGTCGTTCTTTCCCCGATGCCAAACTGTCATAAGGTAAGCCATATTCAGTATTAAAGATTACTTTTTTGTATTGATAAATATTCGTCCCAGAGAGTTAGACTGTATAAGAGTGTGAAATATTAGCAATCTGGTTTTATCATTGATTATTTTCCATATCACTATAAGAGTGCCAGTTAGAAGCAGTGCAACCATTAACTGCCGTGTAGCCAGGGATCACACCAAAGTTTACGACTCAACCTGGGAAGCGGCAGCCAGGGGATCACCTTAAGGGGATGCAACTTTTTATTTCAGATATGAAAACAAAGAAGAAAACATTTATTTGTCTGTTTAGCAGTCCCCCAAATCTGTCAATTTATGAAGAACAAATGGAGTCAAAGTCTTAGGTTTATAGAGCAGTTTATGGGCGACATACCGAGACTGACTTGGTTGGCACTGGGTCTGCCGGAGTAGGGTTTGTTGAGATGGATGGCATCTAAGATCTTCTCCTTGACCTGTGAGATGGTGTCAACATCTAGCACCTTGACTTCATTGATGATATTTCCTTCTTTATTTAGAACCACCAGGGTCTGAGTGCCAAGAAAATAAGATTTGTTTCAAGATTCATTCTTAAGGGGATAGAGAGTGTCGAAGAGGTATTAAACGCCAGTATAAGGCCCTACTAATAGATTTAACATTGAGTACCGGTATGTATTGTTTGTGATTACTTGAGAGCTGATTTGATACTTACCAAGATGTTGAAATCTAAGTCTTCTTGAAGTAAATTCTCAAAGTTGAGAGAAAACTCTGCCTGACCGGTGACAGCATCAATTGGACCGTGTTCAGTGCAGTATTTGATGGCACGGTACAACACAAACAGAGGGTACGCGGTGTGATTCTATACCAAAACATAATAACAAACAATGGTTTACTGATTTGGATTTTGAGTGGGCAAATGTATTTGATAATTTCCATTAAATGGTGATAACTTCCTTTAAATTCCTCTAAAATATTATAAATTGTATTTATATTAAATTTGGGGTTGAACAAGGACAATTAACTAGCAGTTGGTTGAATGGCTTCTGACTGGCACCTCTGAACAAAGACATTGACAAACTAGAGAGACCACCAACATAGTGCTAGATAGCTCAGTTGGTAGAGCGCTGGCACATTAATCCGGATGTCACAGGTTCAAGTCCCACTCTAGTAAATTTTCTTTGTTCAACCCAAATTAGTTAAAGGTTACCCAGTTAGTTTCCCTTGTGGTTTATTACTTGATAGTTGACCTACCTTTAGCTGGTCATACAGACAAAGGGCAACCCAGTTTGACAGAAGCTTCTCCAAAACGCTGTCTGTCCTGAAAAACATAAAATAACAACTGTTGGCAAAATGCAAGCTAAATTGCTACCTGGGCCTAATTTCATAAAGCTGCTAAGCAAAAAATAATGCAAAAATGAGAGGAGCACCAGTGGCAACAATGAAAACTTCATGGAATTTTGGCTGGTAACCTGTTTCTACTAAGTAAGAATTTTCTGTGCTTAGCAGGTTTGTGTGCTTACAGGCTTTATGAAGGGCCCTGCTCCTCTGAATGTTATTAGCAGGTATTGAAATATATTTGAATTCCTGATTTTCTGAAGCTTGAACATTTCTTAGTAATATTCATGTTGGATAATTGGAGAGATCTTTTTCAACTGAAAGTGGCAAGGCCGTCATCTTCTTCAAAATAACATCATTATGCAGATATTGTGATAACAGCTAGTCAAAATTCACGCCTATGCTTTTGTGAAGAAATATACATAATACAAAAATGTTATCATATGATATTGGAATTTTTTTTTGCAACAGAGCCATAGTTTTGGAGGAAGGGAAGTACTTGAGAATTGCTTTTGGGAAATAATGTGTAAAATGTTCATCTTACTTGCTGAAAAGCAGTAGTTCTTGGTTGGTAGAACGAGCATCTTGAATCATCTGCGCCATCAAAGTTGTCAAGACGCTACAAAATAACAAGAGAACTCAATCGTAAACAATTTGGATATTTCATTAAAGGGTTAGTTAAAATAACACATCTCTCCCAGTAGGGTCATAGATTGGCGTTTGTCAACGTAATGCTGATTTATAGGCACAATTATAAGGAAAGATGCAATGAAAGTCACTTGTGAAAGTTTCATCTCAATACAGTGTCTACTTGCTGAGAAAACAGCAAAAAACTGTCACACAAACTGTCAAATCCATCCAGGTTTAGCGAGGGGCGATGGGTGCCGACTGCATCTTTGGCTGCGGCATTCGCGAGCCGAAACCAACCCTAAGAAATCTGAGAAATTATTCACTTGCGATTCATGTTTTGTAGTGAAAAACATAAAAAGTTGTCAGAAATAATGTTGGGATTTTAAGTTGCCTGGATTGCACTCTCTAAAGCAATTTTTACAACTAACAGAAGACTTTGTCAGTAAGTTGACATCATAAAAGACACCGTCGTCATTATATTGTCATGTGACAGCCAGCGCTGGCATGCGTGAAGTAATTGGGTTAGAATTAGTAATTCCATGTACAGCCAAAGGCCTGCTTTGATCATGACAATAGTCTTACTGCAAGACATCTTTGAGATTTGCCCAAGTTTCCAAATACACTTACTGTGTTAAGACATCCATGTTGTTATTCAATACCATGGTAACAGTCAGTAAAGATGCTATCGATTGCCTAGAAATAAAAATCTGTAACAATTTATTCTCATTTGAAATTCTCCATTAGTCATGAGTAGAAATTTTAAATGGAAAAACAGTATGGCTCAAAAATGTTCTTCATGTCTAGGCAAAAGTCAAACTCTTGACTTATAACACTTTCAGTAAAGTATGATTTCAAATTTCATTTTCCTTAACAACAACAAAATTCAATGAAAGTACATAGTGATTTAAAATACGTTTAGAACAAAAATATTACAACAAATTCACATTTTTTGTTACAAAAATAAAATCTAAGATGTATAACACATTCAAATGAATAAAAACCTAGACTCCCTTGTAACAAAAAAGGAACAAAAATAATCGCAAATTCTGTCAAACAAATGGCTCTGAAAAAAAAAGTATTGTTTGAGTGAACGTTTTTACAGGCAACTTGGAGACAACCAACTCTGCTGCATATAACATCTAGTTATATAAAAGACTATTTTCTAACAGTGTTTTACTATTCCACGAAGGTTTGTGAATTGTTTGTGTTTTCTTCTTTCCACTTGTCTGGAACTGACTGCCAGTAAAATGCTTTGACATGTCCCTTAAGGGTAGGGTCATAGTGTGGATTATGTGAAAATAATACTGATTTATAGGCCAAATAATAAATCAAGATTGCAGTGTCAACTTGTTGGAAAAAACAGCAAAAACTGTCTCGATATTTTCAACAAGAACATGGAATCAATTCATGTTTAAAGAAGTGACAGCAAGTACCAACTGCATCTCAGGCCGCAGCATTCAGGAACAGACATCTGAGAAACAATTCATGCATGAATCGTTTCTCAGATTCAGATGTTTTGGGGTGAACAATTATCCAAACCATAATACTTATCAGGGAATCCTTTCTCAATAAATAAATAGTTGATACTATCAACAGCTGCAGTGCTTCTTACCAAGTAAGTTTTTATGCTCATTAATTGTTGTAGTGCTTACCAACTTCCTATTACCCTACATTTAAAGAGACACGTTGCCTTCAAATCTCATGAAATCTTACTGTTTGGAGGTGTTCCTTATTAAGAGTTGTTCTTGCAATAAAACACCTTTAATATGTAATAATTAGTGAATGGTGATTAAAAAAACCCAACATTGGCCTCTGACCCCTCGACATCTTTCCCGCGAAACGTATATGTATTTCCAGCCGTAAATATCCTCGTCCATGTAATGGCAAAATGCTCGATGAACAGTAGTTAGGCTGTTGCCGTAGCCAGTGGCCTGGTAAACCTATCAGATGAACACTGGGTAACATACCATTCTCTACCTCTGAAGCTAGCACAGTATTGGGCCCGAAATTGCCAGCCGCGTATTCACGGAATAACCTGAAAAATAGAACACATGCAGTACAGGGAGGTGAGTATAATATGGCTCATCTGTTCACCTCCCTGTGTTGCATGTATTCTATTTTCGGAATATGTGGCTGGTTATTCCTCGAATACGCGGCGTAGCGTCAAAATGGATCGCCACAAAAAAACAGATTTAAGACGTGTCCAAAAAGAAGAAACCTCGTCAATCAGGGTAAGAAAACTGTCATGGGACTAACCAAGAGAAACAACCGGTGTTGTTTATACCAAATGTTTATTGTGGACAGGAGGGATGAGAACTTAGACACGGCACATCACAGCAGCACTTTGATCATCGTTTTACGACTGGAAATAAGACTAGTAGGAACACGTCGGCCATTTATGGGAGTCAAAATCTTGACTCCCATAAATGGCGGACCGTTTTAGTTCACGAAGAAAAGGAAAACCACACAGTTTTGAGGAATGTTTGTGTGGATCATTATATTCTACTTTTAAAACATCTTTCCGACCGTGTTCATTTCACATCAATCGCTTGTTATAGCCCAAAGCGCCCAATCCGAAGGCAACGTGTCCCTTTAAGTGTCTGAACATTTGTTTTATGAAGGAGCAAAAAAGAGTTAAACAAAATAAAAGAAACTTTCTACTTTTTGCTTTTAAACTTCTCACCTTTCTTTCACCGACACCTTTGAGCGGCTCCCTGTATCTAGGGTCTGGATGAGAAATAATAAGAAGTTCTTGTTGCCTAGCAACTCAGAGAACTTCATCATGGCTTCTTCAACCACAGCTTCTTCATTGTACTGTACAAAAAGGTAGGTTTAAACTTTGCTCAGAAAATTGCAACTTGGTTTCTTGGCAACTATAGACTTTCACAAGTAAATTTAATAAGAAGTGGAGCTATGTTGGATCACTATGATTGAATATCTCAGTGTTTTGATTGTGGGTTGGTTTGCTAGGTTACTTCATTCCAGTCAATTCTGTTTCTTGACATGGTGTGTCAGAGCAGAGCGGTCAAGTGCACTGGATTCAAGCTCTGGTGTTTCTGATTAGCAGAGTGATGGTAAAAGTCCCAGTCTTGGTACTTTATTCATTATTGCTTTGTCCTCGGATGGGATGTAAAGCCATAGGTCCTGTGTTTTGTGTAATGCATGTAAAAGAACAAAGTTACACTGATGGCTAAGAGAAGGGGTTTAGCCACGGTGTTTGGCTGTGGCTGCTGAATGTGCCCTTGGTGTTTGGGGTCTTAACCTTTGAAGGATATCTTAACAGAAATGTGATGGATGTATTTAATGGAGTTGGAGTTTAGGATACTGATACATGTCATGGTTTGCTGTAACATTTCATTTTAGTCTACTGTGATTCTTGAGAAATTGATAAATCATTTTGTGTATCAGTCTGGAAACTTGACTTCAGACACTCATAACGAGTTGAGTCCTGACTTGAAACCTGACCCTGAGAACTTTAGACTTCAGATATCTCATCGATCCCACTTCATTGGACTTAATAACAACACTGGTTGAGAGTATCTTAGAGTCTCTTGTGCTGATCACTGTTACCTCTTCATCCGTTGTGGTTGGTCGGACCTCTTGTCCAATGAACAGCATGTTAGTGGCATAATCACGGTGACTCACAAATGGCATCCCACTCACTTTTACGTCATTCGTCAGCTGGAAAATGTCAAATTTCCGCTGAGAAAATCCTGGAATCAAAAGAAAACAAAAGTCTCAATCCCATCAAAATTCAAAAGTGGTTGGTCATGAATGGATTGTCTAAGCCTTGTTAGCCCTAGGAGCTAGAGCTGCTTAAGCACATTACCTTACTAAGCACAGGGAAAGAAGTAACAGACCAACATACCAGAGCTTGATTTCATAAAGCCTGTAAGCACAAATACTTGCTAAGCATAGACAAATCTTGCTTAGCAGAGACAGGTAACCAACCAAAAGTCCACCAAGTTTACATGAGTGCAACTGGTGCCCCACTCATTTTTTGATCAGCAAAGAAATTTGCTTAGCTATATATTCTACTTAACAGCTTTAAGAAATTTGGCTTAGGTTCCCCCATTGTTTGTCTACTTCAATGCTTCTTTTTGCTTAGCAGAAATTTGTTGCTTAGATATAACTTGCTTATCAGCTTTTACCTCTTTTACCAATTCATGCCTCTTTCTCTAACCTTTCTTAATCTCTTCAAGAAAATCCTTCTGTAAGACCAGAAGATTAACTCTCCGCTTGGATCTAAACAGCCGAATCGACAGGACTATGAGTAAGCAGATCAGGATGGTGAAAACCACTGTGCTGACCACACTGATGATCACACTGGCCATGGTATAAGATATATAGCCAATGCGGAACTCTAGGTTGCTGTGCATCACCTGAAATGTTAAGGTTCAAAGATATTTGAACATTTAAAACCAACAGGCAAACCGACTCTTGAGTTACCAAGACAAGGGGCTAGCCCTCTCTCTTTGTCTTGGCCAATGAAGTCCTTGTATATAATGGTTGTTTCTCAAGTATATTCCAAGTGCATTTTGTCTTCTGACTTACCACGACTACAGGAAGACCTCTCCCTTTGTCTTGGCCTTTGAAGTCCCCAGCAGATGGTTGTTCTTCAGGTAAATCACAATAAAGAGTAGTTTCGTTTATGAAGATAACGGGACATCTCGCATTTCCGACATTAACGATAACTTCCGAGGCTGTTATAGCACTGTTGATATAATTACCCTGAATATTTAAAAAGAAATGGAAAACAAATTTAATAAATTAACAACTCACCACCCAAAATAAAATTTTCCAAGGATTTCTTCTTAAGCTTTAGCCCAAGAAACTTTATGAGGATTGACAAAACTCATAAGATTCTCAGTACACATTTTGCAATAATGTCTGTAATCGATGTTCGTGCCCCCTGAGTGATAAACGTATACCTTCCCATTAGCTCCACTACTGATTATATTATTAGAAATAGACTGTGCAAGTGTCGCACGCATTCGAACTTCCGGGACCATAGTGGTCCCAACCATATGGAGTTTTACGTGGGCGAGATTTTGTTTCGTCTATTATTTTAGTTTAACATAGTTTATGACCTAGAAAATTATATATGTTGTTGGGAATGTAATACTAAGTGATAACAAAATATGAAAGTAAAACCAATTCAACAATATAATGAAGAAAACCCGAGAATTAAACTTGACCTCAGCTTCCGGTTATTGCAAAAAATTAAGAATTTTGTGCTCGGCTTAGATCATAAAACTTATGTAAAAGCTTGTTTTGGATGCGCGATTATAATCGCCAGATTCGGTAATTGCAAAGCAAACCTTTTTTATTGCAGTCTATGGTTGTTGAGGCGTCAGCATCCTCTTTAAACTGCGACACGGGTCAATTTTAAACCCGTTTGACCATCACAAATCCGTGTAAGAGGTTTCTAAAAATTTAACATCAAGAAAGCATCCTTGTCCCAGAGTTTTAATTTTGTTTCCATAATCCTTTTTTTCAAAAGCTAAAACTAATTTCATAAAATTGTAATAATTAATTTTTGTTGTTCAGATTTTGTCATGAGATATAACTTAACACAAATATTTTATTTCAGAAATAATTTTTTTCTTTGTTTGACATGTTTTCTCGTTCGGATACGCGCGAGACTTGCACAGTCTATAGTAAACAGCATAATGAAAGTGCCAACAAGGAGCTTGTTCAGGAAAAATGTAAATGTGCACTGCATTTTATTTTGGCCAAAAGTCCCACACCCCTCGAAAAAAATTGTGTGACCATTTTGCCCTCATAATTTTATGATTTTGTTTGCTGCTGGTTTTAGAATGATCATTGAGCATTCAAGTCGTCTCAGAGCCTCACCTGGATCATCATTGTCTCATCTGTCTTCTCATACAAATCATTTTCAAACTCGTTGTACTTCGGATCAGGAAAGAACTCCAACTCAACGTCGTTGTCTTCTGACCACGTTAAGAGGTCACTGACACCGTCCATAATGAAGCCAAAGGTCACGTTAAGTTGAAATAGAGAACTGCTTACAGCTGACATTATATTGGGAGTCTGGCAGGACATCATTTTGTCATTTTCAACACTACAATTCTACAAATAAATTTACACAAATATTTAATAATAATATTTCAGACTTTTTTTGATCAACTCTCTTTAATAAGATTAGAAGTGAAACCCATGATTTTCCATGCTCTTGGTGGAATGTGAACCAGTGATTTCCAATGCTCTTGATGGGAATGAACCAATTTTTCCACACTCTTGGTGGAAACTGAACCCAGGCTTGTCCATGCTCTTGGTGGGAACTGAACCCATGATTTCCCATGCCCTTGGTTGGATGTGAACCCGTGATTTTCAATGCTCTTGGTGGGAACTGAACCCATGATTTCCCATGCCCTTGGTTGGATGTGAACCCGTGATTTTCAATGCTCTTGGTGGGAACTGAACCCATGATTTCCCATGCCCTTGGTTGCATGTGAACCCATGATATCCAATGCTCTTGGTGGGAAGTGAATCTGTGAACCCATGATATCCAATGCTCTTGGTGGGAAGTGAATCTGTGATTTTCAATGCTCTTGATGATCCAATGGCTTCCATACTCTTGGAGTGAAACCATGATATTCCATGCTTTTGGTTGGAAGTAAACCCACGCTTTTCAATGCTCTTGGTGGGAATGAACCAATTTCCATACTCTTGGTGGGAACTGAACCCATGCTTTTCCATGCTTTTGGTAGGAACTGAACCCATGCTCTTGGTGGGAAGTGAACTTGTGATTTTCAATGCTCTTGATGGGAATGAACCAATGACTTCCATACTCTCGGTTGGATGTGAACCCATGATTTCCCATGACCTTGGTTGGATGTGAACCCGTGATTTTCAATGCTCTTAATGGGAAGTGAACCCATAATTTTCCCATGCTCTTGGTGAGAAGTGAACCCATTATTGTCCATGCTCTTGGTGGGAAGTGAACACGTGATTTTCCATGCTCTTGATGGGAAGTGAACACGTGATTTTCCATGCTCTTGATGGGAAGTGAACCCGTGATTTTCAATGCTCTTGATGGGAACTGAACCCATGATTGCTATACTCTCGGTGGGAATGTGAACCCATGATTGTCCATGCTCTTGGTGGGAAGTGAACACGTGATTTTCAATTCTCTTGATGGGAATGAACCAATGATTTCTATACTCTCGGTGGGAATGTGAACCCATGATTGTCCATGCTCTTGATGGGAAGTGAACCCATGAATGTCCATGCTCTTGGTGGGAAGTGAACCCGTGATTTTCAATGCTCTTGATGGGAACTGAACCCATGATTGCTATACTCTCGGTGGGAATGTGAACCCATGATTGTCCATGCTCTTGGTGGGAAGTGAACAAGTGATTTTCCATGCTCTTGATGGGAAGTGAACCCGTGATTTTCAATTCTCTTGATGGGAATGAACCAATGATTTCTATACTCTCGGTGGGAATGTGAACCCATGATTGTCCATGCTCTTGGTGGGAAGTGAACACGTGATTTTCAATTCTCTTGATGGGAATGAACCAATGATTTCTATACTCTCGGTGGGAAAGTGAACCCATGATTTTCCATGCTCTTGAGGGAGGTGAACCCATGACCATCGGTGTTCTAGAACAGATGTTCAGGAACCCTGCTCTCTTAATTGACAAGTAACAAACAACACCCTAAATTCCTATGCTCAGCATCCATGCACTAAATCAAGTCCTTATACAAGAAGGTTAAGAACTATTTGAGTTGGTAACTCACCTCCACAAACTCAACAGGAATTGGGGTGATTGGTGTAGCAACTGTAACAGCAAGTGAGGCCATCTGGGTCGTGTTTAAATATGTCCCACTAACAATCATCGTTCGTCCACCACTAAGAATTGAAAGCATTATTAAAACAAAATCACTATAATATCAATCAATAAATCAATGGATAGCACAAAGCAGTAAGCTCTAGAAAAAGGGTAGTTTTAAGTAAAGTTTTTTTAAATGGCTACTGATGCAGGGTATAGTTTGACCTTCATTGGAAGATCAATCCAGATGAATGAGTTGTTTGCTTGTCAGAATAAAAGGCCTAAAATTTGAGAGCAGGAGCGCAAATTTCAGATACGTTCTTTGATGGAAATATTGTTGCTAAATTGCTGTGGCATAACCAATGAAGGGGAGGAGGGCTTGGGCAGTGTCGAAACTAGGATAACAGTTTAAGGGGGAAAAAGGGGCTGCACTATTTTTTCTAGGGGGAAATACTGGCCAATTAAAACTGTATAGTTTCCAATTGCATGTCTCACAAACAAGCCCCTTTTCAGCACTTTTTCTTATTCCATTTACTTAATTTTTAGGATAATCTGACCTGAGTGTAAAAACAAATACATTGTTTATGCGTTAATGGAAAAATAGTTTTTGAAATCATCATATTAAAACTTATTAAAGGTAGCAATTTATTCTGGTAATTTTTAGTCTCAAAAGTCCAGATTTCAAATGGGGGAGGGGTGGGCACCTGGGGGCACTGACATCAATTGGGGGAGCCCCCTGCTCAGAACCCTAGCTCCCCTCCTCTTTCCACCAAATGAGATTTTTACAAAATGCACAAATGAATGGTTTGATACATTGCTACGCCACTGATTGCAACAGACAATAGTTTAACATTTAATTAACTCTAGTGATGAATGCAATGATGTACTCACGCAATGATACTGCTGGTTGGACTAACTGTAGTAATGCCAGGGTTGTTGGTGAAAGTGAAATTCTGGTCAGCGTTTTGAACTACTTCATCAAAAGACATCCGGAGCATTCTAGTCTCCCCAACAGACCCCATGGGGCTTGTGCACAACGCCCCTTCATCAAAAGTGCTGTACAAATCAGAATGTGACAGGTTCTTAAATACTGAAGTTCTTCTATAAAAGAGATAATTTGTTGATTGTTTTTTTCAAGAGTACACCCATTACTCTAGTAATACATCCAGTTCTCTATACACAATCCATGAATAAATTTCATTAAAAAAGATGGTCATGTTGTGTGTTTTTTAAATTTGAACTCCATCTTTGCAATAATAGATAAGATTTGAATAATCAGTGCTTACAGAGTCCTGCAGAAAAAGAAAACAATGCACAGGCTACTTGGGTTGAGTTGGATTCGAACCCACTACCGGCCAGCATTCTATTGTAAGTATCTTTAGCATGCAAGCGTACTTAGTGACAAGAGACCGGTTGGAATCCTGGAATTAGTAGGCAGTACAGTTTAATTAATGTAATAATTGCATCTGGGATATGTATTGATTTTTATCCCTTTCATAAGTTGAATTAAAAGTATTTAGCAGGATTGGTTATAGGCTAAAAAATATTGTTTGATTTTAGTCTGAAAGCTTACTGATTTTGAAGTTCAGACTAGAACAATTTTTTCTGTGGAAATATATCCCTCTGATATGAAGTTATATTTATACTGTATCTGTATATTTACACTATATCTGACAGCCTTACAAAATACAACAGCTGATTGAGGTTGTTACAACCCAAATTAAGGACAATGTGCATAGTTTTTCACTATTTTCTGCTGACTCACACAACAGAATAAGCCAAAATTTTCACAGGTTTGCTATTTCATGTATAAAAAAACACGATTACTGTCTGCGACTATTTTGTCAGCTCAACCAATTCTGTATAATAACTTTAAGATTCCTACCTGTTGTAAAAACAATGAGTGCTTTGAGGCATCCATTGAGTGTGATAATAAGAACTGAGAATTACTATTTTTACTATTGTTATTATTGTCATTATCGTTCTACTTGCCTTATTACAATGCAAGCTTCATCACCAATAAATGCCTCAATATTCCGTCCTGTATTTAGAGCCATGCCGTTGATTGTTATACGAGTCCCACCAGCTGCTGGTCCAAAACCAGGACTGAAACTTGTAATAGATGGAACCTGGCAAGAAAAATCAGACCCAGAAAAACAAACATAGAAGACATTCAACATCAACCAGACCATGTGTCCTTGTCTTTGTCAACAATCAGTTGTCATACCAAACTCATTGGAAAAGAAACAATTCATTTCCTTAATTTGTCTTGGAATAATCTTATCTTGGATGTCATCGACAGCTAAATTCTGTTCCTGATAGATTTTGGTGGACAAAAAGACCAAAATGGCAAAACGTTGACATAAACTGTGATCCCTCAATAGTAGATCACATTTATATATTTTAAGAACGTTTTCCTTATCCAATGTAAGGATATTCCAGCTTTTGGAAAATTATTCAAATATTGCTTAGCTGACACTACCCCTGTTCAAAATAAAAAGTCAAAAGCGTCAGTTTGTGGCGTCAATGACAGATTATTCAACTAACAAAACATCACTGCACCTTGTATCCAAACGTGACATCTCCTGTACCGGTTTGCCAGTCACCGTTTAAACCTGTCACTATCACAATCAGCTCCTGTGGTGCCTGGTCATCAGGGTTGTTCCTTGTTAAACAAGTCACACTGAGGTCAAAGTAAAACAAATCCAACATATGACCAATCTTAATCAAAAGACCAGTCATGCAGTATTGACTTTGTTTAAGAAATTTTCATCAACAAATTAATTGTTTTTTAAATACTGCAAAATAGTTAGATAATCTTAGCATGCTCATTCCTTGTTCATAATTGTTGTGTTTAAATGATTTAAAAAGGCTGCTTTACTAAACATATTATTACCTGGAACCTGTTTGGTAATACATCCCCAATCCGACCAAGTCACAAGCCCGACCTCCTACAGTAACTCCTAAGATATCACTGAATCGTCGACCAAAGTCCGTCCCATACAGTGTGAGAGTAGTGTTACCATTAACTGGACCCATCAGAGGAAAGATCTAAGTTTAAGATAAAGATTGTAGGTTAGTGTGCCATTGTGAAAAAAAACTATGCTTTTAATACTTACTATAAGCAGTGGTCAAGCTGGCAGGCGTGTAGCAACAAGGGTGGCTGGCTGGCCATGGTCGCCCCACTTTTTGCTGTGTTTGGCAGATTCAAGGCTCAGACAAAAAATAATGAAAACAATGTACTAAAGTAGTCCCAACCAAGTGGTAGTGGTGAGACTGGATCTTCTTAAGTCTTCTTTAAAAATATATTTTAGCCTATGAGATAAGTCAAGAAACATCAGTAAAGGTGAAAAATTAATGACCATCAGTAAAGAGCAATTGAGAAATACTGTTGATATTAAACATTGTAAGAAACGACTCCCTTTATGCAGTTTTAGAGAAAGGGGTAATTTTTCACCCCAAAATTTGAATCTGAGAATGAAGCCTTTCTCATGCATCTGAAAGCACACTATACCATGCATCAAGGGTGTTTTTTCTTTCATTATTTTCTTGCAGCTTCGATGATCAATTGAGCCAAATATTTTACAGTTGCATATGTTGAGGCACACACCAAATGAGGATACTGTTCTTTGACGATCACCAAAAGTGTACTTTGCCTTTTTAACACCTTGGAAACGCACTACATAAAACATTCTAATATTACAACATTATTCATTTGTACACATCTACAAGAGATCTCAAAATTCCCTTACAGAGCTATAAGGGGATTTTGAGATCTCTTATGCTAGTTGTATGAAAAGCTAAACTTAAATTGTCAAAACAAAACAAAATCTTTTCTTTTCTTAGGCAGGGGTACCAACCACTGCCGTGGTTGATGGATACTTTTGTCAAGATTTGTTATACGCATGGGCACCACTGCTTGCAACGAAATGCCGCCCCACCTACATCTTGCTAGGTCCTGCTAGCGGATAATAATAACTAGGCTTTTAAGGCTGATAAGGCTTTTAGACGTTAAAAAACCCAATATGCAAACAACAACAAGATGATTCAACCTGAAAGGATTCATGCTAGTTCCAGATAGTCTCTTCCCTTACCCTACAGGGAGAGTCTTGCTAGGGTTGATTTCACCTACCTCATGTATAACAGGGTTGGGGCAGTTGAGTCCATTGTCACGAGTAACCACAGAGCTAGTAGCCAAACACACTGCACTGTCCATGACAGCACAGGTCCCATCACACCAAACACATCCAAGCTCTTCCCGGGTGGTTTCATTGAATACACAGCGGCTACAGTCTGGACGAAGAGACTCACATTTGTAGAGTGTTACTGCAAAAAATTTATTAATTAGAATATTAGCCAACTTTTCATGACAGATGCTAACAATTTCTATTTCAAAAATTTGATGCAACCTCAGAGATTCCATATTAATTTCTGAGGAATTTTCATTTCTGAAAGTCAAAGTGTTTCTGGGTTTGCATGTTTTTAATATTGTTTTCTTATTAATGTTCAGCAATATTTCTGACTTGCACAAGTATGCTTTAAACTCTGACCTTTGAACCCATGTCTATCATCCAGCAGATGTACTTGATCATTTGTATCGGTCCACTCCACCGTCAAGCTGACATTCAACTCTTGTTGATCAGCTGTGTATGTGTACTAGTTAAAAACAGGACAAAAGTTAGAGCTTCATTAAGAGGTTGACAATTTAAAGCCTTTATATGCCAAACAAAATGATGTGGAGGCGAGTATCAACTGGTGGTAACCCACCTGAGATAATCATCTCGTACATCTACAAGACCCAACTTGCCTGGTTTGGTCACATAGTGAGAATGGAAAGCAGCAGACTCCTAAAACTCATCCTACTTGAAACAATAACTGGGAAAAATAGACGGGGTAGGCCAAGGAAGAGATGGGGAAATGACATCAATGCTAACAGCACCAAGAGCGCAATATAGGCAGAAGTGGAGAGTGAACATTCGTGGAGCCAACGTCCTTTGAGATACGGTGCAAGAATGAATGACTGATTGACATGCCATCGACAACATGGCATACACTTTTATTATGTCACTAATTCATGTATGCTCAGATTTGAACAAGTACACACAACTAGAACTTACCGAGTTATCACCACAGGTCAAAGCGTCATTCTCTCGTGTGGCCGTAGCTGACTGTTTGTCTCCCTCTATGTCTAGACTACACTGATAACTCTTTATCTAGTCATGAAATAATACACATATATATATTTCCTATCAGCATACTCATAATATTACATCAGGATCTGGGCTCGAATTTGGGGAAAAAATCTACAAGACCGCAGGGCTTGTAGCTCAAATTGTTACTGGACCTGAAAACTTGTTACAATTAAGACCTGAATCAACATGAGAAAAAAACTATCTACACAGTGACAGTGTTTGAACAAGAAGCAATAAGATTTACCTCAATTGTCTCATGGGTAAGACTTTCATACTTTGAATTGAAAGATATTTATCAGACTCAATTTCAAAAATGTGAACATTAAAGATGAGGTGAGGTTTTTGTCCTTGTGTGTGGTGCACCCAACGGCGTACCCAAGGGGGGGCTCGGGGGGCTTGAGCCCCGCGCCAAGAGGGTAACAAAACAAACAAAAAACTAAAAACAGTGGAGGAAGAGGGAAGGAAAGAAAGAAAAAGAAAAAAATGGGGGAGGGGAGGAAGGGGGGAGGAAGGGGGAAGGAAAAAAAAGCCGAGGGAGAAAAGTCGCAAATGTGTGTGTAGCTTTTGGTTTTTATTTCCGGTGGCAGTATTTTTTTTCTTCCTTTGCCATTCGCATTTTTTTCCCTGCCAAATTACTCTGCAAGTGCGAGGTGAAAGATTTTGAACACCATTTTATGACAACTCCCTTTTTTTGTTTAACTTGCAACAATAACATATTAAGCATTTGAAACCAACGGACTAATTTGTCCAGGATAAAATATATCTCACGTCGTTCCGGCATTCAATGGTTTTTCCCCCTTATGGATTGCCTGTATAGTACTTCACTTGAATTTGAGAAACGCCGGATAGTAATGTTTTTTTACCCGCAATGTTTTTAATGAATATGCATGGACCAGATACCGACCAGATCCCGACCAGATCCAAAATGAATAACATCACGTGTTGCTTCTTTTCCACATTTTTCATTTTAGTCGGCTATGTTCAAGGATTAAAAAGGTCTGCACTCCTACCCTTTCCAAATTACACATGACATTTATGCCCTGGTTAAACTTATAATTTCATTTTTTAACAGTAATCTGATATAAATTATTATGTGACACCACTTTCGCAAAACAAAGGTTTATCTGCAGGATCTGGGTTTGCCGCCTACTTATTCATGGAATTTGCCGCACAGTGATGAAAAGTACGTAGGTATGTTTTTTTTCAAATTTTATGCATAAAGAGGCTTGATTTTTCACGCCTAAACCGCCAAAAGCTCAGAGCCCCCTGGACCCCCACCGAGGGCCCTAAGGCCGGCCCCTGGAACCCACCCAATACATTGGTTTGAGCCCCCCCCCAAATATAATCCTGAGTGCGCCGTTGGGTGCGCCAGGGACCTCTGTTTTGCAATGTGACACACATGTAGTGTGTTAATATCCGAATGTGTTACTTTGTGAAAACAGAAATTGTCTATTTCGGCGTCGCAAACTAACATGAGCTTTTCTTACTTTATTGCTTAATAATTTAGGACATGAAACATTCAAAAACAGCATTTCTATCAAGTTCAAAGCATCAAGTGTCCACTATTAAAAACTCATGGAAACACTCTGAAATTTTAAAGGATAGCAGTGATTTAAAAAGCGTTCAATTTTAGACGCCGTTTTCTTCAATTGCTAATTTTCACTAGTAAGGTAGGTGTGTGTCAGTTTGTGGCATTGTGGGGACGAAATATATAACAATGTCATCAACAAGTTTGGCGAGACTTTTATACCTCATATGTGATATTTGAAAAGTTACTTTGAGTGACATACCTGTGCAGGATTTGGAAAGTTATCAGTCTGGACAACAAATTGTCTGTCTACTCCAGTAGAAACCAAAACTTCACCTTTTTGAACTTGTAGTTGAGGGCATGAATCAGGTCCTTGCATGCTGGAATCCTTATTCTACAATGATATATCAAAAGACATTTCTTTTAACTTTGTTCAATAGTTCAGTTGATAGAGCTCCAGTACATTAATCCGGAGGTGGCAGGTTCAAATCCAGCACAAGTCAATTTTTCTTTGTTCAACCCCAAAGTGACTAAATAAAGATGTTGGTTTAAATGTTTAAATCATTTTGGAGCCCCGCCGCATATTCAATCCCCATACAGAAGGTGCCGTTTGAAAATTACTGACATAGTGTATTTCAAAAAGGGCATCATGAGATTTAGAAATGTCACCTACCAAGACAGAAATGTGAACAAGTCTGATCTGTTTTAATACCAATAAATAATAGTGGCTTCTTATAGCGCTCAAATCCATCACTCAGTGAAACTCAGTGAAACTCATGGTGCTCCAACATTATTACCCCAGATCACTGGGCCAATTATTTCATTCCTTAAACCATCTCAGCTCCCTGGGTAGTATACAGTCTGTGCTGCCAAATATGTAGCGCACCAAGCTAAATCAATCACAAGAACCATCTCTGCCCTCACTGGTACCCATTTACTCCTGGGTGAAGAGAATCAATTATGGTGAAGTGTCTTGCTCAAGGACACAAGTGTCAAGACCAGGGCCCCGCCAAATTCATAGAGCTGCTTAAGCAAAAAATATTGCCATTTGTCCACTAAGCAGAAATAAGCAGGGTACCAGTCACAAATTGTACATGAGACATGGTAGTTTGGCTGGTAACCTTTTTCTTCTAATCAAAATTGTTTTGTGCTGAGCTGCTGTTTGTGCTTAAGTAGCTCTATGAAATTAGGCCCTGGATTCAAACCCACACACCAAGATGACTTGGCAACCAGCACTTGAACTGCTGGGACGTTTCGATAGAATGAATTTGTTAATCACATAGGAAACATGAAAAACATGGCGGAAACTTAAGATCTAAAAGTTTAACAAATTACGAGGTGTGTATGTACTCACATTCAGTCCAGTCACAATCACTTTGTTTTGTCCGGAGCAAGAGATGCTATCATGAGTGCATCTATTCTCAAAGACACACCAATCACAGGCCCATCCACTACCAACGCACGATACACAACTACAGAAATCAAACAGTTTGTATAATTCAAATGAACTGTAATTACAGGGTTACCGAAGTTACAAAACAGAGTTACTCATGTCACTCAATCTATAGGGTATACTCACTTTACAGGGTCACTCACTTTACAGGGCCACTCACTTTACAGGGCCACTCACTTTACAGGGTCACTCACTTTACAGGGTCACTCACTTTACAGGGCCACTCACTTTACAGGGCCACTCACTTTACAGGGCCACTCACTTTACAGGGTCACTCACTTTACAGGGTCACTCACTTTACAGGGTCACTCACTTTACAGGGTCATTCACTTTACAGGGTCATTCACTTTACAGGGTCATTCACTTTACGGGAACACTCACTTTAAAGGGTCACTAACTTTACAAAGTCACTCGTTCACTTTACAGGGACACTCACTTTACAGGGTCACTCACTTTACAGGGTCACTCACTTTACAGGGTCACTCACTTTACAGGGTCACTCACTTTACAGGGTCACTTGTTCACTTTACAGGGTCACTCACTTCACAGGGTGAACTCGTGATACACTGATCACAGGAATTAGTTATCTAGTTTTATGAGTATTTCATAACTTTGTTTGTTTTAACACTGAGTTTGCAACTGACATCAACAATCTCACTACGGAATCAAGAAATTCATTCACCTTTTGTGGGTAGAGCAATCATAAAAACTGAACTCCCGATCCACAAAGTTGACTCCAGTCTCTGTTGACTTCACACTCAACAGCATTGATGAGTGATCATCTGAGTATAGAAATACAGTTTAAAAATAGAGCTATTAATTATCTTTGTAGAAGACAACAATTTGTCATAAAAAAACTGTTTTACATCGATCAGAATTCAAAATTTACCCGAGCAGTGTCTCGGGCCGATGTTAGACCGTGTATTGGCAGGACCAATTAAGGCAAAGTATACCCTTGGTGGAACCGTTTGATTGTTCTAATCCCGTTTGATTGTTCTAAATCTGGTATATACAATAAAACTGGAGCACTTAAGTTCGTGCAGGAAGAATAATCCGTTATTGGAATACACAATCTGAGAAATATTTATCAGATTGAAATGTTTTTGAATCCTTTTTTCTCTCTAATACCACATTCCTTTGAAGAGAATTGTTTCTCAAGATGTTATACAAGATGTTATACATTTTTGCTTTTCACTATGGCCCACCCTTACCCTCAACAGCAAGTGTTCTTAAATTGTCTCTGGCCATAAGAGTGAAAAGCCTAAATGCTTCAAAAGTAAATGTTAAGTAAGAAGGTAAAGTTGTAATGGTGAACTTAATATTGAAGAACTGTATGACCAACAGAATGTTTCAAAATTGCCGAACCAAGAGCAGGCCCGATACTTTGCTGGTGTAAGGGCAAGAAAGTTTATTCCTAGTAAAGGGAACCTCAGTTAAGACAATTTAAATCTGTACTGGAACGATAGGGCACCAAGGCAATGGCCAGGGGAAGGGAGGCAATTGCCTCCATGATGTATCAGAAGTAATCCAGATCCAGGAAGCTAAAAAACAGAAGAGGTTTACCAAGTTCTCATCATCCAGGCAGATCTATTGGACCCAAGTTCTAGTGTCTGAGTTATTATAGGCTTGTGGGTCCCTCAGCAAACACTTAATCTAAAACTGCTTTTCATCGCCCCCAAAAATACGGGTACCTGCGAGAGTGGAGAATGTTATTGTGGATGACTGTTGGGTTGGTTGCTGGTGCTGCATACTCCCAAGGAGTTGAGATGATTTCAAGAATGCTTTATGCCACCAGAATTGTAAAAGACACTTTAATATTTGGTTTACAATGGCTACTGACCTCCAGTCATGATTCTAGGTATCAGATTAGTTGGTGGAGTCGTACACCGAAGAGTCTCTGCACTTTTAACAGCTGGGTTGCTAAATACATCATCAAAGTAGCAGAAATATTGCTGGTTGCTAGGCAGGTCTGGTAGCTGCTGCACTGTCAAAGTTATCTGCAATCAAAAACAACCGCTATGATTGGTAACAAGTAATAGTATGGTAACTTGGTAATGCTAACATCTTTTGTCATATACCCCGTCACTGATAGCAATAGTCAATACAGGTTTTTGTCATGCTATTTCAGCTTTCGAGTCATTTTATTTTGCCTAATTTTTTAAAAGTTACCTGTTGTTGTGTGACAGTGATTGGATGGCTGTCATCCGGAGCTATATCAGTGATCTCAATACACTGTGGGTCGTTGTAAGACAGCCAGCGAGATGGTACATCTTGCAGTGGACACTCATGGTATCGTGTACATCTGAGGGGAAAAAAGAAATTGTTTTAATTAAATTGCCATATATATATTGCTGAATTTCTTATTATTTCAATAATCAGACATTGTAAACTATAGACAAGATACTTACTGTCTCTGCAGAGTACACCAGCCACAGTATGGGTCTCCATCCCTCCCTGCATCCGTACCAATACACGTCTCACACGTTGTATACTGACCACAATTCTCAACACGCATCCTAATCAACTAATAAACAAACTTAAAAATAACAAATTGTTGCTTTTCAAGATTATATTGTTTATGTCAATGTATTGTTTCTCAAAGAGTTTCTATAGAATTGTTGTTGCACCTTTTGTTCAGTTAGTAGGTAGAGTTCTCCAGTCCTTTCATTGATCTTCATATCTCTCTTGACTGGATTGGTGGTGAATCCTTTCAGATCATCATCAAATGGTATTTGTATTTGTTCATAGACTCTGGCTGAAGATCCACTCTCAACATGGACCTGGAGAGTAATTTTTTATAGACAATATTCAACAGAACTGTTAATGATGGAAAAACTATGATCAAGATGTCTACTAAGAAAGTAAACTTTCAATTTTTACAGTTGGTTTGTTCACTTCAAAAAGATAACTACTTTGTTCTTTCGTGAGCATGTCCTTCAAAATGGGGGAATTAACAATTTCTTATTTTTACTCGAGATTTTGATCCTGCCAGTAGATGAAACTGACCTTTAAGAGTTGTCCTTCTGTGGTGCCGATGAATGCTACAGTGTGGTTGAGTTCAATGCTGGTTATAATGGAGGATGTCAAATGGTCTGGTAGCTCCAACACTGCTGTGGATACCACAGGGGTGATACCACTGGCATACCGGTAGCTGCTAGCATCACAATATATGCCAGGATCGGATGGTGGCTGCAGACAAAATATACCATATGCTTTTAAAATATCCTAGTCAGGAAACTCAAAATGACCAGATTAATAGTATCTCTGTTGGTTTTATTTCTTATAAATGAACAACCACAATAGACATTTTGTAAAAAATACACAAATTGCTGAAAAATATCATTTCCAAACACAAGAGCAATTATGAAATCTAAAGAGCAGAGATTTGTAAGATTATGCGGACAGCTCAAATTATTAAATTATCCAATTGGTCTTTGACTGGCAGATTTTACAATCTAATTGTTTTGACGCTTTTCATATATTTTTTCTCTCTTCATATTGTTGTCCAAAGAAAAAGGTTAAGCATAGAGTTCTAACGAATCTAAAATGCACTTCAGAAGAATATTTACTATTATACTGATTAATATCAGCCTGCTTGTTATAAATACAATACTTACAACACAGCAATGTACTTAGTATGTGTATTGCGTACACTACTCTATGTAGCATAATCTTGTTTACAGATTGAACATACATATGAAAAGCTTAAACTTGTTATTTTTTTTGGGGGGGGGGGAAGAGAAGGGGGTATTTAATTTTAAATAGTTTGTAAACACTTCTATATCACTGCTTTTTAATACACTCTTCCAAAAATTGTGTACCAATGATTGGAGGTTAATATGTACATTACACTTTGTGTAACATTCAATCAAAACTTACTGTTAATGTCCCAGTACAACGGCTGCTTGCTAGAAACCCTACAGTATATACAACACCACTAGTCAGACATCCCTCCACAGCAGCTTCAAATGCAGCTTCTATGTCACTCATCTTGTACATACACAGTGCTGAGCCTTTCATGGGTTGTGGGACATCAGTATCTGCTGGGTTTGCAGCATTCTTTGCAAACACAGCATATAAAACCTCATCATTGGCATCCAATGATAATGACTGAGATAAATATGACCCTGCTGGTCCAACATGGGCAGCTTGAACCAAACTGTACATACTATCACACTGGATGAGAATCTCTGTGTAGGAGTCAAGGTCATTGCTGTCATGGCAAACTCGACTCATCTTTGAAACATGTCTTACATTACTAGTGTCTTCGTAAATTCTTTCCACACAAAAGAACTGACATAACTGATTGGAAAAAAGGAATCTGCACTATTTATGTTCAATTTGACAGTGTCATCAACAGGGTTAGCAGACATGAATCCAGGACCTGCAATCAGCAATCTTCTACTAACAGGTGGAACAAACCAAGACTGACATTCTTCTCTACAGTATGAGGTAGCTACATACAGTCTAAGATCACTTGTACTATCAGGTGCTACAATACTTTCTGTTGTGTAATTGCCAAATGCAGCAACTTCAACATCATTCGAACCAGTACTGCCATCTTCCAATAGATCATCCTCATTCCTTGATGCACACCACCTTATCCCCATTGCTTCACTCATCTGATTTCCACATGTAATAAGTCTGCCTCCTTGCAAAACCAGAATCTTATTGTAGTTGACATCCTCCTCCCCTTCACCTGTTGCTGTGCTGACATTCACAACCTGTACCAAGTTCTCATCCAGTCTGTAGATGTAGTTGACAGCTCCAACATAAACATCACCAGTTTCAGGATGAACAGAGAAATGATCCAGCTGGGTTTTAACAATTCGTTTGACTTGAACTGGATTTTTGAAGGAAGCTATTTCATAGGCAGAGAGGTCTCCAATCCAAGGCTGTGATTGAGAATAAACGGCTGGAATGCAGACAAAGAGGAGCAACAAGAGAATCAAATTTTCCATTTTGAGCGGTGAAGATCCTGCTCTGGATGCTCTAATTGATGGTCTCTCCTCAAGCCGTTTTGTTCAAGTTGGTCTTCGACACGTTCAGATGGTTTAACCTGACAAGTAAAGTAAATAAACAACAATAAAGCTAACATTTTGGCAATTTTAATGCTTAGATGGGTTTGTAAAGATTGGTTTTGCTACTGCTCTGAGTTTAAAAAAAGAAGAAATGTTTTGTTTGTGTATTTTTTATTTTTTCAAATCATTTATTTACCAGGTATTTTCATTTGGGGCAAAGAAATTGTTAGGCCTTATTCATTATTTGGGACTTTTTTGGGGGTGGGGGGGGGGGGGGGGCTATTTTATGTATCGCACCATTCATATGCATTTTTTTAAAATCTCATTAGGGGACAAGAGGGTGCCATGGCAACCTCCCCTTTGGTTGTGTCACTGATACATGTACATGAAATATAAAAATGTACATTACACTTTGTGAAACATTCAATCAAAACTTACTGTTAATATCCCAGGACAACGGCTGTTTGCTAGATATGCAAGAGCATATGCATAACCACTGGTCAGACATCCCTCCACAGCAGCTTCAAATGCAGCTTCTATGTCACTCATCTTGTACATACACAGTGCTGAGCCTTTCATGGGTAGTGGGACATCAGTATCTGCTGGGATTGCAGCATTCTTTGCAAACACAGCATATAAAACCTCGTCAGTGACATCCAATGATAATGACTGAGATAAATATGGCCCTGCTGGTCCAACATGGGCAGCTTGAACCAAACTGTACATACTATCACACTGGATGAGAATCTCTGTGTAGGAGTCAAGGTCACTGCTGTCATGGCAAACTCGACTCATTTTTGAAACATGTCTTACATCATTAGCGTCTTCTCTTCGGAAAGAAACAAAATATGTAAACTCTTTCCACACAAAGGAACTCACATAACTGATTGGAAACTCAGCATTTGTAGAACCAGAGCTTAATTTGATTCTGTTATCATCGTCAGCAGACATGAATCCATTACCTCGAACCAGCAATCTCCTACTAACAGGTGGGATAGACCAAGACTGACATCCTTCTCTACAGTATGTGGTTGCTACATACAGTCTTGGCACACTTGCACCATTATAAAGTCCTGGTGCTACAAAACTCTCTGTTGTGTAATTGCCAAATGCAGCAACTTCAACATCATTCTGACTAGTACTGCCATCTTCCAGATCACCCTCATTCCTTGATGCACACCACCTTATCCCCATTGCTGTACTCATCTCACTCCCACATGCAATGAGTCTGCCTCCTTGCAAAACCAGAATCTTATTGTAGTTGACATCCTCCTCCCTTACACCTGTTGCTGTGCTGACATTCACAACCTGTACCAAGTTCTCATCCAGTCTGTAGATGTAGTTGACTGCTCCGACATAAACATCACCAGTGTCAGGATGAACAGAAAAATGATCCAGCTGGGTTCTAACAATTTGTTTGACTTGAACTGGATTTTTGAAGGAAGCTATTTCATAGGCAGAGAGATTTCCAAACCAAGGCTGTGTTTGAGAATAAACGGCTGGAATGCAGACAAAGAGGAGCAAAAAGAGAATCAAATATTCCATTTTGTGCGGTGAAGATCCTGCTCTGGATGCTCTTATTGATGGTCTCTCCTCAAGCCGTTTTGTTCAAGTTGGTCTTCGACACGTTCAGATGGTTTAACCTGACAAATAAAGTAAATAAATAACAATAAAGCTAACATTTTTGCAATTTTAATGCTTAGATGGGTTTGTAAAGATTGGTTTTACTACTGCTCTGAGTTTAAAAAAAGAAGAAATGTTTTGTTTGTGTATTTTTTTTTTTTTCAAATGATTTATTTACCAGGTATTTTTATTTGGGGCAAAGAAATTGTGTTAGGCCTTATTCATTATTTGGGACTTTTTGGGGGGTGGGGGGCTATTTTATGTATCGCACCATTCATCCATTTAAACAAAATCTCATTAGGGGACAAGAGGGTGCCATGGCAACCTCCCCTTTGGTTGTGTCACTGATACATGTACATGAAATATAAAAATGCCATAATATTTGGTGTGTTAGAAAAAATATGTATGCACCTTGGTAACTAATTATTATTGATTTTACTTGTTAAGATTACTTTTTAACCAAAAAATGAAATAGAAAATTAGTGAGGGCATTGTTAGAATTAATAAAACACATTTTAACAGATTTGTAGGCAACTTTCATTGTATAAAGATGGTCATGGGAGGAAAATTTTCCTGTAAACATTTTGTCTGAAATGCTAGAATCTTTTTTTTTGAAATGTGTAAAACAGTTGATTTATTTGAAAACCGAGAAAGCTTAATGATGGGGATTTCCACCATTTTCTCATGACTTGCCATGACTGATTGAGCTTAAACGTTCACAGGTTTGTTATTTCATGTAAACCTGGTTCACACAAACTGTGTGGTTACTGGTCTTTGACATTTACCAAGGTTGTTTGCTTGCCTCAACTGAATTTCCTGTCACTGCAAAGCAGTCACAGAAACATGTACCAAACAAGGTTAACCAGTTGAAGGCAAAGTAGACCTATATACCTTTGATTTTAATTTAACCGTTTGATTCAATTGGTTTAAATCATATAAAAATGTAGATATCCCACAATAAAACTAACCTGTGAAAATTTCATTTCAATTTTTTTTAAATATCGCAAACATTCTGGAGCGGTTGGCTATGTCTACACAGGAAGAATAATCCACAATTGGAATACACAATCAAAAGAACTTTTCATGCATGAAACAATTAAGTGTTGCAGTGCTTCTTACCAAGCAAGTAAATGGTCATTAAATTAGTGAATAATTACCAAAGGTCACTCTCCCATGAAGGACAAACATTCTTAAACTTGCTTCAAGGGTAGAACAGTTTTTACTGATATTATGGTCGGTTCACAATCTTACAAAACACGGAAATAGTTACAATTGCATGTAAAGTGTCTGTTTACAGTGGTGTGTTACCCTTTTCTATACAACAAAACGAGCTACAGTATTTGATAAAGGAGTTGATAATGGAGAAAATAGTTTCCCACAGTGGTGGGTTTTAATAATTCTGCAGCCCTTTGACCTTTGCATTATGGGCTTATCATAATTGACTGCCTCCCGTGTGACCTTTTAAGGAAATGGTTTTTATGACTAAGTTGTTATCAACGTGAAAGTACTAAAAAAATACATCTTTATCCTAGAGACATTATTAAGTTTTATACAGATTTAATGTAAATAGAAACAGTTTGAAGGGTTTGGAATATGGCCACACATTAGGCCTACATTCAAAGTTCATTATGTTACAGGCAAAGTGTACCTTTGGTGTAATTGGAACTGCTCGATTGTTTTAATCATACATAAACGTAGATTTAAACAATAGAACTAACCTGTGAATATTTCATTTCAAAAGGTGGTCGCGAAATCTGGAATGAATATATCCCTGCAGGAAGAACAATCCCTAATATAGGAATACACAAATATTGAGAAATGTTTCTGACAGAAACGCTTCTAAGATTCAATTTTGGAGCAAAAACTTAGTCCTTTTTTCATTTTTAAGCACATTTCTTTGAGGTGAAAAGTTTCTTAAAATGCTATCATCGAAAGCTGCTGTATGCTTCAAAACAATACATTTTTTAGTGCCAATAATTTTAAGAGTGATTACCAAACACCTTCCCTTTAAGTTTAAGTTCCAATAGTTTGGATTGTTTGATTCAAGTAGCCATTAGGCCTACTAAATTTTATAAAGATCTAATAATAATATAGAAACAGTTTGAAGGTTTGTATTCTGGCTGCACAATACATTCAATAAGTAAAGTAGTTTCCGAACTACTAAATCTACTCCGCGGCAGTAGAATAAATAGCAAGACAAGTTCTCAAAAAACAAAACCACACAGCAAAGTAGATAAACCGAATATACATTGATACCTCACAATGCCTAAACAAAAACAAAAACATTAATTGTACCATTTAATTTGGTTTGTTTGTTTGTTTGTTTCAAGTAGCCACTTGTTTAAAGTACAAAATAATAATTAAAAGCACCTGATACGCGCGGGGCAAGTCGTGTCTGACGATTACACAGATTCATGATAACTGTTTATGTATACAAGAAAGTATCACCACGTTTTCCACAAAGTGCGGAACATGCCATTGTGTAAACAATGTCGGAATGTCTTACATTTAAAGGACACCACCACAGCCGGCGACGGACAAGAACAGTACACAGAAAACGTCTAACTTATGGAGTAGGGGAAATCTGCTGGTGCTGAACTCTAGTGTTCAGAACAGAAACGTTTCGACAGCCTGGTTGTTGAGTTTAATTACATTGCAAGAGCAAGTCAAACATTCAAACAAAATGTATTTAAACAAAAGAAGTTAATTATACTACAGTAGTTTCAGAAAACTCACCTGAAAAGCAGCAATTTGGTTTCACAAATCTGAGTTTCCCTCCTCTCTCATCACTCACTGTCGACATAGCACGTAACGCCTAGTTGTTTTCGACCAAGACACGCATTAGACTTGATTTCAAGTCTGAGACTGCGGTTATTTTTCTGTATCAGCCACGCAGAATTCCCCCTGCTTTTATACCATCAGTTTCAGCCAATAATGTGTCGGCTATCAGGACGACTAAAAACCACGATCACAGACTTGGAACCAAGTCTAGACACGCATGCGCGCGTTTCCGGTTTTCAGGGACTTCCCCAAAATTTGATTTCAATTTGCGTTCGCACCCCCCCCCCCCCGCCCCGCCCTTCTCGAAAATACAGCCCCCTGAGAACGGATCGCATTTGCTAACCCAAGCAAGCTCTACTCATCAAAGAAACTGGAAACTGAAAGCTGCTTATTTTCACACTATAATGTAGTTTCAGAAAATGATAAATTACAACATAATCGTTTGATCGTTTGTTGTATTTGCTGACCGGACAATTTACTTATTTGTTTAAAGTTCCCTCAATCTCCGACCTGAGTAACTGTGAATAAGCGAAGCAATACTCTTTTAAAAAGGAAACAAATTAGGGTATCAAATTAAAGTAGCCCAGGGAATGAAAAACAAGGGTGTCTGCATACACTTGGGTGATGACCCAGTCCTACTGAGGTTTTCCGGGGGAAATAACACGAGAATGTTAAATAAGTCTCATCGATTATCCTTATTTTCGACGCCGGTTTTTTGTCAGGATATAAATAACTATCAATATTATTGTGATGACTGGCCCGTGACTTAGGAACTGATTTTGTTCTTGAAGAACTACACACCAATGCGAGGTATTTATTTGTCTTTGTTAACAATAAAATAACAACATTTTTATTTATCGACTAAACATAAACCTACGACTGTCTGCATGAATATTTGTATTTTCGATGTATTGCTTTACATTGTAAAAGGTTAGGACTGATATTGTTACTAAAAAAGCTTCACAAAATAAACATAACACACAATTATTAACCCCCCCCCCCCCACCTAACAATCTGTTCTGAGTAGAAAAGGAGAAAATTTGTAACAAATTTAAGTGAAGAAATGTCGGAGTAAAACGATAGGTTTTTCCTGGTCAATGGAATCTTGTGAATTAAGTATTCATTGAAGGAATGTCTTTAGCTTGTCTTACATTCTAATTGAATTCAACATTTCAAAATAATTTCAGTTAATTTGCCGATAATGCATTGACTTCTTCCATAATTGTTTTCACAAAGTTATTTAGACATATAATTACCGCAGCCATTAAACGCATGGCTAGATATCGCACAAAAAATCAACATACAAAACAAGGTTTTCTTTGTTAGCAATAAAAACTACAAGAATTGTTGTTTATCGACTTATATCTACGTCGGCATGAATATTTGTATTGTCAAATATAAAAATTAGAGCTGCTTTACATTGTGAAAGGTTAGTATAGTACTGATATTGTAGTAAAAAGCTTCAACAAGTAAAAATAACACAAAATGCTTACACACCAACGCAATGAGAGTTTCTAACAAGCTGTTCTGAGTGATAAAGGAAAAGGAGATGATTTCTTACAAAATTCAAGTGAAGAGTTGTCAGTTAAAACGATAGGTTTTCCCTGTTCAATGGAATCTTGTGAATTAAGTATTCATTGAAGGAATGTCTTTAGCTTGTCTTACATTCTAATTGAATTCAACATTTCAAAATAATTTCAGTTCATTTGCAGATAATGCATCGACTTATTTCATAATTATTATTTACACAAAAGTTATTTATAGGTGCGGCTGTTAATTGCATGGTTAAACATCTCCCCCGCTCCCCCCCCCCCCCCCCAAAAAAAAAAAAAAAAAAAAAAAAAAGCAAAATACCAACTAATAATTTTGGTATTAATAATAACAATACATATATATCTGTATACTTTTTGTCATTTAAAACATTACTTTCTTCTATGGAAAATACAAGTATATATATTTATGGTTAAAATAAAACATGATAAAATTGATTTATAACATTACTGAATTAAAATAAGGAAGAAACAAAAGCTTAACGACAAATAATAAACATAATTTTTGAAAGAGTGTTTGTTACTTTACCCACTGGTTTTGAGGGCGTGGTTTTGGAAGCCTTCATTCACTCAGTCTCTTTTGTTCATCTAATGGGTGCAAAACAATATCATAGACTTAGGACGGTTTGTTATAAAAGGTATTTACCTCAGGTCTTTTTGGTTGGTAAGCAGTTTGCAACAGCTAATTAGCAGTTTGCAACAGCTAGTTTTATTTTCTCAAAAGGTATTTACATCAGGTCCTTTTGGTTGGTAAGCAGTTTGCAACAGCTAATTAGCAGTTTGCAACAGCTAGTTCTATTTTCTCAAAAGGTATATACCTCAGGTCCTTTTGGTTGGTAAGCAGTTTGCAACAGCTAATTCTATTTTATCAAAAAGGAATTTTATGCATATTCATTCTTTTAAACCAAACCATAACAAGAACCATGTGGTGATGGACATTTTCCTTGAACCTGAAATTTTCAGGGAAAAACATTTCTTAGAACTAATCATGCATCGAGTTTATAAATCTTAATCTTGAGGAATGAAAAGTTGCCAAAATTAACTTTTCTTTAATCACTGCTTATTATGTTTCAAAACACCAACACAACATTGGTTATTGTCAAAGTCCAGCATGGGCACATTATATAACCCAAAATATACAAACAATAACAAACCCGAGAAAGCTCATTTGGCCATCAGAGTTTTAAAAATATAGTTAAAGGAGGTCCCATCACCTGTTTCATTAATTTCAAACACCATATTTAGATCCTTCATGATCATAACGAAATGTTTTACAAATTTTTAAAAAACAATAGGATTTCAGGCAAAAATATTTTCAAGATTGCGCAAATCTGTGAACTTTTATATGTTTCATCTTAATAATGTTATGCGCACCCTCAAACTAAATACCACAAAGCTGTTTTCCAGCAATTCTAAAATTATTATAGAGTATAACATTTGTATGTCAAATGTTTCAATATAAATTCAAAGCATCTCCATATGAACTTATCAAGGGACATTAAGGCTTGTTCAGGGGTATGCCGCCAACTGCCTCCTTGAAACTAACAGCTGGTGATATTCCTATGAACTGATTGTCTAAATACATTTTTATCAATCAGGAAATCATATTAAAAGAAAAAGGATTAAAAAATTCCTGTCAATATTGGAGTCTTAAATGGCTCAGGTATCTACCAATTTTGTGCTCAAGGCGCTTGAACAAAAGGAGTCACTTTTTGAAGACAGGCTTTGCAGTTTTTATGAATTATGAGACCGATTTATAGAGCACTTTAAAGGTGTTTACAAGGTGCTGCAGCACATTCAACAGCCACTACCAGAAACACCAAGTGTCTCTTAACCCTACTGGGTTCTTTTACCTGCATTACACAACACACAGGACCAATGGTTTTACATCCCATTGGAAGGATGAATTAATAATTATTAAGTATCTTGCTCAAGGACACAAGTGTTGCGAAGTTGACACTCTGCTGATCAGAAACACCAGAACTGGAGTTGCATGCACTTGACTGCTCGGAATGAGTGCAAGACAAAATATAAATCATATCAATTTTGTATCCAGAGTGTACATGTATGGATAAGGTGAATGTCACATGTGTTTGTGCAGAAATTGAATAGACACTCAGGTCAAGTTTACAAACTGCAGCTATGCTGGGTTCAACTTCATGGTTGTGATTGGATGATGCATGAAGGGGCGGAGCCTAATGGACCTGTCAATTACTAAACAGTGATCACTCAAGAAGTACTGCAATGAGTGGTAAATCATTTGCTTGCAAGCATAATATTTGTTTCTACAAAACAAAAATAGGAAAATCCTATCAAGTACAAGGTAACCTACATGTACATCTTGGTGTAGGGTTATAGACTTTTCAGGCTATTTAATCACAATTTCGCTGAATTTTCTGAGGGTAAGAACAAAAATCAGAAATCAGACTACAGTAGGAAGAATATCATGCCTGGCTATCATTCCACTACACTGGATCATCACCACTGACGAGTGTCACTTGCACCTCCTCAAGAAGGTATCCAAGATGGGCTTCTTCATATTCTGGTTCAGACTCAAGAACATCCAGAATCTATAAAAAAAACATGAGACAGATATGGATGACAAGATTTTAAGATTCACCATTTTCATTCTACTTTTAATTTGTATCTTTTAAATCTCCCATGCAAAACTTTTTGTTAACTATCACTATGAAAATTATGGAAGAAAATCATTTTTTTCACAGGATTCAGGAAGGTACTGAGTATACAGTGTTCTGGCACATAGGTGTATGGGTTAGACCAAAAAATAATATTTATCCTCAATGCAAATTTACATGTATTAAACAACATGCCTACAATTACAAGAAGAAGGAAAAAGTGGAAAGGAAGGAAGACACATTAGAGGGACAAAGCACGAGATGAGGCAGGTAGGGAAATAGCCAGGCCCCTTTTTGGTTATTGGGTATCAGTGTGTATGATTGCATAGGGGTCTAGACAAAGATGACTGGCGCAAAAGTTTCCTCTTGTGCTAACCTTGACCCCTATCTATGGTTAGTTTATTGTAAAAATAAAAACCAATTCGAATTACAGAAGCCGATAGGCCAAAAACAAATTCAAATTTACAAACATTAAAAAGGCTATAAAATCAAATTACCAATTATTTAAAATGAGGATCAAAAGTTATCCAATACAAACGAAGGTTCAAAAACCCAAACAAACACAAAACTAAAATGCAACAGGAACCAAAAAACATTACAAGAACAAATTTATACAGTCATTTTAAAATTCTAACAAGTGAAGGAATAGATCTTTCCTGGACCAAGTTGATATTTGTTCCTTACGTTCACATTAGGAAAAGAAAGTGTACCGCTCATTGTTCATGATTCAATGATGATTGACCTGTACAGAAAAAAACCCAAGGAGATGAGAGAAAAAATGTAGAGAGGAAGAAAAATAAAAATTGGTAAGTTTTTCAAGACTTACCTTTGGATTGAATTTGTTGACAATATCCCACAGCCGCTCGAGTGTATCCAACTTGCTGAACAGACCAGTGAAATTCTGAAAAGAAAACCATTGACAAATTATATTGAATATAACAATAAATCATAAAACCATTCTATTTCAATTATTTGCCTCTTCCTGTTCATCGATTGTTGTGGGTTTTTTAATCGATCATTTTTGACATGGGTTTAGGGTCAACAGTATATATGCCAAGGTTGTACAACTGATAGGTTTCTATTTTACCTCGCTTGCTTTGTACAGCTCCTTATTCAGCTCCTGGGTGGGAACTGGTGACAAACTCCGAACTCCATCATAGAAGTCATCTACAACATGCTGGTAATTCTGCTTCTCTCTGCCGTACAATAACTTGTTGATAGAAGACTCCTGTCAGCAAAAAATAAGTTTTAAATCAAACCATCAAGTTCTAAAAATGCCTTTTTTTTCTTCCACAGTTTCTAATTTAAATGAAATAAAAGGGTAAGATGTGTATATTGTTTCAGTTACCTTTCCGAGTTTATGCGTCTTGGTATCATGCGCATCATGGAATAACTGACCAATTACGTCCATGCTTGCCCCAACGGAGCGAGAAGGTCGGATGTCAAAGATGTATTCTGGATGCTTGATGGCGTTGGACCAGAAACGCAACGGCAAACTACAGATAAAAACTAAGTGTTTATTGCTGATGATGCACTGCCAGTGCACTAGCACAAATAGATTTGATCATGTTATCGACTTGCAGCAAAGGTAGCTATAATTTCAGTCATCGTTTTAATTTGTAATAAACGACTCCAATAAATTATATTTTTTGGAACCAAAAATTAATTTACCAAGTCAGTTTTCCTTGTGGAAAATTATTTTGCAACAAAGTGTCAAAGAATACTTTGTTGTTGCACCCATAAACCATTGTGTATGGGCAAAACCAAATAATATTCCCAATGCAAGAATACAACTTTTAAAATGCCCAAAAGTCTCCTGCCATTTGGCAAACGCTCCAGATATTCGTTCAAGTATTAAAGTAATTAGTACTCAAGAAGCGTTGATATTCAATGTCATTAATTGGAAATTCACTTCAAAATCCAAATATTTTGCCTACTCATCACAGTCAAGTGTTTACCATGAGAACAAGAAGGGAAGAAATTCACAACCAACTTACATATTACTCTTCCAGATATGTGTGATTTCAGGGTCACTTTCTTCCAGATCATGTCGAATGGCCTGGCTGTCAAAAAAGTCAAAGAGGTACTTGATGGCCTTGGGGGCGCTCTCCGCAGATAGAATGGTGTGGAACATGTCATTAACGTACTTCTGTACAATGCCCTGTGAGACAGCAAAGAAAAGCATTTGAACAGCCACCCACCCCCAAACGAGTCATGAGTAAACATCACTTTGTTTACAGCTTTTGCTTTTTTAGACTAACCAAAACCGAAACTAGAGTTATTAACCACTAAAAAATTCCCAATGTTTAATTGACAGACTATTGTGTGTACCTTTGTTGACATGAGTCTTGGGAATGAGATCTCTTTGATCTTCCGGCGGGTGATCTTATTTCTGAAGGTGACTGATCTCAACATGGTGCAGCAATCTCTGGGTTTTCTCCTCTTGCCTTCCTCCTCCTCATCATCATACCCACTGCCTTCTTCTTTCACCTTAGACACAAAGATATTGTCAAGCATCAATGAATGATTCTATTGTCTGGGTGATTCAATGAATCACACAAGTTGTGCAACCCACTGCTCATAACCCACAGCAATTTCTAACTGAATTGTGGAAGTCGTTTAACACCCGGTTCAGACAAGCTCTCCAGAATTGTGCCAAACCAAAATGATTAGGAGAGACTCTAGGTCGACCCAAATAAATTTTGGTTTAAGACAGGCGAGCTTAACATAACATTTACATTAGGTTTGGCTCATGACAAGATCGACGTCTGAAAAAAGACGATCCAGTTTTGTTCAGAACGACTGCAATAGTCAATCTTTCGACTTCCAGCATATCCAGCATATCCAGCGACTCTAGAGCGCCTGTCTAAACCGGGTGTTCCTTACCGATTTTAAATACATCTCTTGTTGCAAAAAATTGTGATGGCCTAACATTTCGACCTTTGCAGCATCTCTCTCAGCTATGGTCAAAACTTCAGGCCATTAATAATTTCTTTTTGCTTTTATACCACAGGTCATTTTTGTTAGTAAGCAGTTTGCAACACCTATTTTATTGATATTTGTTGTGATATTCTTTACCCCATTTACTCACCAGATGCCAGTCTTTGATACCTTCAGTTGTCTCTACTTCTACAACGGTATACCGGCGCTTGCTGTATCGTTTATTGCTAGCGAAATCATCAAATCCAACATTAACTAGCAGGGAAAAACAAAGATAAATAAACAAACTCTTTCTTAAATATACAATGCTGTATTTTTGTTTACATGTTCAGGAAGGAAATTTCTTGTCTGTATTTTTCGTGACTTGACTATTTCTTTTATTCACTTTTTTCCTTCTTTTGGAGTCTGTTTTTCATGACTTGGCTTGTTTTTCATGACTTGGCTGATTTTTCATTTTTTCCACTCCTTATATTTTAATCTTTTTTAGTGCCAGGAAAAAAGGTTTACCATTAATCAGAGTGGGTTTGTTTTCATCAATATGTCCAACAATCCATGATGGTTGGGCAATGCAATCAAATCAATGAGAATAACAGAGGGGGAAAAAACCCCTTTTATGCCCCACTGCTAACTTTGTGTGTGCGTGCGAAGCCTATTCATAGAAAGTTATATTTCAACAAATGGATTGGGCCAGGATGTTTATTTACATGTAACTTCCTTCTACCATTGTTGTAGATTTTAACAAAATTCTATAGGTTTACCATTAATCAGAGTGGGTTTTTTTCATCATGTCCAACAATCCATGATGATGGTTGGGCAATGGAGGAAGAAACACATTTTCTTCCTCTATGGTTGGGCAATGCAATCAAATCAATGAGAATAACAGATGGGGAAAACGTCTTTTGTGCCCCACTGCTAACTTTGTGTGTGCGTGCGAAGCCTATTCATAGAAAGTTATATTTCAACAAATGGATTGGGCCAGGATGTTTATTTACATGTAACTTCCTTCTACCATTGTTGTAGATTTTAACCAAATTCCATAGGACAATTTTGTGTCTAGACTTTGCCTGTGAAAGTGGAGTCTATTAGTAAATTCTCAAGCCTGTGGAAGAAAACTAAATATTCCATGGTTAGATCTAGGGATTGATCATTCATGTTGCTTAAATGTAGGGTCATAGATTGGTTTTTGTCAATGTAGTTCTGATTTATTGGCAAAATTATCAAGAACGATACAAAAACAGTCACTTGTGAAAGTTTCAGCTAAATACAGAATTTATTCGCTGAGAAAACAGCAAAACACTGCTGCAGTATTTTCACAAGAGCGTAGAATCCATTCGTGTCTAGCGGGTTGACAGCAGGTACCAACCAGATCTCTGTCCGCAGCATTCGCAAACAGAAACCAACCCTCAGAAGTCCATTCATGGATCGTCTCTCAGATTCTAATCAACAGGGGCATTTCAGACCGTTTACTCCCCTTACCATCTTTACAAAAAAGGAAGCTTTCGGATAGAAATTACACAATTTTATTTTGGGGTCATTATCAAAGTATGACCCTACCTTACACTTTGGGGTCATTATCAAAGTATGACCCTACCTTACACTTTGGGGTCATTATCAAAGTATGACCCTACCTTACACTTTGGGGTCATTATCAAAGTATGACCCTACCTTACACTTTGATAATGAAAAAGCGTGGCCAGGATAAACAGAGGGATCTGAACATTCCATACAACCTCTACAATGTGATGGAACAGCAACACTTAAAGAAATTCATTTAAACTGTTTTCAACCAATAAGGAAATTGAGTTCACATGAGATTAAACAGATTTTAATTGTGTGAAAAAACAATTATTTTGAATACCCTTCTCCGGTGCTTTTCAGAAAGATTCCCGAAAAGCCCTGTTACGGCATTACTCATGTTACATCATTAAGTGGGAGCTCCGTTTTGTATCGCCCCTTTGTTGCAGCATGGAGGTATAACAAAGTGAATTTCCACACATGACGTTAAAGTATTGTCATTTTGACGCACGCCTTCAACGGCAGAAGTGTTTCTTGTTTTTTCAAAACCTTGAGGTTGGGGCCTATTGTTTTAATTATGGACAATTCAGAAGTATACAAATATCTCATTTACATTTAAATGATAAACAGACACGTTATAAACAAGTTTAAATAGCATTCCTGCTAAAATAGATTTCGCTCACGTACCCGTTTATTAATAATAATAATAGTGGCTTCTTATATAGCGCTCAGGTCCGTCACTCAGTGACGCTCATGGCGCTTCAACATTATTACCCCTGGTCACTGGGCCATTTTTGTCACATCATTCCTTTAACCATCTCAGCTCCCTGGGGAGTATACAGCTGAGCTGCCAAATATGTAGCGCATCAAGCTAAATCAATCACAAGAACCATCTCTGCCCTCACAGGTACCCATTTACTCCTGGGTGATGAGAAGCAATTATAGTTAAGTGTCTTGCTCAGGGACACAAGTGTCACGACCGACCGGGAAAGAGTGAATAAATATTCCCAAAGCCTTAAGGCATGAAAAATAGTAAAAGTCAAAATGTTTCAGAGCATTCATGCAGGCTATTTTTTAAATGTAACGTAGAGGTACTGGTCTCATCCACCTCTTCCTCATAACAAAATAAATGCCAGAAACTCAGCCACTGAGTTTGAGTAAAGACAACCCATATGATGTAAACAAACAACTTACTGTATGCGTTTTCTCCATTTCCTTGGGAGAACTTTAGAATGGGTCGGGAAAGAGTTGCATTGGCAACGTCCTGCTTCTCTACAATCGTCATTTGATCATTATCCCTTACCTGTAGGTTACCAAGGATAACAAAATACCAGTTATACCAAACAACAACAATGACTATGACCAAACAGACAGCAACAACAAGAAAACAGAAAAGAAACTTGTATTCAAAACAAAAAATTACTAGAACAAAAAACTACTAAAACAAAAAACTGTTGTAATTGTAACCCAGGCATAAACAGATAATGAAAATAAAAACAAAAGATCTTCTAATAACATTCTCCACAACTATGAGCAACCTGCAGCTACTTTTTGTAAAATATTAATATCAATGTTTTAAAAAGAAAAAACTCAAGATATTTTCAAATTTTGCAAAACTTGTGTTTTTTGAAAGTTAATTATTTTGAGATTAAATACTTGGTATTGTATTTCATCAGAATGATGATACTTACGTGGAAATCCTTTAGCATGTTGATTCTTCGCCATTTGTCAGTCGGTGGTCTGGGATCCATGTCTGTCAACACGAGACGACCACTGGTGCCACAATGCCATTCTGATGATGAAGACGGACAAGCATTTTCGTTACTGTTAATTATTTTATTTAATTAATAACTTTTTTCCCTCTTCCCACTTTTGAATTTCTGATGACGAAACAAAATAGTATTCATACTTTTGAAAATCATATTTAACTGTTGATTGATTAATAAACAAACTTGCAGCCTGAAAATAGCTTATAAATAAATTGTTAATGAGCAAATCAATCTTGAACCTGCAAACTCCATGATTAAAGTGCTGGCAATCTACCAACTGAATTGTTTGTATTAATCAGTCCTCAATGTGAGCAAAATGGCTCAACAACATTAATAACATTATTTGGATTTGTTTATTCCATCTTTGATGGGCGGGGCATAGGGGAAGGGGTTACCCAGCAACTTCTTCATTAATATATGTTTTTCACATACCGAGACTGACTTGGTTGGCACTGGGTCTGGTGGAGTAGGGTTTGTTGCAATGGATGGCATCTAAGATCTTCTCCTTGACCTGCGAGATGGTGTCTACGTCAAGCACCTTGACTTCCTTGATAACATCTCCTTTTGCATCTATGAGCACAATGACAGTCTGAAAGGGTACCAGATCAAAAAGTTCAAGATACTGTGACAACTTATACAAAAACAGTTTTGCGTTGATTAAAGGTAGGGTCATAAATTGGTAAATACTCATCAAAATTATGACCTTGGGTTGAACAAGGAAAAATTGACTAGAGCGGGATTTAAACCAACAACCTCCGGATTGACGTGCCGGCGCTCTACCAACTGAGCTATCTAGCCCTATGTTGGCCGTCTCCCTATTTTGTCAATATCCTTGTTCGGTGGGTGCCAGTCAGAAGCCATTCAATCGTAAACTGCCGTGTAGCCAAGGATCACACCCAAGTATACAATACAACCTGGGAAGCGGCAGCCAGGGGATCACCATAAGGGGATGCGACTTAATTATGACAAAATTATGACCACACAAATTGTCTTGGTGAGAAGCACTGCAGCTGAATATAAGAAACGAACCATGCATGAATCATTTCTCAGATTCCTGAGGGCTGGTAGCCAAAGATGCGGTTGGTACCCGCTGTCACCTCACTAAACGTGGATGGACTCAACGTTCTTGGGCAAACACCATGACAGCTTTTTTGCTGTTTTCAGAATTTTTTTTCGTATCCTGCCACCACTTTTTCATTCAGTATGAAATAAAACAGTATCTAACTTACTCAAATGAGATATGCCTTTTTGTAAAATGTTGTGAAAAAGTGGTGGCAGGATACGGAAATGTTTCCCTGTTTTCTCAGCAAGGATACACTGTATTCAGCTGTGACTTTTATTGTATCTTTCTTTACAACTTTGCCTATAAAGCAGCATTACGCTGCCAAAAAACAGTCAATGACACTACCTTTAAATAAAAACCCATGAAAACAAATCTAATATTTAAAATAATAATTAAATATCAAAGAACATACAATTTTATCAGACAATAAAAACTCACCAGGGCATTGAATTCATTATCCTCCTGTAAGATCTTCTCAAAGTTGAGAGAATATCTTGACCTGCCGGTGAAGACATCAACTGGACCACTCTCAGACACGTGCTTGATGGCACGGTACAAGACAAACAGAGGATAGGCAGTGTGACTCTGTAAAAAAGACAACATCAATCAAAACAGGTTTTCCATTAAATTGTTCAAATATTCCCCAAAACAAACGACGAATATCAGATGTCAACATGTACGCATTGAAAATAAATGTTTCCCCCAACATAGTTGATGTAAGATGCATTCACAAAATAGGATTATCAAGGTCCAAATTTTATTTTTGGCAGTTTGATTTGATTTACACCTTAGAAGAAACTTAGTAATTTTTGTCTTCATTGAGCGATCCATACCTGAAGTTGGTCATACAGGCACAGAGCAACCCAGTTTGACAGCAGCTTCTCTAAAATACTCTCATTCCTGAGAAGAAATAGAAAAAGAATGGAGAAAAAAACCCAATTAACTAGGTGTCGTGGCATGTCATGGTTGAGTGGTCAAGTGCACTGGACTCAATCTCTTGTGTTTCTGATCAGTAGAGTGTGGGTTCAAGTCCTGGTCTTCGCACTTGTGTCCTTGAGAAAGACACTTAACCATTTTTGCTTCGTCCTTCGGATGGGAAGTAAAGCCACAGGCCCCATGTATTTTGTAATGCACATAAAAGAACCCAGTTACACTTATCGCCAAGAGAAGGGTTTTTCCGCGGTGTTTCTGGTAGTGGCTGCGGAAAGCGCTTCAGCACCTTGTTAACCATTATAAGGTTCTACATAAATGGGTCTGATAATTAAAAACATAGCTCTGCTTATCCTGTTGAATAAAAGCAAATAATGAGCACTTTGATACGCCCCTAGGGATGTGATAAGGTGCTACATAAAAAGTCAATCTTACATTCAGGTTTTTTTTATAAGGAATTTGATTTGGTTTTGGTAATAAATTCATTGGCAAATTTGCAAAAGAAAGTATTGAAACTATTGTTTTAGGTACAAATAATTGTTTTAAGTAAAATGATTTCCAGTGATGATGATTAACAATTAATAGTGCGGAAATAATACATCAACATGTTTCAAGTTTTAAAACTTTGTTTTAGGAGAAAACTAATGTTTGCAGCAACACAATGAAATTATATCTTCAGTTAACTGTAGCAATAAAAAAATATCAAAGTGATTTAACAAAACATTTTTTTTTATCAGAACAACTGTTATGTTCTGATCACCCTAAATAGAAAAATGTTTATTTATTAACAAATTTAGTTTTAAAATTTGATGCAATGCTCGAGTGTTACCTAAGGAAGAGTTGTCGTGTACGGCTGCTGTCAGCGGCCGTCTGGATGAGCTCTGTCATCAGAGTAATCATGACGCTGAATAATGAAGAAATACAAATTAATTTAAATGAGAATTGATCTGCCAAAGACAGAGAAAGGGCTAAATATAAGCAACAGGATTTACACTTCAAGGTTTTTATTTAAAAGCCTTATTATTTGGTTTTTGCCCTTACAACGATGTGTATTTTACTCAGTACTTTCCTGAGTTGTGTGAAAAAGAAACCACAGGCATGTCACTTGGGTGGGATTCGAACCCACGACCTTTGCCATGCTAGAGAAGATGTCTTACCACTAGACCAAAAGCCTTATTATTTGGTTTTTGCCCTTACAACGATGTGTATTTTACTCAGTACTTTCCCGAGTTGTGTGAAAAAGAAACCACAGGCATGTCACTTGGGTGGGATTCGAACCCACGACCTTTGCCATGCTAGAGAAGATGTCTTACCACTAGACCATCGAGCTAGCCCGGTGGCTAGAGGCAGTTTCAATACCACATTTTATTATTATTATTATTATTTATTCGACCAAAACAAACAACAAACCAAAGTTACATTCAATAGCACAAGAAAGAACATTAACGGAAAAACAGTTATAAAAAAGCAAGTAATAAGGAAAATAAATACAAAATTAGAAAAATTTATTTTAATTAATAAATCAAATTAAATAAATAAGTAAGAAAATAAAAGCAGCAGGTACCTGCTGCTAAAATATAGGATTCAAACTGCCTCCAGCTTTCAGGCTAGCTTGGTGGTCTAGTGGTAAAATATAGGATTCAAACTGCCTCCAGCTTTCAGGCTAGCTTGGTGGTCTAGTGGTAAGACATTTGCTCTAGCATGGCAAAGGTCGTTGGGTACAAATCTGAGTAATATTCCAGTTTTTACAGGACTCAGTGAAGTACTAAGTATAGACCTTATGCATTGACGTCACCAAGCCGCCATCTTAGAGGTAAACTGATGATGAAACAATGAAAACGCGCTGATTTGTACGCGCGGCGCACAAGCCTGGCCAATGAACATCTTCCTTTGACCTCTAGGTGAGGGCGCCCTACTCAAATGACGTCATATGCATAAGGTCTATACAGTGCATAAACGCACTTTGGTGAAAGGTAAAAAGCACAAATAATAGTCTTGGAGCTTAATTTATGCAATATTTGTTGAGGTACTAGTAGTTGCTCAGTGGTTGGGAAACCGTTTCTAGAATGAGGACATTGTGGTTTTGAAGTTTGCTCCAGAAGCCTACAGGTTTCTGGGGTGAAAGGGTGAAATTCAAAATTCACATATTATGGATATTGTTTTCCACAGGACTCAGAATGCACCAAGTTGAGAGTGCTTGTCAATCATCCACATAGGGGGTAAAACCAAAATACTGATCATCAAATTATTTACCTTGAAGGTTGCCATTTGCAGGAGACTTGAATTTGAAGCAAAGAACAATTTAGGGAACTATAAGGTTTCCAGTTGAGGAACTAAGTTTTCTTTTGGGATGATACTTTGGGGTTGAAGTTTTTGTTTTCATTTGTCTCAATTTTTATGTTCAACTGAAATAAATAATTAAAACAAAGTTTAATAAAATAAATACTTACTCAGTCAAGTATGTCAGCTTGTTCTCCGTGATCATGATGACTGTAAGCAGAGATGCTATCAGCTGCCTGAATAATATAAAAGAATTTGAGTGAAGAAACATTTTCTTCGTCAAAAATGTTGTTTCCTAACTATCAATATGAAATATAAATAAAGGTTGAGCTAAAACAGTAAATAAACTCAATGTCCTGAAAAGACATTGCATCTGTTATGATGAATAAAAAAACATACAATCATCTGAATTTCTAAAATTCAAACGTACGGTCATAGATTGGTGTTTGGTCAACGTAATGCTGATTTAGAACATTATAAAGAAAGATTCAATAAAAGTCACATGTGAAAGTTTCAGCTCAATACAGTGTCTACTTGCTGAGAAAACATAAAAAAACAGTCACAGTATTTTCACAAGAATGTCTCATCCATCCCGTTCAGCGAGGTGAAAGCGGGTACCAACTGCATCTCTGGCCGCACCATTTAAGAATGGACACCGACCCTAAGAAATCCGAGAGACAATTTTTTTATGAATAAGTTCTCAGATTCAATTGTTTTTTGTCAAAAAGAAAATTTCGGAACCAAATTACTTCAAAGGGAATCCTTTCTTGATATAGTTCATACTCTCAACAGCTGCAGTGGTTCTCATCAAGTACAAAGTAAAATGTTTGTGTAGTTACCATCTATGATCCCACCTTTAAAGGTATTATACAGGATTGGTAGAGCTGACAAAATAGTCACAGACAGTGTTCATGTTTTGTGTGATCAACCACATACATGAAATAACAAACCTGTGAAAATTTGAGCTCAATTGGTCATCGAGGTCACGAGAAAATAGTGAAAGGAAACCTTATGTGTTTTCTGTTTTCAAACATCGAGTTTATTATCACGTGTGATAATAACTATTGTTTTACTCATTTCTCAGAAACGATAGCATTTTAGGCAGAAATATTTTAAAGAACCCTTTCTACCATTACTTACTTTAAATCATGTAAGTTATGTGGGAATCTGTGAACATTTGTGTTTTTCGATCTTACCAATAGTGTACAGGGCCTTTAGGCCTATAGTAAAATTGTACTTTATGATCTTTTGCTACTTTTTCCTTTAAGCACTTGAATCAAGATTTGGATAAATCCTTAAAAGTGGCTTACTTTTGTCTGATGGGTAACTTTGAGTTGCTCTCTGCATCCAACGTCTGAATCAGAACAATTAAGAAAGCCTTGTTGCTAAGAAGGCGGGAAAACTTCATCATTGCTTTCTGGACATTATCGTCTGGATACTAAAAATACAAAGAAGAATAGATTGGACATGGCAAAATTATCACATTTTGACAAATTTTCTTGGCTTCTGAAGATCTGGTTGATCTTTGGTTCTGAAGATCTGGTTGATCTTTGGTTCTGAAGATCTGGTTGATCTTTGGTTCTGAAGATCTGGTTGATCTTTGGTTCTGAAGATCTGGTTGATCTTTGGTTCTGAAGATCTGGTTGATCTTTGGTTCTGAAGATCTGGTTGATCTTTGGTTCTGAAGATCTGGTTGATCTTTGGTTCTGAAGATCTGGTTGATCTTTGGTTCTGAAGATCTGGTTGATCTTTGGTTCTGAAGATCTGGTTGATCTTTGGTTCTGAAGATCTGGTTGATCTTTGGTTCATGTTTCAAGAGGATCTCCAAGGTCAAATTGAGTTTTCTGATGAGGCCCTCATTTTCCAACAAAGGAAAAAGTGAGGACAAGTTACAAGTCTCAGCCTCACATTAAATACCGTTTTGATTTAATATCTGTTATTCAGAGTTTATGAATGAACTGAAAATTCTCCGAACAAAAATGTACAGACCATATATTTGAAATGTGATGTCATCAAATGCTTTTGGTTTTTGACAAAAATTGCACTGGAAGGGCATTAGAGACAGTGGCATTTTACACCTTTTTAACAGGAGGTTAGAGCCCCTTTTTAATGACGATTCATTTCCAAAATGTCAAATGTGAGTGAAGTAATGGTGATTAGAGTGTTAGATGAGATGGGTTGTTTGTCGTCTGGTTGTCCCCAAATCAAAAATGAAAATAGGGAGACAGCTCCCCTTGTGGGAATTCATTAGGACTCCCAAGACTTTTGATCAATTTAACAACAAGCTGAAAACACATCTGATGAAATAAATGCCTAATTCGTCGCGCGTACCACGAACCGACCTAACTGACAAAAATCACACACTTTTGCAATTTTTTTTTTTTACAAATTATTAATATACTCATTACTGTTAACATTTTCAGCAAGTTTCAGAACTAAATACGTAGTAGTTTTGTAATTACACTAATTAATAAAAACGACGTATCACTAGATTTGCCGTTTTGTCTTTTCACAAAGTGACCTATCTAGATACGCCACTTTACCAATGATGTACTATGCGCTACAGCGCGCGCGCTTCGGGCGCGCGTGTAAAATTTGCGTACTACGAACTGACCTAACTCAAAGCATGGTATTGTCACAAAGTGACCTAACTAGGTACGTCTCTATTATGCATTGGTTTGTACACGAGTTAGGTCGGTTCGTGGTACGCGCGACGAATTGTAGCCATTAAGTATTTGTTGTGAGCGCCTTGATCACACTTGGCTGGATATGTTGAAGGTTATGTATGCTTAACTTGTTGTCCCTTCAACTAGCACTATCATTAGAAATAAGTTAGTTACACATTGAAATAGTTTGATGAAAGTAAACCTCTTTGAGCACATCTTTTTAATTCATTTATTCTTTCATTCTTTTATTCATTCATTCATCAATGGTTTATTTTTTTTAAACTACAAATAGCGGCATCATAATTGACGGGGTTAGTTCTCTTTGCAGGTTTTCAAAGATTGTTGCAGAGTTCTTTTGCACTTGCCTCTTTGTCCTCAGTGTCCGGTCTCTCTTGCCCGATGAACAGCATGTTGCTGGCGTACTCGCGGTGACAAACAAATGGCATTCCGATCCCGTCCAAGTCACTGGTCAAATCTGTCAAGTTTGTCTGAAGATCGGCAAAAGCTGAACAAAAGAGTGATTGAAACAAAGATGTTTTGTGACTGAATCAAACTGTTTCTGCTGAAGGGTGTACATTGATTTTATTTATTTTCATTTTATTTTATTACACTTTACACTGACAAAACAACTGTAAGTCATTAAAAGGTAAATTTTTCTAACAAATAAAACCATGATAGAGAAAATAAAAATAAAACTATGACTGAGAAAATAAAAAGAAAAACAAATTTATAAAATGGTAAAGGATACCAAGACAGTGAGTACAGCATCTATACAAGACCCCCACCCCCACCAGAAAAATACCACACCCCTCAGAATTTCTTTTGTAAAAATATACATGGTCATTCTACACTAAGTCACTATTTAAGTGGCATTCAACCCTATTGGCTGCCAGCCGTATCGACCCATTAATACGACCAGGGAGCACAGCCAGAGATCAAAAGTGGTTGATTTTTCCCAGAAAGAGGAAAACCGAAGGGCCTGGAGACAAACCATCATGGCACAGAAGAGAACTAACGCACAACTCTACTCACATATAATGGACCTAGCAGGGAATCAAACCAGGAACACAGTGGTGAGAGGCAAGCGCTTTACACACACTAGCCATCCACCCCAGCCAACAAATAGAAAAATAGTTTTTTTCCAAAAGAAATTCATAATCATGGTGTCACTGAAACTTGGACAAGACTTAGGAATACAGACCTGCCAACCTTGTAAATTTTTTTTTGAGTACCACATTAGCGCGGCGGCATTAAAACCAGAAGCCCGTGCACGGCGATAACCCAGAAACCTAATCAGAAAAAATAAATAACCAGTTCGACTGTATGTTCCAATTGCCTAGATCATAGATGGTAAACTCAAGTGGCAAAAAGTTGTAAAAAATATATATAAAAAAATAAAAATAATTTTTTATATATTTTTTTGATATTTAAAGAAAAATGGCCAGAGGTTTCCCTACGGGCGGTGAGCCCATTTTGACTGATTTCTATTCCAATAACATTTATTAATTTCTATGAAAAGCACTGTTGAACAATGTTCCTAAATTCTTAGTAACTTACTCGGCATGCAAATAACTTGACAATAAAAATGCGAAAGGTTCCATCTTTTCTTTGGTTGCCCAGTAAACGAAAGCCTACCATAGAATTTTCCAGTTCCACTTCAATTCATCATTTGTTTCTCTTATAAAAAGATCACAGGCCATTAAATTCCCATTATTCTCCCCTAATAAAAGTAAAACTACCAGAAACGATGTATAAATCTGACACTTCGATAGGCGTCCATGTTATTCACACGGCGATGCCGAACACGTGCGTTGTGTGCATGTACATCCATGCATACGGCCATACAATGTACTGTAAAAGATTGACCGAAACTGGATTGCGCCATTCCCACCCCCTTTGTTACGCATTGGTTTATTAGTTTTCCAGCGGGAGTAAGAATTTTAAATATATTTCTAGGCACAACCTCTTTTTTATCGAGTGCATAATAATCACTCAGATGCAGGGTGTCTTTGTTCGGTTGTTTTTGCACTTGGGGTCGAACGAATGACAGTTGAATAAATTGAGAACAAAATTGTCCGTTCGTGCTGCAGTTTTTAACACCGCGATTTAGATTTTGCGTCTTTTGCGTACTTTCTGCATATATTTCGTACCACCGTACTCAGATGTGAAAATGCGTGCATGGTACGCAAAATGCGTACAGGTTGGCAGGTCTGGGAATATGATCCACCAAAATTTAAATCAGTTCATGGTATGAAATTTGTTTAAAAAGGTTTGTCAAGAAACTCAAATTGCAATAGAAAAATGAGAGATGTTTGAAATTCAAGTCATTTTAACATTCTTATTCATTTACTATCCAATACATAAAAAAAGTAAATAAAATGTAAATATAGGCCTATCATGTCTTAGAAGAACTGAAATAATTGCATAGCAATGTTGTCTTTGTATGATCTCCATACCTTGTTTGATCTCATCAGACAGATCCTCTTCAAGGGCTTTCATGTCTTTCTGGACGAGTTTAGCTTCTCGTTTGGATCCGTACAGCTGAGCCACGAAGCACAAAACAAGGAAGAGAATGCACACCAGGACTGCTCCAGTGATTGATGGGACTAGGATTGGTACCAAGTCAATAGGGGGATAGGAGATGTAACCTATACGAAACTCTAGATTGCTGTGATTTACCTGAAGTGAGAAGAGGAGCAAGGTGCAATCAAGGTGTAGTTCTAGCATGTGATTTAGTTCATGAAGTCACCAGCACCATATTGGTAACCAAGAAATGTCTTTAGACTTACAGGAACTACCTATTTATCTCTGAGTCTTGACCAAAGGATTTGCGGTCAGATTGATGTTTCCTGAGTAAATTACAACTGAGATTTGTTGTAAGACTTACCCAGACTACAGGAAGCCCTCTCTCTTTGTCTTGGCCATTGAAGTCCCCGGCAGGCGGTATTTTCTCAGGCAAATTACAACCAAGAGCTGTTTCTTCAATGAAGGTCACAGGACATCTCATTGGTCCGACATAAATGATGACTTCTGAGGCAGTACTTGCACTGTTAATGCGTTTACCCTGATTTCAGAAAGATTTTAAAAATCAATATTTTTACAATTAGAGTTAGATTTCTTGAATGCAAGTTAACCCCAAACTAATTAAACCTACAAACACATCAGATGGTCTCCTGCCTTTGTGCATCACTGAGATAATCTGTGCATTTTTTTCAAAAAAAAGAGGGGGAAAACCCTAAGGTTTTGTAACCAATTGGACAGATCTATAGCTCCAAAACAAAATGAATCGACAAACAAGAGCAACAGACAAACATGCAGACTGAGAGCCACACTGATCTATATAGTCTAACTAGAGCACAGAAAACTTACAGACAAACAGACAGTCGGTGAAGACTGACTGAAAGTCACAGCCAAACTAATCCATATACAGTCTGTCTAGCACACAAACAGCATACAGACAGACAGACAGTCATTAGAGAATGAATAAAAAAAAGCCAAACAGCCAAACTGGCAGCCAAACTATCCAGATACAGTCTATCTAGCACACAAACAGCATACAGACAAACAGACATACATTGAAGGCTGAATAAAATTAACAGGCAAAATGACAGCCAAAATTTGTATACACAATACAGTCTGTCTAGCACACACAGCCCCACAAACAGACTGCCATTGAAGACTGAATGTAAGTCATAGCCAAACTAGGCAAAACGACAGCCAAACTGATCCATATACAGTCTGTATAGCACACAGACAACACACAGACAAACAGACAGTCAGTAAAGACCAAGACATTAACACCTAAACAAACGGCTTTAAATTACTGATTGTGCATTTTTGTCAACCGTTAACTGATAAAGCCTCACCGTTATCGTCATCAACTCTTCTGTCTTCTCAAAACAACTATCATGCTAGTATCAGTATATGTATCAGTTATACTTTGAAGAAAAAATAGGAACTGTTAAAACACTTTTTTTTAAATCGTTGCCTCAAAGAGTCTGAGGTTTAAGCCAAAATGGACCAGCAAAAGTGGCATAAAAGTAGACAGACAAGTAGACTAACAGTAAAAACCGGATCTAGCATGTACAGTTTGCCCAAAAACATACTATGCAGTAATTTTGCTTTTGACTGATTATGAATCTTTACCCTTGAGGCAAATTGAACATCTATTAACATTTTTTGGCACAGTCCCCGAGGATTTGTTTCCATAGGACTCAGGAAAGTGCCGAGTATATAGTGATTAACACACATCAATGCATCACATGGTAAAACACATACAATGTTGATTATATGTATTGGAATTATGAAATGGGATTTATGAACAATCAATTTGATTAACCCTTGATTGATAAACCTCACCTTGATTGTCAACAACTCTCCATTCTTCTCAAATAAGTCATTTTCAAACTCGTCATACTCTGGATCAGGAAAGTACTCCAAGTCAATGTTGTTGTCTTCTGACCACGTTAAGAGGTCACTGACACCGTCCATAATGAAGCCAAAGGTCACGTTACGTTGAGATGAAGAGCTGCTTATGGCTGACGTTATATTGGGAGTTCGGCAACGCATGGACTCTGGGCCTTCCCGGGCACAGTTCTAGTGATGTAAAAAAAATAAAAAAAAATTCAAAGTTACCTAAAATGTAACTAACCAGGATTTAGTACTGCACTTTGTACCAAACCTGAAATAATAAAACCTATAAACTGTCAAAGTTGAGGGCAAACGATGGAAATACTAACATTCCAAGTACCAGATGCGTGGCAAGGATTTTAAAAGTGAAGTGGCTATTTTCAGTTACCATCCCTGCGAGCAGTGGTGCTAATCAATAACAAAAATTGATAACAGTATCCATCAATCGCGGCAGCAGTTTGCGACCCTTCCCAAGGGAAAAAAAAGGGTTTTGACAACTACTTGTTAGTATGAATATCAGGTTCTGTGCTAGCTCTACATACATGAAGCATAAGGATTCTACTTTAGGCTAACGAAACTAATGACATTTTCCATGTTTACTGATGTTTCTTGACATAGGCTAAAATATATTTTTAAAGAAGACTTAAGAAGATCCAGATTTACCACTGCCACTTGGTTGGGGCTACTTTAGTTTAAAATGTCCATCAAGTCTGAATTCTTAAATCTGCCAAATATGAGCAAAAGGTTGGGTAGCCATAGCCAGCTGGCCACCCCGTTGCTACACACCTGATAAGTAATAATAATCGATGTCTTATATAGCGCCGGTATCCGCTAATGCAGGCGCTCATGGCGCTTGCTCAAAAATCTGCACTCTAGTCAGTTGAGCTCCAAGTGCACTGCTCGTGACATCTAATAAAATAGTTATAGTTATTATGCTCTGTGGTCAAATTCACATGTCCATATCAAAATAATGTCAAAGGCAATGATTAGTTGCGCATGTTGAACAGATGTGTTTTGAGTGCTGATTTGAATGTATCAGTTGTGACAGATGCCCGGAGGTTGTGTGGAAGACCATTCTATATCTTTGCTGCTGCGACTTGAAAGCTATTAACAAATGTTACAGCTATTAACAAATGACAAAAAAGGTTGGAAACAAATATTCTAAGTGATAAAGAGTTATGATGAGAAGATTCAAATATTGTTTGAGCTGGTGACTCACCTCCACAAACTTAATATTCTTGGGTCTGTCACTGCCAACAGATCTCTTAGTGATTTGTGTAGCAACTGTAACCACAAGTGAAGCTGTCTGGGTTGTGTCTAGATCAGTGCCTCTAACAATCATATCTCGGCCACCGCTGAGTATTGGGGGGAAAATAAATTGACTGATGAGCTTACACAGAAAACACAATGTAGGAAGCTTATCTGATTAAGAGAGGGCAAAGTTTTTCAGCTTTAACTTTTAATTTCAAGCCTAAGCAGTAATGAAAACAAAGACTATACATGTTCTAAAGTATCAGCCAGTGACGATTTTCTGCATGTGAAGAGAAACAGAGAGAAACGGTTTCAAACATATATATAACTGATTTCTATAGACTTTGATTAGTAAATTTCTTCCCTTGAAAAAAAATATATATCCAGGGTAGGCCCCTGTTTTAGGGTAGGTCGGGTTACGCCAACATAACATTTTTTTTTTTCGGCCTGATGAAAATACCAGTTTTACTAACAACTAATGTTCTGAGATGTACTCACGTGTAGATACTGCTGGTTGGACTGACTTGAGTAATGACAGGGTTGTTGGTGAAATTGTACATCTGGCTTGTTTTGTTTGCTCCATCAAAAGACATCTTGAGAACTTCTGTCTGCCCAACAGACCCCTCAGAGCTTGTGCAAACTGCTTCTGTCTCAGTCACTGGGCTGTAAAATAAATCAAGGTTATACAGCAGATGAAACATCACTATAAAAGTCTTTTCTTAACCAATTGTTAATAATTGGTGCAATTCTGATTAACCTCAACTCTAAAGAGTGATAAAGAAAATCTCTGATAACAGGCTCTACATCAAGTAAATGATACAATCTTAAATGTTATGTACAGCAGTCTTCACTTGCCTTGTTATAATGCAAGCTTTATCACCAATGAATGCCTCAATATTCCGTCCTGTATTTAGAGCCATTCCGTTGATTGTTATACGAGTCCCACCAGCTTCTGGTCCAAAACCAGGACTGAAACTTGTAATAGATGGAACCTGGCAAGAAGAATCAGAACCAGAAAAACAAACATCGTAGACATCATTCAACATCAACCAGACCATGTGTCCTTCTATTTATCAACAATCAGTTGTTGTACTGAACTCATTAGAAAAGAAACAATTCATTTATTTATCTTGTGGTGGAATAATCTTATCTGATGCAGACCAGTGATGGGATAGCAGTGAGTGCTAGAATTTGTTATTGGGATTTCAGATGAAATCAGACTTCATCATTCTGTAATAACGCTTCGGCTGAGACCACCTTTGTCCAAAGTTAATTGAATGCAAGCAATTGAAATACAATCTGGGCCCAATGTCATAGAGTTGTTTAAGCACAAAACCATTATGCACACCAGATAAAAGGTTACCATCCAAATCAGAATGTCATATTAGTGGCTGGTTTCCTGCTTTTTTCTTACTTAGCAGAAAATTGTGCATCACTATGGTCTGCTTCAGCAGCTCTATGAATGTGGGCCCTGGAGTGGACGGTAATCTGCCCCTATCATCTCATGTAATAAATCCTACCCTATATTCAAACTTGACATCTCCTGAGCTTTCCTGTAGTGTTGACCCATCAGCTCCCATGACTGTCAGCGACACCGACACCACACTTTCAACTCTTGATTGAGTTCGGCAACTTACACTGTGAAATAAGTTTAGATTTGCCTCTTACATACTGAAGAAAATTCAAATGCTCATTCAATATATTGTTTGCCAAGTCTGGTTGTTGTTATTTTTTGCAGATTTGTTTTGGTTACTTTGGGGTCAATCCCCACAAATTAAGCTAACCCAGTGACTTCAGCATTACACTGGTAGGTGCTTTCATAACTTTGTATGAGCAGACACTTCTGATGGAATCCAGAAAGACCTGAATGCATGGTATTCAAAAACTTGTGAATGAAAGTATCACATTTATGTAGTTTGCCTTACTTGAACTTTGCAGTCAAAATTGTATATACCTGAATAATTCTGACCTGATAAATGAAGGGGTCAATGATATCCCACAGCTTGGGCAAAGTAATGTTAGAAAGTGCTGCAACCAAATACAAAACTTTTCGTGTCCGCTTTTTTGTAGAAACCTATATTCCACAAACTTAAAGATGTCTGATCGATAATGACTTAAATTAAGATGGAAGAACCGACTCATCAATTGGGTTTGATGAAACTTCTTACCTTGCGCCAGTTTCATAATAAGCTTCCAATCCATCCAGACGGCATTCTTGGTCTCCAATCATCACATTCAGTACAGTATGGAACCCTCTGCCAATATCTATACCCATTATAGATACTATGGTGTTACCTTCTATTGGTCCAGTTGAGGGATACCCCTAGTATTAAAATAGTGTCAAATTTTGATTAGAAGACAGTAGTCTTTTTCATTTTCCTGTTTATTTTACTTGTACTTTTTATTTTATGTGTACTCTAATGTGTGATTTTAATCATCTTGAGGGTTAACTTCATCAACCTCAAAACACCTTCATGTCACACTTTCAAACAGTACCCTCACTGAGGCAAAAGGAGGCAGATCATATGACGATAGCCGTTTGGTGCCTTAAAACATGCGTGACCTCAGCATACCACCAAAATTGTACGTTATGCAAGGGATCTATTGTTTATAAACTGTATGCTTTTCATTATTTGCATGGTGCTTTCAGTTTTGAAGTTTTGTTATTTTTGTGTGTAGTCTTTCCAGTTGAGGTTCTAATTTGCTTGCTTTTATGCAATGATAATCCATGGAAGACCAAAAGATTCTCATGCATGAATTGACCTACCCGAATATCAAAATAAGGAAAAATAAACAAATGACAAAAAACTCATATATGATTTTGGCCTTGGGTCCTAATAACATTTACATCTCTGCCAAAATCTACTCACCTCTTGCTGGAGGATCAGATCAGGGCAGCTGGCAGTTATTATAGATGCTGGGACATCATTAACAGTCCCTGACCACCAGTTACTTTGTATCAATAATCAATAACCGATAAATCTACTCACCCCTTGGAGGATCGGATTAGGGCAGTTGGCATTATTATTGTGGGTAACCCACTCTCCTTCTGCTGTTGTACAAGACTCTCTTAGTTCACACATAGCATTACACCAAACACACTCAAGCTCTGGCCTGGCAGTAACACACCGACTACAATCTGGCTTCAATACTCCACACTTGTAAAGTGTTGCTGTAACAAATTATTGAAAGTCATATGTTCAAAACAGTTTGTGGGGGGGGGGGGGGGGGGGGTCGCAAGGGATTCTGAAAATACTTGTGTCAAAGATAATCAAGAGGTTCATAATTAATGCTAAGATGCCTGCAGCATTTATAAAACAAACCATCAAAGTCAACAGTGAACTGCATCAGTCAGCAACATCCCTCCTTTGAGTTCCTTATGTCAGTCCGTAGGTCAAGGGGTCCCCATCCCACACCATTGTCTCAAACTCACCATTATTGTTGAATAAGTCATCTAGAGTGTGACGGTTATTACTTGTGTCTGTCCATTCAATGGTCAGTTTCACAATCAGCTCTGCTTCATCAGTGGAAGTGTAGGTATACTGTGGAATAGAAATGGGCTGATATCAAACAAGTTCAACTCAAGTTCAACTCAACAAGGCCCGTAACCAGGAATTATTTTTTTGGGGGGCGAATAAAGTTATGATGCGGACATTTTTCTTTTTTTGGGGGGGGGGGGGGTGGCGGACATTTTTTTTTGGGGGGGGGGCAGACTTTTTAAAATTTATTTTGGGTGGTTTTTTGGGGGTGGGGGGGCAACTTTTTTTATTTAAAGGGGGAGAAGCCTTTTAAAAAAAAAAAATTATTTGGGGGGCGGACTTCTTTTTTGGGGGGGGGGGGGGGGGGGGGTGGACTTTTTGGGGGGTGGCCGCCCCCCCACCCCGCCCTGGTTTTGGCCTTTTCAAATAATAAATTAGTTTTCCATTTGGAACATGGCCTAAGAAACTTACAGCTTTCATGTCACACACGATGGTATCATTATTACGCTGAGCAGTTGTATTCTGACGTAGTCCCTCAATATCAAAGCTACATTCAAAGCTAGTAGTCTGAGAGATAAACAAACAAATGGACAGTGAGGTTAGCAGGAATTAAGCAAAATTTAAGTGCCTGGTGTTTTTCACTTCTTCATTATTCAAAAATATTCATTCCTAGCATTATTTGAACACTTTCTTATTAACCTGGGTTTTTTTCTTCTTCTTTCAATTTGAGCCAAACCTCTGTCTGGGTGTTTTCGATTGTTAACACCAATTACATTTAAACATTTGAAATTAGGCACACAAAAATCATTCCTTTATGCTCTGCCATCACTTTTCCCTCTTGTAATTTAATAATAATTAAGAATACTTTTTGATTGAGTGATAACTGACCTGGGTCTCATTAGGTAGATTTGTAGTCATGACTTGTATACTTCTTTCAATTCCGTTGGGCAGAAGGACTTCAGTATTCTGAGCCAGCAGCTGAGGGCAGAAACCTGGACCCTTCAGGGAAGACAAAGCTGGATTCTAAAGAATTAACAACAAATCAATACTTATCAGAAATTATTTCCTCTTAAAAAATTCAGGGTAAATTGTATTCATTTGTTTATGCAAACAAATGTCTGTTCCATTTATAACTATAAAATATTAGCATATAAAAACAAGTATCAGGTAATAAACCACAAGGAAAACTGACTAGGTTAATTTTAAATAATTTGGACTAGAGCTGGATTTGAACCAACGACCTATTGATAAACTTGCCTGCGCTCTACCGACTGAGCTATCTAGCCCTTTGATGGCAGTCTCCCTTTTTGTCAATATCTTTGTTAGAGAGTGCCAGTCAGAAGCAATTTAACCCTTAACTGCTGTGTTGCCCCATAACTGCTGTGTTAACGGTACAACCAGGGAGGTGTTAACTTAAGGGGATGCAACTATTAGTAAATTTTCCTTTTGTTCAACCCAAAATCATTTAAAACAAAAAAACATTTGGGGCAGGTCTAATCTTACATTTTGTCCTGTAATGATGATTTCGTTGGCTCCTGTGCAAGTAGAACTAACATGAGTGCATCTATTCTCAAAGACACACCAATCACAGGCCCATTGACTACCAACACAAGATACACAACTACAGCAAACGCAAATGGAAAACAACAAAATAAACAATGGTAAGAAATGCTACACCAAAGAAGTAGTACAAAACAAAACAAGAAACTGCAAAAGTACTAAAAAAAAACATTTGGGGTGAGAAAAAAAAAACAGCGCGCATTTCAAGCAAATAAAAAGCTTGTTTACTCCAAAGAATTCAATTGCAATAAATTAGTGAAGAACGAAAGTAAGCATTCTTACGAAGTATGAGTTGAGCATTCATAGAAATAGAAACTTGTATCCACAAAACTGACTGATGTTTCACTGGAATGGACGCCCAGTGTAACTGTAACAGCATCATCTGGAAAAATGGGGGGGAAAATTACAATTAACAAGCAATTTTCATATTATTATAATATTAAATTGTTAAAAGAAAAGCCCCAATTTTGTGTTGGTCTTTAACTTCCTTGTTGAATTTCAAGTAGCAATTGGGGAGACACAGAAGCACTCAAGTGGAAAGAAATGAAAAGAGAGAGAGAGAGAGAGAGAGAGGGCAGAAAGCACACATGAAAGCGAGGGATGAAAACAGAAAAAACAAAAAACAAAAACAAACAAAACAGCCCCGATTTTGAGCTGGACTTACCTCCTTGTTGAATTGGAGGTATCATATTACCAGGTGGAGAGACACATGTAAGATCCTCATTAGTCTTTGTAGCTTGAGATACGTAGGATTCAAACCAACACTCATATCTCATGCTGGTCAGTAAGTCTGGTAACTGCTCTACACTCAAAGTAATCTAGCAAATATTCAAATTTCGGTGAGTACACAGAATTACACAAATATTTCTTACTTCAATAGATGTGTTAATCAATTGTACACATTTTATAATACTCATAAACTACCTTGTCTACCTTTTGCAGACTGGGGAGGAGGTAGTTCCAGCTACAGCAACAGCACAAAACAATCATAAATGTTTATGAGCCTTGGTGGCAGTCTTGCAAGGCGGAGAAACAAATTGCAGTGTTACAACAACAATATAACTTTGTTTACAAGTTTTATACTGTGATGATGTTGACGAGAATTTTTTTTTAAATGGGAAGCACACAGGGGAATATTCAGAGCATACAGCCACGCCAGGGCTCGAATTTTACACTGGACCACAGGCCCGAGGCCAGTAATTTTAGTGTCGGGCCAGTAAACTTATGACCTAACAAGTCCGATGGTCTTGTGTTTTTCAATTGAATAACAGAAACACATTATGTTCAAGTGTTGACTTTGGGTCTAATAAATTATCTTTAAATTCTATGAGTAATCAAGTATACTCCTCTCTTACTTGTCTCAGTTCGGGTTCATATAAAAGCAGTCAAATGCATGTTAAACTGTGGCAGCAAGTTTTAATTTTTTTCACATTTTGAATCTGGTCTTGTAAAAAAATGTCTGGTCCAGTAAAGATTTTGAGCTACAAGCCCTGTAGTCTTGTGGATTTTCTCCCCAAATTCGAGCCCTGCACGCCCAACTCATAAAGCTGATACTCAGAAAAGTACCTTTGCCAAGCATAAAAAATAGGATGGAAACCCATTACTGCTGAGTAATACTAAACTGTGCTCAGAAAATATTTAGGACCCAATAAATAACATGATGAGGATTGACAGTTGACATAGCTCCCGAGGCATTAAAAGTTGATAATCTAGCTCCAGAAACAAAGCCAAGAAAACTACTCTGTCAACTACTAACACCGAGGGATATTGACTGAACACCACCCAATTTAAACCCATGTTATACTTTTTTAACAAAATACCTTCTCTAGTTTGGCATTGCTGAGCACAGATTGCCTTTTACAAGTGCCGATATCTTTAGCTAGGGAATATTTGCACGTGTGCACTACACCTATGCAAAATTTCCACAAGTGCTTCGTTATTAAAGGGCATGTGATGTGCATGAATGTTGCACATGTGATAGTCTACTATGCATGCGCATTTAACCTGTGCATGATAAATACATGCACTTGGTAAACAGCAAAAACAGCATATGGCATGTGTTGGTGAATGGACTCCAGTGAGAATTCGGCTCAAGAGCATGAATGAAGTATGGTAAAATTTATGAACAGACCCTTGATAAAAGCATAGAGCAAGGAACAGAGTAGGCAGCTATACACTCTTACCTGTTGTTCTGTGGCAGTGATCGGTAGATTGTCATAAGGAGCCACATTGGTTATCTCAATACACTGTGCAGTATTGTAGGCTAACCATCGGGTAGACACATCAGGCATGTTGCATTCAGAATACAGGGTGCATCTAATAAGCAGGTACAACAATACTTTACAGGTGGACAAAATAGTTTTTATTCATTTGACCAATCCCTTATGAAATCAAACCTATAATGGCGGTTGTCTTGACTGAATTGTTAATTGGGTTAGATTTTTGTCACATTCTGTTTTTATGAAAGAAATTACTGACCACAACTGCATGTTTGCCTTATGTGTAAATACCACATGTGGCACATGCAAGTTCTATAAAACTCCATGCATGATTGGCCGGTGAACCACTTGATCTGCCTAGAAAAATTAGACTGCTTGAAGCCGCTCAAAGACAAAACCAAGTAGCTCGTAAAGATAGCATCTATCAGGAACTATCTGTAGACCCTTCACAAATCAAGTCACTATTTTATTGCTCGCTATGCTGGAGTACTAGGCCTACATCTGATGTCACAGACACTCACTATTAGAACTGCTGGAACGGTTGCCATGAAACACAACACTGTATGGCACTACGCATACATGTCATTCATGTGCAAAGTACTCCATCATGGCCGGCCTCAAGAACTGCTATAGAACTGTGATGTCAGTGAGAAGGGTTTATACTAAACGTCTCTGGTTCTCCATCATCTGTATATCTCACATCGTTGAGTAATGACCACAATATTCTCAAAACAACATATTAATCAGACAAGATACAATACTTACTGTCTCTGCAGAGTACACCAGCCACAGTATGGGTCTCCATCCCTCCCTGCTTCCGTACCAATACACGTCTCACACGTTGTATACTGACCACAATTCTCAACACGCATCTTCAGAAACTTTGAAACAAAATTCAAAAGATGAGCGCAAAAGAAAAAGTTGTTTGCTTTTTCCAGCCATCTTTATTTATTGTACCTTTTGTTCAGTCAGAAAGTACATCTCTCTTGTTGTATCATTAATCTTGTTATTGTACCTTTTGTTCAGTCAGTATGTACATCTCTCTTGTTGTATCATTAATCTTGTTATTGTACCTTTTGTTCAGTCAGTATGTACATCTCTCTTGTTGTATCATTAATCTTGTTATTGTACCTTTTGTTCAGTCTGTATGTACATCTCTCTTGTTGTATCATTAATCTTGTTATTGTACCTTTTGTTCAGTGAGTATGTACATCTCTCTTGTTGTATCATTAATCTTGACATCTTTAAGGACTGATCCAGTAATATCAAGGTCTACTTTTTCATACAGTCTGGCTGAGGTCTGGCTTTGGATGTGAACCTGTAACACAGCAAAACAAGTTATGCCTTTAAGATATCTATCCAACAAAAAAGAAATATGAATAGATGACCAGTGTCTAATTTAATGGCTCTGCTTACAGCAGAGTTCTGCATTTACAGCGCCAGAAATAATAATAATAATTTATGAATCAGGTGATCCTTCCTACACTCTAAAAACAAAAGTGCTAAACTCGGTGCTGAGCAAGTACGTGCACCTGACGTGCACAAAGCAACACCAATAGTGATAAATTTTATACCCACAAAGTAGAAGTGCTGAAAAGTACGTGCTGAATATGAGTGCTGAGTAGTGAGGCTTCCTTGACTGCACCAGAGGTGTCAAATTAACACTTTATACACTGAAATTGCAATACCTTTTAGCACCTATCTTCGGTGTTATGCAAGACTGTTTTTGATTGGTCAATTGATGTGAGGTGATCACGAAACCAGACTTTCGCCCGCCGCTATGTTGACGTGTATGCCCTTTGTAACTTTATACGATCGTTCAGCAAATTTGACAAGGTAAGCAAACATTAAATTGATTATTATACCCGAGATGGTTTTATTATCATGCATGGATCACACTGAAGTTACACTGCTTTTGTTGATGACAATATTTTAAACGATTGCGTCTAGTGAAAAGGCCTGTTCTGATTCAACATGGTTCATGAATCATGTGTGTCGCCTTCACACTGACACATGCATAACATGCGTGGGCAGCATGCATGGAGGCCATGACTCGCGTGTCGTTAAACCTACTTATATGTGAGGTCTAACGTATAGTCACTGTCTCACAGTGTATTTACATTAATGCCAAACCAAGCTAACGTCTATTGCGATATAACTTAGCACAGGAGGCATACCCCAGATATGTTTGATTGAACTCTTAGCTTTAGTGATTTTCAATAGATTGAAAAGTCTAAATTGTTTTTAACAGGTCACCACATTGCTTCAGGAAGTGCTGAGCAATAATACCACCAAAGCAGCCCTCTCTCATTGCCTTTTGTGCCAAACCACAGATACATCAGATCGTTTTGAGATAGAGAACTACGGCTTCCCCCTTGCATCAACGAGTATCACATCAGCTGTGAATCTTCAAGAGCAACTACACTTTCAACCTTGAATATTCCGCTCAACTATCCAACTTCTTTGTCTACCTGCAAATTCAGATATACCATATGGATATACGGACTGAAATATTCAGAAAAGGTGCCCTTTTTAAGCCCACAATTCTGTTGGCAGAAATCTAAATTTAGGACTTGAGACATCAGTTTGAGAGTACTTTTAAAAAATGGTGTGGCATAACATCTAATACCACTTTTAATTGCTGTGCTTTTGTGAATTTATACCCTGAACTGTTGGGCATTGTATTTGTTTCTGATAATAAAATGTTACATATGTACATGTACCTCAGTTGAATACTTTATTTTGTGTCCTAGAGTTGCTGAAAATAGCACCTAAAGTGCTTTAGTTACCTCTTTATGGGTGCAGCACCTCAATGAAAATTGCACCTGAAGTGTTTTAGTTTAGCTCTTATGGGTGCAGCACCTCAATGACAGTAGCACCTAAAGGTGCTCTAGTTTAGCTCTTTCTGAGTGCTACTAATGTAGCACGCATGCCTGTGCTAAATCAGCAAGCCGAGTGCAGTCACTATACGAGCACCTGAAAGTGCACAATTTTGAATCTTCAGGTGCTAAATTAGCACTTACATTTTTTAGAGTGTAAGAGGAGTTCTTCAAATGCAAACAAAAGAATGCTAAAAACACTTACTTTTAAAAGGTCTCCACTGGAGTGAGTTCCAATGACGGCTACAGTGTGGTTCATTTCAGTTGTTGTAATGATGGATGACATCAGAGTGCCTGTAATTAGATTCACAATAATCAGATTATTAAACCAATTAAATCTAATACTTTAATAATGAATTACATTATGTACATTTAAGTAATATTTTCCTAACATTTCTAAATTTCAGTAAATACCCGAGACATAAATTTGTGCATACAGATGGTAATGTAGCTCCTTTCACAGTGACAAAAGTTGTTCAATGTTTACATTTTTTTCTAATCGCAAAACTACCCATTGAAAACTAATAAACCGAGAGTTCATTCACATTGATGAAAATAATTTAATATAAATTTAGTTCAAAAATCCCTGAATTTACCTGATAGTTCAAGCACAGCATTGGATGCTGTTACATCATTGCCTTTAGCATGCTTGTAAGCTTCCACGTCCCCACTATTAGGATGACATAGAAACCCATCTGGACCAAACTAGACGTACAAAATATAGACAATTAGCATCAATCCACAGCATAAACTTGGTGCTTCCAAAGTACAAGAAATAACTGGCAATTTTGTGTATTTACTTCATCACAAGAATAAAGAATATAGTAACCAATTTAGATTCATTATTCAGCTGTTTAATTGAAAAAGAGCGGAAAAACATTGCTCTTTGGAAGTTTTTATAACAGCTCAAACTATGTTCAAATGGAGTGAGAAAGTAAATAAAAACAAAATAGTATTATTTGGTCAAGGAAAATTACATTTTTATGAGGATTCAATAAATAAATGGGAAAAAATACTTAATTGAGAGGGTGTTTATACCCGTTTTGTTTAGTAAACTTAACTGAGAATTAAATAAGTTGTAAACGTTAGTTTGTTGATATGTGCATCAAACCAAATGTGTCAACTCTTTGTAATTAGAGACATTACAAACACTACGCTGAACAACTCCGTTCTTGTTTTACAGGTAATTGCCACAAACGGAAACTTAACCTAAAAACTACCATTTTTACTTTTAAAAGTTCTCTTTCTGGACAAACGCATGTAGAAAAAGGCATTACATGTAGTTCAACTTATTAAACAAGTTTTTGAATACTTTCAAAAGAGAAGAAAGACTTTTCATGTTTTCACCCAATGTGATCATTTTCAACATACCAACAGGCTTTTCCTAAATGTATGTTACATAATATCTTTCTCTTAAATATGCACATAACCTGGGATCTAACCTTAGTTAAGCTGACCATACTTATACTCACTAGAAATGAACTACATCTGGATCCTTCCAAGTACTTCACTGAGTAGTCATCTCCATCTTGAATACATCCCCTGACTGCCTTCTTGAAGGCAACTAAAATATCACTCATCTTATACACACACAATGCTGACTGATCAATAGGTACATCACTAGTCCCATCAGCTCCTTCACTCTTAGCAAACACAGCATACAACACCATGTCCTCAGCATTCAAACCTAATGATACAGCAAGATCCTGACCTGCTGGGCCAATATGAGCAGCTTGTACCAAACTGTACACACTATCATCTGATCCTTGGCATTGTAGGGTGATTTCTGTGTAAGAGTCAAATGTTGGACTGGTCTGACAGACTCTGTTGATTTTAGAAACAATGACATCAGAACCCAGATCATCTTGTTGAGAAGTGACAAAGTATGTGAATCCATCAAACGAGAAACCAGCTACGTATGTAATCTGAAAATAATTCTCCTTATAAGAAACATCAAATGTAATAGATGAAGAGAACTCTGTTCCTGATGAATGGGATATCAACAACCCGTCTGTACTGAGGAGTCTTCTGCTAACTGGTGGGATCATTCTATACCCATCCTCATCAGCATAAGTCACAGCTACATACAACCAGTCTCGTCCATCAGTTCCTGGTGCAGTCAAACTAACAGTGGACAACTCTCCAAAACCAGCAACATTAGGCACTGGACGAAACAACACATCAGTCAAATCATCTGGATTCCTGAACTGACACTTTCCTCCATTCTCACTTCCACATGTAATCAACCGATTCTGATTATCTAATATCAAGATTTTATTGTAGTTGGTGAATATATCACATCTATCCTCTCCTAGTTCTTGACATGTACTAACATTCTGTAGCAGATTCAATGAACTATTATCCAGTCTGTATAAGTAGTTGACAGCTCCAACATACACAGCTCCATCAGGGCCAGATAGAGTGAAATGATTGAATTTAGCATTGTGGTTACCAGATGGATCATTGGGAGGTCTTGGAGGATGAGGATTACTGAATGAAGCAATGTGATAAGATGACAGATCTCCTTGCCATTCAGCTGATAGAGCACTACTTAATCCCAGCAGGATCAAACCTATCGTATAAAACAAGATGGACATGGGGCTCCTCCAGGCCTCCATACTCGGCTGAAATGATAATCTTCCTTAACTAGGGTGGTAAAGCTACCTTGCTGTATCAATCAAATGAAAAACAAAATTAATAAGAACAATTAGTTTGAAAGAAAAACATTTGATATGAACAATTCATTGCAGTTTTTACCAAGACAAATGTGTCAACAATCATAGAACTTTGCAAATTGTTTTTGGGTAAATTATTGACAATACTGTCAACATTTTCACAAAGTTTAGGGACCAAATGTGCAATTGTTTTGTAATAATAATAATTAGCTTAAAATTAATCAAATACTTTCAATTTCTTGTTTTTAGGAAGTGAAAATCAAAACTAGCCACCTAAATCCATTTGATTACATAGGAGTGGTTTGAATTTCTGGTTTTCACAAAGTGACAGTCTTAAAATGCATTGTTTTGTACACAGCTTTCTGCAGGCAAATCTGTTCTTTTTTCAACGTGAAAACTCAACTTGCCTTCCTAAATGCCTACATTTATTTCAATCAATTCATGTCTCTATGTTGTTTGCACTTGCCTCAGTTGAAGTGTTGACTTCACTCACTCCATATACACTATGCTTGTTTCCAAAATTGGAGTGGTGTGACTTTTGGGTTTACACAATGTGACAAAACCGTTCATTTATAGTTTTCATAAAGTGACAACCCTCAATATGCATTTTTTGTACACAGCTTTCTGCAGGCAAATCTGTTCTCTTTTAAAAAGTGACAAAAACTGTTTGGTTTTCGCATAAAACGCATTGCAAACCAAATCAATGGTGATCAGCTTGAACTCAAAGTAGCAAGTCCTTTAGGGAAGGAGTGTAATGCTTTCAGAAAAGGCATGTTGATACAGATTTAGTGGTAGTTCCTTTAGAAGAGTTGCTTTGGTTTCAAGTTCCTGTTTGAGTGAATTGGAAAATAAAAATTACTTCCCGAGGGCCGGCTATTGTGTGGTTATAAGTGTATGGAGTGAGTTAAGTCAACACTTCAACTGAGGCAAGTGAAAACTAGACACGAATTGATATAAATAAATGTAGGCCTTTATAGGACTGCAAGTTGCCAAACTGCTTCTGGTGTTTGTCTTGTGCACCTCACAATACATGCCTTAAATTTCACAATTATGTTGTGTAGCTCTATGATTAAATGAAGACAAATTGCTTTTATTGCCCCTAGTATTTTTCTAGGAACCCCCTTGAAATATGAGGCTATAAAACTTCATTAAGGACATTATAACCTGCTTAATTTTTACCTTTTTTAATTGTGAAAAGTATAGCACCATGAAAATTGAACTGAATTCCAGACTATGGTAACAATAGTGTGTATATTGTTTTCAATGAAGAACAAGAGCAAAACACACTAAAATAATGTTTGGAAAATTTTAATGGAGCGATGAATAAGCCCAACAGCCAAAAGTATGTGTTTTTATTTTATTACGTTAGGGAGAATAACTTATTTTTCTTTTAAAGTTTACTATCAAACTATCGATGAATTATTCAGTCATTTAGTTATCAGTAGGCCTATTGTTTCAATCTTGCAACAGTTTTGATAAGTAAATAATTCGGATCTAAACACATTTGTCAGTAAACACAAATAAGGTGGAAAGCACAACAATGGTTTATGGCTGTGAAATCTCTTTAGGGCTTAGGCCTATATCGTAAAAAGAAAAACAAATTATTATTTCCTCAGTAGGCCTACCTTTTGAAGTTAGGTCTACTTTTTCACATTGAACTTTCTTTGAACAAATTTTGTTTTTTTAAACCAGAAATAAACAGGGGCCGAAAAATAAATGTTTTGTCCTCATTTCTCAACATTGTGGAAGTGTCGTTAAGTGATAGCAAAACGGCTCTCTCGCAACGAGTAAACTCCAGTTTGTGCACGGGCTATGGGCTCTTCAGCCGATTTTGTACGGAAGCATGATTGATCAGTTTTGTAAAATCCATATATTCAAACTGCGTACACGAATATTAACAATTCAATTTGTACAGAGGATGTGGAATCATCCATTATGGAGAAATTGAGTTGATCATCATCCACGTTAACCCACACAGTGATTGAAAATGTGCGAGACCCATAGAGTCTAGGGTAGGCCTATTATATGTGTACAGAAAGAATTTACTGCATTTTGTGAAGTCCTGAAAGCTGTGAACAGTAATTTCAATGAACAAGACTGTTATTATCTGGACAATCACAGCACGTTATCGGTTGACGGACTGAGGAGACATTTACTGTAGGTATTATTTAATTATGTTTATGAGGCGAGGGACACATCCTCAACAGATAATAAATGTCAATGCCAAGCATGAATTCTTGATAAAACTATATACTAACTTACTGAAGCAGTTTACAGCACAAAACTCTTACAAATTCTCTGCCAAGTCTAAAACATTCAGTGTATTCACAGTTTTTAAAAATATTACCACCCTCAGATAAAATGAGCGCATCTACAATGTAGGCAGTCTGATCATTGGCCGCCATGCCAACTGTAATAATGTACAGACATGCCCAAATGTACAACTGTCGGATTTCACATGTCGCTATTAAAACCAGTTCAGTAGTCTCGCACAGAGCATCAGTCTTGCAAGATAGCCATTATTTCATTATCTCTGCAACAGATATTTAATGACTTGTCCATCATAAGTCAATAATAAGACTAATATTAAAAGAGTATTGACTAGAGCAACAAGCTGCCAACGTTGCATCCCACAGGAGAGGAAATCAACAATTAAAATTTGGCATGAACTATGAAAATTTGCCCAGCATAATTATAAAATAAGGCCTAGCAAGTAGTAAAGGCCGCTCAGGGCGAGGTCTGCACAAGGGCAATTGAAAGTTATGAAAGTAGGCCTAAAGGAGTTGGGGCATATTATGTCTGTCCACATTCCTTTGAGCTCGAGTGAGACAAAGTGTTTAACACGTTAACAATTGGGAGCTAAGGAAAATTGTAACACCTCGTGAACATTCCCATAATTCAACACCAAAAATGGGGGAAAATCTATGATACTTTTGAAAAGGTGAAAATGCTTGTTGTGCTTCCAAACGCAAGTGAGTTTAAAGCCAAAAAGTAACTACGGATAGTCTGGAGTATGTAGCATTAGCACTAGCAGCGATATATTAAAATCGACATAGGCCTATAGTTGTGACATTCTTTTAATATCCATATTTGGAACAAGGAAAGCGACGGAATCCAAAGCGACTGTACGGGAAGCATATAGGCCTACTTCTAAACACCGACAGGCGACACTTGCTTCCTGTTGGCTGGGCCACAGGCCTACTCCGGTCGGCATGCAGTATACGATGGACGTCCTACTCCTACAAAGTCCTAGCTCCCAATCTTACTTATCCTTCACCAGACTATCATTACAAGACGTACATGCAAAATGGTTTTTACTAATGGAAAAGAAGTTACAGTAAGTAGGGCCTAGTTTTACTAAAAACATACCTTGAAAATTGGAAACATCAAATCAAAATGTCCAACTCACTTCCGTTTCGCCACTACTTCCTCCATGCCTCTGCCTTGTACGACGACCATCACAACAATATTGATTAAATTTGCATTTCACTCTAAAGTTTTCTTCTACGACGCATGCGTGTAGTCCGTTCAGGGACGTACTTGCACAAAATGTTTACTTTTTTACTTTAAAAACAATATACGGTGGCCTAAATTCGACACCGACAAATATTGCAATGCAACTGAAGTTGTGGTTCAAATGTTTTCAGTGTAATTAAATGTCTAAATGAAACTTACCAGATGATCACATTTTGATTAACGAACACGTATTATTGTTTGATTATTACCAAATAATTCTGGACCACTCCTACTGATGTTTTCCGGCGGACATGTTGCAAATAAGGGCCTAAATGAAGGACCTATTTTGAAACAAATTGTCAGAAAGAATAACAATCTGAGATATTCTTTCCAATATAGGAATTGAAAAACATTACACCAGTAAAAAGCATGCATGTTTTCTTTGTTAACAACACAATTAAAACACTTCAATGTTTATATACAGCTGTAACTTTTTTATTGTTAAATTAAAAAAAATACTTTAATATTTTGTTTATTTGTTGCAGCACAAATCGAAAGTTTCAACAACCAATATAATTTAACATTAAAATAAAACGCAGTATATATTTTTTCTTTAAAATACAAAATGAGAAAACCAATAAGTAAGTAACATGAAGTTGAAAAAAAGGAATTAAAACAGGAGGCCCTATTTTTACCAACATTCTGAGTAGTAAGGAGTAAGTTACTGACCACGTCCATATAAAAACTATTTGGAATGTTTTAGAATGAAACAAAGCAAGGGGTGTTTCTTTTCTCAAATTTGTATAGTTTGGAGAATTTAACAATATTTTGTTGTCTGAAACTTAGGAATGTTGTCTGAAATTTAATGCCATGGCAGTTCAGAATCAATAAAATTAAATAAAGTATTAAAAAAAATCTGAAAAAGCTGTGATAATCTTATTATCATAAAAAAATGAATTTTTTATTTAAATGCATTCATTTAATTATTTATGTCTAAAAAATAAAAGTTATACAAAAATACTATTAATTCTCTGAGTAAATATATACTAATTTGTCAATTAAAGAGTTTGGTCTGTGTAATTTATTAAATGTTTCTAAAAAATATATGTTTTACAAAAATAAAATTAAGTCTCTTTTGTAAATCTTTTTTTGTCAATTAAAGAATCAGGCCTACATTCTTTCCAAGGAAGCCAAAACTATTTATAAAATATTTCTAATTACAAATAAAAAAGCATCATTTTGCGATTATTTAAGTATGGCAAACCGAAATAAGATTAAGAACCATTTGCTGGGTGAAAACATTTTCGCTTGTGACACTATTTCATCAGACTTGTTTACTTTTCAGGATAGTCGTCACTGGTATACAAATTATAAAAAGTAGCATTTAACAATTAAAAACTGTAACTACAATCTTCCATCATTGCTGATATTAATGCGTTATCCTTTTAAAGGCCGATTATTAAAACCACACACAATAATTCTCATAGAACTGTGTATATATATTACTTTACAAATCTTTAAACGAACAATATTTCAAGATGACCTCCACACTTTGAACAGTGACGAAACCAAGGTAAAATTTTAGGGGGCAAAAGGGGATGCAGCATTTTCTTTCGGGGTGCGGTCACTTCTAGCAAATTTACACTGTAGTTTCCTTTTGCGTTTTTCTTAAAGAAGCCCCTTTTTAGCTCTTGTTTTGCCCTCAAATATTTCTTTTATAATATAATTTGTCGTGAATGTAAAAATATAATACATTGTCTGCAAGTAAACAGAAAAATATTGCTAAAAACATTGAAATTATCACACTTTGGTAATTGTTATTCCCCAAAACCCAGATTTTAATTGGGGGGGCATTTGTCTGTGTGTAACTAGAACAGTGTTTTAAAAAATATTGGAATTATCACATAAAATCTTTTAAAATGTAACATTATACTCTGGTAATTTGAATCTCAAATTAGGTACAGATTTCACTCCCCACCCTGCATTAAGACATAGGGGGCTTGTCATCAACTATGTGTCTCCTTGAAAACAAGAGCTGATAGCTTTATGAACTAAATGTCTACTTACAATTTTCATTCTATTAAGATAAAAGACGTCTGTAAAGCATTGTATACCCAGTACTTTCCTGAGTCCTGTGAACAAAACCACAGGCATGTTACTCAGGTGGGATTCAAGTCTGTGTGCGAACAAAAAAATTATTTTAAAAACATTGGAGCTATTACATAAATTGACTTTAGTACTTTTTGATCTAAAAATAAATGTTTCTATGCAATTTCAAAAGTTAACTCATTGATGTATTTTACATACATTTGTGTTAGGGTAAAAACCAAATGTCATTCTTTATTCTCAATGCAAATTTAATATCTATTAAACTGCTAAAATATAGCTACCAGGCAATCTCGGTCGTCTAGTTGGTAAGATATCTGCTCTAGAATTGCAAAAGGTCATGGGCTCAAATCCCATCCGAATAACATGCTTGTGGGTTTATTCAAAGGACTCGGGATGTTCGGGTAAAAAACAGATAATATTCTTTATAGCTGATGCAAATTTAACATCTAATAAAAATCAAAAATGTGATATTATGAGTAGACTCCTGTCAAAATAATTCCCATTTTTGTCACATTGTGTGATTGCTACAGCTAATTACTTAACAGAAACGAGTACTGCAAGGGGTGGGACATCATTCGCTACACTACACAGCCTCATCACCACTGGAGAGTGTCACTTCCACCTCCTCCAGAAGGTATCCAAGTCGGGGTTCTTCATATTCTGGTTCAGACTCAAGAACATCCAGAATCTGAAAAAACAATGAGAAGACAAAGTCTACCATCTTGGTCTTCCTTTAATTCAAGGCTCATGAAATTCAAAAAGACCTGCGCTTAAAAACATTTCTATAAAAGCCATGTGCCTACAAACACAAGAAGGAGTAGTGGAAAGGAAGAAAGACACAGTAGAGGGAGAAAGCACAAGATGAATGTAACCAAAATGAGGCAGGAAGGGAAATAGCCAGGCCCCCCTCCTGGTTAATGATCATCATTATAAATATCATTGCATAGGAGACTGGACAAAGATGACGGGAGCAATTTCATCTCATGCTACCACTACCCTTTATTTGTTGTTTGATAATAGTTTTCCTGCAGGGTAAAAATAAAACAGGTATTTATTTAGATGGGATTTCATTAATTGGTTAAGTGTTTTCATACTTACCGTTTGATTGTGTTTGCTGACAATATACCACAACCGTTCAAGGGTATTTAACTTGCTGAACAGACCAGTGAAATTCTAAAAAGACAAATAAAGGACCAGTTATGACAATTTCCTTCTTCAGTGAAATACACTATTTCTACTGTTTCAAATCAATTAATTTTCTCTTTCTAATTCACTTGTTTGTGTTATTTTTAAGAAGTGTTCTTTTACAGGGTAGGAGTCAACACTGTATGCCGAGGTATAATTGAAAATTCTAAAACTTTACCTCGCTGGCTTTGTACAGCTCCTTATTCAGTTCTTGGGTGGGCACCCGAGGCAAACTCTGAACTCCATCATAGAAGTCATCTACAACATGCTGGTACTTCTGCTTCTCTCTGCCGTACAATAACTTGTTAACAGAGGACTCCTGCCAACGAATAATTAATTTCAAAATTAAACCATCAAGTTTTAAAAGAGTTTTCTGTTTTTAGTTTTTTTTTTTTTTCTAATTTGGAGACCTACCAAAAAGGTGTTTTTATGAAAAATTAAGTTAGTGTATTCTTTCAGTTACCTGTCCGAGTTTATGCGTCTTGGTGTCATGTACGTCATGGAATAACTGACCAATCACATCCATGCTTGCCCCAACGGAGCGCCCAACTCGGATGTCAAAGATGTGGTCAGGATTTTTGATGGCGTTGGACCAGAAGCGCAGTGGCAAACTAAAAGCAATGAACACAAAAACTTAGTTGGTTTGCTTATTTGTAGTGAAAGAGAGGAAACCTTTATGCCTACTAATCAGTCCAATACTTCAGGACAGAAAATCTCTAAGAAAAAAAAAAGTCAAGGAATGCACAAATCTTACATATTACTCTTCCAGATGTGTGTGATTTCAGGGTCACTTTCTTCCAGTTCATGTCGAATGGCCTGGCTGTCAAAAAAGTCAAAGAGGTACTTGATGGCCTTGGGGGCGCTCTCCACAGATAGAATGGTGTGGAACATGTCATCAACAAACTTTTGAATGACTCCCTGTGGGAAAATAAAGATAACAAATGAAACAAATGAATCACATGAAAGGAAGAGATGAAGCCAGAAGTAATCCTCACAAGAATCAAAATCCTGATAAACACAGGTTTCAAATAATGTTAAAATAATAACAGATTTTCTTTTTTCAATAATCAAATATTGTTACTACAAAAAAAAAGTATACCGCTGCAAGCAATGTATAATTAGATTTTAAGTTTTTCTGTCATTTAAAAAAACAAACTGATTTGCAGAATGTATGTCCCAGGGATGAGATTTGACATTTGTGAAAATTCCTGAAAATGGCTCACTGGTCAAGGCTCCCCCTTATTCTAGACCCAGAACCTCCCAGATGTTACAAATCAGGAGGTTTAGAGGCTCTGTGCATCACACACACTGCATGTTTGGACACAATGAGGACTTTTTCTTTCCCCCTGTAGTGACTGTTTTACTTTGAGAAAATCCTAAATCAGGAAAAATCCACAGAAATATCATGCCTCATGTCCAGTGTCCAGATTTGTTGCTTTCTTCTATCGGTGGTGAAGATAAGTTGGTGTCTGAGGTTTTTTCCAAGGGGGTTTAACAAACCAAACCAAACTTGGAGGTCCCTTCTTGGCCCATGTCACCCCACTAACTAGTGAGCCTCTAGATGAAACATTCCCATGTAGAAAGACTATTTTGCTTACCTTTGTTTGCATGAGTCTTGGGAATGAGATCTCTTTGATCTTGCGGCGGGTGATCTTATTTCTGAAGGTGATTGATCTCAACATGGTGCAGCAATCTCTGCGTCTTCCTCCCTCACCCTCCTCCTCCTCATCATCATCATACCCACTGCCTTCTTCTTTCACCTTGGAGAAAATGGTATCAGGAACTATTAAAGATACTATAACTGATTGTTTTCTAAGCCGATCTGAAATTTAGATTTAAGATTGTCACTCATACCACAAAGTGACCTATCAATTTGTCACTCGTACCTACACGAAGTGACCTATCTTGTCCGCAGTAAAAAATAACGAGCTTGAATAAAATCCTGATTGAAGTTGCACTACTTTTCAAACCGCTGTTTCGGGGTCTGCTTACTATTTTTATTAGATTTGTTGAAGACAAAAATAAAGCGGACTACTTTATTAATACAGAACTGTCAATGTGTTTTCATTTCTGCAACTATTTTAATTAGTGATTAATTCCTAGACACATACATCACTTTGTGAAAATGAAAAAATTGAGTTTTGCGAGAAGAGCGCTGTGTTTAAACAAATGCATAATGAGACCTATCGAGATAGGTCATTTTGTGAAAATATAGAAATGGCAAATTTTGTGATACATCGTTTTTACTAATAAATGTAATTACAAAACTATTACATATTAAGTACTGAAACAGTAATTAGCATATTAATAATTTGTATAAAAACATATTTGCAAAAGTTGTGATTTTTGTCAGATAGATCAGTTTGTGGTATGAGCGACGAATTTCAAATAACTATTTTTATAGATCTGAGAAAGTTATAAGCTTTCATTGAAAGAATTGCATGAAAAACCTGTAAATGGTAAGTGGTGGTGGCAGATTCCGCAGAAAGTTCCCTGAAAATAAACCAATATTTCCATGTTTTGATTAACAAATTTGGAAGTCTTCCTGATTATGAAAACTTATTCCTTATTATGTTCAATGTAATTCTAAATGTCCCTGATTGCAATATGCAAATTTTGGCAGCTCTGCCAATACTGATGCAAGAATGACATTAACTAAAAATGAACGCTGCTTACTGCTGCTCTCCCATGCTATTTAATAATCCTGCCAACTCCAAAGAAATCTTTTTCCCAGCATTGCTTTAGTTGCCCAATAACTCACCAGATGCCAGTCTTTGATTCCTTTTATTGGCTCTGTTTCTACAATGGTATCCCGCCGCTTGCTGTATCGATTATTCCCAGCCAAATCATCAACTCCAACGTTAGCTGACAGGGGAATAAAAAGTATGTATGAATCAAGTTACACTATTCAGTACAAAAAAGAAACTTTATTTCGCAAATTTATACCACACCTTTTTTAACGAAGAAAACTTTAATATGTTGAATGACATGGCTGATTTTAGTTAATTTTTATTTATATTATTTTTTATCTTATTTTTCCGGGGGGGGGGGGGGGGGGGGGGGGGAAGTGTGAATCAGCAAGTTGGGTCTTTTTCCATCCATCCATGACAGTCTTTCGCAATACAATAAGCTCAATGAGATTAACAGAAAGGGAAAACCCCTGTCATGCACCATTGGTTATGTCTGTAAAGTCTATTCAAAGCAAGTTATGAAGGCCATCCACATCAATGGATTGAGCATGGTACAGTGCGAGGATGTTAGTTTCAATAAATGTCATGGGTTTTAAAAACAACCTGTGGCAATGGAATCGATCAGGAAGTTCTCAGAAATATGAAACAATAATATTATTCAAAGTTAAATCTAGGGATTTATCAGAAGCTCTTGTTGCAAATTATTTTTTTATACATTATAGAAAAGGAAGAGCATGCTCAGCAAACAGGTCTGATAAATAATGGAATCGATCAGAAAGTTCTCCAAAATGTGAAACAATAATATTATTCCAAAGTAAAGCTAGGGATTTATCAGAAGCTCTTGTTGCAAAAAATTGTTATGTTAGACATTATAGAAAAGGAAGAGCATGCTCAGCAAACAGGTCTGATCAATCAATAGTAAAACAAATCTTTATAATGAGATGGAACAGCATTACTCCTGAGTGAAATGGAACAGCATTACTCCTGAGTGAAATGGAACAGCAGTACTCCTGAGTGAGATGGAACAGCATTACTCCTGAGTGAAATGGAACAGCATTACTCCTGGGTGAAATGGAACAGCATTACTCCTGGGTGAAATGGAACAGCATTACTCCTGGGTGAAATGAAACAGCATTACTCCTGGGTGAAATGGAACAGCATTACTCCTGAGTGAAATGGAACAGCATTACTCCTGAGTGAAATGGAACAGCAGTACTCCGGAGTGAGATGGAACAGCATTACTCCTGAGTGAAATGGAACAGCATTACTCCTGAGTGAAATGGAACAGCATTACTCCTGGGTGAAATGGAACAGCATTACTCCTGGGTGAAATGGAACAGCATTACTCCTGGGTGAAATGGAACAGCATTACTCCTGGGTGAAATGGAACAGCATTACTCCTGAGTGAAATGGAACAGCATTACTCCTGGGTGAAATGGAACAGCATTACTCCTGGGTGAAATGGAACAGCATTACTCCTGAGTGAAATGGAACAGCATTACTCCTGAGTGAAATGGAACAGCGTTACTCCTGAGTGAAATGGAACAGCATTACTCCTGAGTGAAATGGAACAGCGTTACTCCTGAGTGAAATGGAACAGCAGTACTCCTGAGTGAAATGGAACAGCATTACTCCTGAGTGAAATGGAACAGCATTACTCCTGAGTGAAATGGAACAGCATTACTCCTGAGTGAAATGGAACAGCATTACTCCTGAGTGAAATGGAACAGCATTACTCCTGAGTGAAATGGAACAGCGTTACTCCTGAGTGAAATGGAACAGCATTACTCCTGAGTGAAATGGAACAGCATTACTCCTGAGTGAAATGGAACAGCATTACTCCTGAGTGAAATGGAACAGCATTACTCCTGAGTGAAATGGAACAGCATTACTCCTGAGTGAAATGGAACAGCATTACTCCTGAGTGAAATGGAACAGCATTACTCCTGAGTGAAATGGAACAGCATTACTCCTGAGTGAAATGGAACAGCATTACTCCTGAGTGAAATGGAACAGCATTACTCCTGAGTGAAATGTCTACTTAAAGGGGGGGCTCCAAGGTCAAATTCAGTTTTGTGATCCAGTCATTTTCCTCATGAGAATAAAAAAAAGAAAACATCAGGGAAATTTCAGACAAAATAATTTTACAGGATGCTTACTACCATTACGATCTTTATAACAAGTCAAAGCTTTTGGAAAAAATGTATACATTTTCCAGGTCATTACTGAAGTATGCCTCTACCTTCAATATAAAAGAGTAAAGACAACCCTTGATGGTACATAAAATAACTTACCGTATGCACTTTCCTCATCTCCTTGGAAGAACTTTAGAATGGGTCGGGAAAGAGTTGCATTGGCAACGTCTTGCTTCTCTACAATTGTCATTTGATCATTATCCCTTACCTGTAGGTTACCAAGGATAACAAAATACCAGTTACAAAAAAACTCAAACAACTTTACTACAACATTATTAACGACCACCCAACAGGGATGAGAGTCACTGCTGACAAGAAAGTCTGAAACCGGGATCCAGACCTTAGGAGGTACATTGAAATGATGGCATTTCCACCTTTTGATTACCCCTAATCAGTATCCTCAGTCCTACAGAAGTAGATCAAAGAGCCTGACTTATTTAATTTGGAGACAAATACAGCAATTTTTCTTTTATAAACAGGTAGACTTTAAAAAGATAAAAGTCTACAATATCTCATACAAAAAACCAACAAAGAAACAGATCCAATAGAAAATCAAACTGATTTTTTTTTAATAGGGGTGGTAGTTGGGGGGTGGGGGGTGTTTAACACTGAATGTCCTTTATCAAAATGATGACACTTACGTGGAAATCCTTTAGCATATTGATTCTTCGCCATTTGTCAGTCGTTGGTCTTAGATCCATGTCTGTCAACACAAGACGTCCACTGGTGCCACAATGCCATTCTGATGATGAAGACGGACAAGCATTTCCGTTACTGTTAATTATTTTATTTAATTAATTACTTTTTTCCCTCTTCCCACTTTTGAATTTGTCTTGTGTGTTTCCACCCTCTTATGGTCAAACCAGCCCCTTCCTTCCTTCCCCCTTGCCACCCTCTTATGGTCAAACCAGCCCCTTCCTTCCTTCCCCCTTGCCACCCTCTTATGGTCAAACCAGCCCCTTCCTTCCCCCTTGCCACCCTCTTATGGTCAAACCAGCCCCTTCCTTCCCCCTTGCCACCCTCTTATGGTCAAACCAGCCCCTTCCTTCCCCCTTGCCACCCTCTTATGGTCAAACCAGCCCCTTCCTTGCCCCTTGCCACCCTCTTATGGTCAAACCAGCCCCTTCCTTCCCCTTGCCATCCTCTTATGGTCAAACCAGCCCCTTCCTTCCCCCTTGCCACCCTCTTATGGTCAAACCAGCCCCTTCCTTCCCCCTTGCCACCCTCTTATGGTCAAACCAGCCCCTTCCTTGCCCCTTGCCACCCTCTTAATTGTTCATCTCTTGATTTTTCAGTGTGCTTTTTGCCTTTCTCTCTTTTCTTTTGTTTCACTTGAAAGCTTTTGATAATAATAGTAATAATAATACAACCATTTATAAAGTGCATTTTTCCAATGGTTGCAATGCGTTGAGGGCAGTAGTTCCGGAGAGGAACATTGTATTGAACAGGAACCTCGAGATGAAAAATAGATATGACTTGAGTTTATGTTACATTACGATACAAGAATATTGAAAACATGCACTAAATTATTCTTATTGGAATTGATGGGCAGGCCAAAAGGAGGAAGGGTAAGGGTTAAAAAGAGGTTTTCTAACATACCGAGACTGACTTGGTTGGCACTGGGTCTGCTGGAGTAGGGTTTGTTGCAATAGATGGCGTCTAAGATCTTCTCCTTGACCTGCGAGATGGTGTCTACGTCAAGCACCTTGACTTCCTTTACAACATTTCCTTCTTCATCAATGGGCACAACAAGAGTCTAAGGAGGTACCAGATGAAACATTTCAAGAAATTATCTACCAATGTATAAAAGCTTCCGTTCCATTTTATGTAACAGTTTTTTTATATTTAAATTATATGCACGAATACAAATCTTAGTAAACATTCCACAAACTAAATAAAAATTTGACTAACAAAAAACTCACAAGATTTGTGAATTCAATATCCTCCTCCATCATCTTCTCAAAGTTAAGAGAATATCTTGACCTGCCGGTGAAGACATCAACTGGACCACTCTCAGTCCGATGTTTGATGGCACGGTACAAGACAAACAGAGGATAGGCAGTGTGACTCTGAAGACAAAAATACATCATCAATTACACATCAATCCATTGCAAACAAAACATTATTATACCTATATTGTTTACTACTTTTTACTACTCTATCAAAAGAAAAGGCTGTCATCAACGCTGGTACCATGGACTCCTTCACAAACACCAACCATACACTTTTGCACAACAGTACGCTCTTTGTGTACACTGTGTGCGTGTACATGTACACATGTCGCTGTCAAAAGACAAACCAGCAGTTTTGGGCAATTCCATTTTACTGGCAAGTTTAATTTTCAAAAGTACAGACATTGATCAGTGAGAACCACAAGATTTAGTTATTGGTACAGATATCAAAGAAGACTAATTGTTCTTTCCATGAAAGGAAAACAACTTTTGAGTAGGATGATAAGTTTTGTCAAAATAGATGGACTTTTTGGCAGTGGACTCTTTGGCAGCTGCTTGCAATGTAGTTTACTGCAGACACTGTGATTATTATGTTTTCTTTGCTTCACTTTTCTTTTTCTCTGAAGATGAATTAGCTGTCTATGGACTCGTTTTCACAAACCTAAACTATCAAACATTTGTAGTGACCTCATTTGGTGCTCATGTTTATTACTTTCACATTATGCAATAGCAGTTGACTTGATATATTTTTTACATATTTGCGACATGCAACAGCAGTTGACTTTTGACATGTGCGTCATTTCTTTTTGGCTGGACGACGCCATCTTTGTTTTTCACTTGAGATTGATATTTTAGATTCCTTTTGATCTCCTAAGTTATTGGAGAAGGAAGAACCCTCTACTAAAATGGACAGGTTTCAACATTAACATCAATCAAGACAGTGCAACACTGTGTCCTTACATACCCATTCAGACTAAATAGTTTGAAAACATGTTTGCATAAGATACATCCATAAAACGGGGATTAATATCAGTCCAAAATTCTTTTTTGATCATTGAAAGAAAAAATCTAGTAATTTTTCAGCAATCCATACCTGAAGTTGGTCATACAGGCACAGAGCAACCCAGTTTGACAGCAGCTTCTCTAAAATACTCTCATTCCTGTCAGAAAAAAAAATAAAGAAAGAAAAACTAAGCAATATTTCAAATTTTCTGAAAGAACATTTCTTTGAAGAGAGATTCTAAGGCTAATTTGATTTTGCATTTCACATAAATGATTGAAACAGTAGTACAAATCTGTGCTACATTATTTAGTGTGAAATATATGCTGTTTGTTAATTTTGGATGAAGTTTTTGAAGCAATGATGATGTAAAAAATCAATGTGTACTAGTGTGTAAATATTTGTTTTTTTGATTTGAAATTTTGCTTGGTGAGTAAACAGTATAGGTCTATAGGTACCAGCATGTAATAGTCCCAGTAGCAAGTTGCTGTGGTTCTACAACACTAACTGTGACATTTCAACTCTTGACCAGTGTGCTCTGATTGTCCACAAGCAGAAAAATAATGAAAACTATTGTAAAAATTATGGATGAGAATTACCTAAGGAAGAGTTGTCGTGTACGACCGTTGTCAACTGCCGTCTGGATGAGCTCAGTCATCAGAGTGACTATAATGCTAAATAATAAAATGAAAAAACTATTGAACAGAAACTACTTTGCTGTAGAAAGAGGTAGGGGTAAGAGAATCGAACTCAAGCTCTGGTGTTTCTGATCAGCAGAGTGTGGGTTCTAGTCCCGGTCAGGACACTTGTGTCTTTGAGCAAGATACTTCTACCATAATCACTGTATCCTTGAGATGGAATATAAGCCATAGGTCCCGCATACTAGGATTGGTAGCGCATATAAAAGAACCCAGAGAATTATCATTGAAGAGTAGGGGTTAACCCCGGTGTTTCTGGTTTACATAACAAGTGCCCTTGTCTCATTACCTCGGTCTCAATACCAGAAATATCAAACAATAATAAATCAAGCATCAGGATTATACATAAAGTTTTCATTTACAAGCCCGTTGGACAAGATGTTTTGCATCTTAACGATGTTTTGCATTTTAACAAATCTGTCAGAATTTCCACTGGTCATCAATCTTAGAATGTCATTGATGTAGTTTGCATCACCCACTGCCAGACTTCAAACTGGCCTATTGTCAACCATTTGCTCTAAAATGTAGCAAGTAATTTTTATTCTGCAGGACTTGTAGAAACCATGAGTATACAGTGCTTATCTCACATCCATTTATCCATTTAATCTTACAACTGTTTACTTTTATGTTTGTTATTATTTTGAGGGAGACTTGATATCTAAAGCCAAGAACAAGTTTAGGCAGATGCTTTTCTTTTGGGGTGATACCTAAAGTGAACATTTATGTGTTCCTGCTCAGGACTCTCTGTAAAACAAATTAAATAAATCTTGAAGAGTAACTTTTGTAATACTTACTCAGTCAAGTACGTCATTTTATTCTCCATGATCATGACGGCTGTTAGCAGAGATGCTATCAACTGCCTGAACAAAAACATGGAATGTACAGAGTTAAGACCAGGGCCCAATTTCATAGAGCTGCTTAAACACAAAAAGTAGCTTAGCACTTAACAACTTACACTAAGGTAATACCAGCCTCAAAATGAAATTCTTATTTGAGCACATTCATTTAACGAATTAGTTTTGGATAAATCCTTGGAGATGCTTACTTTTGTCTGATGGGTAATTTTGAGTTGCTCTCTGCATCCAACGTCTGAATCAGAACAATTAAGAAGGCCTTGTTGCTAAGAAGACGGGAAAACTTGATCATTGCTTTCTGGACATTTTCATCTGGATACTAAAAATACAGAGAATAATAGATTTAGACAGGAGAAAAGTATGACATCTTTGGAAGATCTGGTTGATTAATGGCCGAAGTTCATACTTCAGCGTGTACTTATGGTCAATATCCAAGACCAGTATCCTCACTTGGTGTATCCAGACATATGCATAAAGTAACAAAACTGTGAAAGTTTTGGCTCACGTGGTCATCGACGTTGCAAGAAAATAATGAAAGAAAAAGTACCCTTGTTGCCCAGTATTGTGTGCTTTTTGAGATGCCTGAGAAAGGCTTCATGCCTAAAGCCTTTCTCAGATTCAATTTTGTTGATGAAAAAATTACCTCTTCCTCTGAAACTACATTACTTCAAAGAGGATCGTTTCAATCAATGTTTTATAATATCAACAGCTCTCCAGTGCTCTTTACCAAGTAAGTTTTTATGGTCATTATTGAAGGTATACCCTGCCTTTAAAAAAGTCATTGTTTTTATGAAAGATGTCAAATCTGAGTGAAGTGTGGGTGAGAGAGTGGCAGACACTTACCTCTTTGTCCTCAGTGTCAGGTCTCTCTTGCCCGATGAACAACATGTTACTGGCGTACTCTCGATGACTGACAAATGGCATTCCAATTCCTTGCAAGTCACTCGTTAAATCTGTTAAATCTGTCTGAAGATCGGCAAATGCTGAATAAGAAAGATTTAAATAAAGAGGTATATTAAATACTCATATTTGTCAAACAGTGGAAGAACATTCTTTCAAGAAAACTGGTTTTTTTCCAAAGAATTTAAAAAAGCAGTTTCAAGTGAAGAATATAATTTATTATCGTCACATTTTCAGTTTGTTATTCATATAAACCTTTAATTTAAAATAGTCAAACAGTTATAAAAAAGAATGAGAGATGTTTGAAGTTCTAGCCATGTAACACTAACTATTTCAAACTCCCATATTGTTTCCCTTTTCATTGTTCATCCCTTACTCTTTCTAAATGCCTCTTTCTTTCTTTTCAATCCTTTTTACTTGGCTGCTTCTGCTACACTAGTATACTGTTTCTGTGTGTTGTGTCTTGTCGTGGCCGGCGGTTTAGTGCATCGGACTCAAGTTCTGGTGGCTGAGTCATCAGCGTGTGGATTCAAATCTTGGTCATGAAACTTGTCTACTTGACGCTTAACTTTAATTGCTTCTCTTTACCCAGGTGTACATGAGTACCTGTGAGGGCAGAGATGGTTCTTGTGATTGATTTAGCTTGATGCGCTACATATTTGGCAGCACAGGCTGTATACTCCCCAGGGAGCTGAGATGTTTAAAGGAATGAAATAATCGGCCCAGTGACCAGGGGTAATAATATCGCAGCAATGAGCATCACTGAGTGATTGGCTGGTGACCGATATGAGCGCTATATAAGAAGCCACTACTACTATCATTGTAATTTAGCCTTTGAGAAAGACTCTGCTAGGGTCGAAACAAGAAATGCCATTAACACCATCAGATATCTATTAACAACGAGAGAAGGGGAAGTAAAACTCCAAAAATATCATGACTCTTTAATTATGCTGAAAATCAGCAAAAAAAAAAAATGATGTTTCAGAAAATCTGAACATTGACAGAGCAATGTTGTCTTTGTATGATGTCCATACCTTGTTTGATCTCATCAGACAGATCCTCTTCAAGGGATCTCATGTCTTCCTGGATGAGTTTAGCTTCTCGTTTGGATCCATACAGCTGAGCCACGAAGCCCAAGGCAATGATGAGAATGCACACCAGGACTGCTCCAGTGATTGATGGGACTAGGATTGGTACCAAGTCAAAGGGATAGGAGATGTAACCTATACGAAACTCTAGATTGCTGTGATTTACCTGAAGAGAGAAGAGGAGCAAGGTGCATTGATTCTGAAGAAATGTCAAAACTACTTATCCTAGATTTATCTCTGTGTTTTGAAACGAGAAGTCCTGGTCAAAGGCTGTCTCTCAAGTAAATTACAACCAAGAGTTTTACTTACTTACCCAGACCACACGAAGGCCTAAATTTCTCTTTGTCTTGGCCCTTGAAGTCCCCGCCAGATGGTTGTTTCTCAATTAAGTTACAACTGATATTTGTCTCAAGATCTGCACATACCACAGAAAGCACTATCTCTGTATCTTGACCCAAGAAGTCCTGGTCAAAGACTGTTTCTCAAGTAAATTACAACCAAGAGTTGTTTTAAGACTTACCAAGACTACAGGAAGTCCTCTCTCTTTGTCTTGGCCATTGAAGTCCCCGGCAGGCGGTTGTTTCTCAGGCAAACTACAACCAATAGATGTTTCTTCAATGAAGGTCACAAGACATCTCATTGGTCCAACATAAACAATGAGTTCTGAGGCAGTAATCGCACTGTTAATTCGTTTCCCCTGAGTTAAACAGAATATTTCAATTGACTTATCACAGCTGAAATTACTCACAATTACATAATATGTTTTCATCAAATCAATTGATACTTGGATCCAAGTGAGTTTAAAACCTTTGATCAATTACAGGAACTCCTTCTCTCTCTGAGCAAGTATTAGGTATCATAGATTTATTTTTACATCGGGGATAAATAATATAATTTAGATTTTACCCTTACAGAAAGTTCTGAGTGCACAGTGCTTAATACACATTGGTGTAAGGGTATAAAAACCAAATGTGACCTGCTCCCACAAAATGAGAGTAAAGTCGGAATTTTGAAAATTAGCTTTTTTAGTCCAATTGTATTCTCTAGAACAAGAGCTTTCCATTGGTATATGACACATGGTGGTAGTCTAAATACTTTTTACTATACAGCCCGAGGAAACTGTCAGGTTTCAATTATTGATTATGGAGAAAACGGCCTTCAAAGATAAAACAAAAAGCAGGAAGTCGACTCACTATCAACGTCGCCGAGACCTAAAATGTTGGCACCATTTAGAGCTTTTTTGACACAATCCTCCACCGCCATAACTCTGTATCTAGTCGATAACTATAATACTGTTCTATTTAATGCATTTTTACTATAAAAAACCTTTAAAATCTGAACGTGCGATTGTGACTGGCCTTCAGCGATTCTCACGAAATAGGTGATGCTTTAGTGAATGGACACGATCGAATTGCGCATGCGTATGCCAAACGTGGCAACAAGCACGCATTGTTTACGTGATAATGCACGTCGATAGTTGCAAAAAACGTGAATAATACATGAGGGGTCAGGGTTTATAGTACCAAATATAGACAGAGGGGGCTGTACGCTTTCGGGTTATGGGTAATAAGAGGGTGAAAAAAGACGGTTGAAAAAGGCAACAATTTCTGTTTTTTTACGCTTTTGTTTTCAATCCAGTTAATTTGCAGTGACAATGCATGTCAAAAAAGTACTAAGGCATGTTTTTATAAGTTTCTGATTGAAACGAGGCTCTAGGAATAAGAAGAAGATAACACAATCACAAATAAATCTTAAAATGAAAGACCCCTTCAAATTTTGACTTTCTATGGCCCTATTGCCGAATCTCATTGTGCGTGCGACTTTACGCTCATTTCGTCGGAGCAGGTCACAAATTATATTTTTATCCCCGATGCAAAATTAACATCTATGAAATCGTTGAGAAACCCGCTGTTAAAACATAGGATTTGAACTGGCTCTAGCCACTGGGCTAGCTCGGTGGTCTTGTGGTAAGACATCTGCTCTGGCAATGCAAAGGTCGTGGGTTCGAATCCCACCCTAGTAATTTGCCTGTGGATTTTGTTTACAGAACTCGTGAAAGTACTGAGTATACAGTGCTCAATACACATCGCACAAGTAGACTAACAGTAAAACTGGATCTAGAATATGTACAGCTTGCCCAAAACATACTATGCAGTAATTTAGCTTTTGACTGATTATGAATCTTTACCCTTGAGGCAAATTGAACATCTATTAAAATTGCTGTGGTATCCACTGCTAAAATATAGCATTCTAACTGCCTCTAGGTACCAGGCTAGCTCGGTGGTCATCAGTGGTAAACATGGCACAGTAATGTCCCCGAGGATATAGCATTCTAACTGCCTCTAGGTACCGGGCTAGCTCGGTGGTCATCAGTGGTAAACATGGCACAGTCCCTGAGGATTTATTTCCATAGGACTCAGGAAAGTAAAGAGTATATAGTGATTGACACACATCAATGCATCACATGGTAAAACACATACAATGTTGATTATGTATTGGAATTATGAAATGGTATTTATGAACAATCAATTTGATTAACCCTTGATTTGATAAACCTCACCTTGATTGTCAACAACTCTCCATTCTTCTCAAATAAGTCATTTTCAAACTTGTCATACTCCGGATCAGGAAAGAACTCCAAGTCAACGTCGTTGTCTTCTGACCACGTTAAGAGGTCACTGACACCGTCCATAATGAAGCCAAAGGTCACGTTACGTTGAGATGAAGAGCTGCTTACGGCTGACGTTATATTGGGAGTTCGGCAACGCATGAACTCTAGGCCTTCCACAGCACAACTCTAGACACACATAATTCATATTAAATGGTTTTCTCATTTGAAACAAATGCTCCCTTTAGTATTCAGAAAGCAAACAAAGAAGTTACATCATAAGTGTCTTGAAGCTTTGTCACTAACTAAACTGTGGACTAATTGTCAAATGAAATGCTCGTGGTCAAGAGATAACCTTGTATATACCATCAAAGCTGAAAGCCAACAATGGAAACACCAACAATTCTTCACAACAAACAAAACTGTTTCCCCCTGCTCAGATCCCTTACCCAACTCCTTTTGCCACCCCCCCAAAATTAGATTGAAAAGAAATGCACAAATGAATGGCTTGATACATTAAATAGCCCTCTCCCCAAATTATGTCCGCTTTACCCCCGCTTGCTTCCCCCTCCCCATGAAAAAGTCTGGTTCTGTCACTGGATGGGACGTATAGCCAAAGATCCCATGTTGTGCAATGTGCATAAAATAACCCAGTATATTAAGAGAAGGTTCTCGCCCTGGTGTTTCAGGCACGCTGCACTTGCGCAACACCTTGTAATCCATTGGAAGGTGTTACATAAACAAGTTTCATAATTGAAAAAATAAGCATATCTAAATTACAAAAACAATAATAAGCACTTGAGAGATTCTTGTAGGTAAAGTGCTTACATTAAATAACTTATTATTTTATTCACTGTTTGAGGTTGTTGATGAAGCATAATGTTTTATTAAATAAAAGAAGAAGATATTGTGGAAATAAAACATCTTACCAGGGTAAGACAAAGTCAGGACCTCACCCCAGTTCATTTCTTTGAAGCAACCGATGCTGTAACTTACATTAAAATGACTAAATTGTCATTACATTAAAGAGACAAGATTGACACATTTTTTTAAACAGGTGACTCACCTCCACAAACTGAATATTCTTGGGTCTGTCACTGCCAACAGATCTCTTGGTGATTTGTGTAGCAACTGTAACCACAAGTGAAGCCATCTGGGCAGTGTCTAGATTTGTCCCAGTGACAATCATCTCCCGGCCACCGCTGAGTATTGAAAATAAATCAAAATAATTTGGTTCGTGAGGATTATAGAAAAATGGATATTAGTTGCTTATCTGATTAAGACCAAGGTTGTTTTTGTTACAGTTTTTACAGCCAGAATAACGTTTCAAAAAAACCCAATTTGTTCACTCAGTTAGCTTCAAGTTAAGAATAAAATGGCAGCCTTTAAAAATACCAATTGGAGAATGTGATCAAATGAGATGTTGTAAGATTGCAAAAAAAAATAAGAATAACAGTTTATACACTTGGAATAATGTTCTGAGATGTACTCACGAGTAGATACTGCTGGTTGGACTGACTTGAGTAATGACAGGGTTGTTGGTGAAAGTGTACATCTGGCTTGTTTTGTCTGCTCCATCAAAAGACATCTTGAGAACTTCTCTCTGCCCAACAGACCCCTCAGAGCTTGTGCACACTGCTTCTGTCTCAGTCACTGGGCTGTAAAATTAATCAAAGTTATACAGTAGATGACACATCACTAGAAAGGTCTTTAACCAACTGTTAATAATTGATGCAATTCTGATTAAACCTCAACTCTAAAGAATAATAAAGAAAATCTCTGATAACAGGCTCTACCTCAAGTAAATGATACAATCTTAAATGTTATGTATAGCAGTCTTTACTTGCCTTGTTATAATGCAAGCTTTATCACCAATGAATGCCTCAATATTCTGTCCTGTATTTAGAGCCATGCCGTTGATTGTTATACGAGTCCCACCAGCTGCTGGTCCACGACGAGGACTGAAACTTGTAATAGATGGAACCTGGCAAGAAAAATCAGAACCAGAAAAACCAACATAGTAGACATTCAACATCAACCAGACCATGTTTCCCTTTATTTGTCAACAACATAGGAAAAAATCATTCCCTTTTCTTGTCTAGAAATAATGTTATCTTTGATGTCATTGGGGGTGGGACTAGCATCAGTTACTGACAGATTTCAGTGAAAATCTATAGAAATAAATGAAGAACTTTGATTTGCAGCCCTCAAACCAGTCACACCTATAGTTAAGTGTTTTTTTCACAGTGGTTTAGTTTATGAGAAATGGTACTTAAATGTCCTTAAGTTATTTGAATTAATTGAATGTCGTTCTCCTGAAGACGATCAGAGCACTGATTGAAACATTGAATTGATAAACTACTGGTTATTCCCAGAACCATAAACCACACCTCATGGATAGAATTGACATGATCTGTAAACCTCACTTGATCGTGTTTGTGCCGTGCAAAGTTTCAAATCCTCCTGAATGCAAGCAATTAGAGTAGCTAAAAATCATCAATATCAGAAAGTGGACTTTCCCCTCATATCATGGAAAATTAAAGTTATTTTTATACAAAGAGTAAACTTTTTTCTTCCCAGTTGCTCAATTTTTGTTTACTATTACTGTAGACTCCATTGAAATTACACCTACCCTATATTCAAACTTGATATCTCCTGAGCTTTCCTGTAGTGTTGACCCATCAGCTCCCATGACAGTCAGCGACACCGACACCACACTTTCAACTCTTGATTGAGTTCGGCAACTTACACTGTGAAATAAAGTTCAGATTGTATTGCTTACATGCATTTTATAAAGGGCACATTTATAGTTTCACAGTTTGCCATGGTTTGCTGGAATCTCGGAACACTTGGACTTACCACCCATTTAAATTAAATTAAATTCAAATTCAATTCAAATTCAATTAATCTTTATTTCATCCCAAAATGTTCGCATACAGTAATTTTTTTTTAGACAAATACTATGATAAACAATGGTAGCTAGCTGTATGTTTTTGTAAGCCACATTTGTATAACAAAAGGACAAAGGTCTGGAATCAGGATTACACAATAACTCCTTGAAAATGAGAGTTAAAGAGCATGAATTCCAGTACCTTCAGTTCCTCTTTGTACCGAGGAAACATTATACAATGGAATGTCCAGAGGTAAATATACACCTCAGTCGACCAACTGCCTGCAAAAAAGAGAGGGCGCTCCAAATTTGTTTTGAACGTTCAAAAACCGGCAGACATGAGCCAGTTTAGAAATATTTGACATGTGTATAAACCTCATGGACATGAATGAAGTGGTTAAAAGAGACTTCCAATGGATTCCAACAACTCGGTGTAAAATGTTTAGTGGAAATTGCTGAAATCCAACATAAACTGTGAGTTGTTAATGATTCCAAGATTAGAAGAGTCTGTATGTGGTTTGCCTTAGTTTAGTTTTGTAGTTATGTTCAAATACTAAAATAATTCTGATTTGATGATGACAGAAATTAAACTGACACAACGTCTTGGGTTTAATAACATTTCTTACCTGTAGCCTGTTTCATAATAGGCTTCCAATCCATCCAGACGGCATTCTTGGTCTCCAATCGTCACATTCACTACAGTATGGAACCCTCTGCCAATATCTGTACCCATTACAGATACTATGGTGTTACCTTCTATAGGTCCAGTCAATGGATATACCTAAACAATCAATTGTCAAGTCAAGATCTCATTCCGTTTTACTCCCATCATATCCTGCATTAATTCCTCTGCCAAGACAATATGGTATTGTCATAGCTCGGTCAAGTAAGGCCAAGTAAAAAAAATACCAGTTGATCGTCCCCGCCTGCATCCTTTTTTGAGGCCGCATCCTTTTTTTATTATTTGTTATTTTTGATTTTTCCTAAAAAAGACAATATTTGTTTGTATTTTTAATCCACCCTTGACATAATTTGTTTTAATTTTTAATGTAAACTTACCAATATTTTAGAATTTGCAACACAAAAAAGTGGGTCGGGAAACACAAAACCGCATTTGCAGGGGCTATGGCGATCGCCATAGCCCCGTGCAAATCGGTCATGTCGGTAGACTGCACGCTGCAGGCTCCATCCAGCGCGTGCATGTATTAAGTACAAGCATAGCTCTATGCAACCTCGCTACCATGCATGGGAGCGTGCTGTATCGAATAGTGCGGCGAGATCGATCATCCATGGGAACGAAGTTTAGCTCTAGGGTTACGGGCAATTCGACCATTGAGACAACTCGACCGGTTATCTTTCGTTGTAAGTTTTAATCGAGTTGACTCGACTGTGGAGTTCTTTCAAACGTGTCGAGTTGGTCTTCATTGCCGCGTTGCTGACCCACGCATCTCGTGTGGCGTCTTCTGAATCTGAACACGTTTTTTTCAGAGTAAAATTTATCAGAGGTGAGCTGCAAGATGGTCTTTGTGTGTGTGTAATTCGCACCAAAAGCAAAATTCTTAAGCCTTGGTATGCACGGTCAGTAGGGGACGAAAAACGCATGCTTGTCGATATTTTCTCGGACTATGTGTCGGGAGACTTCGACAACGGTGAAGCACTGTCTGACCAGTACCAGAGTGTGCATTGCTAAAGTCTATTTTTGATTTAGCCAGGCCTAGGGAGGCTGGGAGGCTAGTTTGTTTTTAAATATTAATTCTAAAAATTAGTAAACTGCATGATGTGTCGGGTAGGGCCTACATGACCCACATCATTTTTTTTTCATTTTTTTTTTTTTTTACAAATATTTTTTTCTGCCGTGCCGTACATGACCAAGTCATTTTAATTTTTTTCACAAATATTTGTTCATGATCAAATCTGACTTGGTGTCTCTGATGTATTCTGCATTTTTTATGTTTTTTAGATTGCTTGGGTGAGGTGTTACTATTTTTTTAATCCTTTGAAAAGTACCTGCACACAAACAGATTTTGAGAAAGTTTATTTCTTTTCTAACTATACTTTCCCAGGTTCAGGTCAACATTATTATTTATGTTCATCTTAGTGTAATAATTCCTGTTAACCCGGGTCCTCGTGCATCAAATTGATATAAAGAAAGTTAGCGGTGATTTCAAACTGAAGAATTGGTGGCCTGTTTGAATTGAAATACTTGGCGGCCATCTTGGAAAAAAAATTAAAAGGCCCTCATCCTCCTCTTTTTGGAAAAATCAGGACGATCAACTGGTATTTTTTTTAAATTTGGCCTAAAAGGATTCTAAATGAGACATGGTCAATGGGGGGACTTTTGCGACACTAGGTGGATGCAGACTTATCTGGTAAATCTATAGTAATGCACTCATGCTCAGAGCTACGAAACAATAGAAATTTACCTGGTAAGTCTGCTGCTACCTAGCGTCCCATTTCAGAACATCGCTTTGATTCAAGGTAGGATCATACGTTGGTAAGTCCTCAAAAACTAATGACCATAAAAACTTACTTGGTAAGAGGCACTGCAGCTGTTGATAGTATAAACTATTTTGATGAAACATTCCCTTTGAAGTAAAATAGTTTGGATAATTTTTAACTCCAGAACATTTGAATTTGAGAAACAATTCATGCATGAATCGTTTCTCAGATTTCTGAGGGTTGGTGTCCATTTGCAAATGACTCTCGCATAAAAATACTGCAACAGTTTTTGCTGTTTTCTCAACAAGCAGACACTCCATTAAGCTGAAACTTTCAAATGTGAATTTTAGTGTATCTTATCTTCATAACTTTGCCTATAAATGAGTATTACGATGACCAAAACCTATTACCCTACATTTAACAATTACAAAAAGTGTAACCATTCAATGAAATAAAATGGTATTTCACTGATCCAAAATACCAATTAAAATTACAACCTTGTCATCAATATTGAATTTATTTGATATCACCTCTTGAAAGATTAGATGAAGGAAGTTGACTTTCAAAAACGAGGTTTCAAAATGAGCATTAATGCAATGTTTTGTCTTGGTACGAAGTGGCGACAGTGTTAACATTCCCCTACAAACCCCGAACTCCATATCAATATCCAATAATCAATAATCAATAAATCTACTCACCTCCTGGAGGATCGGATCAGGGCAGTTGGCATTATTATTGTGGGTAACCCACTCTCCTTCTGCTGTTGTACAAGACTCTCTTAGTTCACACATAGCATTACACCAAACACACTCAAGCTCTGGCCTGGCAGTAACACACCGACTACAATCTGGCTTCAATACTCCACACTTGTAAAGTGTTGCTGTAACATAAATAAAAAAGTATTACATTTATCTTTGAAAGGATTTAAAATGTAAAAATCTTACAGATAAATAACCATTGCCTGAAATGAGAGAGTTTGTAAAAGCTTTTTATTTGTCTTTGCAAAAAAGGATGTGGTCTTAATTATGGGGAATGTTAAGATAAAAATACTTGAGACTAATATTTGCACAGTTAATGGCAGGATGTCTCTTAAACAAGACACATCAAAGTCAACAGCAGACTTGTTTTGAAAAGTCAGCACTCAGCAACCACCATTACCTTAATTGGATCCTGATTTTGCTGTAATAATAAATCTTATCTAGCGCTTTATCACACCCCTATAGTAGGGGCTAATCAAAGCACTCATTATTGCTTGCAGGTCAAGGGAAAAGGTTTCCATTAAGGGTACAAGTGTAAAAACTGTGCAGGTGGCACTCTCCCCACCCCACACCCTTGACTCAAACTCACCGTTATTGTTGAATAAGTCATCTAGAGTGTGACGGTTATTACTTGTGTCTGTCCATTCAATGGTCAGTTTCACAACCAGCTCTGCTTCATCAGTGGAAGTGTAGCTATACTGTGGAGTAAAAATGGGATATCAAACAAAGTTCAACTCGATTCTTAGCTTTTCTTTTAATAAAAAGTTGGTTTTGCAACTTTAAATAATGTATACTTTGTAATGGTCTGGGGAATAATTTAACTTACAGCTTTCATGTCACACACGATGGTATCAGCATTACGTTGAGCAGTTGTACTCTGACGTAGTCCCTCAATATGAAAGCTACATTCAAAGCTAGTAGTCTAAAAGATGAAGAAAAAAATGGGAGGTTAGTAAGAAGGAGTTTAAATATTTTACTTTAACAAGGAGGGTACACGTAGTTATTTCCCCCATCCAGAAAAGAAAGCAATCCAGGCTTTTGTAATTTTTTGAAAGAAAGAAGCCAAATCATAGGCTTTATCCTACTGTCAATAAAACTTTGTTATTCATCAATATTCATTTAAAAGGTACTGTACATGTTTGGTAATTACTCAAAATATATATTAGCATAAAAACTTACTTGGTAACGAGCAACGGAGAGCTGTTGATAGTATAAAACATTGTGAGAAACGACTCCCTCTGGTAACGTAGTTTTTGAGAAGGAGGTAATTTCTCACTAAAATAATGAAAGACTTCTGGCCAGAAGTCTTTTATTCCTATCTGAAAGCACACTAATTTGTACAACAAGGGTGTTTTTTCTTTCATCATTTTCTTGCAACTTCAATGACCAATTGAGCAAAAATTTTCACAGGCTTGTTATTTTATGCATATGTTGGGATACACCAAGTGAGAATACTGGTCTTTGACAATTACAAAACGTGTTCAGTGCCTTTAAGAATTTTCTTATCGGATAATATTTTGCAAAAACTTGTTAATGGCCTGACCTTTTGACCCTAGCAGAGTCTTTCTCAAAGGCTCAATGACCACACAACACACATGAAAAGGTATACAAGTGTAACAGAAGCAGTTGGGTACTTTTTTTATCAATCTTTTGCTCTGAACAAAGAAAAGAATAGCTAGACCAGAACTTGAACCTGAAACCTCCGGTTTAAGGTGCGGTGCTTTACCAACAGAGCTATCAAGCCCTAATGTTTGCTGTCTCCCTATTTTGTCAATATCTTTGTTTTGGGGTGCCAGTTCGAAGCCATTCAACCTGTAACTGCCGTATAGCCAGGGGATCACACCGAAATTTATAACAAACTGGGAAGCGGCAGCAGAGGATCACCTTAAAGGGATGCAACTTTATATTAATCTATACATTTTTCAGTATGAGCAAAGCCTGTTTCCGTGGTGGTTTTTTTTATTTATAAGAATTATATATGAACAAAAGTTTTAAAAGACGTTTCTTTATATTAACTCTTGATCTGTCATTCATTGTTCCCTTGTTTAATTTAATTACATTTTTTGTGGAAGTTTATTTTAATTGAATGATAACCAACCTGTGTCTCATCAGGTAGATTTGTAGTCATGAATTGTACACTTCTTTCAACTCCATTGGGCAGAATGACTTCAGTATTCTGAGCCAGCAGCTGAGGGCAGGAACCCGGACCCTTGGCCATAGCTTGATTCTAAAGAATTAACATCAAACCATTATTAAATGGAAATTAATTCTTTATTAAACTACAAATGTTTAAGAACAAACTCAATAACACTTTGATTAATATTAGTTTATTAAAAACAGGAATAGGATGTGGTGTTGTGTCTTTATAGGAATCAAGTACCTCTTCAATTTAATTAACTGTTAAATATCATCATTGAGAAAAGATTTACATTTGTGGTGAGTTTGATCTTACGTTTTGTCCTGTAATGATGATTTCGTTGGGTCCTGTGCAAGTAGAACTAACATGAGTGCATCTATTCTCAAAGACACACCAATCACAGGACCATTGACTACCAACACAAGATACACAACTACAGCAAACACAAATGGAAAACAACATAATAAACCACGGAAAGAACTGCTACACCAAAGAAGTAGTACAAAACAAAACAAAAGGAAAACAGTTAAAAGCACTCAACAAATATTTTTACATTCATGTGAGTGAGAAAAAAAGGGAGCCCTAAATTAAAAACATAAATTTTGAACAAATTTGAAACTTATTTATTTTACAAACAAAATTTCAAACACAAAGTGAAGAAGAACAAAAACAAGTATTCTTACGAAGTAAAAGTGGAGCATTCATAAAAATAGAAACTTGTATCCACAAAACTGACTGATGTTTCACTGGAATGGACGCTCAGTGTAACCATAACAGCATTATCTGGAAAATGGAGCATTCATAAACATTTCAGATTTTTTTAAGTTGTATGTTTATTTTGTTTTAACAAGTATATATAATAAAACAAATTTAAAACAAATGAACCGACAATTTTTCGGTTTGACTTACCTCCTTGATTTTGAGAAATACATAACAAAATAAAAAAAATTGCAAAAAAATAGTTTTAACTATTTGTTTGCAATTTAAAAATGCCTGACATTTCGACCCTAGAAGAGTCTTTCATGAAGGCTAAATGATAACACAACACACACAAAGAGGTATACTGGTGCAGTAGAAGCAGTCACGTGGAAAGAAAGAGAGGTGCAGAAAGCACACAGAAAAAAGGAAGGGATAAACAACAAACCAAAAATACCTTACAAATAAAACAGACATGTTTTCTGTTGGTCTTACCTCCTTGTTGAATTGGAGGTATTCTATCACCAGGTGGAGAGACACATCTAAGATTCTCATTAGTCTTTGTAGCTTGAGATACGTAGGATCCAAACCAACACTCATATCTCATGCTGGTCAGTACGTCTGGTAACTGCTCTACACTCACAGTAACCTGGCAAATGTACAATTTAGCACATATAACATATTAACACAAATAAATAATTAAATACAAACGATGGATATGATGGACTGGAATGTTGGGGAACTTTACATGCAAAGACAAAGGGAAAATAAATGTTGACTAATCATATTCCCCGACAAAGGGTTGTCGTGACAGTCCAAAACAAATGGATGAAATAACAAAATGGTTAAGTCCTTCATAATTTCCAATAATCATTCATATTTATTTCAGCTATAGTTTTATGTAGATTTCCTTTTTCCCACTAGATGAACAACGAGTTGAGTGGAAAAGAAAAGAGTGGGTGGGAAAATACAAACGAGAGAAATGTTTTCCTTTTTCAACTTCACTCTTACATTTTGTTCTGTGGCAGTGATTGGTAGATTGTCATAAGGAGCCACATTGGTTATCTCAATACACTGTGCAGTATTGTAGGCTAACCATCGGGTAGACACATCAGGCATGTTGCATTCTGAATACAAGGTGCATCTAAGTGGGTAAAAATTATATGAATTATCATCATCAAGAAATAGTTTACACTTAATCTAAATAAATTCAACTAACCATTCTAATTTAAAAAGACTGAAAATCTAACTCTGCTGATGAGCTAAACAAAGTACATAACAGTCAGTGGGATAAAAGAAAAGCTATCCTTTTTGCTTTTTTTTGCTTCATGAAATTCACTCTAGTCTGTAATTAGTTGCTTTTCACTTAAATTCTCATCAAGCATCTTAATCAGATAAGATGCAATACTTACTGTTTCTGCAGAGTACACCAGCCACAGTATGGGTCTCCATCCCTCCCTGCATCCGTACCAATACACGTCTCACACGTTGTATACTGACTACAATTCTCAACAAGCATCTTAATCAGACAAGATACAATACTTACTGTTTCTGCAGAGTACACCAGCCACAGTATGGGTCTCCATCCCTCCCTGCATCCGTACCAATACACGTCTCACACGTTGTATACTGACCACAATTCTCAACACGCATCTTAATCAGACAAGATACAATACTTACTGTCTCTGCAGAGTACACCAGCCACAGTATGGGTCTCCATCACTCCCTGCATCCGTACCAATACACGTCTCACACGTTGTATACTGACCACAATTCTCATCAAGCATCTTAATCAGACAAGATACAATACTTACTGTCTCTGCAGAGTACACCAGCCACAGTATGGGTCTCCATCACTCCCTGCATCCGTACCAATACACGTCTCACACGTTGTATACTGACCACAATTCTCATCAAGCATCTTAATCAGACAAGATACAATACTTACTGTCTCTGCAGAGTACACCAGCCACAGTATGGGTCTCCATCCCTCCCTGCATCCGTACCAATACACGTCTCACACGTTGTATACTGACCACAATTCTCAACACGCATCTTAATCAGACAAGATACAATACTTACTGTCTCTGCAGAGTACACCAGCCACAGTATGGGTCTCCATCCCTCCCTGCATCCGTACCAATACACGTCTCACACGTTGTATACAGACCACAATTCTCAACACGCATCTTAATCAGACAAGATACAATACTTACTGTCTCTGCAGAGTACACCAGCCACAGTATGGGTCTCCATCCCTCCCTGCATCCGTACCAATACACGTCTCACACGTTGTATACTGACCACAATTCTCATCAAGCATCTTAATCAGACAAGATACAATACTTACTGTCTCTGCAGAGTACACCAGCCACAGTATGGGTCTCCATCACTCCCTGCATCCGTACCAATACACGTCTCACACGTTGTATACTGACCACAATTCTCATCAAGCATCTTAATCAGACAAGATACAATACTTACTGTCTCTGCAGAGTACACCAGCCACAGTATGGGTCTCCATCCCTCCCTGCATCCGTACCAATACACGTCTCACACGTTGTATACTGACCACAATTCTCAACACGCATCTTAATCAGGCAAGATACAATACTTACTGTCTCTGCAGAGTACACCAGCCACAGTATGGGTCTCCATCCCTCCCTGCATCCGTACCAATACACGTCTCACACGTTGTATACTGACCACAATTCTCAACACGCATCTGCAAAAACTATAGGATGCAAATAGAAACGGAGTTTAAAAAATGATTGAAATAAGAAAGTTGAGCTTTATATCAATTGTGTGGATTTTCAAATTCTATGTTCATATCGGGTGTGCAGGCCTGGAATTTCATCTCTGAAAGGGCAAGGCCATTTTGATTTTGCAAAGAGCACTTGTATTGGAAAATCATAAAGTCTATGGGAAACTTTTGAAAGGGCACTAAGGCCAAGACCAGGGGCAACGAAGGCCATGGCCTCCGTGGCCTCCGTGTAATTCCAGGCCTGGGTGTGATATTTGGTCTTTGGAAAAAAGTTGGAACACTTTATGAAATACAAGGGCTGACCTACATGTTCACATGGTGCAAGCTTTAATAGACTTTTCAGGCTATTTAAGCACAATTTGTCAAATTCTCCAAGGGTAACAAAATTGGAAATCAGACTAAAGTCGGAAAAATATTTAAAATAATTTTGTGGATGCTGTACAGTGTAACTCAACATGATGTCAAACCGCATCTTCTTTTTTCCCGATGATCTTATTGTACCTTTTGTTCAGAGAGTTTATAAAAAAGTTGCATCCTTTCCAGTTTGTATCGTGGGTGTGATCCCTGGCTACACAGCAGTTAAACAATGTATGGCTCTGGACTGGCACCCAGAACAAAACTATTGACAACATAGGTGGTTGGTTCAAATCCCGCCGATAGTCAATTTGTCTTTGTTTAACCCCAAATTATTAATCTTGTTATTGTACCTTTGGTTCAGTGAGTATGTACACCTCTCTTGTTCCATCTTTAATCTTGTTATTGTACCTTTTGTTCAGCCTGTATGTACATCTCTCTTGTTGTGTCATCAATCTTGTTATTGTACCTTTTGTTCAGTCAGTATGTACATCTCTCTTGTTGTATCATAAATCTTGTTATTGTACCTTTTGTTCAGTCAGTATGTACATCTCTCTTGTTGTATCATTAATCTTGTTATTGTACCTTTTGTTCAGTCAGTATGTACATCTCTCTTGTTGTATTATAAATCTTGTTATTGTACCTTTTGTTTAGCCTGTATGTACATCTCTCTTGTTGTATCATTAATCTTGTTATTGTACCTTTTGTTTAGTCAGTATGTACATCTCTTGTTGTATCATTAATCTTGTTATTGTACCTTTTGTTCAGTCAATGTACATCTCTCTTGTTGTATCATTAATCTTGTTATTGTACCTTTTGTTCAGTCAGTATGTACATCTCTCTTGTTGTATCATTAATCTTGTTATTGTACCTTTTGTTCAGTCAGTATGTACATCTCTCTTGTTGTATCATAAATCTTGTTATTGTACCTTTTGTTCAGTCAGTATGTACATCTCTCTTGTTGTATCATTAATCTTGTTATTGTACCTTTTGTTCAGTCTGTATGTACATCTCTCTTGTTGTATCATTAATCTTGTTATTGTACCTTTTGTTCAGTCTGTATGTACATCTCTCTTGTTGTATCATTAATCTTGTTATTGTACCTTTTGTTCAGTCAGTATGTACATCTCTCTTGTTGTATCATTAATCTTGTTATTGTACCTTTTGTTCAGTGAGTATGTACATCTCTCTTGTTGTATCATTAATCTTGTTATTGTACCTTTTGTTCAGTGAGTATGTACATCTCTCTTGTTGTATCATTAATCTTGTTATTGTACCTTTTGTTCAGTCAGTATGTACATCTCTCTTGTTGTATCATTAATCTTGTTATTGTACCTTTTGTTCAGTGAGTATGTACATCTCTCTTGTTGTATCATTAATCTTGTTATTGTACCTTTTGTTCAGTCAGTATGTACATCTCTCTTGTTGTATCATTAATCTTGTTATTGTACCTTTTGGTCAGTCAGTATGTACATCTCTCTTGTTGTATCATTAATCTTGTTATTGTACCTTTTGTTCAGTCAGTATGTACATCTCTCTTGTTGTATCATTAATCTTGTTATTGTACCTTTTGTTCAGTCAGTATGTACATCTCTCTTGTTGTATCATTAATCTTGTTATTGTACCTTTTGTTCAGCCTGTATGTACATCTCTCTTGTTGTATCATTAATCTTGTTATTGTACCTTTTGTTCAGTGAGTATGTACATCTCTCTTGTTGTGTCATTAATCTTGACATCTTTAAGGACTGATCCAGTAATATCAAGGTCTACTCTTTCATACAGTCTGGCTGAGGTCTGGCTTTGGATGTGAATCTGTAACAAAGTTTTAAAAAAAGGTATCTTGGTATGTCCAACAGCCAAAAGGAAATATTATTGAGATGTGTTGATTTTTAACTGCAGTTTATCCGATGTACTATTTATTGTTTACAAAAAAGTCACTTTGGTACATTCCAGGGCAGGCAAGATACACACGTCAAATGGAAAATTTCACATTAATTACCACTTAAGTTCAAAAGTTATAAAAATAACAGCTGTACATTTTTTTTTTTTTTAGCCTTCGAGAAAGACTCTGCTAGGGTCGAAACGTCAGGCCACTAACTTATTTTTTGCATTTATACCACAGGTCCTTTTAGTTGGTAAGCAGTTTGCAACAGCTAATTCTATTTTCTCAAAAATAACAGCTGTACAAGTTTTGAGGTGGTGCGCCCAACTTTCTTCATATTAAAAGTTAAAAAAATTATACAGAGCAATCTCTATGGAAGTGTAATATTTTATACTTTACCCAGTCAGTGTCCCTAGTGGTTTATTACTTGATATTTGAAATAAAAAGCCGCAGCCCCTTAAGGTGATCCCTCTGATGCCGCTTCCCAGGTTATATCGTACACTTGGGTGTGATTACAGCAGTTACAGATTGACTTCTGACTGGCACAGACAAACAAATATATTGATAATTAAATAGGGAAACCGCCCAACATAGGGCTAGATAGATAGCTCAGTTGGTAGAGCACATGCACATTAGTCCCTAGGTTGCAGGTTCAATTCATGCTGTAGTCAATTCTTCTTTGATCAACCCCAAAATTTTTTGTTTTCTTACAAGGAGTTGTGTTCAAATTGAGCCTGCAGGAAGTCCAGCCTCGGTGACTCTTTTGTAAACATGGTCTTTGGTTTAATTTAAAAATTTGAGTTCTTTATATTCCTGATTTTGTCAATGATATTATTGTAATAACAAAATGGGAAAGCATTGTTGACCAGCAATTTCATTTATTTACAATTTACAGGTTAAACCCCAGACGGTTAAACCCCAGACTGTTAAACCCTGTCATGAATAGTCACTGATGATATAAATCTCATCTTGAAATTGTTTAGTCTGAAAATCTTACATGGAAAGTGTACCAAGCTTGAATTATGAATTAGGCATTAATTCTGAAAAAGAATTCTTAAAATGCAAAGGAACAACAATAGTACCGACCTTTAAAAGCTCCCTATTGGAGTTAGTTCCAATGATAGCTACAGTGTGGTTCATTTCAGTAGTTGTAATGATGGATGACATCAGAGTGTCTGTCAATAAATACACATAAATACCATGACCCAATTTTATAGAGCTGCTTAAGCAGAAAATATTGCTAAACATTTCTGCTAAGCAAAAATAAGCAGGGTACCAGACACAGACTGTACATGTGACATGGTCATTTGGCTGGTCATGGTCATGTGACATGGTCATTTGGTCATTTGTTGTGCTTAGCTACTTTTTGTGCTTAAGCAGCTCTATGAAATTAGACCGAGATTATTAAAGGCAAAGTATATAGGCCTACCTTAGATTTTTTGGAAACGTTTGACTGTTTTAATCCTATACAAATGTAGAAATACAATTAAACTATACAAATGTAGAAATACAACTAAACTAACTTGTGAAAATTTCAAAATTGTCAAGTTTTTGAGATATCGCCGAACAACCTGAGCAAAATCGCACAGGAAGAATTCACAATCTGATCTCGGATTCACATTTTGGGGCATAAAACCCGATATCTTTTTCCATAACCACATTATTTGAAAGTAAAATGATTCTCAAAATGCTTTATAGAATCAAAAGCTGCTGTACTTGTAACCAAGTAAGTTTTTATTGCCATTAGTTTTAAGAGTGATTACCCAAGGTATAACTTCCCTTAGAAAGAAACTTATTCAAATTCTTTACTGATAAATTACATTTTCTATGTATCAATTTATGTGGAATGTGAACAAAATTTCTGTACATAATTTCCAATGATTTTGAGCGCATATCAAGTCATGGATCATACATTGTACTTCGGCAGTGACAAAGTTTTTCAATGTGTGCAATTTTTCCAACCGCAAAACTAGGTATTAAAAACCAATGAACTTAAAATTTATTCACTTAATGGAATTAATTTACATTAATTTGTGACAAAATGACTTTGTTTAATTTATCAAATAGTTCTAGCACGGCATTTGATGTTGTTACGTCAATGCCTTTAGCATACTAATATAATTGGATTAAACAATCAGCAAAAAGATGACACAGATACCCATCTGGATCAACCTAAAAATAGAAGAATAGAAAGTTGTTTCTTATACCCGATAGTTCCAGCACAGCATTGGATGCTGTTACATCAATGCCTTTTGCATACTTGTATACTTGCGGTATGTTTTCCACTTCCAAAGTCTGACACAAATAACTATCTGGACCAACCTGGACATAAAAAGTATTGATAAGAAGTGTACATCCAGAGCTTAAACTTGGTATTTCTAATGTACAAGAAATATACTCTGGTGTCCCCTTCAACAGAATGACACAGAAACATAGCTGGACCAACCTAGACACAAAAAGATAGATATTTATCGGCCCCAATCCAAAGATTCAACTTTGTTCTTCCTATAGTATACACACACATGTAAAAAACTGGCAATTTGAATCGTCATATAAACTTTATCACAAAAATAAAAGTGATTTCACAGAAACAGGGATTGAAATACTTTGTTTATGTTTTTTTTAATGTTTTATTTTATTGTTTTAAAAAAATTTAACAACTCATCCCATGTCTATAAAGGGCAAAACAATAAACAAATAGACTTGCATATTTGTTCAAAGAAGAAAATATGACTGTTAAAGTTTGTGATACATTTTTTCTTACATTTAAGGAATGAATCAACAAAATAAACTGAAAACTGGGAGGCAAACATTGCTGTTATGTTAGTAAACTTAATTGAGAAAAAATGTAAAATTTTAGTTAGCTGTACATAAAGCATCACATCTGTGCTTTAGAGACATTACAAACACCACACTGAACAATCTGTTCTGTAACTAGGCAATTCATAAAATTGTAAACTTAATTTAAAGTCCTCTGTCTAGACTAACAAATATTAAAAATCTTTATAATCTAAATGTATACCTTCGAAATAAAGACTTCCCAAGGCTTCCCTGATTGCTACATAAACATTATATGTTCAATATCCCTCATCTTAAATATGCACAAAATCTGGAATCTAACCTTAGTGAAGCTGACCATATTTTATACTCACTGAAAATGTACGACAGAAGGATCCTTTCAAGTACCACACTGAGTAGTCATCTCCATCTTGAATACATCCCCTGACTGCTTCCTTGAAGGCATCTAAAATATCACTCATCTTATACACACACAATGCTGACTGATCAATAGGTACATCACTAGTCCCATCAGCTCCTTCATTCTTAGCAAACACAGCATACAACACCATGTCCTCAGCATTCAAACCTAATGATACAGCAAGATCCTGACCTGCTGGACCAATATGAGCAGCTTGTACCAAACTGTACACACTACCATCTGATCCTTGGCATTGTAGGGTGATTTCTGTGTAAGAGTCGAATGTTGGACTGGTCTGACAGACTCTGTTGATTTTAGAAACAATGACATTGGAACCCAGATCATCTTGTTGAGAAGTGATAAAGTATGTGAATCCATCATATGAGAAACCAGCTACGTATGTAATATGAAAATGATTATTGTTAATCAGAAAAGATTCATCAAATGCAGTAGATGAAGAATACCCTGTGCCTGATGGGGATATCAACAACCCGTCTGTATTAAGGAGTCTTCTGCTAACTGGTGGAATCAATCTATACACATTCTCATCAGCATAAGTCACAGCTACATACAACCAGTCTCCTCCATCTGGCCCTGGTCCAGTTGGTCCATCAGTTCCTGGGGCAATCAAACTAACAGTGGACAACTCTCCTAATCCAGCCACATTAGGCACTGGTTGAAACAACACATCGGTCAAATCATCTGGATTCCTGAACTGACACTTTCCTCCATTCTCACTTCCACATGTAATCAACCGATTCTGATTATCTAATATCAGGATTTTATTGTAGTTGGTGAATATATCACATCTATCCTCTCCTAGTTCTTGACATGTACTAACATTCTGCAGCAGATTCAATGAACTATCCAGTCTGTATAAGTAGTTGACAGCTCCAACATACACAGCTCCATCAGGGCCAGATAGAGTGAAATGATTGAATTTAGCATTGTGGTTACCAGATGGATCATTGGGAGGTCTAGGAGGATGAGGATTACTGAATGAAGCAATGTGATAAGATGACAGATCTCCTTGCCATTCAGCTGATACAACACTACTTAATAATCCCAACAGAATCAAACATGCAGCCAACAAGATGGTTTCGTGGCTCCTCTGGGCCTCCATACTCTGCCTCAATCTTCCTTAGAAGGAAAAAAGCTGGATCTATAGCTCTCTAGCTGTAATAATGAAAATAAAAACAGAGATAAATATTAAAGCAATATCACAATACATTAAGTCCTTTCATAAATCATACAAATAGTTACAAAAATAGTCACAAAGTTCAGTTTTACTTTCCTATAGTGCTAGTAATACTTCTCAAATTAAGGAAGTTAATACTAAGCAGCAGCCTCTGAATTTTCAGCCCATACTTTAAAGCAAATACCAGGGGCATTAAAGGAGAACTATTTGGGTTTGGGGAACTGGCCTGTGCCTTTGATGATACAAGCATGAAACTTGGCAAACAGTCAGGACAGTGTATGTATGTCATGAGAAAGTTTTTTGCTATTAAGGGCCATCGCATATTGAATTTTGAAAAAAATAAATGTAGAAAACATGTAGCAAGCAGAATTCAATTTTTTTTAAATGGCTGCCATTGCTGGTTATTCTACCTATACTTTTTCAAAGTATGTCCTTTAGCCAAATATTTTTCTCATGGCACAGGGCTACTTTTCACAAATTCCGCACAATTGTACAATCAAAGGTACAAGCCCATCATCTACCTGCAGTTAAAATCAGGCCATTTTGCCTTCATTAAATTGTAACCTCTGTGAAAATAAAGACCTCACTTTAAAAGGGATCGAGGCAAAGACCAGAGGCACAGCTGAATACTGACTTGAAGTTCTAAGGTCTCAATTAGATTCAATTTAAATTCTGTCTAGTTTACACTTGCCTCAGTTGAAGTGTTGACTTAACCGTCCATTGCAAAACACATATTCCCTACACTTCACGCATGTAGCTAGTTTCAATGATCAACAACAAAGAATGACAAATTTACAATCGCCTAGGTAGTGATAATGTTTTTCCCTATTCATTAAAAAAGAACTTGTCAACTTCCCACAGGAGCTACCACAAAATCAGTTTCACTAGATGCCTTTAAAAAGTAAAGCATACAAACCCAACCACCATGACGGACTTGTTGTTCAAGTTCATTGTTCACTTCTGATATGCACTATAGGCCCATGGTGGTATGTGGGAACCAAAAATGAATGAAGAGATTCATAGCCATGGTTTACAGGCTTCACACAGTAAAAAGAAAGTTCTGATTTCCAACAGTTACCAACACAAACTTATGACAAATTTGTTTTGCAAAATATGTCAGTTCCTTTGGTATCTCTTGAACATGAAATTGAATTGAAGGTAATGCATACTATGTAGAACACATTCCCTGCATTGACTTAGGCCGGGCCATGTCATATGGGGCAATTTACAGGCAACCACTTCCAGGCAATCTCCAAGAAGAATTCACATTTCACTTTTGTCATTTATTTTTTTCTGGAAATAGTGCGTTACAGCTACTACTACTAGAACAATAGAAGAACGTGCTGCTGAGGCTGATCCTCGTGCACTGCATGAAGTGCAGCTGGTTGCCCTCAAGTTGCCGTTCTCGGTGCTCAATATTGGTGGTACTACAAGCTACTAAGGTTTACACCCACCCCTCTATTCTCTTCATTACTCATTATTTAGCCTAGGCAGAAGAAATTGATACTAAAAACTAATATTAATAAATTTGTCCTAAATGATACTGATAGTATCAGGCATGAAGAACTCTGCAGAAAATGTTGCCAAACAATTTTAAAAAATTAGGAATACTTTTGATAATGACTGTGGACATTATTAGATGTTCAGTGCTTTCAAAACTTGGCATATGATTAAATTAAATACTAAAATAGGGTAAAAATCACGTCGTAACGCAAGGGAATGTTTTGCTACTGTAAGTTTTTAAATGCAATTGGAAACTACATAGACCTACAGATTCAGACTTTTGATTTCTACCTTCCTGCAAATTCGTGTGGCTCTATTTTGAACCATATTTTTAGCAGCCCTGTAGAAGAAAATATTCACACTTTGTCAGCAGGCTGTTTCTTGTGTTTTGAAGAAGGTCGGCGTTATTGTCAAAGACAAAAGTGCACCCCTCCACAGCCATGACAGTCACCCAGTCAGCAGTAAAAACCACGACGAATATCAATTCCGCCCAACCTCAAGAGCGTGTTTTGTAAAATGACAACATTTACATTAAGTAGTTTTTGTTGAAAACATACCTGATAATATGATGCAAAGGCCAGCTGCATTCCTTCTGGCAGCCGACAATTCGAGCAAGCAAGAGTGTGATGAGGGCCAGTGCGATTAGTCGTGATGAAGTCCTTTCCTATGCGCGGCCTGCTGCTGCTGGGCTAGACTTGTTGACAAGTCGTTAATGATGGTCGCGGTGAGTGGAGTCGCGTGTAGTGCTGTAGCCTAATAAAAAATGTTCTCGCGAGATCACTGCTCTCGCGCGAAGTTGCTGGCTGCCGACTCTTCGTCATTAACGACTTGTGAAACCCGCCGGCGGTTCATATTCATTTATTCATGTACGAACGCAGTGTACATTACGGTTGCTGTAGCGACGATCATGAAGACGAGTCCATTTTATCTAAGGGTAGTACTAATTTTAGTTACTGTAAATGTACTGAATGCTTGCGCTTGAGACATCTGTGGGTGTGTTTTGTGGGTGTTAACTCCTTCATTAATTTAGTAACTGAAGAAATAAAGTAAACTTATCTTAAAATTCATTATTATAATAATTGTTTAAGATGTGTGTTTTGCCTCATAAAAATAAATAATGCCTACCGTGAATAGTTACTGATACGCTCCAATCATTTAACCCGATGTGTTCTACAGTGATTGTGTTATTAAGTGTGTATAAACAACAGACACGGAAACCAGTCAACTCGCCCCCCTAGCAAAGTCGCCAATTTCAAAAAACACATGTACAAAGTCACCAACTACAAAGTCGCCCCTAGCAAAGTCGCCCCCTGACAACAAACTCGTCCCCTCTCATAGTCGCCCCTCACAAGGGAATTTAAAAAATTTGTCTGATTGGACTACAGGGCTTCGAAAGCTATCTTAAGGGAACAAAAGCTAGCTATCTTAAAGGAACGAAAGAGGAATTTTGGGTAACAAAATCTCATTGCGAAGGAACGGGAGCGTATATTAAGGGAACGAAAGCATATTTCGGACGAATGAATGTATATTTCTGGCAACTAATTCAAAGTCGTATTTTGATGAAACGAACGCTTGTTTTTAGGGAAAGAAATCTCCTTTCGGTGGAAAAAAATCATATTTTTATTGAACGAAAGCATATTTCGGACGAATGAAAGTATGTTTCGGGCAACTAATTCAAAGTCGTATTTTGATGAATCGAAAGCTTGTTTTCAGGGGAAGAAATCTCCTTTCGGTGGAAAAAATAATTTTTATTGAACGAAAGCATATTTAGAGCGAACAAAATTATATTTTGTGCGAACAAAATCATATTTCGAGGAAACGAATGCGTATCTTTCAGGGAACAAACGCATATTTCTGGGTAACAAAATCGTATTTCGGGTGAAAGAAGGCGTGTTCGAGGGAACAAAAACGTATTTTCTAGGAAAAATCTATTTTGCTACCTAGAAAAACACAACTTTGTTTACAAATTTAAAAAAATTTAATTTTATGTGACAAAATTATATTTTGATTGAATTAAATAATATTTTGAGGAAACGAAATGACTTTGTTGGAATTTTGTGTGTCGAGAGTGGAAAAAGAAATTCAGAGTGAGAATTTTTTTTCACATTTTAATTTTTAATTTATTTTTCACCTGTTCCTTCAGGGGCTCTGGTTTTGTGCGTTTTTGGTTTTTTTTGGGTGCGGGCTCGTTTTTGTCTCACAAATTGTTTAACTTAATTGCACCGTCAATATAAGAGTGGTTTTCCTATTTATTGACATAAATCTTATTTAATTTCCAAATCGGGGGAAAGGAACGTACACCGAACATTGAAACGTAACGATTTTAAAACAGCGGATTCGATCAGCGAGGTTTACCGACTAACAAACCCGCAATGACAAGGTAGTTGGTGGTCTGGCTCCCTACCCCTCCCACATGTTCATGAGCTTCCAGGTACAGCTATCTCTTGGCATGCTAGCTAGGGCCGGGTAGGGGTTTCCGTCGTGCTGAGCCCCGGCCGAGAGAAACTCTGCGCGCCATGGCATGCAGCTACACGATTTGCCCGTGTGTTTTACGTCATGTCCCCACACGCTGTGCACTGTCAAACACGCTCGGACTCTCTGAAATAAAATCTTACGTTCGATTTTTTGTAATTATTTACAAGTTGTACCCATAATTTGAATACGTATTTTCTTGTGTCAAAATATTCATGAACACAATCACTCTCACCACTCAGTGTTTGGTTTTGATCGTGCATGATCAAAGCAACATAAAACTCCATCCAGTACAGGATTTGATGTTTAATATTCATCTACCGTTTGAATATTCATAGATATAACGAAATTGACCAATCAGATGCGTCCGTACAAATTCGGCTGAAGTGCCCATAGGCCGTGCACAAACCGCCAGCGGGTTTCACAAGTCGGTAAATGTGACCAGTCTTGAGAGCAGTAATCTCGCACAGAGCAGCCCTCTCGCGGGATATTGCGAGAAAGCCGTTCCGCTATCACCGCGACAGACATTTAACGACTTGTCTACAAGTCTACTGCTGGGCTGGATGAACATTTCTTGTTTTAAACTCAAAAGTTATTGTCGACAACGCATGCGCATAATTATTCAGGGTCAGACTTGCACAAGTTTACTTCACTTCGCACTCAGTTTTGTTTTCTTTCTTTTTTTAGTTTAAAAATATACGGTAGCCAAAACATGACACCGGCAAATTATTGCAAATAGTGCAATGCGACTGAAAAAGTTCACTTGCCAAACTCTTGCAAGGGGAGACCCGTGGTAAAAATTAAAAACGTAGTTCAGATGTTTTAATCCAGGAGTAATTGAATGTAGGGGGGGGAATTTTTACAACAAACTACTGTATGAAGATTTCCTGCTCACATGATAATCTGAAGTAGGCCTATTTATTTTGTCTTCACTCTTCAAGGCCCCAGAAGACCAAACATAATTATATGGAAAGAAAAAAAAAAAATTATTCAGAGTTAAGAAATACTAAAAACAAAGTAACTGCTTACAACTTGGATGAGGACTCTGAAGGACCAGTCTAAATATTAATGATATTTTTGAAACTGATTTTCTGTATAAGGATAGCCCAATAACCAAAAGTGTTCTTTCAAAGACTCATCAGTGTCTTGGAAAGGAAGTTTTTTAGGCATTGAAGGAAAAAAAAAAAAAAAACACTAATGAAACCTATGCATATTTTCCAGTGTTAACAATAACAATTCAAACACAGGTATAAAGCAGGAAAACTTTTATTGTAAAATATATTTTAATAGACTGCTTTTTATTGTCATAGCACAATCCTATATTCAAAAGAGTCATTAAAACATTTATAGCAAATATGTGGGGATGAAAACAAATAATTGTTTTCTCTATTAATACAATGAGAAAATTTAATTATTTTTTTTACAATCCTTGTTCATTGTTGTTAGTTTTATCTAGTGGATTTTGTTTTTACATTGACACAGAAACTCGGGCGGAAATGCTTATCAGGTGGAATGGTAGTAGGCGGAGACTATTATTATTAAATTGTTGCCAGGGTGAGGGGATTCCAAATAGTTAATGTTTTGTCAGGAACTTTCTGCCTATTCTCCAAGATAATACTTGTTTTGATTGCCACATATTAAACGCATGTGACAATTTCAACTAATAGGTTTCCGACAAATTTCAAGTAAAAAGTTATTGGAATGTTTTAGAACTTTAGTAAAAAAAAATGACAACTTTTATAGCTTTGGGAATTAATAAAAAAAATTCTGATGCTTGTAAACATTGACGGAATGTTGTCTTACGTTATAATGTAGTTAAAGTTTTAAAATAATTTTTCAATAGTTTACTAAAACAAGTCTTATTATATAATACTGTCAATAAAACAATTTGTTTTTGTTAATACTGCAATAATTTGTTTCTCTTGAAAATCAGCTTTACAAAAAATAAATTAAGTCTCTTGAGTAAATATATACCTTTTTGTCCATAAAAGAATTACATTATTGCAAATGAAGCAAAACCAAAGTTACTGATTAAATATTTTACAAATAATCACGCATCAACCACGCATGCGAACATAATCTTTGGTAAAACAAAAACTAAAAATTGCCATTGTGTTTTGTGTTTTGTGTAAGGCTGTGTCAGAATAGGTGGCTACGGCAATAGCTACGGTTGGATAGCCAAGTCATCATGTGTTGAAGTATAGGACATCCATAGCAACACCCTTAGCAACAGCCATAGCAGTAGCCGCCTATTTGAGTAAGGTCTAAGTTTATTCTCTAAATAAGAATCAGGTGTTAGGTGACAAGTCCTCCTACCTTCAATTATTTTCATCTTAAACATGTTCTTCTTGTAGCCCCTAACCAAGAGTGGCTTTTGCGAACTTGCAAAACAAAACAAAATCTACAAGTTCTTCATCCATGCAGAATGAAGTACTCCTTTTCTCGTCTGGCGCTAAAAAGAGCATTGAGAATATTGATCCAGATCCAGAAGACAACTGTTATTGGTAATTGTAAATGATGATTTTCGATTAAATTCAGTATATTCACCAATGTCACCAAGTGGCCATATCTGTCATTTCATGACTCAATCCCATTTCTTCAGTTAGTAAAAACACAACACACATTCTAAGGCTATAATCTCAAGGTCCCCATGCACTGACCATACACAGCACTGTTGACCACTATGTCATCCAACCTTACTCTTGGAAAGAATGTCACTATATGTATTTATAATTCTATATATCTCCCACCACCAAAATTCTACAAAACATCTTCCCATCTTTCACTCTTGGATTCGACTACTCTTTCGACTTTCCTTTATGTCTTAGTGCAAGAGACTCACCTTTCACTTACTAACAAGCAAGGTCTCTGTAACAATGTTATTGATGCAAGTCACCTTATAGTAAAATAACATCAGACCCATACTTTGTTTCAAGTGTTATTTTCTTCAGTTGTCCAATAGACCAGTCTCCTCTCCCCTGGCACACTCAGGATCTCAGTTAACCAGATGAACTAAAGCAAATACGTCAAGCTCATATTCTCTACTTTACAGTGTTAATGGTGTTTTTAAAACCAGTGCTATATATGCAGTTTGCAGTTTGCACGGTGCTTCAACATCAAATGCAGCCCAGAGCCAGAGACGGAGCCAAGGTTTGAGAAAAATCCCAAATTTAATATAAAACTAATCATCAGAATTAAAACTCTTCACCTAAAAGTTTCCATCATTGCTAGTATTGCGTCACGCTTTTTAAAGTCGATTATTAAAACCACACATGCTAAATTTCATAGAACTATTTTGTATTTCATGATGTCCTCCTTCACACTTACACAATTGTTTCAACTCAAAGTCAAACGGTTAACTCATTAAGGGGCATCAAGACACTGATTAAGGGCAAGCTTGTCCTCAACATTTATTATTTTTAAATTTATTTCTAGATGAAAATGCATGCTTGTTAATGTTATGAAAACTATCTTTTAAAACTTATATTATTTACTTTCTCAGAGCTTTATTCCTCTATTCCTTACATAAACATACATAGAAAAGTAAAAAGTAAGTGGTATTTTGACCATGAGTACTTAAAATCAGAGTCTTGAGTACATTTTCAGTTGAGTATTGAGTACATGACTTCAGGTACAGAATATTTTTCAGTTGAGTATCAAGTATGGACTTTGAGTACCAGTACTTTGCTCGCCGAGTACACAGTAGAGGAAGATAGTACAAGGTAAATGTAACTAAACTGGTACTCGAGTATCATGTACCAGTATACTACAACACTGGAAGTCATTTGCTACTCTACACTGGATCATCACCACTGTCGAGTGTCACTTGCACCTCCTCAAGAAGGTATCCAAGATGGGCTTCTTCATATTCTGGTTCAGACTCAAGAACATCCAGAATCTGAAAAAACAATGAGAAGACAAAGTCCACCATCTTGGTCTTCCTTTAATTGAAGGCTCAGTTGATAAGTAATGGAAAGATTATAAAAGACCAGTAGTTATAATATTAGTGATTTTTTTTTATAACCATGCCTCTACAATTACAAGAAGAAGAAATAAGTGGAAGGGAAGGAAGACATAGAGGGAGAAACCAAACTGAGGCAGAAAGGGAAACAGCCAGGCCCCTTTTTGGTTAATAACTATCAATATACATGATTGCAAAGGAGACTAGACAAAGATGACTACAGTAAGATTTCATGCTCCTTCGCTACGCTCATACGCATGAAAAGCAGTTTCATTCTCTATGGACGACTCGACAAGAAACAAACACACTACATAAAACAAACATTGTTTTTCAGATAATTTATTATAGCATGGGAAAAGCCCAGAGCGCATACGCTTCATTGATTTCAACTTTCACGTTACCCTGATGATTGGATTAGACGCGCTTTCAAGTTGTCCCATACAAACAAAACTATATTTTCTCTTGTGGGACCTTAACCCTTTATTCATGAGTTTATAATGGTTTGCCTGCAGGGGGAAAAAAGTCAAATAACAACAAACATAAGATAAGAAAAGAATTTAGATCAGGAATTTAATTATAAAGTGTTTTCAAACTTACCGCTAGATTGTGTTTGCTGACAATATACCACAGCCGTTCAAGGGTATTCAACTTGCTGAACAGACCGGTGAAATTCTGAAAAGGCCAATAAAGGACTTGTTTTGAGAATTTGCTTTTGAAATTTGAAATTAAAATACAAAAAATGCCCAGGTTATATCGTAACCTTGGGTGTGATCCCTGGCTATATAAGGCAGTTACAGGTTGAATGACTTCTGACTGGAACCCCCAAACAAAGATATTGACAAAATAGGGAGACTGCCAATATAGGGCTAGATAGCAGTTGGTAGAGCGCTATCCAAAGGTCTCAGGTTCAAATCCCGCTCCAGTCAAATTTCTTTGTTCAGCCCCCCAAAATTCACTTATTCATATATAATTTTTTGAAAATGATCTCTAAGGAGTCAACATTTTAATTTTTTATTTTGAAGTTTACCTCACAAGCTTTGTACAGCTCCTTATTCAGTTCTTGGGTGGGCACCTGTGGCAAATTCCGAACTCCATTATAGAAGTCATCTACAACATGCTGGTACTTCTGCTTCTCTCTTTCGTACAATAACTTATTAACAGAGGACTCCTGTCAACAAAAAATCAAGTTCAAAATCAAACTAGATGTCCTTGTGTCTGTTTGACAAACAGAACACAGAGATTTTCCGTTTTCTTTTTAAATTCAGTATTATATACAAAAATATTTCACCTAAAACACATCTCAGTCAAATGCCATATGAAGATTAAACTCAATCGGACTTGAATTTCTGAAGATTTACAACTTGAAAACGAGCACCTTCAGTGTGTTGTCAAGTGACACCTGATGACGTCATGATGACATCAATCTTTAGTGTATACATTTATGACCTAACAAGCCTTTCAAGATATAAGCTAAATTGGTCATATTTAAAAATTGATAAAAGAACATGTGATGATGTCATCATGACATCATTTCAATTTTCACCTATAAACATGTCCCTGTCTCTGGACATACCATACCAAAATTGAAGTCAATCAGACCTCAGTAGATAAATGACTTTAAAAAGTGCACATTTGATGTGATGTCATGAGACATGTGATGGTGTCATGATGACATCGTTCTTCGAGACACAACATCACTATAAGGTCTGTGTGTATGCTACGTTTGATAATTATCTGCCGTTGTTTGATGGCTAAAGTGGTGTCCAGAAAATCATTGCAAAAATTCTAAGGGAGTTGAGATAGAATTTAAAAAACAAAACAAAGAAAGAAAGAAACACCCCAACAAAAAACACATTTTCCGAAATGGGTTCCTGTTTTCTACAGTTTCTAATTTAGAGATATGATGAAAATAGTTTTCCTAGAAAACAAAGAAAGAAAGGAATATGTCAACTATATCTCAGTTACCTGTTCGAGCTTATGCGTCTTGGTGTCGTGTACATCATCATGGAATAACTGACCAATCACATCCATGCTTGCCTCCACGGAATTGAACGAGTAGGTCGAATGTCAAAGATGTAGTCTGGATTTTTGATGGCATTGGACCAGAAGCGCAGTGGCAGACTGTAAGAAACACAAAACTTTAATTTGACTGCTTTTTAAACTCAAAAAGGGTATGTTTAAAAACAAATTCCGAAGTTGAACAGAGAAGTAAAACATTTTGCAGTAAAATAAGGGTTAGTAAGAATGGGTATATAATCCTCAGGGAATTTCAAGTCTACAAATGCTTATCCTTCCAAACTGGTTCAATGGTTCTCAGAAGTAAAGCCGAAAATAAAATTGGAAAATTAGTTTCAGCAAACTTGTAAAAATCCTTTTCCCTTTACAGTGATAACACTTGTATTTGTTTGTTCTATTTAAAGAAAGGGTCATAGATTGGTAACTACTCCAGAAATTCACCATAAAATGAAAACCATAAAAACTTACTAAGTGAGAAGCACTGCAGCTGTTGATAGTATAAACTATTTTGAGAAAGAATTCCCTTAGAAGTAATATGGTTTGGATGATTTTTCACCCCAAAACATTTCAGTCTGAGAAATGCTTTGGTCAGAGATGTGGTTGGTACCTGCTGTCACCTTGCTAAAAGTGGATAGAATTTACGTTCTTCACAGTTTTTCGCCGTTTTCTCAGCAAGCAGACACTGTTTTCAGCTGAAACTTTCACAAATTACTTTTTTTTGGTATCTTGTTGATATTTTTGCCAATAAATTTGCATTATGTTGACAAAAACCAATCTATGACCCTACCATTAATTATCTAGTACTCAAGAAAGCATTGGTATTTGTAAATTGTCCTTAATTGAAAAATTTATTTTAATGTTTCATAGGAAACCACACACCTACTCATCACAACCAAACAATTCTCAACAAATGTTCAACATGAGAACTTAAAAAGGGAGGTATAAACTTACATATTACTCTTCCAGATATGTGTGATCTCAGAGTCACTTTCTTCCAGTTCATGTCCAATGGCCTGGCTGTCAAAAAAGTCAAAGAGGTACTTGATGGCCTTGGGGGCGCTCTTCACAGACAGAATGGTGTGGAACATGTCATCAATGTACTTTTGAATGACTCCCTGTGGGTAAACAATCAATCAATCAATCACCAGGCTTTTGTTGAAAGCCATCTTTTCAACTGCCTATTCCAAGGCGCTTAGAAAAGTGAAGGAAAGTTTAGGACAAATAAGATTTCAGAGATTTTCATGTGGAGATGACAAGTGAATGGACTAAATGTAAGCAGATTTGAAGAGATGAGCGTTTGAAGATCTTTAATGAGTCAAGTTGTATAGAGTTGATAGGGGAGATCATTCCATAGCTTTGGTGCACATGAAACAAAGCTTCTATCACCTGGTGAAGAATGAGATCTAGGAAAATTCAACAGTGGTTTGTTTGATGATCTCAGATAATGCAGAGGATGGTATAGTACACATATAATGTCTCTTATATACATTGGAGCTAGACCATGAAGTGCTTTCCAATTCAACAGTAGGATTTTGTAATTAATCCTTTGTTTTACGGGTAACCAATGCTTTAGGTGTTGGAGTTATATGGTCAAATTTCCTTCTCCTGGATAGAACACAAGCAGCTGTATTCTGGGCAAGTTGCAGCTTCTTTAATGAAATAAATTAATTACTACAAAAGGTAAGGCAAAGGGGCAATGCAACACTGTAAACAGTCCCTGACCACCAGTTACTTTGTATCAATAATCAATAATCAATAAATCTACTCACCCCTTGGAGGATCAGATCAGGGCAGTTGGCATTATTATTGTGGGTAACCCACTCTCCTTGCACTGTTGTACAAGACTCTTTTAGCTCACACATAGCATTACACCAAACACACTCAAGCTCTGGCCTGGCAGTAACACACCGACTACAATCTGGCTTCAATACTCCACACTTGTAAAGTGTTGCTGCAGCAGAGACAAAATTTCAAAACAATCATTTGAAAAGTTCTACATGTTTCTTTGGAGGGATTATCTTACAGATAAACGACCATTGCCTGTAATGAGAGAGTCCGAAATGGTTTTTAATTGTCTTTGCAACAAAGGATGGGGTCTTAATCATGGGGAATATTAAGATTAAAATACTTGTCTTCAGACTATATTAATATTTGCACAGTTAATGGCAGGATGACTCTTAAACAAGACACATCAAAGTCAACAGCAGACTTGTTTTAAAAAGTCAGCACTCAGCAACCACCTTTACCTTAATTGGATCCTGATTTTGCTATAATAATACTGGGGTCTTATATAGCTGATGACACCCCTAGGGGCGAATCAAAGCGCTCATTATTGCTTGTCAGTAAAAGCATGCATGTTTTCTTGTGTTAACACCACAAATAAAACACTTAAATGTTTACATACAGCTGTAACTTTTTTATTGTTAAATTAAAAAAAATACTTTAATATTTTGTTTATTTGTGGCAGCACAAATCGAAAGTTTCAACAACCAATATAATTTAACATGAAAAAACTGTATATATTTATTCTTTAAAAAGGAACTAAAACAGGAGGCCTTATTGTTACCAACATTCTGAGTAGTAAGGAGTAAGTTACTGACCACATCCATATAAAACTATTTGGAATGTTTTAGAATGAAACAAAGCAAGGGGTGTTTTTTCTCAAATGTTTATAGTTTGGAGAATTTAACAATATTCTGTTGTCTGATACTTAGGAATGTTGTCTGAAATTTAATGTGATGGGATTTGAGAATCAATAAAATTAAATAAAGTAAATAAAAAAAATCTGAGAAAAGCTGTGATAATCTTATCATCATAATATTTATTTAAATGCATTCATTATTTCATTATTTATGTCTAAAAAATAAAAGTTATACAAAAATACTATTAATTCTCTGAGTAAATATATACTTTATTTGTCAATTGAAGAGTTTGGTCTACATAATTTATTAAATATTTCAAAATAACATAGGGCCCTAAGTTTTATAAAAATAATATTAAATCTCTTTTGTAAATACACTTTTTTGTCAATTCAAGAATAAGGGCTAAGGCCTACATTCTTCCGAAGGAAACCAACACTATTTATATAATATTTCTATTTACAAATAATTAAGCATCCACAACCTATGAGAACAGCGTTGGTTACCTTTTTGATAACACACTTGATAACAAAATTGGTGTTGTATTTTGCGATTATTTAAATAATATGGCAAACCGAAATAAGATCAAGAACCATTTGCTGGGTGACCATTTCCTCGTTTGTGACACCAATTCATCAGTCTTGTATACTTTTCAGGATAGCCGTCACTGGTATACAATTTATAAAAAGTAGCATTTAAAAATTAAAAACTGTAACTACAATCTTCCATCATTGCTGATATCAATGGTTATCCTTTTAAAGGCCGATTATTAAAACCACACATAATAATTCTCATAGAACTGTGTATATATATTACTTTACATATCTTTAAACAAACAATATTTCATGACCACCTCCTCCACACTCTGAACAGTGACGAAACCAAGATAAAGTTTTAGGGGGAATTTGTCTGTGTGTAACTAGAACAGTGTTTTAAAAAATATTGGAATTATCACATAAAATCTTTTAAAATGTAACACTATACACTGGTAATTTGAATCTCAAATTAAGTACAGATTTCACTCCCCACCCTGCATTAAGACATAGGGGGCTTGTCATCAACTATGTATCTCCTTGAAAACAAGAGCTGATAGCTTTATGAACTAAATGTCTACTTACAATTTTCATTCTATTAAGATAAAAGATGTCTGTAAAGCATTGTATACTCAGTGCTTTCCTGAGTCCTGTGAACAAAACCACAGGCATGTTACTCAGGTGGGATTCAAGTCTGTGTGTGAACAAAAAAATTATTTTAAAAACATTGGAGCTATTACATAAATTGACTTTAGTACTTTTTGATCTAAAAATAAATGTTTCTATGCAATTTCAAAAGTTAACTCATTGATGTATTTTACATACATCTGTGTTAGGGTAAAAACCAAATATTATTCTTTATTCTCAATGCAAACTTAACATCTATTAAACCGCTAGCTGTTGCTACCATCAGGCAATCTCGGTCGTCTAGTTGGTAAGACATCTGCTCTAGAATGGCAACGGTCTTGGGCTCAAATCCCATCCAAATAACATGCCTGTGGTTTTTGTTCACAGGACTGGGAAAAGTACTGAGTAAACAGTGCTTTACATACATCCATGTTAGGGTAATCCAAAAATAGTACTCTTTACCGCCGATGTAAACTTATCATCTAATAAAGATAATAAAAATCAAAAATGTGATATTATGAGTAGACTCCTGTCAAAATAATTCCTATTGTTGTCACATTGTGTGATTCTACAGCTAATTACTTAACAGAGATGAGTACTGCAAGGGGTGGGACATCATTTGCTATTCTACACTGGATCATCACCACTGTCGAGTGTCACTTGCACCTCCTCAAGAAGGTATCCAAGATGGGCTTCTTCATATTCTGGTTCAGACTCAAGAACATCCAGAATCTGAAAAAAAATTTCGTTAAAAGCCATGTGCCTACAAACACAAGAAGGAGGAGTAGTGGAAAGGAAAGAAGACACAGTAGAGGGAGAAAGCACAAGATGAATGTAACCAAAATGAGGCAGGAAGGGAAATAGCCAGGCCCCCTCCTGGTTAATGATCATCATTATATATCATTGCACAGGAGACTGGACAAAGATGACGGCAGCAATTTCTTCTCATGTTACCACTACCCTTTATTTGTTGTTTGATAATAGTTTGCCTGCAGGGTAAAAATAAAACAGGTATTTATTTAGATGGGATTTCATTAATTGGTCAAGTGTTTTTATACTTACCGTTTGATTGTGTTTGCTGACAATATACCACAACCGCTCAAGGGTATTTAACTTGCTGAACAGACCAGTGAAATTCTAAAAAGACAAATAAAGGACCAGTTATGACAATTTCTTTCTTCAGTGAAATACACTATTTCTACTATTTCAAATCAATTAATTTTCTCTTTCTAATTCACTTGTTTGTGTTATTTTTAAGAAGTGTTCTTTTACAGGGTAGGAGTCAATACTGTATGCCGAGGTATAATTGAAAAGTCTAAAACTTTACCTCGCTGGCTTTGTACAGCTCCTTATTCAGTTCTTGGGTGGGCACCCGAGGCAAACTCCGAACTCCATCATAGAAGTCATCTACAACATGCTGGTACTTCTGCTTCTCTCTTCCGTACAATAACTTGTTAACAGAGGACTCCTGTCAACCAATAATTAAGTTCCAAATTTAACCATCAAGTTTTTAAAGAGTTTCCTGTTTTTTGTTGTTGTTTTTTTTCTAATTTTGAGAACTACCAAAAAGGAATTTATTTGAAAAAATTAAATGAGTGTATTCATTCAGTTACCTGTCCGAGTTTATGCGTCTTGGTGTCGTGTACGTCATGGAATAACTGACCAATCACATCCATGCTTGCCCCAATAGAGTGCCCAGCTTGGATGTCAAAGATGTGGTCAGGATTTTTGATGGCGTTGGACCAGAAGCGCAGTGGCAAACTAAAAGCAATGAACACAAAAACTTAGTTGGTTTGCTTATTTGTAGTGAAAGAGAGGAAACCTTACGCCTACTAATCAGTCAAATACTTCAGGACCGAAAATCACCAAGACAAAAAAAGTAAAGGAATGCACAAATCTTACATATTACTCTTCCAGATGTGTGTGATTTCAGGGTCACTTTCTTCCAGTTCATGTCGAATGGTCTGGCTGTCAAAAAAGTCAAAGAGGTACTTGATGGCCTTGGGGGCGCTCTCCACAGATAGAATGGTGTGGAACATGTCATCAACAAACTTTTGAATGACTCCCTGTGGGAAAATAAAGATAACAAATGAAACAAATGAATCACATGAAAGGAAGAGATGAAGCCAGAAGTAATCCTCAAAATCCTGATAAACACAGGTTTAAAATAATGTTAAAATAATAACAGATTTTCTTTTTTCAATAATCAAATATTGTTACTACTAAAAAAGTATACCACTGCAAGCAATGTATAATTAGATTTTAAGTTTTTCTGTCATTTAAAAAAACAAACTGATTTGCAGAATGTATGTCCCAGGGATGAGATTTGCCAAATGTGAAAATTCCTGAAAATGGCTCACTGGTCAAGGCTCCCCCTTATTCTAGACCCAGAACCTCCCAGATGTTACAAATCAGGAGGTTTAGAGGCTCTGTGCATCACACACACTGCAGGTTTGGACACAATGAGGACTTTTTCTTTCTCCCTGTAGTGACTGTTTTACTTTGAGAAAATCCTAAATCAGGAAAAATCCACAGAAATATCATGCCTCATGTCCAGTGTCCAGATTTGTTGCTTTCCTCTATCGGTGGTGAAGATAAGTTGATGTCTGAGTTGGTGTCTGAGGTTTTTTCCAAGGGGGTTTAACAAACCAAACCAAACTTGGAGGTCCCTTCTTGGCCCATGTCACCCACTAACTAGTGAGCCTCTCGATGAAACATTCCCATGTAGAAAGACTATTTTGCTTACCTTTGTTTGCATGAGTCTTGGGAATGAGATCTCTTTGATCTTCCGGCGGGTGATCTCATTTCTGAAGCTGATTGATCTCAACATGGTGCAGCAATCTCTGCGTCTTCTTCCCTCACCCTCCTCCTCATCATCATCATCATACCCACTGCCTTCTTCTTTCACCTTGGAGAAAATAGTATCAGGAACTATTAAAGATGCTATAACTGATTGTTTTCTAAGCCGATCTGAAATTTAGATTTAAGATTGTCACTCATACCACAAAGTGACCTATCAATTTGTCACTCGTACCTACACGAAGTGACCTATCTTGTCCGCAGTAAAAAATAACGAGCTTGAATAAAATTCTGATTGAAGTTGCACTACTTTTCAAACCGCTGTTTCGGGGTCTGCTTACTATTTTTATTAGATTTGTTGAAGACAAAAATAAAGCGGACTACTTTATTAATACAGAACTGTCAATGTGTTTCCATTTCTGCAACTATTTTAATTAGTAATTAATTCCTAGACACATACATCACTTTGTGAAACTGAAAAACAAAAAGATTTTTTGCGAGCAGAGCGTTGTGTACAAACCAATGCATAAAGAGACCTATCGAGATTGGTCACTTCGTGAAAATACTACGCTTTCAAATAGGTCACTTTGTTGAAACTTTGTGAAAAGATAAAATGGCAAATTTAGTGATATGTCGTTTTTACTAATTAGTGTAATTACAAAACTATTCCATATTAGGTACTGAAACTTTTAATAGTAATGAGCATATTAATAATTTGTATAAAAACATATTTGCAAAACTTGTGATATTTGTCAGATACATGTAGATCAGTTTGTGGTATGAGCGACGAATTTCAAATAACTATTTTTATAGATCTGAGAAAGTTATAAGCTTTCATTGAAAGAATTGCATGAAAAACCTGTAAATGGTAAGTGGTGGTGGCAGATTCCGCAGAAAGTTCCCTGCAAATAAACCAATCTTTCCATGTTCTGATTAACAAATTTGAAAGTCTTCCTGATTATGAAAACTGATTCCTTATTATGTTCAATGTAATTCTAAATGTCCCTGATTGCAATATGCAAATTTTGGCAGCTCTGCCAATACTGATGCAAGAATGACATTAACTAAAAATGAACGCTGCTTACTGCTGCTCTCCCATGCTACTTAATAATCCTGCCAACTCCAAAGAAATCTTTTTCCCAGCATTGCTTTAGTTGCCCAATAACTCACCAGATGCCAGTCTTTGATTCCTTTTATTGGCTCCGTTTCTACAATGGTATCCCGCCGCTTGCTGTATCGATTATTCCCAGCCAAATCATCAACTCCAACATTAGCTGACAGGGGAATAAAAAGTATGTATGAATCAAGTTACACTATTCAGTACAAAAAAGAAACTTTATTTCGCAAATTTATATCACACCTTTTTTAACGAAGAAAACTTTAATATGTTGAATGACATGGCTGATTTTAGTTAATTTTTTTTTATCTTATTTTTTATTTTATTTTTCCGGGGGGGGGGGGGGGGGGGGGGGGCGGGAATCAGCAAGTTGGGTCTTTCTCCATCCATCAATGACAGTCTTTCGCAATACAATAAGCTCAATGAGATTAACAGAAAGGGAAAACCCCTGTCATGCATTATTGGTCATGTCTGTAAAGTCTATTCAAAGCAAGTTATGAAGGCCATCCACATCAATGGATTGAGCATGGTACAGTGCAAGGATGTTAGTTTCAATAAATGTCATGGGTTTAAAAACAACCTGTGGCAATGGAATCGATCAGGAAGTTCTCAGAAATATGAAACAATAATATTATTCAAAGTTAAATCTAGGGATTTATCAGAAGCTCTTGTTGCAAAAAAAAAATATATACATTATAGAAAAGGAAGAGCATGCTCAGCAAACAGGTCTGATAAATAATGGAATCGATCAGAAAGTTCTCCAAAATGTGAAACAATAATATTATTCCAAGGTAAATCTAGGGATTTATCAGAAGCTCTTGTTGCAAAAAAATAATTAGACATTATAGTAAAGGAAGAGCATGCTCAGCAAACAGGTCTGATCAATCAATAGTAAAACAAATCTTTATAATGAGATGGAACAGCATTACTCCTGAGTGAAATGGAACAGCATTACTCCTGAGTGAAATGGAACAGCATTACTCCTGAGTGAAATGGAACAGCATTACTCCTGAGTGAAATGGAACAGCATTACTGCTGAGTGAAATGGAACAGCATTACTGCTGAGTGAAATGGAACAGCATTACTCCTGAGTGAAATGGAACAGCATTACTCCTGAGTGAAATGGAACAGCATTACTCCTGAGTGAAATGGAACAGCATTACTCCTGAGTGAAATGGAACAGCATTACTCCTGAGTGAAATGGAACAGCATTACTGCTGAGTGAAATGGAACAGCATTACTGCTGAGTGAAATGGAACAGCATTACTCCTGAGTGAAATGGAACAGCATTACTCCTGAGTGAAATGGAACAGCATTACTCCTGAGTGAAATGGAACAGCATTACTGCTGAGTGAAATGGAACAGCATTACTCCTGAGTGAAATGGAACAGCATTACTCCTGAGTGAAATGGAACAGCATTACTGCTGAGTGAAATGGAACAGCATTACTCCTGAGTGAAATGGAACAGCATTACTCCTGAGTGAAATGGAACAGCATTACTCCTGAGTGAAATGGAACAGCATTACTGCTGAGTGAAATGGAACAGCATTACTCCTGAGTGAAATGGAACAGCATTACTCCTGAGTGAAATGGAACAGCATTACTCCTGAGTGAAATGGAACAGCATTACTGCTGAGTGAAATGGAACAGCATTACTCCTGAGTGAAATGGAACAGCATTACTCCTGAGTGAAATGGAACAGCATTACTGCTGAGTGAAATGGAACAGCATTACTCCTGAGTGAAATGGAACAGCATTACTCCTGAGTGAAATGGAACAGCATTACTCCTGAGTGAAATGGAACAGCATTACTGCTGAGTGAAATGGAACAGCATTACTCCTGAGTGAAATGGAACAGCATTACTCCTGAGTGAAATGGAACAGCATTACTCCTGAGTGAAATGGAACAGCATTACTCCTGAGTGAAATGGAACAGCATTACTGCTGAGTGAAATGGAACAGCATTACTGCTGAGTGAAATGGAACAGCATTACTCCTGAGTGAAATGGAACAGCATTACTCCTGAGTGAAATGTCTACTTAAAGGGGGGGGGGGCTCCAAGGTCAAAATCAGTTCGTGATCCACTCATTTTCCTCATGAGAATAAAAAAAAAAAAAATCACAATTGTCTAACCTCACATTAAAATGGTGTACAATGCCACTATGTTTGATTCTCTTCAAGTGCAAAACATCAGAGACATTTCAGACAAAATAATTTCACAGGATGCTTACTACCATTATGATCTTTATAACAAGTCAAAGCTTTTGGATAAAATGTATACATTTTCCGGGTCATTACTGAAGTATGCCCCTACCTTCAATATAAAAGAGTAAAGACAACCCTTGATGGTACATAAAGTAACTTACCGTATGCACTTTCCTCATCTCCTTGGAAGAACTTTAGAATGGGTCGGGAAAGAGTTGCATTGGCAACGTCTTGCTTCTCTACAATTGTCATTTGATCATTATCCCTTACCTGTAGGTTACCAAGGATAACAAAATACCAGTTACAAAAAAACTCAAACAACTATACTACAACATTATTAACGACCACCCAACAGGGATGAGAGTCACTGCTGACAAGAAAGTCTGAAACCGGGATCCAGACCTTAGGAGGTACATTGAAATGATGGCATTTCCACCTTTTGATCACCCCTAATCAGTATCCTCAGTTCTACAGAAGTAGATCAAAGAGCCTGACTTATTTAATTTATATCCAGGTTGACTTTAAAAAGTCTGAACTCAGATAAAAGTCTGCAATATCTCATTCCTGACCCAGGTAACCCATACAAAAAACAAGCAAAGAAACGGATCCAATAGAAATCAAATTGATTGTTGGGGGGGGGGGGGGTAGTAGTGGGAGGGGGGTTGTCTATTCACTGAATGTTCTTTATAGGAATGATGACACTTACGTGGAAATCCTTTAGCATATTGATTCTTCGCCATTTGTCAGTCGGTGGTCTGGGATCCATGTCTGTCAACACAAGACGTCCACTGGTGCCACAATGCCATTCTGATGATGAAGACGGACAAGCATTTCCGTTACTGTTAATTATTTTATTTAATTAATAACTTTTTTCCCTCTTCCCACTTTTGAATTTGTCTTGTGTGTTTCCAACCTCTTATGGTCAAACCAGCCTCTTCCTTCCCCCTTGCCACCCTCTTATGGTCAAACCAGCCCCTTCCTTCCCCTTGCCACCCTCTTATGGTCAAACCAGCCCCTTCCTTCCCCCTTGCCACCCTCTTATGGTCAAACCAGCCCCTTCCTTCCCCCTTGCCACCCTCTTATGGTCAAACCAGCCCCTTCCTTCCCCTTGCCACCCTCTTATGGTCAAACCAGCCTCTTCCTTCCCCCTTGCCACCCTCTTATGGTCAAACCAGCCTCTTCCTTCCCCCTTGCCACCCTCTTATGGTCAAACCAGCCCCTTCCTGCCCCCTTGCCACCCTCTTATGGTCAAACCAGCCCCTTCCTTCCCCCTTGCCATCCTCTTATGGTCAAACCAGCCCCTTCCTTCCCCCTTGCCATCCTCTTATGGTCAAACCAGCCTCTTCCTTTCCCCTTGCCACCCTCTTATGGTCAAACCAGCCCCTTCCTTCCCCCTTGCCACCCTCTTATGGTCAAACCAGCCCCTTTCCTCCCCTTGCCACCCTCTTATGGTCAAATCAGCCCCTTCCTTCCTTTCCCCTTGCCACCCTCTTATGGTCAAACCAGCCCCTTCCTTCCACCTTGCCACCCTCTTAATTGTTCTTCCCTCGCTTTTTCTGTGTGCTTTCTGCCTTTCTCTCTTTTCTTTTCTTTCACTTGAAAGCTTTTGTTAATAGTAGTAATAACAAAGTGCATTTTTCCAATTGTTGCAATGCACTGAGGGCAGTAATTCCAGAGACGAACTTGTATCGAACAGGAACCTCAAGACGAAAAATAAATATGACTTGAGTTTATGTTAGAGTTGATGTACATAGTTGCAATCACGAATAATGAGAACATATGGAGTTCCTGTATTAATACCAGTATTCTTGTTACACCAGTATCCCTGTTAATGTGCGTTGTGTTTTCATTTAGCGAAACATCAGGCCATTTACTATTTTTCTGAAATATTTTAACAAACTTGCAGAATGAAAAAAGAAGAAGCTAATAACATAAGCGATCGGGTTGGCGTAGTGGTTTCTTTCCTTGCCTTCCACCTCTGGGACCCCAGTTCAAATCTCGTTTGGGGCACTATGTGGATTGGGTTTTTAATCTATATCTGATTGGGTGGGTTTTCCCTGGATTCATTCTCTGGGTTTTTTCCTCCTACATCTATAACTGAAACTTCTTTCCTTGTCTTCTCTCCATGGGGTTTTTGGCTAGTATAGCGAGTCATATCTTCACAACACGGTTAAGTGATGAAATTGAATGGTTGAAACTTCGTTTTACATTACGATACAAGAATATTGAAATATTAAATCAAGTTTTGTTATCAACTTAAACTTAAAACATGCACTAAATTATTCTTATTGGAATTTATGGGCAGGCTAAAAGGAGGAAGGGTAAGGGTTCAAAAGAGGTTTTCTAACATACCGAGACTGACTTGGTTGGCACTGGGTCTGCTGGAGTAGGGTTTGTTGCAATAGATGGCGTCTAAGATCTTCTCCTTGACCTGCGAAATGGTGTCTACGTCAAGCACCTTGACTTCCTTTACAACATTTCCTTCTTCATCAATGGGCACAACAAGAGTCTAAGGAGGTACCAGATGAAAAATGTCAAGAAACTATTTATCTAGTAATATTTTTCCTCATGAAAGGTTTGTTCCATTTCATGTAACAAATGTTTATGTTCAAATTATATGTATGAATACAAATCTAAATAAATATTCCAGAAAATAAATTTAAAATTGACTAAAAAGACCTTTTTTTTAACTCACAATGGTTTTGAATTCAATATCCTCCTCCATCATCTTCTCAAAGTTAAGAGAATATCTTGAAGTGCCGGTGAAGACATCAACTGGACCACTCTCAGTCCGATGTTTGATGGCACGGTACAAGACAAACAGAGGATAGGCAGTGTGACTCTGAAGAAGAAAAAGACAACATCAATGACACATCAATCCATTGCAAACAAAACATTATTATACCTATATTGTTTACTACTTTTTACTACTCTATCAAAAGAAAAGGCTGTCATCAACGCTGGTACCATGGACTCCTTCACAAACACCAACCATACACTTTTGCACAACAGTACGCTCTTTGTGTACACTGTGTGCGTGTACATGTACACATGTTGCTGTCAAAAGACAAACCAGCAGTTTTGGGCAATTCCATTTTACTGGCAAGTTTAATTTTCAAAAGTACAGACATTGATCAGTGAGAACCACAAGATTTAGTTCATTGGTACAGATATCAAAGAAGACTAATTGTTCTATCCATGAAAGGAAAACAACTTTTGAGTAGGATGATAAGTTTTGTCAAAATAGATGGAGTTTTTGGCAGTGGACTCTTTGGCAGCTGCTTGCAATGTAGTTTACTGCAGACGCTGTGATTATTATGTTTTCTTTGCTTTACTTTTCTTTTTCTTGGAAGATGAATTAGCAGTCTATGGACTCGTTTTCACAAGCCTAAACTATCAAACATTTGTAGTGACCTCATTTGGTGCTCATGTTTATTACTTTCACATCATGCAATAGCAGTTGACTTTATATATTTTTTACATATTTGCGACATGCAACAGCAGTTGACTTTTGACATGTGCGTCATTTCTTTTTGGCTGGACGACGCCATCTTTGTTTTTCACTTGAGATTGATATTTTAGATTCCTTTTGATCTCCTAAGTTATTGGAGAAGGAAGAACCCTCTACTAAAATGGACGGGTTTCAACATTAACATCAATCGAGACAGTGCAATACTGTGTCCTTACATACCCATTCAGACTAAATAGTTTTCAAACATGTTTGCATAAGATACATCCATAAAACGGGGATTAATATCAGTCCAAAATTCTTTTTTGATCATTCAAAGAAAAAAATCTAGTAATTTTTCAGCAATCCATACCTGAAGTTGGTCATACAGGCAAAGAGCAACCCAGTTTGACAGCAGCTTCTCTAAAATACTCTCATTTCTGCCAGAAAAAAAAATAGAGAAAGAAAAACTAAGCAATATTTCATATTTTCTGAAAGAACATTTCTTTGAAGAGAGATTTTAAGGCTAATTTGATTTTGCATTTCACATAAATGATTGAAACAGTAGTACAAATCTGCGTTACATTATTTAGTGTGAAATATATGCTGTTTGTTAATTTTGGATGAAGTTTTTGAAGCAATGATGATGTAAAAAATCAATGTGTACTAGTGTGTAAATATATTTTTTTTTTAATTGATTTGAAATTTTGCTTGGTGAGTAAACAGTATAGGTCTAAGGTACCAGCATGTAATAGTCCCAGTAGCAAGTTGCTGTGGTTCTACAACACTAACTGTGACGTTTCAACTCTTGACCAGTGTGCTCTGATTGTCCACAAGCAGAAAAATAATGAAAAACTATCGTAAGAATTATGGATGAGAATTACCTAAGGAAGAGTTGTCGTGTACGACCGTTGTCAACTGCCGTCTGGATGAGCTCAGTCATCAGAGTGACTATAATGCTAAATAATAAAATGAAAAAACTATTGAACAGAAACTACTTTGCTGTAGAAAGAGGTAGAGGTAAGAGCATCGAACTCAAGCTCTGGTGTTTCTGATCAGCAGAGTATGGGTTCTAGTCCCGGTCAGGAAAACTACTTTGCTGTAGAAAGAGGTAGGGGTAAGAGCACCGAACTCAAGCTCTGGTGTTTCTGATCAGCAGAGTGTGGGTTCTAGTCCCGGTCAGGAAAACTACTTTGCTGTAGAAAGAGGTAGAGGTAAGAGCATCAAACTCGAGCTCTGGTGTTTCTGATCAGCAGAGTGTGGGTTCTAGTCCCGGTCAGGACACTTGTGTCTTTGAGCAAGATACTTCTACCATAATCACTGTATCCTTGAGATGGAATATAAGCCATAGGTCCCGCATACTAGGATTGGTAGCGCATATAAAAGAACCCAGTGTGAATTATCATTTAAGAGTAGGGGTTAACCCCGGTGTTTCTGGTTTACATAACAAGTGCCCTTGTTTTACTTATGACAAATCCTCGGTCTCATTACCAGAAATATCAAACAATAATAAATCAAGTATCAGGATTATACATAAAGTTTTCATTTACAAGCCCGTTGGACAAGATGTTTTGCATCTTAACGATGTTTTGCATTTTAACAAATCTGTCAGAATTTCCACTGGTCATCAATCTTAGAATGTCATTGATGTAGTTTGCATCACCCACTGCTAGTGCTAAATACAGACTTCAAACTGGCCTATTGTAAACCATTTGCTCTAAAATGTAGCAAGTAATTTTTATTCTGCAAGACTTGTAGAAACCATGAGTATACAGTGCTCATCTCACATCCATTTATCCATTTAATCTTACAACTGTTTACTGTTACGTTTGTTATTATTTTGTGGGAGACTTGATATTTAAAGCCAAGAACAAGTTTTATTAAGAGTAAGTTTTTAGTTTAGGCAGATGCTTTTCTTTTGGGGGTAATACCTAAAGTTAAGATTATTTCTCCTGCTCAGGACTCTCTGTAAAACAAATTAAATAAATCTTGAAGAGTAACTTTTGTAATACTTACTCAGTCAAGTACGTCATTTTATTCTCCATGATCATGACGGCTGTTAGCAGAGATGCTATCAACTGCCTGAACAAAAACATGGAATGTACCGAGTTAAGACCAGGGCCCAATTGCATAGAGCTGCTTAAACACAAAAAGTAGCTTAGCACTTAACAACTTACACTAAGGTAATACCAGCCACAAAATGAAATTCTTATTTGAGCACATTCATTTAACGAATTAGTTTTGGATAAATCCTTGGAGATGCTTACTTTTGTCTGATGGGTAATTTTGAGTTGCTCTCTGCATCCAACGTCTGAATCAGAACAATTAAGAAGGCCTTGTTGCTAAGAAGACGGGAAAACTTTATCATTGCTTTCTGGATATTTTCATCTGGATACTAAAAATACAGAGAATAATAGATTTAGACAGGAGAAAAGTATGACATCTTTGGAAGATCTGGTTGATTAATGGCCGAAGTTCATACTTCAGCGTGTACTTATGGTCAATATCCAAGACCAGTATCCTCACTTGGTGTATCCAGACATATGCATAAAGTAACAAACCTGTGAAAGTTTTGGCTCACGTGGTCATCGACGTTGCAAGAAAATAATGAAAGAAAAAGTACCCTTGTTGCCCAGTATTGTGTGCTTTTTGAGATGCCTGAGAAAGGCTTCATGCCTAAAGCCTTTCTCAGATTCAATTTTGTTGATGAAAAAATTGCCTCTTCCTCTGAAACTACATTACTTCAAAGAGGATCGTTTCAATCAATGTTTTATAATATCAACAGCTCTCCAGTGCTCTTTACCAAGTCAGTTTTTATGGTCATTATTGTTTGGAGTAATACACCGATCCATTAAGCCACGCCCATTTCTCATTGACCAATCACAACCGCGAAATCTGATCACCATTTGAGCCGTTTGGTGATCTTTGCACTAAAGGTGATCGGGTTTCGCGGCTGTGATTGGTCAACTCGTAAGGAGGCGGGGCTTAATGGATCGATCTATTACCAAAGGTATACCCTGCCTTTGAATAAGTCATTGTTTTTATGAAAGATGTCAAATCTGAGTGAAGTGTGGGTGAGAGAGTGGCAGACACTTACATCTTTGTCCTCAGTGTCAGGTCTCTCTTGCCCGATGAACAACATGTTACTGGCGTACTCTCGATGACTAACAAATGGCATTCCAATTCCTTGCAAGTCACTCGTCAAATCTGTTAAATCTGTCTGAAGATCGGCAAAGGCTGAATAAGAAAGATTTAAATAAAGAGGTAAATTAAATACTCATATTTGTCAAACAGTGGAAGAACATTCTTTCAGGAAAACTGGGTTTTTTCCAAAGAATTTAAAAAAGCAGTTTGAAGTGAAACTAGGACAAGACTATAATTTATTATCGTCACATTTTCAGTTTGTTATTCATATAAACCTTTAATTTAAAATAGTCAAACAGTTAAAAAAAAGAATGAGAGATGTTTGAAGTTCTAGCCATGTAACACTAACTATTTCAAACTCCCACATTGTTTCCCTTTTCATTGTTCATCCCTTACTCTTTCTAACTGCCTCTTTCTTTCTTTTCACTCCTTTCTACTTGGCTGCTTCTGCTACACTAGTATATTGTTTCTGTGTGTTGTGTCTTGTCGTGGCCGGCGGTTTAGTGCATCGGACTCAAGTTCTGGTGGCTGAGTCATCAGCGTGTGGATTCAAATCTTGGTCATGAAACTTGTCTACTTGACGCTTAACTTTAATTGCTTCTCTCCACCCAGGTGTACATGAGTACCTGTGAGGGCAGAGATGGTTCTTGTGATTGATTTAGCTTGATGCGCTACATATTTGGCAGCACAGGCTGTATACTCCCCAGGGAGCTGAGATGTTTAAAGGAATGAAATAATCGGCCCAGTGACCAGGGGTAATAATATCGCAGCAATGAGCATCACTGAGTGATTGGCTGGTGACCGATATGAGCGCTATATAAGAAGCCACTACTACTATCATTGTAATTTAGCCTTTGAGAAAGACTCTGCTAGGGTCGAAACAAGAAATGCCATTAACACCATCAGATACCTATTAACAACGAGAGAAGGGAAAGTAAAACTCCAAAAATATCATGACTCTTTTAATTATGTTGAAAATCAGCAAAAAAATAAATGATGTTTCAGAAAATCTGAACATTGACAGAGCAATGTTGTCTTTGTATGATCTCCATACCTTGTTTGATATCATCAGACAGATCCTCTTCAAGGGATCTCATGTCTTCCTGGATGAGTTGAGCTTCTCGTTTTGATCCATACAGCTGAACCAAGAAGCACAAGGCAACGATGAGAATGCACACCAGGACTGCTCCAGTGATTGATGGGACTAGGATTGGTACCAAGTCAAAGGGATAGGAGATGTAACCTATACGGAACTCTAGATTGCTGTGATTTACCTGAAGAGAGAAGAGGAGCAAGGTGCATTGATTCTGAAGAAATGTCGAAACTACTTATCCTAAATTTATCTCTGTGTTTTGAAACGAGAAGTCCTGGTCAAGGCTGTCTCTCAAGTAAATTACAACCAAGAGTTTTTACTTACTTACCCAGACCACAGGAAGGCCTAAATTTCTCTTTGTCTTGGCCCTTGAAGTCCCCGCCAGATGGTTGTTTCTCAATTAAGTTACAACTGATATTTGTCTTAAGATCTGCACATACCACAGAAAGCCCTCTCCCTGTATCTTGACCCAAGAAGTCCTGGTCAAAGGCTGTTTCTCAAGTAAATTACAACCAAGAGTTGTTGTAAGACTTACCAAGACTACAGGAAGCCCTCTCTCTTTGTTTTGGCCATTGAAGTCCCCGGCAGGCGGTTGTTTCTCAGGCAAACTACAAGTACAACCAATAGATGTTTCTTCAATGAAGGTCACATGACATCTCATTGGTCCAACACGAACAATGATTTCTGAGGCAGTAATCGCACTGTTAATTCGTTTCCCCTGAGTTAAACAGAATATTTCAATTGACTTATCACAGCTGAAATTACTCACAATTACATAATATGTTTTCATCAAATCAATTGATACTTGGATCCAAGTGAGTTTAAAACCTTTGATCAATTACAAGAACTCCTTCTCCCTCTGATGAGCAAGTATTAGGTATCATAGATTTAATTTTACATCGGGGATAAATGATATAATTTAGATTTTACCCTTACAGAAAGTTCTGAGCACACAGTGCTTAATACACATTGGTGTAAGGGTATAAAAACCAAATTATATTTTTATCCCAGATGCAAAATTAACATCTATAAAATCGTTGAGAAACTCGCTGTTAAAACATAGGAGTTGAACTGCCTCTAGCCACTGGGCTAGCTCGGTGGTCTAGTGGTAAGACATCTGCTCTGGCAATGCAAAGGTCGTGGGTTCGAATCCCACCCTAGTGATTTGCCTGTGGATTTTGTTTACAGAACTCGTGAAAGTACTGAGTATACAGTGCTCAATAGACTGTGCAAGTCTCGCGCGCATTCGAACTTCTATGGAGTTTTACGTGGGCGAGATTTTGTTTCGTCAATTATTTTAGTTTAACGTAGTTTGTGACCTAGAAAATTATACATGTTGTTGGGAATGTAATACTAAGTGATAACAAAATATTAAAGTAAAACCAATTCAACAATATAACGAAGAAAACCCGAGAATTAAACTTGACCTCAGCTTCCGGTTATTGCTTACCTTTGTGCTCGCCTCCGATCATAAAACTTATGTAAAAACTTGTTTTGGATGCGCGATTATAATCGCCAGATGCTGTAATTGCAAAGCAAACCCTTTTCATTGCAGTCTATGGTGTTGAGGCGTCGGCATTCCTCTTTAAACTGCGATACGGGTCAATTTAAAACCCGTTTGACCTTCACGAATCTGCGTAAGGGGTTTCTAAAAAGTTAACATCAAAAAAGCATCCTTGTCCCAGAGTTTTAATTTGTTTTTAATAATAATTAACACACTTTGGCGTATAAAAAAAAAAAGCTAAAACAAATTTCATAAAATTGTTGTTCAGATTTTGCCATGAGATATAATTTAAAACAAATATTTGATTTCAGAAATAAAAAATGTTCTTTGTTTGACGTGTTTTCTCGTTCGGATACGCGCGAGACTTGCACAGTCTATACACATCGCACAAGTAGACTAACAGTAAAACCGGATCTAGCATGTACAGCTTGCCCAAAACATACTACGCAGTAATTTAGCTTCTGACTGATTATGTATCTTTATCCTTGAGGCAAATTAAACATCTATTAAAATTGCTGTGGTATCCATTGATAAAATATAGCATTCTAACTGCCTCTAGGTACCAGCTCGGTGGTCAAGTGGTAAACATGGCACAGTAATGTCCCCGAGGATTTGTTTCCATAGGACTCAGGAAAGTGCTGAGTATATAGTGATTAACACACATCAATGCATCACATGGTAAAACACATACAATGTTGATTATGTATTGGAATTATGAAATGGTATTTATGAACAATCAATTTGATTAACCCTTGATTGATAAACCTCACCTTGATTGTCAACAACTCTCCATTCTTCTCAAATAAGTCATTTTCAAACTTGTCATAATCCGGATCTGGAAAGAACTCCAAGTCAACGTCATTGTCTTCTGACCACGTTAAGAGGTCACTGACACCGTCCATAATGAAGCCAAAGGTCACGTTACGTTGAGATGAAGAGCTGTTTATGGCTGACGTTATATTGGGAGTTCGGCAACGCATGAACATTGGGCCTTCCACAGCACAGCTCTAGAAAATACACAATTTGAAAAAAAATAAAATAAAATAAAAAAATTGTCTTTGTGTATTATGGGGTTGTGATAAACATTAAATCAATGAAATTGTTAAGATGTAAGATTGACACATTTTATGGCATGTTGACTCACCTCTACAAACTCGGTATTCTTTGGTTCATCACTGCCAACTGATCTTTTAGTTTCAGTGATTTGTGTAGCAACTGTAACAACAAGTGCAGCCGTCTGGGCAGTGTCTAGATTTGTCCCATTGACAATCATCTCCCGACCACCGCTGAGTATTGAAAATAAATTAAAATAATTTGGTTCGTGAAAATTATAGAAAAATGGATATTAAACTTTGCTTATCTGATTAAGACCACGGTTGTTTTTGTTACAGTTTTTATTTACAGCGAGAATGATAACGTTTCAAAAAAATCCCAATTTGTTCACTCAGTTAGCTTCAAGTTAAGAATAAAACGGCAGCCTTTAAAAATACCAATTGGAGAATGTGATCAAATGAGATGTTGTAAGATTGCAAAAAAAATAAGAATAACAGTTTATACACTTGGAATAATGTTCTGAGATGTACTCACGAGTAGATACTGCTGGTTGGACTGACTTGAGTAATGACAGGGTTGTTGGTGAAAGTGTACATCTGGCTTGTTTTGTCTGCCCCATCAAAAGACATCTTGAGAACTTCTGTCTGCCCAACAGACCCCTCAGAGCTTGTGCATACTGCTTCCCTCTCAGTCACTGGGCTGTAAAATAAATCAAAGTTATACAGTAGATGACACATCACTAGAAAAGTCTTTTCTTAACCAACTGTTAATAATTGATGCAATTCTGATTAAACCTCGACTCTAAAGAGTAATAAAGAAAATCTCTGATAACAGGCTCTACCTCAAGTAAATGATACAATCTTAAATGTTATGCAGACATGCCAACCTCTGGGATCACAAAACTGTATTCTGAAACCCCAAAACCTGTATTTTTCCTTAAAAACCTGTATTTTTGAAAAAAAATGCATAAAAGAGTTTAGGCCCCAAAAAGGGTGTTCTGTCAAGTCTGTTTCGGTTTACCGTGCCACGACCGTAAACTTTTTATTCGACTTAAAAAAAAAAATTTAAATTAAAAATTAAAAATTAAATCAAATGTCAGACTTTGACCAACCAAACATGTTTTTAACAAAATTGAACTAAAAACCAGAACACATTCACTGATATCTCCGTGATTTTGGTCTCATGATTTTGTGATCCACCACGGTCGTCGCGCCGTGTTTCGTGAAGTACACAGCGCGCATGGTGTACAAGACAATGCGCAATCTGAAAATTGCGCAAACCTTTACTCGATAGGCAATGGGAGCTGCCGATTCTGCATGGCGCAAACTGCAGATTGCGCAAGAGTTTGTCCAATTCGTTGTGCAGATGAACGTGGACAAGAGAAGTCGCAAGCGGACGATTTGGGGCAACCTTTTAGCCGGAAATTTATATTTTTTGAAAGATATCTGACACAATCATACCTCCATATTAACAAAAAAACATCTCCTGCGTATCGTACCTCCATCCATTCCATGTGACAGTGAGATGAGGGATGCTTACATAACAATAACATTATTATTGATAAATTAATTATTTTCTCCCTTTTTTGGACGCTTTTAAGAAGTCCCACTTCGCTGAATATTCTCCTTTATATGACTGCTTCCTTTTATTCGACGAGGTCGAAGCCATAATCAGATATTTATGATACAATTTCATGCAGTAGTGCTAAAAAAATTCTGCAAAACAGCGTGAACTGACAGTGACACTGACAGCTCTCGAAAGGCGAACAATCGTAACCTTTTGCATGCAGTGTTCCGATTGGTTAATACAGGTTTGTTTACATACCATGCACCAATTACTGACGCGCTTACGAATAATTGGCGATAAACGAGCCTCCGCTGCCTCGTACCCACAGACAACCTCGCTAACATGTAGCGCCTGCGCCGTATTGATCATTCTGAGAAAGAAAATAATTGCGCGGCAAGATTGTACACCATTGGAAACGAGGTTGTACCACATGGCTTAAATAGCGCTAGCACAGTATTTCTCGTTTTGGGGAATGGAATTATTTTTGCGGTGGCGGTGGTCAAAACCGTATTTTTTTTGCAAAACCTGTACACCCGTATTTTTTACGAAAACCCGTACGGAATACGGAAAAAACGTACTAGTTGGCATGTCTGGTTATGTATAGCAGTCTTTACTTGCCTTGTTATAATGCAAGCTTTATCACCAATGAATGCCTCAATATTCTGTCCTGTATTTAGAGCCGTTCCGTTGATTGTTATACGAGTCCCACCAGCTGCTGGTCCAAAGCGAGGACTGAAACTTGTAATAGATGGAACCTGGCAAGAAAAATCAGAACCAGAAAAACAAACAAAGCAGACAATCAACATCAACCAGACCATGTTTCCCTTTAGTTGTCAACAACAGAGGAAAAAATCATTCCCTTTTCTTGTCTCGAAATAATGTTATCTTTGATGTCATTGGGGGTGGGACTAGCATCAGTTATTGACAGATTTCGGTGGAAATCTAAAGAAATAAATGAAGAACTTTGATGTGCAGCCCTCAAATCTATCACACCTGTAGTGAAATCATTTTTCACTGTGGTTTAGTTTATGAGAAATGGTACTTAAATGTCCTAAAGTTATTTGAATTAATTGAATGTCGTTCTCCTGAAGACGATCAGAGCACTCTGATTGAAACATCGAATTGATAAACTACTGGTTATTCTCAGAACCACACACCACATGGTCTGTAAACCTCATTTGATTGTGTTTGTGCCATGCAAAGTTTCAAATTCTCCTGAATGCAAGCAATTAGAGTAGCTAAAAATCATCTATATCAGAAAGTGGACTTTCCCCTCATATCATGGAAAATTAAAGTTGTTTTTATACAAAGAGTAAACTTTTTTTCTACCCAGTTGCTCAATTTTTGTTTACCATTACTGTAGACTCCATTGAAATTAAACCTACCCTATATTCAAACTTGACATCTCCTGTGCTTTCCTGTAGTGTTGACCCATCAGCTCCCATGACAGTCAGCGACACCGACACCACACTTTCAACTCTTGATTGAGTCCGGCAACTTACACTGTGAAATAAATTCAGATTGTATTGCTTACATGCATTTTATTAAGGGAACATTTATAGTTTCACAGTTTGCCATGGTTTGCTGGAATCTCGGAACACTTGGACTTACCACCCATTTAAATTCAATTCAATTCAAATTCAATTCAAATTCAATTAATCTTTATTACATCCCAAAATGCTCGCATACAGTAAAAACATTTTAGCAGATACAATGATAAACAATGGTAGCTAGCTGTATGTTGTTGTAAGACACATTTGTATAACAAAAGGAAAAAGGTCTGGAATGGGAATTACACAATAACTCCTGGAAAATGAGAGATAACGAGCATGATTTCCAGTATCTTCAGTTCCTCTTTGTACCGAGGAAACATTATACAATGGAATGTCCGGGTGAATATACACCTCAGTCGTCCAACTGCCTGCAAAAAGGAGAGGGCGCTCCAAATTTGTTTTGAATGTTCAAAAACCGGCAGACATGAGCCAGTTTAGAAATATTTGACATGTGTATAAACCTCATGCGACATGAATGAAGTGGTTAAAAGAGACTTCCAATGGATTTCAACAACTCGGTGTAAAAGTTTTAGTGGAAAATGCTGAAATCCAACATAAACTGTAAATTGTTAATGATTCCAAGTTTAGAAGAGTCTGTATGTATGTGGTTTGCCTTAGTTTAGTTTTGTAGTTATGTTCCAATACTCAAATAATTCTGATTTGATGATGACATAAATTAAACTGACACAACGTCTTGGGTTTCATAACATTTCTTACCTGTAGCCTGTTTCATAATAGGCTTCCAGTCCATCCAGACGGCATTCTTGGTCTCCAATCGTCACATTCTGTACAGTATGGAACCCTCTACCAATATCTGTACCCATTACAGATACTATGGTGTTACCTTCTATAGGTCCAGTCAATGGATATACCTAAACAATCAATTGTCAAGTCAAGATCTCATTCCGTTTTACTCCCATCATATCATGCATTAATTCCTCTGCCAAGACAATATGATATTGTCATAGCTCGGTCAAGTAAGGCCAAGTAAAAACAATACCAGTTGATCGTCCTCGCCTGCATCCTTTTTTGAGGCCGCATCCTTTTTTTAAATTTTTTTTTTTTTCGATTTTTCCTAAAAAAGACAATATTTTTAATCCACCCTTGACATAATTTGTTTTATTTTTTAATGTAAACTTACCAATATTTTAGAATTTGCAACACAAAAAAGTGGGTCGGGAAACACAAAACTGCATTTGCAGGGGCTATGGCGATCGCCATAGCCCCTGCAAATCGGTCATGTCGGTAGACTGCACGCTGCAGGCTCCATCCAGCGCGTGCATGTATTAAGTACAAGCATAGCTCTATGCAACCTCGCTACCATGCATGGGAGCGTGCTGTATCGAATAGTGCGGCGAGATCGATCATCCATGGGAACGAAGTTTAGCTCTAGGGTTACGGGCAATTCGACCATTGAGACAACTCGACCGGTTATCTTTCGTTGTAAGTTTTAATCGAGTTGACTCGACTGTGGAGTTCTTTCAAACGTGTCGAGTTGGTCTTCATTGCCGCGTTGCTGACCCACGCATCTCGTGTGGTGTCTTCTGAATCTGAACACGTTTTTTTCAGAGTAAAATTTATCAGAGGTGAGCTGCAAGATGGTCTTTGTGTGTGTGTAATTCGCACCAAAAGCAAAATTCTTAAGCCGTGGTGCACGGTCAGTAGGGGACGAAAAACGCATGCTTGTCGATATTTTCTCGGACTATGCGTCGGGAGACGTCGACAACGGTGAAGCACTGTCTGACCAGTAACCAGAGTACGTGTGCATTGCTAAAGTCTATTTTTGATTTAGCCAGGCCTAGGGAGGCTGGGAGGCTAGTTTGTTTTTAAATATTAATTCTAAAAATTAGTAAACTGCATGATGTGTCGGGTAGGGCCTACATGACCCACATCATTTTTTTTTCATTTTTTTTTTTTTTTACAAATATTTTTTTCTGGCGTGCCGTACATGACCAAGTCATTTTAATTTTTTTCACAAATATTTGTTCATGATCAAATCTGACTTGGTGTCTCTGATGTATTCTGCATTTTTTATGTTTTTTAGATTGCTTGGGTGAGGTGTTACTATTTTTTTAATCCTTTGAAAAGTACCTGCACACAAACAGATTTTGAGAAAGTTTATTTCTTTTCTAACTATACTTTCCCAGGTTCAGGTCAACATTATTATTTATGTTCATCTTAGTGTAATAATTCCTGTTAACCCGGGTCCTCGTGCATCAAATTGATATAAAGAAAGTTAGCGGTGATTTCAAACTGAAGAATTGGTGGCCTGTTTGAATTGAAATACTTGGCGGCCATCTTGGAAAAAAAATTAAAAGGCCCTCATCCTCCTCTTTTTGGAAAAATCAGGACGATCAACTGGTATTTTTTTAAAATTTGGCCTAAAAGGATTCTAAATGAGACATGGTCAATGGGGGGACTTTTGCGACACTAGGTGGATGCAGACTTATCTGGTAAATCTATAGTAATGCACTCATGCTCAGAGCTACGAAACAATAGAAATTTACCTGGTAAGTCTGCTGCTACCTAGCGTCCCATTTCAGAACATCGCTTTGATTCAAGGTAGGATCATACGTTGGTAAGTCCTCAAAAACTAATGACCATAAAAACTTACTTGGTAAGAGGCCCTGCAGCTGTTGATAGTATAAACTATTTTGATAAAAGATTCCCTTTGAAGTAAAATAGTTTGGATAATTTTTAACCCCAACACATTTGAATCTGAGAAACAATTCATGCATGAATCGTTTCTCAGATTTCTGAGGGTTGGTGTCCATTTGCAAATGACTCTCGCATAAAAATACTGCAACAGTTTTTGCTGTTTTCTCAACAAGCAGACACTCCATTAAGCTGAAACTTTCAAATGTGAATTTTAGTGTATCTTATCTTCATAACTTTGCCTATAAATGAGTATTACGATGACCAAAACCTATTACCCTACATTTAACAATTACAAAAAGTGTAACCATTCAATGAAATAAAATGGTATTTCACTGATCCAAAATACCAAGTAAAATTATAACCTTGTCATCAATATTGAATTTATTTGATATCACCTCTTGAAAGATTAGATGAAGGAGGTTGACTTTCAAAAACGAGGTTTCATAATGAGCATTAAGGCAATGTTTTGTCTTGGTACGAAGTGGCGACAGTGTTAACAATCCCCTACAAACCCCGAACTCCATATCAATAATCAATAGTCAATAATCGTTAAATCTACTCACCCCTTGGAGAATCGGTTCAGGGCAGGTGGCATTATTATCGTGGGTAACCCACTCTCCTTCCGCTGTTGTACAAGACTCTCTTAGTTCACACATAGCATTACACCAAACACACTCAAGCTCTGGCCTGGCAGTAACACACCGACTACAATCTGGCTTCAATACTCCACACTTGTAAAGTGTTGCTGTAACAATAATAAAAAAGGAAAACATTTATCTTTGAAAGGATTTAAAATGTAAAAATCTTACAGATAAATAACCATTGCCTGAAATGAGAGAGTTTGTAAAAGCTTTTTATTTGTCTTTGCAAAAAAGGATGTGGTCTTAATTATGGGGAATGTGAAGATAAAAATACTTGAGACTAATATTTGCACAGTTAATGGCAGGATGTCTCTTAAACAAGACACATCAAAGTCAACAGCAGACTTGTTTTGAAAAGTCAGCACTCAGCAACCACCATTACCTTAATTGGATCCTGATTTTGGTATAATAATAAATCTTATCTAGCGCTTTATCACACCCCTATAGTAGGTGCTAATCAAAGCACTCATTATTGCTTGTAGGTCAAGGGAAAAGGTTTCCATTAAGGGTACAAGTGTAAAAACTGTGCAGGTGGCACTCTCCCCACCCCACACCCTTGACTCAAACTCACCGTTATTGTTGAATAAGTCATCTAGAGTGTGACGGTTATTACTTGTGTCTGTCCATTCAATGGTCAGTTTCACAACCAGCTCTGCTTCATCAGTGGAAGTGTAGGTATACTGTGGAATAGAAATGGGCTGATATCAAACAAAGTTCAACTCAAATCTTGGCTTTCTTTTCATAAAAAGTTGGTTTCCAACTTCAAATAATATATACTTTGTAATGGTCTGGGGAATAATTTAACTTACAGCTTTCATGTCACACACGATGGTATCAGCATTACGTTGAGCAGTTGTACTCTGACGTAGTCCCTCAATATCAAAGCTACATTCAAAGCTAGTAGTCTAAAAGATGAAGAAATAAATGGGAGGTTAGTAAGAAGGAGTTTAAATATTTTACTTTAACAAGGAGGGTACACGTAGTTATTTCCCCCATCCAGAAAAGAAAGCAATCCAGGCTTTTATAATTTTTTGAAAGAAAGAAGCCAAATCATAGGCTTTATCCTACTGTCAATAAAACTTTGTTATTCATCAATATTCATTTAAAGGCACTGTACACGTTTGGTAATTACTCAAAATATATATTAGCATAAAAACTTACTTGGTAATGAGCAACGGAGAGCTGTTGATAGTATGAAACATTGTGAGAAACGACTCCCTCTGAAGTAACGTAGTTTTTGAGAAAGAGGTAATTTCTCACTAAAATAATGAAAGACTTCTGGCCAGAAGTCTTTTATTCCTATCTGAAAGCACACTAATTTGTACAAGGGTGTTTTTTCTTTCATCATTTTCTTGCAACTTCAATGACCAATTGAGCCCAAATTTTCACAGCCTTGTTATTTTATGCATTATGTTGGGATACACCAAGTGAGAATACTGGTCTTTGACAATTACCAAACGTGTTCAGTGCCTTTAACCCTTCAGCATTTACGAGCAAATTCAACAAAGTCATTTACTCACTGAGCAGGGCGGGGAAAAGTCATCGAATTAATGCACTATCTGGAAGTCGCATCATAACTTCCATTGCAATTATTTTTTTGTATTACAAGTTTGGTTTATTTTGTAGAGGATAAAATTATCTTTCGAATGATTCACACATATATGTAATTGCTTTTACTGAATTGAAGCTTTCAGATTGACACACCAATGAAAATAGACAACTGTTAGTTTGCATTACGTTAGCGTCAGTGTTTCACGGAAAGTTGTGCACACAACTTTTTCAACTTTGCTATCGTTTCAAACAAGAACAAAATGTTGACAAAGTGATTGAAATAATATCAAAAAATACCTTTAGAAATGAACAATCTTGTCTATATTACTTATGGATAACAATAAATTTCCTCTACAATGTAAACTCCTTTCAATAATGTGTGAAAAACGAGGCGAAAGCCCAGCGAAACATCGTCGCTTTCGTAGTATACATTATAGTGCGTGTGTGCGCGTAATGCATTGTACATACGATACGGTACGCACTATCAGAAAGCATTAACACGTCGTGCTAGATTTCCGACCTTTGAACCTTTGGAAGGAGATTACTTGGTTTTTGTCAATGGTGACCACGGGATATTTTTAGACTGGCGCAATCTTTAGATCACGCTCTTTCGACGGCTGTTTGCTGCAACCCGCTAGCATGTGTAAAACCCAAGATACAAAGTGTTGTTTAATCTCGGGCGGTTTGGGGCGGTCCAGTGAGTAAATGGCTGGGCGGTTTCGGGCGGAACAGTGACTAAAGGGTTAAGAATTTTCTTATCGGATAAGATTTTGCACAAAATTGTTAATGGCCTGACCTTTTGACCCTAGCAGAGTCTTTCTCAAAGGCTCAATGACCACACAACACACATGAAAAGGTATACAAGTGTCAACAGAAGCAGTTGGGTACTTTTTTTATCAATCTTTTGCTCTGAACAAAGAAAAAACTGGCTAGACCAGAACTTGAACCTGCAACCTCCGGTTTAAGGTGCGGTGCTTTACCAACAGAGCTATCAAGCCCTTATGCTGGCTGTCTCCCTATTTTGTCAATATGTTTGTTTTGAGGTGCAAGTTTGAAGCCATTCAACCTGTAACTGCCGTATAGCCAGGGATCAAACCAACATTTAACACAAACTGGGAAGCGGCAGCAGAGGGATAACATTAAAGGGATGCAACTTTATATTTATCAATAAATCCTTCATTGTCAGCAAAGCCTGTTTCTGTGGTGGGTTGATTTTTCTCTCAATGATTGTATATGAACAAAAGTTTTAAATGTTGAGTCTTTTTACCTGTGAAAATAGGCAAGTGTATACATTTGATCTCTCATTCATTGTTCTCTTGTTAAATTTAATTACAATTTTTGTGGAAGTTTATTTTTAAGTGACCGATAACTGACCTGGGTCTGATCAGGTAGATTTGTAGTCATGACTTGTATACTTCTTTCAATTCCATTGGGCAGAAGGACTTCAGTATTCTGAGCCAGCAGCTGAGGGCAGGAACCCGGACCCTTGGATGAAGACAAAGCTGGATTCTAAAGAATGTACATCAAATCATTATTAAATGGAAATTAATTCTTTATTAAACTCCAAATGTTTAAGGACAAACTCAATAACACTTTATAATAAAAGTTTATTAAAAACAGGAATCGGAAGTGGTTTTATGTCTCTATAGGAATCAAGAGCCTCTTCAATTTAATTAACTGTTAAATATCAGTATTGAGAAAAGATAACATTTGTGGTGAGATTAATCGTACGTTTTGTCCTGTAATGATGATTTCGTTGGCTCCTGTGCAAGTAGAATTAACATGAGTGCATCTATTCTCAAAGACACACCAATCACAGGCCCATCGACTACCAACACAAGATACACAGCTACAGCAAACACAAATAGAAAACAACATAATCAAGGGGAGAAATCTTTACACCAGAGAAAAACTACAAAACAAAATAAAAAGGAAAACGTTAAAAGCACTCAACAAATATTTTTACAATCATGTGAGTGAGAAAAAAAGAGCTCTAAATTAAAAACATAAATTTCGAACAAATTTGAAGCTTTCTACAAACAAAATTACAAACACAAAGTGAAGAAGAGCAAAAACAAGTATTCTTACGAAGTATGAGTTGAGCATTCATAGAAATAGAAACTTGTATCCACAAAACTGACTGATGTTTCACTGGAATGGACGCTCAGTGTAACAGTGACAGCATCATCTGGAAAATGGAGCATTCATAAACATTGAAGAATTTTAAAAGTTGTATGTTTATTTTGTTTTAACAACAGGTAGGCCTAATAAAACAATAAAAAACAATTTAAGTCACACGGTTTTTGTGTTTGCAAAACAAATATTTAATTGCATGACATTTTGACACTAGAAGAGTCTTTTATATGAAGGCTAAAAGACAACACAACACACATAAACTGATGTAATACAAGCAGTCAAGTGGAAAGAAATGAAAAGAGATAGAGGCATAATGCACACAGAAAAAGCAAGGGAAGAACAGAGAAGAAAAAAACAAACAAACAAACAAACAAACAACCCAAACAGCCCTGTTTTGTGCTGGACTTACCTCCTTGTTTAATTGGAGGTATCCTATTACCAGGTGGGGAGACACATGTAAGATCCTCATTAGTCTTTGTAGCTTGTGATACGTAGGATCCAAACCAACACTCATATCTCATGCTGGTCAGTAAGTCTGGTAACTGCTCTACACTCACAGTAACCTGGCAAATGTACAATTTAGCACATATAACATATTAACACAAATAAATAATTAAATACAAACAATGGATATGATGGACTGGAATGTTGGGGAACTTTACATCCAAAGACAAAGGGAAAATAAATGTTGACTAATCATATTCCCTGACAAAGGGCTGTCATGACAGTCCAAAACAAACGGATGAAGTAACAAAATGTTTCAGTCCTTTATGTTATCGCCAACGATAGTGTATTTATTCCTTGTAGTGAGTAATTTACGTTGCATACTGTCAGAGGTCAGCATTCCCCTGAATCAGTGATCATGAGGTATGCTAGGCCTACGTCATGGGTTTGCCACACCCTTGCTCGCGGGAATTTTGAGTTCATTTTTGTTCAAGCCTTCGTTGATTTCAGTTCGTCTTCGTCGTGTTATTTTTTGTAGTCAAATCCGTAAGTAACATTTATTTTACGTTTTGCTTGCTACATTAAGGTTAAATATTTATCCTGCATTCCTTGTATGTATTTACCACAAGTTGTAGAGTTTGAGAGTATTTTGGGACAGGCCAAATTGGGTTTATGCTTACGTTAATTCATGGGTCGGCTGTCTTTATTTACCGGTACCGTTTATGCATTTTCACGAGTATGTGACATTTGAATTATTGCTGAATGTAAGGGATTGCCGGTTATTTTAGTGTCGTATTTCCTTATGATATAGTTTCTCTCCTCTCATTGACTTAATTTGGTTATTTGTATCTTTCTTAAAACAGAATATCAGAATGCCGCCGTAAACCCCCGTATACCTATGTAAATCGCTGTGTACCCCAGATTACCGTGTCATGTCGACTCCATTGTGTGTGTTATGGTCTTTCCCCGCAAACGATTTGTAACGATTTGTAAGTATATAATAACTGTTTCTTAACGGATTATTATCAATCTAATTGATTTCGAGTTCATTTGGTTTATTTTGGATCCGACCATTATTTGTGCTGTTTCATTTCTAATCAGTCTATAAACGATGATTTGGTGTAATTGTTCATTGAGCGCTTTGATGTTTTAATAGTATTGATATTTATTTATTGGGTGTATTTAATTATTTATGTGTGTAGTTTCACCTGCTGCTCTTACCGTAGCTGAGTGCAAATAAAAGGAGGGGAAAAAAACACCATATTACGACTCCCAGCGTCTTATTAGTCACACACGGTGACACTTTATAATTTCCAATAATCATTCATATTTATTTCAGCTATAGTTTTATGTAGATTTCCTTTTTCCCACTAGATGAACAACGAGTTGAGTGGAAAAGAAAAGAGTAGGTGGGAAAATACAAACGAGAGAAATGTTTTCCTTTTTCAACTTCACTCTTACATTTTGTTCTGTGACAGTGATTGGTAGATTATCATAAGGAGCCACATTGGTTATCTCAATACACTGTGCAGTATTGTAGGCTAACCATCGGGTAGACACATCAGGCATGTTGCATTCTGAATACAAGGTGCATCTACATGTAAGATATTATAGAGTCACCAGGATCCAATTTCAGAAAGCCACAATAATGTAATCTCAATAGCATTTTGGAAGAATGCCCACTTCTGCTAATACTTCCTGTGTTTAGCAAATTTGTGTGCCAACCAGCTGTATGGAGGTGCGCCAATAAAAAAAAGTTGGTAAGCACTTGTACATTACTCTTACCTGTTGTTCTGTGACATTGATTGGTAGATTGTCATAAGGAGCCACATTGGTTATCTCAATACACTGTGCAGTATTGTAGGCTAACCATCGGGTAGACACATCAGGCATGTTGCATTCTGAATACAGGGTGCATCTAATCAAGAACATAATATATGAATAATCATCATCAAGAAATAGGTGACACTTGATCTAAATAAATTCAACTGACCCTTCTAATTTGAAAAGACTCAAAATCTAACTCTGCTGATGAGCTAAACAAAGTACATAACAGTCAGTGGGATAAAAGAAAAGCCATCTTTAAAGTAATTTTGCTTCATGAAATTCACTCTAGTCTGTAATTAGTTGCTTTTCACTTAAATTCTCATCAAGCATCTTAATCCTTTCCTTACAGAATTGTTTGAAGCGTGAAGCACACATTCTTGCACAACAGAAAGCTTACAAACCCCATTATCTACTTGAAGACATTGTTTTACAGCAAAATAAGTAATAACAAAGTTCTCACTTATTGAATTCCCTTTCATATAATCAAATAATTATTGAGATCGGTCAATAAATGTCAAAGTTCTTTGCCTTTTTTTCCTTGGTGTGATCTGTAATCTCAAACACTTTTTTGTACACAACCATATGGCGCTTCGTAGGTGTTTGGCATTTCGGATCTTTCAACTCCAGTTTGAAGAGATTGCAAAATAGCAACCCTATTTTATTTTACCATCATTGGAAAGATCCGATCTTTCTCTTTCCAATGATGGTAAGCTCAGGTATGGAGGGCAAACATGGACAAAACTAAAGCTTTATTACAAATGGCCTTTGTGCTCAGGCTTGAGTGCTTTTTTGTGTGTAAGCTTGGTCAACTAAAGTCGCCAATGGTAAGGAAGGGGGGATATTATTGCAGTCGACTAAAGTCGCCTATGGTAAGGAAAGGGTTTTAATCAGACAAGATACAATACTTACTGTCTCTGAAGAGTACACCAGCCACAGTATGGGTCTCCATCCCTCCCTGCATCCGTACCAATACACGTCTCACACGTTGTATACTGACCACAATTCTCAACACGCATCTTCAGAAACTATATGCGATGCAAATAGAAACGGAGTTTAAAAAATGATTGAAATAAGAAAGCTGAACTTTTTATCAATTGTGTGGATTTTCAAATTCTATGTTCATATCGGGCATGATATTTGGTCTTTGGAAAAAAGTTGGAACACTTTATAAAGTACAAGGGCTGACCTCCATGTTCACATGGTGTAAGATTTAATAGACTTTTTAGGATATTTAATCACAATTCGTCTGATTTCTCCAAGGGTAACAACAAAATTGGAAATCAGACCAAATATCAAAAATAATTTTGAGGATGCTGTAAAGTGTAACTCAATATGACGTCAAACCGCATCTTCTTTTTTTCCTGATGATCTTATTGTACCTTTTGTTTAGAGAGTTAACAAAAAAGTTGTATCCTTTCCAGGTTTTATCGTCCAGTGGCTTAGGGCCAATTTTTGGCAAAATCGTGACCCGCCGGATTAAAGCACCAAACTTGGCACACTTGTTCTATAGGACCCACTGAACAATTCTAGATAGGGGTGCCCGGCTTAGGTGACCTAGGTCAAGGTCAGGCCGAGGTCAAAGGTCACGTGGCATATAAAACTGTATTAATGCAGATAATGATTGCAAATCAAGGTTGACAAGTAAAATTTAGGCACTAAATCTTGTTTACTTGTTCTATAGGTCCAACTGAACAATTCTAGAGAGGATGCCCCGCTTAGGAGACTTAGGTCAAGGTCAGGCCGAGGTCAAAGGTCACGTGTTATATAATATTTTCTAAATTCAGATAAGATTGCAAATAAAGGCTGCCAAGCTAGATTTGAAGGCACTAAATTGTTTGCACGTGTTCTATAAGACCAACATAATCACTCTAGAGGGGTGTACAGTTTTAGTGACCTAGGTCAAGGTCAGGTCAAAGTTCATATGACATATATTACTGCAACGATTTCAATGATCAGACACGGAATGACAATTGTACAACGTGAAACGGCAAAAGTTAACCCAGGACAATTACCCGTGATAGCTCTAGATCAACCACTCTTTGCCCTTGCTAAGTACGTGCAATGGACATGGGCCACAGACATTTGGTGAATCATCCTTTGTTGTAATGTTCGGCGGCCTTCACATAGAAATTGCTTTGTGGAGAATGGTTGGTCACCTGTTAAAAGGAAGTGACTGGACAACAGCTTTGAGTGATGGGGAAATTGCTTCAGCAGGAACTGCAGACTCATTCCTAAATGTGTCTCACTTGACAAGAACGAGACGAGCCCATCAGATCACTGCACTCTCCCTTGCCAAACTGCAGCAAGATGCTTGCCAAGAGATGCTAGGCCCTCATGATGAAGAAGCCTTCGATGACTGGAAAAAAGAACAGTGCAGAAAGAATCCCACCTTTAAGTATTGGGACATGATTATGAACTTAGAAATCCTGGTCCTCATCCTTGTTCGTTCTCATCGTGAGCGTAACTTCTCACTCTTCGTTGCTGTATTGGAGACGTTGACACCCTGGTTCTTTGCCTTGGACCATCAAAACTACGCTCGCTGGATTCCTGTGCATATCAGGGACATGAAGACCCTCCCTGATGGTATCAGAGATGACCTACATAAGTTCTGGGTCTTCCCAAAGACACAAAGGAAGTTCTCAGCAATGCCAATCGACCAGGCACATGAGCAAAACAATGGATTGGTGAAAGATTCCGGTGGAGCAATCGGTTTGACAGAGAACCCTGCAGCACTCAAGAGATGGATGGTATCAGGTCCTGAACAGGCCAGACTACTCTCAGAGTTTGAAGATCAGTACACTTCACATGAGACTGGAGATTCCCAAAACCACGAACAAGGGGCTTCTACTCAACAATTGGTCAAGACAAAGGTCAACCAACTCTGCGCAACAATTACATCTATGGATAACCCTTTTATGGGAGATTCCCAAGAACTCATGACCCTGGACTCTCATAACTGTGTTGGTAAAGAAGTGGCCACGACCCTGTATACAATTGAAGCTCTAGGAAAGGAACAGTACACAGCATATGTAAAGGATGTTCTTGTGGAGAGGACCCCGATAGCAGAAAGACGTTAAAATCACGTCTTAATCACGTTGTGTTAGACGTCTTTATAACGTCTTCAAACGACGTCTTAATGACGTACATTTGCACAGATGTAAGACGTTGTGAAGACGTTGCACATTTTACGTGATTACCACGTCTTTACGTCAGAAATCTGACGTCTTTACCACGTGATAATAAAGTGATAAAAATGTCTTTTTGACGTGATAATGTCCTGCCAATAACGTCTTAATCACGTGATAATAAAATGATAAAAATGTCTTTTTGACGTGATAATGTCCTGCCAATAACGTCTTAATGACGTCTTCCTGACGTGAAAATGACCAATTTATGGCAATACTCCTGTGTTGATAAAGACAGCGAATAACAATGATAAAGACAGCATATTCTGGTAATTCAGGTTTATTTAAAACCCAACATTTTGTTTATTAACTATATACTGTATAGAAAACTTTATAAATACATAATAATAATAATAATAATAATAATAACTAGTTTACGTTGATTAATACAGGTGCACAGCTCCACGAGCCCATTGCAATGTGTACAGTTTACGCTGCATGTGGCCGAGTGTTTGACCGAGCTAATGGAGGATGTCAAGTTTCCGTGGTCACCTGACTAAGAGGTGTGTTCCTATTGGTAAAAAAACTCTGGTTGATTGACAGGCCGGAACGGTCCATTACGGGCTGAAACAACAAAATCCAAGATGGCTGACTTCACACATCACTATCAATTTTGAAGAGAATAATTTTTTTTAAAGTTAAAAACTAGCTCAAAAATACTCACAATTAACTAAAAACAGTGAAAACAAGTTGACCAAAGGTCAAAGAAACGGTTGCCATGGCAATTGTTCTACCATTATAACCCTAGATATATTTTACGAAAGGTTATCATCTTCCGATGAGCTGTGTGAAGGCATTTGAGGTTGCTCTGCAGCAGCAATTACTCCTTGCCTAATTTGTCCACCGTTCAGTTGCCTCTTGGTGTTAGACCGTATCTTCTGATACACGTACTTCAGGTAGGTCTGGATTTCCTCCTCGACTTGCCCCAGGTTGGTCTTTGAAGTTGGCAAATTTTTCAGCACAGATTCTGAAAGGAAAAAGGAACAATTGAATTCTGAATCACCTTGTTAGTGTTTAACTCTAACCCCCTGAGCATTGTTTCTCAAGAATTAAAATCCTCAAAAATCCACCAACTTGCTTTGTTGTCCGGGGGTTAGGGTTATTCAGTAATGTTGATGCGGGGTGGAAGGGGGGATTGCCATTGTTGGTACCCCTGCAATCCAAAGGAATTTCATACTTTTGGGTCATTCCACGCCAACTCAACAAATAGTGTACACCATGCCTCTTTGAATTTTTTCTTTTTTGGTGTACTGAAAGATACTCAGGGAAACTCAAATTCTGAAAATTTGGTCTCAATGACTTTTCGTTCTCGCGCAACAGCATTCCAAAATTGTAGGGGGGGAGAGTAAACTAAGTGAATTACTAGTATTATCATACTTACCAAATATAACATTCACAACTGCCTTGAGCACAGAAAACTTCTTCTTGGGGCCACGCTGCCCACACCAGTTGTACAGTACTGCTACTTCATGTCTCAGAAGGGAGCCCATAATGCGGTTGATTGTGTCCTTCAGAGTCAGACCTCCACATTTACTTAGGTAAATGACCTGAAAAAAAGGAAAATATGCATTAACACCCTCCTGTACACTGCAACTTGCCATAGAATTGTGAGACCTTTCAAAGTTTGCTGTACTATGGGGACTGCTATTTTGAAAACAAGAACAAAATAATACGGTTCAATACGTACCATGGTTTTCCGGGCAGCTGCCTCATTCGCCAGTCTCTCTTCAAGGTGTTGAAGCTGCTCAGACGAGGTGAGCGGAAGGACCACGCCATCCGGAAGACCATGTTCTGTAGCCTTATCGTCAGGCTCCTGGTTGCGGAGGAAGTTAAGAACAGCCCGTATAAGCTTACGGTTCTCCCGCAGTTCGTGCTTAACTTCCTCCAACTTGCTTGATGTGCACTGATTTTAGATCTGCAATGATGAGAAAGACTTAAATAAATGGAAATATCCATACTATTAACTGACAACACGTACGTTACATGTACAACAGATTCCATCACAATCCGATATCAGAAGAAAGGCAATAGAGTGTGCAAGTCTCATGCACAAAGGTCACAATTGAACTTCCGGGCATCTCCGAGCCGGCTGGTATAAAAGGTTTGTCAATTTGTCAGATCTGGTATCCAGACTACTGCACGTAGGTATAACGTATCTAGACTTTTTGCTCTCATTTTTCCCTAATTTGGAATATCGTTCACCTTTTGTCAATTGAAATGAAAAATAATATTGTTGTTGGAGCTTTTATCTACCTTTTAGTAAAAAGAATGGCACCAAAACAAATTATTTCAAGAAGCTCCTATTTGAGGTGCCCGGATGTTGTGTTTCTCGTCAACTCTCGTACGTTCTCGGAGTCAACTTACACACTCTATAGTCCAACAATAGCAACATAACAACAATGACATATTTACCGGCATTTTCTGCTGGAGATGGAGATCTTTGCTGGATGACTGGGCTCTCTGACCTCGAGCGTTGCAGAGAGCGTGAGCCTGAAGGGCGAGGACTCGGTGCTGAGAAGCGGCTGTTTGGGGACTGGAAGGAAAACGTGATGTCTGGAGGAGCAGGAAACGTATTCTCTGACCCAGCAGGTTCAGACGATGCTGATGTCTTCGGGCGCTTCTTCTTAGGCCCGACGACAGGTGTTTCCTCCTCAGAGCTGCTTTCGCTCTGATATCTAGTATTTGGTCTGCAAGAAAATTATGAAAAAGGTTGTATCACCATTTGTAATCTGCATACAGTACAAGTAAACTTCTGATAATCTTAGGGAGAGATGGATCACGAAATGAAAGTTGCCATTCTTGTGTTATTTTTAATAACGTGTCCTTGGTTAAACTTCTGATGTCAGTACTGGGATGCACAGCAAAGCCGTTGTAACACACCACTAAAGAACTGGCAAAAATGATATAACATGAAATAATTATGCAGAGGTGCCTGATTTATGGGCAAAACAGAGGAATTTCAGAATGTTTATCCATTTACACAATGTTCTGCCAGAACACTATTACTGGATACATTCTTGTTACACATAATGCGCCCTATGGGCCTGATAATTTCCCGAACAAGCTCAAAGCACACATATTGTCAAGTGGACCTATTTACCTTGGTTTTCGTTTGGCCGCGGTAGGCATGGTTGACTCGGAATTGCTAGGCTGGTCTGAATTCATGTCTGATGTATACAGTGCCCTGCTACATCTCCTGTCGGCCTTACCGAAATCATCTAAAAAAGAAAGTAAAAGGGAATTGATAGGCATTACAGAGGGGGAGTACAGTATAAAAGGAAGATTACATCTCAAAATGGCAGTTTCTCTTCAGACAACATGCTACAAAGAGCAGAGAAGGATTTTCTGAGAAACGTCAAGCTATCTCTTATATTGTAGGACTTGATTCAACACGTGTCAGCCTAACTGGTAAACATTTTTGGCCGAGAACAACTCTTGAAAACAGTTTCAGTTGATACGTTGAAACCTGTCAAAGAATACATTGAAGAAATGCAATGTTCACAACAATTAAAATGAATGAGTTATAGCGTTATACATTCCTGCATATGATGCATTGTGTGACAATATTATTGTTCTACAACACAACACTCATTTGAACCAATGGGTATAGATTCTACACGTCATATATTTTACGGTTTATTTTTGTTCAAACATTGTTGTAAAGACTAAAGTGCATTTAAAATGTGTTGTCGGCAGTTGTCGTCAGGCCTTGGCAGTTGTCTGCTTTTAGTGCAACCCCAGAAGTTGCCTCTGAAACAATGTTTATTTAAATGACAAAATTTAATACATAACAAATCACAACTAGAAGTTAGAACTAATCATTGTCCATTGACAATAGTCAACAGCTTCTCATTTAAACCCCTTCAGCAAGTCAATATTGTTATCTGCTCTGACTGTACGTTTGAATTAAATTTATTCAAATAAATAAAATGTTTCTTATCCAGGAGTAATTTATCAGATTTGACTTAAAGACTGAACTTCAATTAATAATTATACGATCAACTGCTACGATCTAATTGGGACCAGACTGATTACTGCATCGCGCTGAGCACTATCATTGCGCAGAATAGCGTGAGATGCCAACCTTACTCGTAATTAATTCACAAAACTTAGATTGCGCAAAACTTAGATTGCGCTCGGCGCGCGGAGTAAATCAGTCTGGTTCCCCATTAGATCGTAGCAGTGGGTCGTATCATTATCATTGTTGTTGTGGAGTTTTCAAGCGAACCAGACAAAGTATGGTTTTCGAGCAAGCTGAAAATTCACACTCGCGACTCGAAAAGCAATCGATTTCCCACCAAAATGTGCGATGTTTTTGCAACAAATTCCAGCAATAGGCTGGGGGTACTGGACTGTAGTTAGTACTACGCTCTACACTCACTACAGCCTACAGTACAAATACACAGTGAGATCGAGTAGCATTCGATCGGTAAGGTTTCATGATCGATAATGACCCGTATTAAAACTGGACTTACCTTGCAGTAGTTGACATTTCTGAGGTCGTTGACTGTGTTTTGATGTTTGATCCCTTTGATGAATGCAAGATTGCAGTGGATTGTGTCGATATTCTAGCAAACAATTACTCCAAACGGAACAATACGTTGACAGTATGTACACACGTCGATGCGATGCAGCGAAAATTTAAACAACCCCCGACGGTTCCATTTCAATGGTACCCATTCAATCCGCATGAGATGCATGAACAGTACGCGCACCGCAAACTACCAGTTTGCGGTTCAACCAATAGGAACTCGCGTGATGCGCAACCGTCGGATTCGTTTTCTGAGTCGCGTATAATCAAACCCCAGCAAAAAATAATTAAAAAGATAAAAATTAAACTTCAAATAATCATGTTTTGTTTATTAGTCACAAACATCAGCCATGACTTATAACTGGTCATTGCTGACTTGGCTTTAGTCCTACGATCGCCTTCACTTAAATTTTGTTTACGTGAATTGACGTGATTATCACGCCATATTCCAATCAAGAAAACAATGGGGGAAAACTGGTAAATAACTGACATGAAAATCACGTCATATATATGGTCAGCCACATCTTCAGTCGACGATAAAAAAATCATTTTATGAAATACGTAATTATCACGTCATAATTACATTATTCATACGACGTACGACGAGATTACCAATTGACAACGTCTTCACGACGTCAGTCTGCTATCAGGGGACAGTGTCGATTCATAAGCCAATCAAACGGAATAACCTACATCTTTTCAAGCAGCTACAAGTGAAGTCGAAGTCAAAGGCCAAGCAGCAGATGGACAACATCAAGAGCGACTGCAGTCTCTTCAGCAGGTTATTCATTACAAGTCAAGTTCGTGATGCTGATATGGACCAGTTTTTCTTTCATGAGAACCATCCGTGGCCTCCATCTTTGAGTCAGCAAGGCAAAGTTAGACTACCAAGCTCCAAATCAAAACTACTGGATCTCCTGAAACCCAGCACGCAGCCAGACGCCCCCGCACATTTCGATGTCAAAGTTTTTGATGGTCCAGCAGTAGTGCACGCTCTTCCCATAGGTGATGCTACATCATTTGGTGATTACAGTGCTGGAAACTTCATCCGCTGGGTAAATCGGCAACTTCAAAGCTGTAAGCAGGTGGACATTGTATGGGACACATACAAGGAGGGCAGCCTAAAAGAGTCCACTCGTGAGAAACGAGGGAAGGGAGTAAGAAAGAAGGTTTCCAGACAGACAAAGCTGCCAGCAAACTTTGCTACCTTCCTCCAAGACTCCACGAACAAGGAAGAGCTCTTCGCCCTGTTAACAGAAGAAGTTGGTACATACGAGTATCCATTAGACAAAGAAGTTTACATCACTTCTGGAGACTGTCAGTTGTATCCAAAGGTAGCACTGAACCTATGTCACCAACCGATCATGAGGAGGCCGACTCAAGAATGTGTCTTCACGTTGCAGATGCCTTGCAAAAGGGTGCAAGGTCAGTGATGGTCAGCACAGTGGATACAGATGTTGTGGTCATCCTGGCTGGCATATTCCTTGACCTTGTGGAGAAACATCCCGATGTTCAGCTTTGGGTAGCATTTGGGAAAGGAAAGCACTTCAGGTTCTACCACATCAACTCTCTCTGTGGTGAACTTGGTGAAGAGAAGTCAAGAGCACTTCCTTTCTTCCACGCCTTCACTGGGTCAGACACCACATCACAGTTCAACGGAAAGGGAAAGAAGTTATCTTGGAATGCATGGAGTGCATTTCCTACATCTAATGAAGCCTTCCTCTTCCCAGTTCATCATCCTTTCAAGCCAATGTCCGTTGACTCACCTCTCTTCCAAGTCATAGAACAGTTCGTCTGCAATCTGTATGGCAACACAACCCTTTTGGGAAGTGTAAATGACTTGAGAAAGGACCTCTTTCCTCGTAAGGTTCACATGATGCCAAACCTTCCACCAACCCAGGCAGCTCTGATCCAGCATACAAACCGAAGTGTATACCAAGCTAGCATATGGTTGATGAGCCTGAAAACGGAAATGAATGTCCCTAGTCCTGATGCTTTCGGTTGGAGTAAGAAAGACAACACGTGGGAACCGCTGTGGACAACATTACCAGACGCTGCAAAGTTCTGTAGGCAGCTTATCAAGTGCAGTTGTAAGGCTGAACCCCTATGCTCAAGGAGATGTACATGCAAAAGCACAGCCCTCTGTGAATGCAGGGGAAACTGCGCTCGCTAAATGTGGAGTGTAACAATATGAACAGAACTCGACTTGTATCAGCAGGTATCTGGCTACAAACATCGCTTAAGCTAAAGGCTCGAGTAATTACGAATAGTGTCCACCATTGGTAATTACTCAAAATAATTGTGAACATAAAAACTTACTCGGTTAAATGAGCAATGGACAGCTGTTGATAGTACAAAACATTGTGAGAAACGGCTCGCTTTGAAGTAACGTAGATTTTGAGAAAGAGGTAATTTCTCACTCAAATAGTAAAATATTTCAGCTGAAGCCTTTTATTATGCATATGAAGGCACAAATGCAACAAGGGCGTCATTTCTTTCATTATTTTCTTGCAAATTCGATGACCAATTGAGTCAAAATGTTCACAGATCTGCTTTTTATGCAAATGTTGGGATACACCAAGTGAGAATTCTGGTCTTTGACAATTATCAAAGTTGTCCAGTGCCTTTAAGCCATCACTTAAACAACATCACTTTTTCTGTTTGAACATTTCAATCTAAAAAACTCTACAGCATATATGGCCGCCATCTTGGATTTATTTAAATAAACATTTGAAATTTTGATTTAAATTGTTAAGTAGCTTTATTTGTAAGAATCTCCATGTTTGTGGAACCTCCTTTGATTTTTTTCACTTAACCAATCATATCTGCATTTATATTTACAGTTTTATATGCCATGTGACCTTTGACCTCGACGTGACCCAAACCGGGACCCCATCAAGAATAGTCAAGGTCTTTGAAAACAAGTATAAGATTTTAAGCCTAAATCTTACTTGTCAACCTTGATTTGCAATCATAGATCTGCAATTATGCAGTATTATGCCTAGTGAACTTTGACCTCAGCCTGACCTTGATAAAGGTCATCGAAACCAGACACTCCTACAATGGTTCTATTGGCCCTATAGAGCAGCTCTACACAATTAAGTGTCTAAAATATTGCTTGTCAACCTTGATTTGCAACCATAATCTGCATTTAAACAGTACTATTATATGCCACGTGACCTTTGACCTCATGCTGACCTTCACCTAAGCCGGATATCCCTTCTAAAATGGTTCTGTTGGTCCTATAGAACAACTCTACACATGTTAGTGTCTAAAATATTGCTTCTCATCCTTGATTTGCCATCAATATCCGCATTTAAACATAATTACATGCCACGTGACCTTTGACCTCAGGCTGACCTTGACCTAGGTCACCTAAGCCGGGCACCCCCCTCTAGAATTGTTCAGTGGGTCCTATAGAACAATTGTGCCAAGTTTGGTGCTTTAATCCGGCGGGTCACGATTTTTTCACTAAGCCACCGGACTATAAACATGGGTGTGATCCCTGGCTACACAGCAGTTAAACGATGTATGGCACCCCGAACAAAAATATTGACAACTTAGGTGGTTGGTTCAAATCCCGCTGACTGTAATTTGTTCTTTGTTCAACCCCAAATTATTAATCTTGTTATTGTACATGTACCTTTTGTTCAGTGAGTATGTACATCTCTCTTGTTGTATCATTAATCTTGTTATTGTACCTTTTGTTCAGTCAGTATGTACATCTCTCTTGTTGTATCATTAATCTTGTTATTGTACTTTTTGTTCAGTGAGTATGTACATCTCTCTTGTTGTATCATTAATCTTGTTATTGTACCTTTTGTTCAGTCAGTATGTACATCTCTCTTGTTGTATCATTAATCTTGTTATTGTACCTTTTGTTCAGTCAGTATGTACATCTCTCTTGTTGTATCATTAATCTTGTTATTGTACCTTTTGTTCAGTCAGTATGTACATCTCTCTTGTTGTATCATTAATCTTGACATCTTTAAGGACTGATCCAGTAATATAAAGGTCTACTCTTTCATACAGTCTGGCTGAGGTCTTGTTTTGGATGTGAACCTGTCAGTAAGAAAAAAAGTATCTTGGCATATGTCCAACATTCAAAAGGAAACATTATGGAAATGTGTTGATTCTTAGCAGTAGATCAGGGTACCATTGTTTACAACAAAGCGACTTTGTACTTTGTACCACATAAATTCAAAAGTTATTAAACAAAAGCTGTACATGTCTTGAGATGTGCCTTTAATCGTATCAAAAGTTAAAGGGAAACAAGTTATACCTGAGAGCAATCTCCATGGAAGAGTACTATTTTATATTTAACCCTGTCAGTTTCCCTTGTGGTTTACTACTTGATAATTGAAAAAATAAGTTGAAATCATAAATCTCAACTTGAAACTGTTTGGTCTGAAAATCTTACAAGCTTGAATTATGAATTGGGCATTAATTCTGAAAAAGAATTCTTAAAATACAAAAGAACAAAAATAGTACCAACCTTTAAAAGCTCTCCATTGGAGTTAGTTCCAATGATAGCTAGAGTGTGGTTCATTTCAGTAGTTGTAATGATGGAAGACATCAGAGTATCTGTCAGTAAATATACATAGGCCTAAAAAAATAAATACCATGGCCCAATTTCATAGAGCTGCATAAGCAGAAAATATTGCTAAACATTTCTGCTAAGCAAAATTAAGCAGGGACTGTACATGTGATTAAGACACAGACTGTACATGTGAGATAGTAATTTGGCTGGTAATCTTATACTGGTAAGCATAACTTTTGTGCTTAGCTACTTTTTGTGCTTAACACGTTGACTGCCGGTCATAAATTCGTAGAGGCATCCCATTTGCCAAGCATGTAAGTGTGGTGCGCATGCGCGCATACCAAATAGGTATTTTTTTTTCTTTTCTACATGTTGTAGCATACAAATTCTGATAATGTGTCCTCACCACTGCCAGAAGCGTATTGGTTGCGTTCTCAGCGATGCCAGTGTCTTCAATTCACAATACAAAAGCCTTTCATTCTCTACGAGTATACTCGTAGTGGCAGAATCCGTTACACCTGTTACTACGAATATACTCGTAGGCGGCAGTCAACGAGTTAAGCAGCTCTATGGAATTAGGCCCAGATTATTAAAGTCAAAGTATACTTTTGGTTTTGGAACCGTTTGATTGTTTTAATCCTACATAAATGTAGATATATACATGTACACATTAAAACTAACTTGTGGAAATTTCACTTCAAAAGGTGGTCATGTTTTTTGAGATATCGCCGAAAAACCGGAGCGAATATGTCCACGCAGGAAGAATAATCCCTATAGGAATACACAATCTGAGAAACGCTTCTCAGACTCAAATTTTGGGGTAACCCTAAACCCGATATCTTTTTTCCCTAACCGCATTACTTCAAAGTGAAATTATTCTCAAAATGCTTTATATAATCGAAAGCTGCTTCGAAAAGTAACTCTTTAAAAGAAATTTATTCAAATTCTTTACTGATAAATTACATTTTCTATTTATCAATATATGTGGAATGTGAAATATATTTGATAAATTTCAGTACATAATTTCCAATGATTTTGAGCGCATATCAAGTCATGGATCATACTTCGGCAGTGACAAAGTTTTTCAATGTGTGCAATTTTTCAAACCGCAAAGGTATCAAAAACCAATGAACTAAAAATAGGCCTATATTCACTTAAATATGGAATTAATTTACATTAATTTGTGACAAATTAACTTTGTTTAATTTATCAAATAGTTCTAGCACGGCATTGGATGTTGTTACGTCAATGTTTTAAGCATACTGATATAATTGGGTAAAACAATCAGCATAAAGTTGACAGAAATACCCATCTGGATCAACCTTATACATGTAGAAGAATATAAAGATGTTTCTTATACCTGATAATTCCAGCACAGAATTGGATGCTGTTACATCAATGCCTTTTGCATACTTGTATGGTTGGTTGTCCTCTTCAAAAGCATTACAAAGAAACATATCTGGACCAACCTAGACATAAAAAGATATATTTATTAGCCCCAATCCAAAGCTTAAACTTGGTTCTTCTTAGTGTGACGGTCATGAAACTATCTTGCGCATGCCCGCAATCTATTTTTAGTAGCTTTATCTATTACGTAATACTACCAGAGTAGCGCCCTCAGCGATTTCATTTTCGCGGGCTTTCAGTTCATAATATCCTCAGACGAAGACCTAAGTGCATCATGTTTCTCTTCGTCAACAGGTAATTATGTTTTAACTTACTTATTGCTTACCTTTTTGCATTAATATTGTTCAATCGAACAAGTATCATCATATTCCGTTTACCTTCATAGTCTAAGTTGTATATATTTTCTATTTAATCATTGATTTATTGACTCGTTTGCCATGGATACCGGAGACAAACGGAGAGTTAGCTTTATACCATTGTCATGTCCTTAAGACACGTTATGTATTTGTTGTAGTAAATTCCTCTTGGGACAAGGCAGTCCCTTCGTTTACATGTGCAACCTATTTATTAAACAAGCTTTGCTTTGGATCCAGCTTAAGTTGATTGATAATTTCCGAGATGATTGTCAAGATGGCGGACGCCGCCCAGATTATGGCGCGAACCGCAGAGAGAGTTGAAAGTTCAAGTATTAGTTTTCATTTAACGTTTTATAAATATTATTGTAACAGTTCATAATATCCTCAGACGAAGACCTAAGTGCATCATGTTTCTCTTCGTCAACAGATCTTAATGTAAATAAACAACCAGCTTTAGAAACAAGTATATAAGAACAGCCGTGTAAAGTGTGAGATGTGTTAAGAAAGAGGGGTCACATTAGTATAAACACACATGTAAAATCACCAACTGGACATCTTGTGAAATAATAAAAAATTTATCACCAAAATAAAACATGGTTTAAATCCAGCAGAGTGATTTCACAGAAACTGGGATTGAAAAAATTTGTTTATGTTTTTTTATTGTTTTATTTTCTGTACACAAAAATTTAACAACTCAGACCATGTCCATAAAGGGCAAAACAATAAACAAACAGATTTGCATATATTTGTTCAAAGAAGAATATGACTGTTAAAAATTGTGATACATTTTTTCTTACATTTAAGGAATCAATAAATAAAACAAATTGAATACCTTTGGGAGCCCAATATTGCTGTTTTGCTAGCAAACTTATTTGAGAAAAAAGTAAATTTTTTGTTAGCTGTACATAGAGTATAATTGTTAAAAATCTTTGCTTTAGAGACATTACAAACACCACACTGAACAATCCGTTCTGTAACTAGGCAATTCACAACATTGTAAACTTAATTTAAACTTAAAGTCCTCTTTCTAGACCAAAAAATGAAAAGAATCTTTACAATCTAAATGTATACCTTCGAAATAAAGAATTCTCAAGGCTTCTCTGAATGCATGTAATCTTAAACACATGTATGCACATATATTAAACCTGGGATCTAACCTTAATAAAGCTGACCATACTCACGTTTTTAACTTCTCTACAACTGGACCCGAACAAGTACTGCACTTTGTAGTCATCTCCATCTTGAATACATCCCCTGACTGCTTCCTTGAAGGCATCTAAAATATCACTCACCTTATACACACACAATGCTGACTGATTAATAGGTACATCACTAGTCCCATTAGCTCCTTCACTCTTAGCAAACACAGCATACAACACCATGTCCTCAGCATTCAAACCTAATGATACAGCAAGATCCTGACCTGATGGGCCAATATGAGCAGCTTGTACCAAACTGTACACACTACCATCTGATCCTTGGCATTGTAGGGTGATTTCTGTGTAAGAGTCAAATGTTGGACTGGTCTGACAGACTCTGTTCATTTTTGAAACAATGACGTTGGAGCCGAAATCCTCCTTTTGAGAAGTGATGAAGTATGTGAATCCATCAAACGAGAAACCAGTTACATATGCAATATGGATTGGAGCCATAGTACTTGAAGTAACAAATGCAGTAGATGAAGAAAACAAATCTGTTTTTGATGGGAATGTTAACAACCCGTCTGTACTGAGGAGTCTTCTGCTAACTGGTGGGATAACTCTATACCCATCCTCATCAGTATAAGTCACAGCTACATACAACCAGTCTCCTCCATCTGGCTCTGGGCCTAGAGGTCCATCAGTTCCTGGTGCAATTAAACCAACAGTGGACAACTCTCCAAAACCAGCAACGTCCTGCACTGGTTGAAACAACACATCAGTCAAATCATCTGGATTCCTGAACTGACACTTTCCTCCATTCTCACTTCCACATGTAATCAACCGATTCTGATTATCTAATATCAGGATTTTATTGTAGTTGGTGAATATATCACATCTATCCTCTCCTGGTTCTTGACATGTACTAACATTCTGTAGCAGATTCAATGAACTATCCAGTCTGTATAAGTAGTTGACAGCTCCAACATACACAGCTCCATCAGGGCCCGATAGAGTGAAATGATTGAATTTAGCATTGTGGTTACCAGATTGATCATTGGGAGGTCTAGGAGGATGAGGATTACTGAATGAAGCAATGTGATAAGATGACAGATCTCCTTGCCATTCAGCTGATACCACACTACTTAATAATCCTAGCAGAATCAAACATACAGCCAACAAAATGGTTACGTGGCTCCTCCGGGTCTCCATACTCTGCCTCAATCTTCCTTAGAAGGAAGCTGAACCTGTAGCTCTCTAGCTGTAATAATGAAAATAAAAACAGATAAATATTAAAGCATATTTATAATACATTAAGTCCTCTCATAAATCATACAAATAGTTACAAAAATAGTCACAAAGTTCAGTTCTACTTTCCTAGTGCTAGTAATACTTCTCAATTAAGAAAGTTAATACTAAGCAGCAGCCTCTGAATTTTCAGCCCATACTTCAAAGAAAATACCAGCGGCATTAATGGTGGGGCACATAGGGGAAATATTTGGGTTTGGGGAACTGGCCTGTGCCTTTGATGATACAAGCATGAAACTTGGCAAACAGTCAGGGTATGTCATGAGAAAGTCTTTTGCTATTAAGGGCCATCGCATATTGAATTTTGAAAAAAATAAATGTAGAAAACATGTAGCAAGCAGATTTCAATTTTTTTTAAATGGCTGCCATTGCTGGTTATTCTACCTATATTTTTTCAAAGTATGTCCTTTAGCCAAATATTTTTCTCATGGCACAGGGCTACTTTTCACAAATTCCGCACAATTGTACAATCAAAGGTACAAGCCCATCATCTACCTGCAGTTAAAATCAGGCCATTTTGCCTTCATTAAATTGTAACCTCTGTGAAAATAAAGGCCTCACTTTAAAAGGGATCGAGGCAATTCAATTCAATTCACTTTCTGTCTAGTTTACACTTGCCTCAGTTGAAGTGTTGACTTAACCGTCCATTGCAAAACACATTCCCTACACTTCTTACACATGTAGCTAGTTTCAATGATCAACAACAAAGAATGACAAATTTACAATTGCCCAGGTAGTGATAATGTTTTTCCCTATTTTACCACTGATTTTGTGGTAGCTCCTGTGGGAAGTTGACAAGTACTTTTTTGTACTTGTCAACTTCCCACAGGAGCTACCACAAAATCAGTTTCGCTAGATGCCTTTGTAAAGTACAAACCCAACCACCATGACGGACTTGTTCAAGTTCATTGTTCACTTCTGATATGCACTATAGGCCTATGGTGGTACGTGGGAACCCAAAATGAATGAAGAGATTCATAGCCATGGTTTACAGACTCTACACAGTAAAAAGAAAATTCTGATTTCTGACAGTAACCAACACAAACTTATGACAAATTTGTTTTGCAAAATATGTCAGTTCCTTTGGTATCTCTTGAACATGAAATTGAATTGAAGGTAATGCATACTATGTAGAACACATTCCCTGCATTGACTTAGGCCGGGCCATGTTACTCCTAGAACTATGAGGTTCATTCCGCTATCGTCTTCATTACCCTCATAGAGTGACATGTACAAAATCCTAATCATAGGCGCAATGCTGGTCCACAACAACCAATGTTCTGTAAACGTGAATCGTTGATAATCGTTACCCAGCGTAGCACGCAGCATTACCAGCTCAAAAATTTCAACGGCGGCGAGGATTCTGAAAACGGTGAGAATTTATCACTTTTTGCAACTTTTGTTTTGCGGAGTGGATTTTCTGGACCCAACCCGACCTCGATGAGAGTATAAGGAACACATAGAGCCTAATTTTGGCGTGATCCGGTTTGGGAAATTAACTGTAGGTGCAGAAACGTGAAGGGAAAAAAGTTTCGAATAGGATTTTGTACATAAAATTATGAGGGTAATGGAGACGATAGCGGAATGAACCTCATAGTTCTAGGAGTAGGGCCATGTCATATGGGGCAATTTACAGGCAACCACTTCCAGGCAATCTCCAAGAAGAATTCACATTTCACTTTTGTCATTTATTTTTTTCTAGAAATAGTGCGTTACAGCTACTACTACTAGAACAATAGAAGAACGTGCTGCTGAGGCTGATCCTCGTGCACTGCATGAAGTGCAGCTGGTTGCCCTCAAGTTGCCGTTCTCAGTGCTCAATATTGGTGGTACAAGCTAAAATACTAAGGTTAGGGCCTACACCTAGCCCACCTTGTTGGGCTGTAATGGCTCTCTTTTAACATCGTGTTATGAGACCGATGTTAAAAGAGAGCCATTACAGCCCAACAAGGCGGGCTAGGCCTACACCCACCCCTCTATTCTCTTCATTACTCATTATTTAGCCTAGGCAGAAGAAATTGATACTAAAAACTAATAAATTTGTCCTAAATGATAGTATCAGGCATGAAGAACTCTGCAGAAAATGTTGCCAAACAATTTTTAAAAATTAGGAATACTTTTGATAATGACTGTGGACATTATTAGATGTTCAGTGCTTTCAAAACTTGGCATAGGCCTATGATTAAATTAAATACTAAAATAGGGTAAAAATCACGTCGTAACGCAAGGGAATGTTTTGCTACTGTAAGTTTTTAAATGCAATTGGAAACTACATCTACAGATTCAGACTTTTGATTTCTACCTTCCTGCAAAATCGTGTGGCTCTATTTTGAACCATATTTTTAGCAGCCCTGTAGAAGAAAATATTCACACTTTGTCAGCAGGCCGTTTCTTGTGTTTTGAAGAAGGCCGGCGTTAGTGTCAAAGACAAAAGTGCACCCCTCCACAGCCATGACTGTCACCCAGTCAGCAGTAAAAAACACGACGAATATCAATTCCGCCCAACCTCAAGAGCGTGTTTTGCAAAATGACAACATTTACATTAAGAAGTTTTTGTTGAAAACATACCTGATAATATGATGCAAAGGCCAGCTGCATTCCATCTGGCAGCCGAAAATTCGAGCAAACAAGAGTGTGATGAGGGCCAGTGCGATTAGTCGTGATGAAGTCCTTTCCTCCTATATGCGCGGGCGGCGCGGCTGCGCCTGCGCCTGGCTGGGCTGGATGAACATTTCTTTTTTTAAACTCAAAAGTTATTGTCGACAACGCATGCGCATGGGTTAGACTTGCACAAGTTTACTTCACTTCGCACTCAGTTTTGTTTTCTTTCTTTTTTTAGTTTAAAAATATACGGTAGCCAAAACATGACACTGGCAATTATTGCAAATAGTGCAATGCGACTGAAAAAGTTTACTTGCCAAACTCTTGCAAGGGGAAACCCGTGGTAAAAATTAAAAACGTAGTTCAGATGTTTTAATCCAGGAGTAATTGAATGTAGGGTTGGAATTTTACTTTTTTTTTTTTTTTTTTTTTTGGGGGGGGGGGGGGGGGGGGGTAATTTTTACAACAAATTACTGTATGAACATTACCTGCTCACATGATAATCTGAAGTAGGCCTATTTATTTTGTTTTCACTCTTCAAGGCCCCGAAAGACCAAACATAATTATATGGAAAGAAACAATTTTTTTTTATTCAGAGTTAAGAAAAGTAGGAAATACTAAAAACAAGTAACTTCATACAACTTGGATGAGGACTCTGAAGGACCAGTCTAAATATTAATGATATTTTTGAAACTGATTTTCTGTAAGGATAGTCCAATAACCAAAAATGTTCTTTCAAAGACTCACCAGTGTCTTGGAAAGGAAGTTTTTTAGGCATTGAAGGGGGAAAAAAAGAAAACACCAATGAAACCTATGTATATTTTCCAGTGTTAACAATAACAATTCAAACACAGGTATAAAGCAGGAAAACTTTTATTGTAAAATATATTTTAATAGACTGCTTTTTATTGTCATAGCACAATCCTATATTCAAAAGAGTCATTAAAACATTTATAGCAAATATGTGGGGATGAAAACAAATAATTGTTTTCTTTATTAATACAATGAGAAAATTTAATATTTTTTTTTACAATCCTTGTTCATTGTTGTTAGTTTTATCTAGTGGATTTTGTTTACGTTGACAGAAACTCAGGTGGAAATGCTTATCGGGTGGAATGGTAGTAGGCGGAGACTATTAAATTGTTGCCAGTTGAGGGGATTCCAAATAGTTATTGTTTTGTCAGGAACTTTCTGCCTATTCACAAGATAATACTTGTTTTGATTGCCACATATTAAACGCATGTGACAATTTCAATTAATAGGTTTCCGACAAATTTCAAGTAAAAAGTTATTGAAATGTTTTAGAACTTTAGTAAAAAAAAATTGACAACTTTTATAGCTTTGGGAATTAATAATAATTTGTTTTTCTGATGCTTGTAAACATTGACGGAATGTTGTCTTACGTTATAATGTTGTTAAAGTTTAAAAATAATTTTTCAATAGTTTACTAAAATAAGTCTTATTATATAATACTGTCAATAAAACAAAATTGTTGTTTGTTAATACTGCAATAATTTGTTTCTCTTGAAAATCAGCTTTACAAAAAATAAATTAAATCTCTGGAGTAAATATAAACCTTTTTGTCCATAAAAGAATTACATTATTGCAAATGAAACAAAACCAAAGTTACTGATAAAATAATTTACAAATAATCACACGTCAACCACGCATGCGAACATAATCTTTGGTAAAACAAAAACTAAAAATTGTCATTGTGTTTTGTGTTTTGTGTAAGAATAGGTGGCTACGGCAATGGCTTCGACTGGATAGTCAAGTCATCATGTGTTGAAGTATAGGACATCCATAGGACATCCATAGGACATCCATAGGACATCCATAGGACATCCATAGGACATCCATAGGACATCCATAGGACATCCATAGGACATCCATAGGACATCCATAGGACATCCATAGGACATCCATAGGACATCCATAGCAACAGCCATAGCAGTAGCCGCCTATTTAAGTAAGGTCTAAGTTTATTCTCTAAATAAGAATCAGGTGTTAGGGGACAAGTTATTTAAGAGGAATGATAACTCCTACCTTCAGCTCCCCCGAGTTACTTTCATCTTAAATATGTTCTTCTTGTAGCCCCTAACCAAGAGTGGCTTTTAGCCTTGTTTGGGACAAACTTACAAAAAAACATATTAAAAAAATCAAAACGTTCTTCATCCTTAACAGTGTTCCATTCAGAATGAAATACTCCTTTTCTCGTCTGGCTGTAATCCAGAAGGCATCTGTTATTGGTAATTGTAAATGATGATTTTCGATTAAATTTAGTAATTATTCACCAATGTCACCAAGTGGCCATATCTGTCATTTCATGACTCAATCCCATTTCTTCAGTTAGTAAAAACACAACACACATTCTAAGGCTATAATCTCAAGGTCCCCATGCACTGACCATACACAGCACTGTTGACCACTAAGTCCTCAAACCTTACTCTTGGAAAGAATGTCACTATATGTATTTATAATTCTATATATCTCCCACCACCAAAATTCTATAAAACATCTACCCATCTTTCACTCTTGGATTCGACTACTCTTTCGACTTTCCCTGTCTTAGTGCAAGAGACTCACCTTTCACTTACTAACAAGCTAGGTCTCTGTAACAATTTTATTGATACAAGTCACCTTATATAGTAAGATAACATCAGACCCATACTTTGTTTCAAGTGTTATTTTCTTCAGTTGTCCAATAGAGCACAGTCTCCTCTCTGCTCTCACACTCAGGATCTCAGTTAACCAGATGAACTAAAGCAAATACGTCAAGCTCATATTCTCAACTTTACAGTGTTAATGGTGTTTTTAAAACCAGTGCTATATATGCAGTTTGCAGTTTGCACGGTGCTTCAACATCAAATGCAGCCCAGAGCCAGAGACGGAGCCAAGGTTTGGGAAAAATCCCAAATTTTATATAAAACTAATCATCAGAATTAAAACTCTTCACCTAAAAGTTTCCATCATTGCTAGTATTGCGTCATGCTTTTTAAAGTCGATTATTAAAACCACACATGCTAAATTTCATAGAACTGTTCATATATAATGATTTACTTATTATCTGTAACTATTTTGTATTTCATTATGTCCTCCTTCACACTTACACAATTGTTTCAACTCAAAGTCAAACGGTTAACTCATTAAGGGGCATCAAGACACTGATTAAGGGCAATGCCTCAACATTTTTTATTTTTAAATTTATTTCTAGATGAAAATGCGTGCTTGTTAATGTTATGAAAACTATCTTTTAAAACTTATATTATTTACTTTCTCAGAGCTTTATTCCTCTATTCCTTACATAAACATACATAAAAAAGTGGAAATAAAAAAAAGCAGCATTTGACCATGAGTACCGGTACTTAAAATCAGAGTGATTATTACATTTTCAGTCGAGTATTGAGTACATGACTTCAGGCACAGAATATTTTTCAGTTGAGTATCAAGTATGGACTTTGAGTACCAGTACTTTGCTCGCCGAGTACACAGTAGAGGAAGATAGTACAAGGTAAATGTAACTAAACTGGTACTCGAGTATTGAGTACCAGTATACAACACTATAAATCATTTGCTACTCTACACTGGATCATCACCACTGTCGAGTGTCACTTGCACCTCCTCAAGAAGGTATCCAAGATGGGCTTCTTCATATTCTGGTTCAGACTCAAGAACATCCAGAATCTGAAAACAATGAGAAGACAGAGTCCACCATCTTGGTCTTCCTTTAATTGAAGGCTCAATTCTTAAGTATTGGAAAGATTATAAAAGAACAGTAGTTATAATATTAGTGATTTTGTTTTATAACCATGCCTTTACAATTACAAGAAGAAGAAATAAGTGGAAGGGAAGGAAGACATAGAGGGAGAAACCAAACTGAGGCAGAAAGGGAAACAGCCAGGCCCCTTTTTGGTTAATAACTATCAATATACATGATTGCAAAGGAGACTAGACAAAGATGACTACAGTAAGATTTCATGCTCCTTCGCTATGCTCATACGCATAAAAAGCAGTTTCATTCTCTATGGACGACTCGACAAGAAACAAACACACTACATAAAACAAACATTGTTTTTCAGATAATTTATTATAGCATGGGAAAAGCCCAGAGTGCATACGCTTCATTGATTTCAACTTTCACGCGTGCAAAATCACGTTACCCTGATGATTGGATTAGACGCGCTTTCAAGTTGTCCCATACAAACAAAACTATATTTTCTCTTGTGGGACCTTAACCCATTATTCATGAGTTTATAATGGTTTGCCTGCAGGGGGAAAAAAGTCAAATAACAACAAACATAAGATAAGAAAAGAATTTAGATCAGGAATTTAATTATAAAGTGTTTTTGCTGACAATATACCACAGCCGTTCAAGGGTATTCAACTTGCTGAACAGACCGGTGAAATTCTGAAAAGGCCAATAAAGGACTTGTTTTGAGAATTTGCTTTTGAAATTTGAAATTAAAATACAAAAAATGCCCAGGTTATATCTTAACCTTGGGTGTGATCCCTGGCTATATAAGGCAGTTACAGGTTGATTGACTTCTGACTGGAACCCCCAAACAAAGATATTGACAAAATAGGGAGACTGCCAATATAGGGCTAGATAGCAGTTGGTAGAGCGCTATCCAAAGGTCTCAGGTTCAAATCCCGCTCCAGTCAAATTTCTTTGTTCAACCCCAAAAAATTCACTTATTCATATATAATTTTTTGAAAATGATCTCTAAGGAGTCAACATTTGAATTGTTTATTTTGAAGTTTACCTCACAAGCTTTGTACAGCTCCTTATTCAGTTCTTGGGTGGGCACCTGTGGCAAATTCCGAACTCCATTATAGAAGTCATCTACAACATGCTGGTACTTCTGCTTCTCTCTGTCGTACAATAACTTATTAACAGAGGACTCCTGTCAACAAAAAATCAAGTTCAAAATCAAACTAGATGTCCTTGTGTCTGTTTGACAAACAGAACACAGAGATTTTCCGTTTTCTTTTTAAATTCAGTATTATATACAAAAATATTTCACCTAAAACACATCTCAGTCAAATGCCATATGAAGATTAAACTCAATCGGACTTGAATTTCTGAAGATTTACAACTTGAAAACGAGCACCTTCAGTGTGTTGTCAAGTGACACCTGATGACGTCATGATGACATCAATCTTTAGTGTATACATTTATGACCTAACAAGCCTGTTGCAAGAAGAATTTTGATTTAACATGTTTGATTTTCAAGATATAAGCTAAATTGGTCATATTTAAAAATTGATAAAAGAACATGTGATGATGTCATCATGACATCATTTCAATTTTCACCTATAACATCATTTCAATTTTCACCTATAACATGTCCCTGTCTCTGGACATACCATACCAAAATTGAAGTCAATCAGACCTCAGTAGATAAATGACTTTAAAAAGTGCACATTTGATGTGATGTCATGAGACATGTGATGGTGTCATGATGACATCGTTCTTCGAGACACAACATCACTATAAGGTCTATGTGTATGCTACGTTTGATAATTATCTGCCGTTGTTTGATGGCTAAAGTGGTGTCCAGAAAATCATTGCAAAAATTCTAAGGGAGTTGAGATAGAATTTAAAAAACAAAACAAAGAAAGAAAGAAACACCCCAACAAAAAACACATTTTCTGAAATGGGTTCCTGTTTTCTACAGTTTCTAATTTAGAGATATGATGAAAATAGTTTTCCTAGAAAACAAGGAAAGAAAGGGATATGTCAACCATCTCTCAGTTACCTGTCCGAGCTTATGCGTCTTGGTGTTGTGTACATCATGGAATAACTGACCAATCACATCCATGCTTGCCTCCACGGAACGAGTAGGTCGAATGTCAAAGATGTAGTCTGGATTTTTGATGGCATTGGACCAGAAGCGCAGTGGCAGACTGTAAGAAACACAAAACTTTAAATTGACTGCTTTTTAAACTCAAAAAGGGTATGTTTAAAAACAAATTCCGAAGTTGAACAGAGAAGTAAAACATTTTGCAGTAAAATAAGGGTTAGTAAGAATGGGTAGATAATCCTCAGGGAATTTCAAGTCTACAAATGCTTAGATCCTTCCAAACTGGTTTAATGGTTCTCAGAAGTAAAGACGAAAATAAAATTGGAAAATTAGTTTCAGCAAACTTGCAAAAATCCTTTTCCCTTTACAGTGGTAACACTTGTATTTGTTTGTTCTATTTAAAGAAAGGGTCATAGATTGGTAACTACTCCAGAAATTCACCATAAAATGAAAACCATAAAAACTTACTAAGTGAGAAGCACTGCAGCTGTTGATAGTAAAAACTATTTTGAGAAAGAATTTCCTTAGAAGTAATATGGCTTGGATAATTTTTCACCCCAAAACATTTCAGTCTGAGAAATGCTTTGGTCAGAGATGTGGTTGGTACCTGCTGTCACCTTGCCAAAAGTGGATAGAATTTATGTTCTTCACAGTTTTTCGCCGTTTTCTCAGCAAGCAGACACTGTTTTCAGCTGAAACTTTCACAAATTACTTTTTTTGGTATCTTGTTGATATTTTTGCCAATAAATTTGCATTATGCTGACAAAAACCAATCTATGACCCTACCATTAATTATCTAGTACTCAAGAAAGCACTGGTATTTGTAAATTGTCATTAATTGAAAAATTTATTTTAATGTTTCATAGGAAACCACACACCTACTCATCACAACCAAACAATTCTCAACAAATGTTCAACATGAGAACTTAAAAAGAGAGGTATAAACTTACATATTACTCTTCCAGATATGTGTGATTTCAGGGTCACTTTCTTCAAGTTCATGTCGAATGGCCTGGCTGTCAAAAAAGTCAAAGAGGTACTTGATGGCCTTGGGGGCGCTCTTGCAGATAGAATGGTGTGGAACATGTCATCAATGTACTTTTGAATGACTCCCTGTGGGTAAACAATCAATCAATCAATCACCAGGCATTTATAGAAAGCCATCTTTTTACCTGCCTATTCCAAGGCGCTTAGCAAAGTGAAGGAAAGTTTAGGACAAATAAGATTTCAGAGATTTTTATGTGGAGATGACAAGTAAATGGACTAAATGTAAGCAGATTTGAAGAGATGAGCTTTTGTAGATCTATAAGGAGTCAAGTTGTATGGAGTTGATAGGGGAAATCATTCCATAGCTTTGGTACACATGAAACAAAGTTTCTATCACCTGATGAAGAATGAGATCTAGGAATATTCTACTGGGGTTTGTTTGATGATCTCAGATAATGCAGAGGATGGTTTAGTACACATATAATGTCTCTTATATACATTGGGGCTAGACCATGAAGTGCTTTCCAATTCAACAGTAGGATTTTGTAATTAATACTTTGTTTTACGGGTAACCAATGCTTTAGGTGTTGGAGTTATATGGTCAAATTTCCTTCTCCTGGATAGAACACAAGCAGCTGTATTCTGGGCATGTTGCAGCTTCTTTAATGAAATAAATTAATTACTACAAAAGGTAAGGCAAAGGGGCAATGCAACACTGTAAACAGTCCCTGACCACCAGTTACTTTGTATCAATAATCAATAATCAATAAATCTACTCACCCCCTGGAGGATCTGATCAGGGCAGTTGGCATTATTATTGTGGGTAACCCACTCTCCTTCTGCTGTTGTACAAGACTCTCTTAGTTCACACATAGCATCACACCAAACACACTCAAGCTCTGGCCTGGCAGTAACACACCGAGTACAATCTGGCTTCAATACTCCACACTTGTAAAGTGTTGCTGTAACAATAAGAAAAGTTCTACATGTTTCTTTGGAGGGATTATCTTACAGATAAACGACCATTGCCTGTAATGAGAGAGTCCGAAATGGTTTTTATTTGTCTTTGCAACAAAGGATGGGGTCTTAATTATGGGGAATATTAAGATCAAAATACTTGTCTTCAGACTATATTAATATTTGCAGAGTTAATGGCAGGATGACTCTTAAACAAGACACATCAAATTCAACAGCAGACTTGTTTTAATAAGTCAGCACTCAGCAACAACCTTTACCTTAATTGGATCCTGATTTTGCTATAATAATACTGGGGTCTTATATAGCTGATGACACCCCTAGGGGCGAATCAAAGCACTCATTATTGCTTGTCAGTAAAAGCATGCATGTTTTCTTGTGTTAACACCACAAATAAAACACTTAAATGTTTACATACAGCTGTAACTTTTTTATTGTTAAATTTAAAAAAATACTTTAATATTTTGTTTATTTGTGGCAGCACAAATCGAAAGTTTCAACAACCAATATAATTTAACATGAAAAAAACTGTATATATTTATTCTTTAAAAAGAAATTAAAACAGGAGGCCTTATTGTTACCAACATTCTGAGTATTAAGGAGTAAGTTACTGACCACATCCATATAAAACTATGTGGAATGTTTTAGAATGAAACCAAGCAAGGGGTGTTTTTTCTCAAAATTGTATAGTTTGGAGAATTTAACAATATTTTGTTGTCTGATACTTAGGAATGTTGTCTGAAATTTAATGTGATGGGATTTGAGAATCAATAAAATTAAATAAAGTAAATAAAAAAAATCTGAGAAAAGCTGTGATAATCTTATTATCTTAAAAAAAATAAAAATATTTATTTAAATGCATTCATTATTTCATTATTTATGTCTAAAAAATAAAAGTTATACAAAAATACTATTAATTCTCTGAGTAAATATATACTTTATTTGTCAATTGAAGAGTTTGGTCTACATAATTTATTAAATATTTCAAAATAACATAGGGCCCTAAATTTTATAAAAATAATATTAAATCTCTTTTGTAAATACACTTTTTTGTCAATTCAAGAATTAGGCCTACATTCTTCGGAAGGAAGCCAACACTATTTATATAGACCATGTTACCTTTGTTTACAGAGTGGTGACCTTGCACATTCTTAAGCGTTTCCTGCTGGGCAAGATACTACACAGGCTATATGGGAAAATTTACATTTTGTGTCATAATTTTCACATAAATTCAAAATTTACAAAAGCAACAGCTGTACAGCTTTTGTGATGTCCCCCCTTCCTTCATATCAAAAGTTGCGAAAAATCAGACAGTGCAATCTCTATAAAACATAAGATTTGTTGTTTTCTTCCATTGAGCTGTGTACAAATGTGCCTGCAGGAAGTCCAGGCTCTGTGGCTCTTTTGTAAACATGTGATGTCACAGGTCACATCGTCTATAATATTTCTATTTACAAATAATTAAGCATCCACAACCTATGAGAACAGCGTTGGTTACCTTTTTGATAACACATTTGATAACAAAATTGGTATTGTATTTCGTGATTATTTACATAATATGGCAAACCGAAACAAGATCAAGAACCATTTGCTGGGTGACCATTTCCTCGCTTGTGACACTATTTCATCAGTCTTGTATACTTTCCAGGATAGTCGTCACTGGTATACAATTTATAAAAAGTAGCATTTAAAAAATAAAAACTGTAACTACAATCTTCCATCATTGCTAATATTAATGGTTATCCTTTTAAAGGCCGATTATTAAAACCACACATAATAATTCTCATAGAACTGTGTATATATATTACTTTACAAATCTTTAAACGAACAATATTTCATGAAGACCTCCTCCACACTCTGAACAGTGACGAAACCAAGATAAAGTTTTAGGGGGCAAAAGGGGATGCAAAATTTTCTTCCAGGGTGCGGTCACTTCTAGCAAATTTACACTGTAGTTTCCTTTTGCGTTTTTCTTAAAGAAGCCCCTTTTTAGCTCTTGTTTTGCCCTTAAATATTTCTTTTATAAAATCATTTGTCATGAATGTAAAAATATAATACATTGTCTGCTTGTAAATAAAAAAATATTGCTAAAAACATAGAAATTATCACACTTTGGTAATTGTTATTCCCCAAAACCCAGATTTTAATGGGGGGGGACCTGGTGGGGAATTTGTCTGTGTGTAACTAGAACAGTGTTTTAAAAAATATTGGAATTATCACATAAAATCTTTTAAAATGTAACATTATACACTGGTAATTTGAATCTCAAATTAAGTACAGATTTCACTCTCCACCCTGCATTAAGACATAGGGGGCTTGTCATCAACTATGTATCTCCTTGAAAACAAGAGCTGATAGCTTTATGACTTAAATGTCTACTTATGATTTTCATTCTATTAAGATAAAAGACGTCTGTAAAGCATTGTATACTCAGTGCTTTCCTGAGTCCTGTGAAAAAAACCACAGTCATGTTACTCAGGTGGGATTCAAGTCTGTGTGTGAACAAAAAAATTATTTTAAAAACATTGGAGCTATTACATAAATTGACTTTAGTACTTTTTGATCTAAAAATAAATGTTTCTATGCAATTTCAAAAGTTAACTCATTGATGTATTTTACATACATCTGTGTTAGGGTAAAAACCAAATGTCATTCTTTATTCTCAATGCAAATTTAACATCTATTAAACCGCTAACTGTTGCTACCATCAGGCAATCTCGGTGGTCTAGTTGGTAAGACATCTGCTCTAGAATGGCAACGGTCTTGGGCTCAAATCCCATCCAAATAACATGCCTGTGGGTTTTGTTCACAGGACTGGGAAAAGTACTGAGTAAACAGTGCTTTACATACATCCATGTTAGGGTAATCCAAAAATAGTACTCTTTACCGCCGATGTAAACTTATCATCTAATAAAGATAATAAAAATCAAAAATAAGATATTATGAGTAGACTCCTGTCAAAATAATTCCTATTGTTGTCACATTGTGTGATTCTACAGCTAATTACTTAACAGAGATGAGTACTGCAAGGGGTGGGACATCATTTGCTACTCTACACTGGATCATCACCACTGTCGAGTGTCACTTGCACCTCCTCAAGAAGGTATCCAAGATGGGCTTCTTCATATTCTGGTTCAGACTCAAGAACATCCAGAATCTGAAAAAAATGAGAAGAAAAAGTCTACCATCTTGGTCTTCCTTTAATTCAAGGCTCATGAAATTCAAAAAGACCTGCGCTTAAAAACATTTCTATAAAAGCCATGTGCCTACAAACACAAGAAGGAGGAGTAGTGGAATGGAAGGAAGACACAGTAGAGGGAGAAAGCACAAGATGAATGTAACCAACATGAGGCAGGAAGGGAAATAGCCAGGCCCCCTCCTGGTTAATGATCATCATTATATATCATTGCATAGGAGACTGGACAAAGATGACGGCAGCAATTTCTTCTCATGTTACCACTACCCTTTATTTGTTGTTTGATAATACTAGTTTGCCTGCAGGGTAAAAATAAAACAGGTATTTATTTAGATGGGATTTAATTAATTGGTCAAGTGTTTTCATACTTACCGTTTGATTGTGTTTGCTGACAATATACCACAATCGTTCAAGGGTATTTAACTTGCTGAACAGACCAGTGAAATTCTAAAAAGACAAATAAAGGACCAGTTATGACAATTTCTTTCTTCAGTGAAATACACTATTTCTACTGTTTCAAATCAATTAATTTTCTCTTTCTAATTCACTTGTTTGTGTTATTTTTAAGAAGTGTTCTTTTACAGGGTAGGAGTCAATACTGTATGCCGAGGTATAATTGAAAATTCTAAAACTTTACCTCGCTGGCTTTGTACAGCTCCTTATTCAGTTCTTGGGTGGGCACCCGAGGCAAACTCCGAACTCCATCATAGAAGTCATCTACAACATGCTGGTACTTCTGCTTCTCTCTGCCGTACAATAACTTGTTAACAGAGGACTCCTGTCAACCAATAATTAAGTTCCAAATTTAACCATCAAGTTTTTAAAGAGTTTCCTGGTTTTTTTTGTGTTTTTTTTTTCTAATTTTGAGAACTACCAAAAAGGAATTTATTTGAAAAAATTAAATGAGTGTATTCATTCAGTTACCTGTCCGAGTTTATGCGTCTTGGTGTCATGTACGTCATGGAATAACTGACCAATCACATCCATGCTTGCCCCAACAGAGTGCCCAGCTTGGATGTCAAAGATGTGGTCAGGATTTTTGATGGCGTTGGACCAGAAGCGCAGTGGCAAACTAAAAGCAATGAACACAAAAACTTAGTTGGTTTGCTTATTTATAGTGAAAGAGAGGAAACCTTACGCCTACTAATCAGTCAAATACTTCAGGACCGAAAATCACCAAGACAAAAAAAGTAAAGGAATGCACAAATCTTACATATTACTCTTCCAGATGTGTGTAATTTCAGGGTCACTTTCTTCCAGTTCATGTCGAATGGCCTGGCTGTCAAAAAAGTCAAAGAGGTACTTGATGGCCTTGGGGGCGCTCTCCACAGATAGAATGGTCTGGAACATGTCATCAACAAACTTTTGAATGACTCCCTTGGGAAAATAAAGATAACAAATGAATGGCATGAAAGGAAGAGATGAAGCCAGAAATAATCCTCAAAAGAATCAAAATCCTGATAAACACAGGTTTCAAATAATGTTAAAATAATAACAGATTTTTTTTTCAATAATCAAATATTGTTACTACTAAAAAAAGTATACCACTGCAAGCAATGTATAATTAGTTTTTAAGTTTTTCTGTCATAAAAAAAAAAAAATTATTTGCAGAATGTATGTCCCAGGGATGAGATTTGACATTTGTGAACATTCCTGAAAATGGCTTACTGATCAGGGCTCCCCTTATTCTAGACCCAGAACCTCCCAGATGTTACAAATCAGGAGGTTTAGAGACTCTGTGCATCACACACACTGCAGGTTTGGACACAATGAGGACTTTTTCTTTCTCCCTGTAGTCACTGCTTTACTTCTTGTAAAAAAAATTAAATGCTCAAGGAGATTTTGAGAAAATCCTAAATCAGGAAAAATCCACAGAAATATCATGCCTCATGTCCAGTGTCCAGAATTGTTTGCTTTCCTCTATCGGTGGTGAAGATAAGTTGGTGTCTGAGGGTTTTTCCAAGGGGGTTGAACAAACCAAACCAAACTTGGAGGTCCCTTCTTGGCCCATGTCACTCCACTAACTAGTGAGCCTCTAGAGGAAACATTCCCATGTAGAAAGACTATTTTGCTTACCTTTGTTTGCATGAGTCTTGGGAATGAGATCTCTTTGATATTCCGGCGGGTGATCTCATTTCTGAAGCTGATTGATCTCAACATGGTGCAGCAATCTCTGCGTCTTCTTCCCTCACCCTCTTCCTCATCATCATCATCATACCCACTGCCTTCTTCTTTCACCTTGGAGAAAATAGTATCAGGAACTATTAAAGATGCTATAACTGATTGTTTTCTAAGCCGATCTGAAATTTAGATTTAAGATTGTCACTCATACCACAAAGTGACCTATCAATTTGTCACTCGTACCTACACGAAGTGACCTATCTTGTCCGCAGTAAAAAATAACGAGCTTGAATAAAATTCTGATTGAAGTTGCACTACTTTGCAAACCGCTGTTTCGGGGTCTGCTTACTATTTTTATTAGATTTGTTGAAGACAAAAATAAAGCGGACTACTTTATTAATACAGAACTGTCAATGTGTTTTCATTTCTGCAACTATTTTAATTAGTAATTAATTCCTAGACACATACATCACTTTGTGAAACTGAAAAACAAAAAGATTTTTTGCGAGCAGAGCGTTGTGTACAAACCAATGCATAAAGAGACCTATCGAGATTGGTCACTTCGTGAAAATACTACGCTTTCAAATAGGTCACTTTGTTGAAACTTTGTGAAAAGATAAAATGGCAAATTTAGTGATATGTCGTTTTTACTAATTAGTGTAATTACAAAACTATTCCATATTAGGTACTGAAACTTCAAGGTTCAAGGTTCAAACTTTTAATAGTAATGAGCATATTAATAATTTGTATAAAAACATATTTGCAAAAGTTGTGATTTTTGTCAGATAGATCAGTTTGTGGTATGAGCAACGAATTTCAAATAACTATTTTTATAGATCTGAGAAAGTTATAAGCTTTCATTGAAAGAATTGCATGAAAAACCTGTTAATGGTAAGTGGTGGTGGCAGATTCCGCAGAAAGTTCCCTGAAAATAAACCAATATTTCCATGTTCTGATTAACAAATTTGAAAGTCTTCCTGATTATGAAAACTTATTCCTTATTATGTTCAATGTAATTCTAAATGTCCCTGATTGCAATATGCAAATTTTGGCAGCTCTGCCAATACTGATGCAAGAATGACATTTAACTAAAAATGAACGCTGCTTACTGCTGCTCTCCCATGCTACTTAATAATCCTGCCAACTCCAAAGAAATCTTTTTCCCAGCATTGCTTTAGTTGCCCAATAACTCACCAGATGCCAGTCTTTGATTCCTTTTATTGGCTCTGTTTCTACAATGGTATCCCGCCGCTTGCTGTATCGATTATTCCCAGCCAAATCATCAACTCCAACATTAGCTGACAGGGGAATAAAAAGCATGTATGAATCAAGTTACACTATTCAGTACAAAAAAGAAACTTTATTTCGCAAATTTATACCACACCTTTTTTAACGAAGAAAACTTTAATATGTTGAATGACATGCTGATTTTAGTTAATTTTTATTTATCTTATTTTTTATTTTATTTTTCCGGGGGGGGGGGGGGGGGGGGGGGGCGGGAATCAGCAAGTTGGGTCTTTCTCCATCCATCAATGACAGTCTTTCGCAATACAATAAGCTCAATGAGATTAACAGAAAGGGAAAACCCCTGTCATGTTAGACATTATAGAAAAGGAAGAGCATGCTCAGCAAACAGGTCTGATAAATAATGGAATCGATCAGAAAGTTAAGAATCAAGTTACACTATTCAGTACAAAAAAGAAACTTTATTTCGCAAATTTATATCACACCTTTTTTAACGAAGAAAACTTTAATATGTTGAATGACATGGCTGATTTTAGTTAATTTTTATTTATCATATTTTTATTTATTTTTTTCCGGGGGCGTGAATCAGCAAGTTGGGTCTTTTTCCATCCATCCATGACAGTGTTTTGGCAATACAATATTAAAGCTCAATGAGATTAACAGAAAGGGAAAACCCCTGCCATGCACCATTGGTCATGTCTGTAAAGTCTATTCAAAGCAAGTTATGAAGGCCATCCACATCAATGGATTGAGCATGGTAGGCATAAAACAAACAGAGCAAGGATGTTTATTTCAATAAATGTCATGGGTTTAAAAACAACCTGTGGCAATGGAATCGATCAGGAAGTTCTGAGAAATATGAAACAATAATATTATTCAAAGTTAAATCTAGGGATTTATCAGAAGCTCTTGTTGCCAAAAAAAAATTATACATTATAGAAAAGGAAGAGCATGCTCAGCAAACAGGTCTGATAAATAATGGAATCGATCAGAAAGTTCTCCAAAATGTGAAACAATAATATTATTCCAAAGTAAAGCTAGGGATTTATCAGAAGCTCTTGTTGCAAAAAAATTGTTATGTTAGACATTATAGAAAAGGAAGAGCATGCTCAGCAAACAGGTCTGATAAATCAATAGTAAAACAAATCTTTATAATGAGATGGAACAGCATTACTCCTGAGTGAAATGGAACAGCATTACTCCTGAGTGAAATGGAACAGCATTACTCCTGAGTGAAATGGAACAGCATTACTGCTGAGTGAAATGGAACAGCATTACTCCTGAGTGAAATGGAACAGCATTACTCCTGAGTGAAATGGAACAGCATTACTCCTGAGTGAAATGTCTTCTTAAAGGGGGGCTCCAATGTCAAATTCAGTTTTGTGATCCAGTCATTTTCCTCATGAGAATAAAAATTAAAAAAATCACAATTGTCTAACCTCACATTAAAATGGTGTACAATGCCACTATGTTTGATTCTCTTCAAGTGCAAAACATCAGGGACATTTCAGACAAACGATCTTTATAACAAGTCAAAGCTTTTGGAAAAAATTTATACATTTTTCGGGTCATTACTGAAGTATGACCCTACCTTCAATATAAAAGAGTAAAGACAACCCTTGATGGTACATAAAGTAACTTACCGTATGCACTTTCCTCATCTCCTTGGAAGAACTTTAGAATGGGTCGGGAAAGAGTTGCATTGGCAACGTCTTGCTTCTCTACAATTGTCATTTGATCATTATCCCTTACCTGTAGGTTACCAAGGATAACAAAATACCAGTTACAAAAAAACTCAAACAACTATACTACAACATTATTAACGACCACCCAACAGGGATGAGAGTCACTGCTGACAAGAAAGTCTGAAACCGGGATCCACTGACCTTAGGAGGTACATTGAAATGATGGCATTTCCACCTTTTGATCCCCTAATCAGTATCCTCAGTCCTACAGAAGTAGATCAAAGAGCCTGACTTATTTAATTTATATCCAGGTTGACTTTAAAAAGTCTGAACTCAGATAAAAGTCTGCAATATCTCATTCCTGACCCAGGTAACCCATACAAAAAAACAAGCAAAGAAACAGATCCAATAGAAAATCAAATTGATTGTTGGGGGGGGGGGGGTAGTAGTGGGAGGGGGGGTTGTCTATTCACTGAATGTTCTTTATAGGAATGATGACACTTACGTGGAAATCCTTTAGCATATTGATTCTTCGCCATTTGTCAGTCGGTGGTCTGGGATCCATGTCTGTCAACACGAGACGTCCACTGGTGCCACAATGCCATTCTGATGATGAAGACGGACAAGCATTTCCGTTACTGTTAATTATTTTATTTAATTAATAACTTTTTTCCCTCTTCCCACTTTTGAATTTGTCTTGTGTGTTTCCAACCTCTTATAGTCAAACGAGCCTCTTCCTTCCCCTTGCTACCCTCTTATGGTCAAACCAGCCCCCTTCCTTCCCCCCTTGCCACCCTCTTATGGTCAAACCAGCCCCTTCCTTCCCCCTTGTAACCCTCTTATGGTCAAACCAGCCCCTTCCTTGCCCCTTGCCACCCTCTTATGGTCAAACCAGCCCCTTCCTTCCCCCTTGCCACCCTCTTATGGTCAAACCAGCCTCTTCCTTCCCCTTGCCACCCTCTTATTGTCAAACCAGCCCCTTCCTTCCCCCTTGCCACCCTCTTATGGTCAAACCAGCCCCTTCCTTGCCCCTTGCCACCCTCTTATGGTCAAACCAGCCCCTTCCTTGCCCCTTGCCACCCTCTTATGGTCAAACCAGCCCCTTCCTTGCCCCTTGCCACCCTCTTATGGTCAAACCAGCCCCTTCCTTCCCCTTTGCCACCCTCTTATGGTCAAACCAGCCCCTTCCTTTCCCCTTGCCACCCTCTTTATGGTCAAACCAGCCCCTTCCTTCCCCTTGCCACCCTCTTATGGTCAAACCAGCCCCTTCCTTCCCCCTTGCCACCCTCTTATGGTCAAACCAGCCCCTTCCTTGCCCCTTGCCACCCTCTTTATGGTCAAACCAGCCCCTTCCTTCCCCTTCCTTCCCCTTGCCACCCTCTTATGGTCAAACCAGCCCCTTCCTTCCCCCTTGCCACCCTCTTATGGTCAAACCAGCCCCTTCCTTGCCCCTTGCCACCCTCTTTATGGTCAAACCAGCCCCTTCCTTGCCCCTTGCCACCCTCTTTATGGTCAAACCAGCCCCTTCCTTCCCCTTGCCACCCTCTTATGGTCAAACCAGCCCCTTCCTTCCCCTTTGCCACCCTCTTATGGTCAAACCAGCCCCTTCCTTGCCCCTTGCCACCCTCTTATGGTCAAACCAGCCCCTTCCTTCCCCTTTGCCACCCTCTTATGGTCAAACCAGCCCCTTCCTTCCCCCTTGCCACCCTCTTATGGTCAAACCAGCCCCTTCCTTCCCCTTTGCCACCCTCTTATGGTCAAACCAGCCCCTTCCTTGCCCCTTGCCACCCTCTTATGGTCAAACCAGCCCCTTCCTTCCCCTTTGCCACCCTCTTATGGTCAAACCAGCCTCTTCCTTCCCCCTTGCCACCCTCTTATGGTCAAACCAGCCCCTTCCTTCCCCTTTGCCACCCTCTTATGGTCAAACCAGCCCCTTCCTTGCCCCTTGCCACCCTCTTATGGTCAAACCAGCCCCTTCCTTCCCCTTTGCCACCATCTTATGGTCAAACTAGCCTCTTCCTTCCCCTTGCCACCCTCTTATGGTCAAACCAGCCCCTTCCTTCCCCCTTGCCACCCTCTTATGGTCAAACTAGCCTCTTCCTTCCCCCTTGCCACCCTCTTATGGTCAAACTAGCCTCTTCCTTCCCCCTTGCCACCCTCTTAATTGTTCTTCCCTCGCTTTTTCTGTGTGCTTTCTGCCTTTCTCTCTTTTCTTTTCTTTCACTTGAAAGCTTTTGTTAATAGTAGTAATAATAAAGTGCATTTTTCCAATGGTTGCAATGCGTTGAGGGCAGTAATTCCAGAGAGGAACATTGTATCGAACAGTATTCTTGTTACACCAGTATCCCTGTTAATGTGCGTTGTGTTTTCATTTAGCGAAACATCAGGCCATTTACTATTTTTCTGAAATATTTTAACAAACTTGCAGAATGAAAAAAGAAGAAGCTAATAAAATAAGCTATCGGGTTGGTGTAGTGGTTTCTTTCCTTGCCTTCCACCTCTGGGACCCCAGTTCAAATCTCGCTTGGGGCACTATGTGGATTGGGTTTTTAATCCATATCTGATTGGGTGGGTTTTCCCTGGATTAATTCTCTGGGTTTTTTCCTCCTACATCTATAACTGAAACTTCTTTCCTTGTCTTCTCTCCATGGGGTTTTTGGCTAGTATAGCGAGTCATATCTTCACAACACGGTTAAGTGAAATGAAATTGAATGTTGAAACTTCGTTTTACATTACGATACAAGAATATTGAAATATTAAATCAAGTTTTTTTTATCAACTTGTATTAGAACATGCACTAAACTATTCTTATTGGAATTGCAAGGGTAAGGGTTTTAAAGAGGTTTCTGACATACCGAGACTGACTTGGTTGGCACTGGGTCTGCTGGAGTAGGGTTTGTTGCAATAGATGGCGTCTAAGATCTTCTCCTTGACCTGCGAAATGGTGTCTACGTCAAGCACCTTGACTTCCTTTATAACATTTCCTTCTTCATCAATGGGCACAACAAGAGTCTAAGGAGGTACCAGATGAAAAATTTCAAGAAACTATTTATCTAGTAATGTTTTTCCTCATGAAAGGTTCGTTCCATTTCATGTAACAAATGTTTATATTCAAATTATATGTATGAATACAAATCTAAGTAAATATTCCAGAAAATAAATTTAAAATTGACTAAAAAGAATTTTTTTTTAACTCACAAGATTTGTGAATTCAATATCCTCCTCCATCATCTTCTCAAAGTTAAGAGAATATCTTGAAGTGCCGGTGAAGACATCAACTGGACCACTCTCAGTCCGATGTTTGATGGCACGGTACAAGACAAACAGAGGATAGGCAGTGTGATTCTGAAGACAAAAATACATCATCAATTACACATCAATCCATTGCAAACAAAACATTATTATACCTATATTGTTTACTACTTTTTACTACTCTATCAAAAGAAAAGGCTGTCATCAACGCTGGTACCATGGACTCCTTCACAAACAGCAACCATACACTTTTGCACAACAGTACGCTCTTTGTGTACACTGTGTGCATGTACATGTACACATGTCGCTGTCAAAAGACAAACCAGCAGTTTTGGGCAATTCCATTTTACTGGCAAGTTTAATTTTCAAAAGTACAGACATTGATCAGTGAGAACCACAAGATTTAGTTCATTCGTACAGATATCAAAGAAGACTAATTGTTCTTTCCATGAAAGGAAAACAACTTTTGAGTAGGATGATAAGTTTTGTCAAAATAGATGGACTTTTTGGCAGTAGACTCTTTGGCAGCTGCTTGCAATGTAGTTTACTGCAGACGCTGTGATTATTATGTTTTCTTTGCTTTACTTTTCTTTTTCTTTGAAGATGAATTAGCAGTCTATGGACTCATTTTCACAAGCCTAAACTATCAAACATTTGTAGTGACCTCATTTGGTGCTCATGTTTATTACTTTCACATCATGCAATAGCAGTTGACTTTATATATTTTTTACATATTTGCGACATGCAACAGCAGTTGACTTTTGACATGTGCGTCATTTCTTTTTGGCTGGACGACGCCATCTTTGTTTTTCACTTGAGATTGATATTTTAGATTCCTTTTGATCTCCTAAGTTATTGGAGAAGGAAGAACCCTCTACTAAAATGGACAGGTTCCAACATTAACATCAATCGAGACAGTGCAATACTGTGTCCTTACATACCCATTCAGACTAAATAGTTTTCAAACATGTTTGCATAAGATACATCCATAAAACGGGGATTAATATCTGTCCAAAATTCTTTTTGGATCATTCAAAGAAAAAATCAAATAATTTTTCAGCAATCCATACCTGAAGTTGGTCATACAGGCACAGAGCCACCCAGTTTGACAGCAGCTTCTCTAAAATACTCTCATTCCTGCCAGAAAAAAAAAATAGAGAAAGAAAAACTAAACAATATTTCAAATTTTCTGAAAGAACATTTCTTTGAAGAGAGATTCTAAGGCTAATTTGATTTTGCATTTCACATAAATGATTGAAACAGTATATAGTACAAATCTGTGCTACATTATTTAGTGTGAAATATATGCTGTTTGTTAATTTTGGATGAAGTTTTTGAAGCAATGATGATGTAAAAAATCAATGTGTACTAGTGTGTAAATAATTTTTTTTTTAATTGATTTGAAATTTTGCTTGGTGGGTAAACAGTATAGGTCTAAGGTACCAGCATGTAATAGTCCCAGTAGCAAGTTGCTGTGGTTCTACAACACTGACTGTGACGTTTCAACTCTTGACCAGTGTGCTCTGATTGTTCACAAGCAGAAAAATAATGAAAAACTATTGTAAGAATTATGGATCAGAATTACCTAAGGAAGAGTTGTCGTGTACGACTGTTGTCAACTGCCGTCTGGATGAGCTCAGTCATCAGAGTGACTATAATGCTAAATAACAAAATGAAAAAACTATTCAACAGAAACTACTTTGCTGTAGAAAGAGGTAGAGGTAAGAGCATCGAACTCAAGCTCTGGTGTTTCTGATCAGCAGAGTGTGGGTTCTAGTCCCGGTCAGGAAAACTACTTTGCTGTAGAAAGAGGTAGAGGTAAGAGCATCGAACTCAAGCTCTGGTGTTTCTGATCAGCAGAGTGTGGGTTCTAGTCCCAGTCAGGAAAACTACTTTGCTGTAGAAAGAGGTAGAGGTAAGAGCATCGAACTCAAGCTCTGGTGTTTCTGATCAGCAGAGTGTGGGTTCTAGTCCCGGTCAGGAAAACTACTTTGCTGTAGAAAGAGGTAGAGGTAAGAGCATCGAACTCAAGCTCTGGTGTTTCTGATCAGCAGAGTGTGGGTTCTAGTCCCGGTCAGGAAAACTACTTTGCTGTAGAAAGAGGTAGGGGTAAGAGCAACGAACTCAAGCTCTGGTGTTTCTGATCAGCAGAGTGTGGGTTCTAGTCCCGGTCAGGAAAACTACTTTGCTGTAGAAAGAGGTAGGGGTAAGAGCAACGAACTCAAGCTCTGGTGTTTCTGATCAGCAGAGTGTGGGTTCTAGTCCCGGTCAGGACACTTGTGTCTTTGAGCAAGATACTTCTACCATAATCACTCTATCCTTGAGATGGAATATAAGCCATAGGCCCGGCATACTAGGATTGGTAGCGCATATAAAAGAACCCAGTGAAGAGAAGGGTTTAACCCTGATGTTTCTGGTTTACATAACAAACGCCCTTGTTTTACTTATGACAAATCCTCGGTCTCATTACCAGAAATATCAAACAATAATAAATCAAGCATCAGGATTAAACATAAAGTTTTCATTTACAAGCCCGTTGGACAAGATGTTTTGCATCTTAACAAATCTGTCAGAATTTCCACTGGTCATCAATCTTAGAATTTCATTGATGTAGTTTTTGCATCACCCACAGCTAGTGCTAAATACAGACTTCAAACTGGCCTATTGTCAACCATTGCGCTTGCTCTAAAATGTAGCAAGTAATTTTTATTCTGCAGGACTTGTAGAAACCATGAGTATACAGTGCTCATCTCACATCCATTTATCCATTTAATCTTACAACTGTTTACTGTTATGTTTGTTATCATTTTGTAGGAAACTTGATATTCAAAGCCAAGAAGAAGTTTTATTAAGAATAAGTTTTCAGTTTAGGCAGATGCTTTTTCTTTTGGGGTGATACCTAAAGTGAACATTTATGTGTTCCTGCTCAGGACTCTCTGTAAAACAAATTAAACAAATCTTGAAGATTAACTTTTGTAATACTTACTCAGTCAAGTACGTCATTTTATTCTCCATGATCATGACGGCTGTTAGCAGAGATGCTATCAACTGCCTGAACAAAAACATGGAATGTACAGAGTTAAGACCAAGGCCCAATTTCATTGAGCTGCTTAAGCACAAAAAGTAGCTTAGCACTTAACAACTTACACTAAGGTAATACCAGCCACAATACAATTCCACAATTTTCTGCTTAAGCAGCTCTATGAAATTGAGCCCATATGTCACATGAGGCAATTTACAGGCAACCAGTTTCAGGCAATCTCAAAGAAGAAAAAAACATTCACTTTTAATGTCCACATAAATTCCATGTGGAGAGTAAGATAGTGCAGACAAATATCAGTTGTACTACCAAAGTGCTTCTTCTGCATGCAGTGCAGTTGTTGCCTCCAAGTTGCCTGTAAATATTGCCCCGTGTGACAAAGCCTTTAAACCATTTAACAGTTGGAAAGGTAGTGCATTCTGCTCTACCAGCCAGGCTTCTTGTGGATGATACCCATGCCTACATCCTTGCGGACTGTGAAGGGGGTAATCCTGTTTCAGCCCCAGGAGTAGGTGACAGTTGATTTGGGTCAACAGCCCAAATCAGTTCAGTGTAGCCGTCACTTTGAAGTGGCGTTCGGCCCTGTAATGTTAGGCGATTTCTCAACAACAACAAAATTCTTAATTATCTCCGACTTTGCCTCAAGGTAAAGTTAAAAAATACGTATGATTTCTAAAACAGCAGTTTACAAAGTATCTATTATATATCAGCTTGAGGGGAACTTTTTGTAAAGAAATTTAGCGTCATGAAGGATATCGCATCTTATGAATAAATTTAAAAAACTACCATCTGAAACTTTGAATTTAAGTCAGTCTACACTTCCAGATATTGTTGTTGAAATTCTTATTTGAGCACATTCATTTAACGAATTAGTTTTGGATAAATCCTTGGAGATGCTTACTTTTGTCTGATGGGTAATTTTGAGTTGCTCTCTGCATCCAACGTCTGAATCAGAACAATTAAGAAGGCCTTGTTGCTAAGAAGACGGGAAAACTTTATCATTGCTTTCTGGACATTTTCATCTGGATACTAAAAACACAGAGAATAATAGATTTAGACAGGAGAAAAGTATGACATCTTTGGAAGATCTGGTTGATTAATGGCCGAAGTTCATACTTCAGCGTGTACTTATGGTCAATATCCAAGACCAGTATCCTCACTAGGTGTATCCAGACATATGCATAAAGTAACAAACCTGTGAAAGTTTTGGCTCACGTGGTCATCGACGTTGCAAGAAAATAATGAAAGAAAAGTACCCTTGTTGCCCAGTATTGTGTGCTTTTTGAGATGCATGAGAAAGGCTTCATGCCTAAAGCCTTTCTCAGATTCAATTTTGTTGATGAAAAAATTACCTCTTCCTCTGAAACTACATTACTTCAAAGAGGATCGTTTCAATCAATGTTTTATAATATCAACAGCTCTCCAGTGCTCTTTACCAAGTCAGTTTTTATGGTCATTATTGTTTGGAGTAATACACCGATCCATTAAGCCACGCCCATTTCTCATTGACCAATCACAACCGCGAAATCTGATCACCATTTGAGCCGTTTGGTGATCTTTGCACTAATGGTGATCGGGTTTCGCGGCTGTGATTGGTCAACTCGTAAGGAGGCGGGGCTTAATGGATCGATCTATTACCAAAGGTATACCCTGCCTTTGAATAAGTCATTGTTTTTATGAAAGATGTCAAATCTGAGTGAAGTGTGGGTGAGAGAGTGGCAGACACTTACATCTTTGTCCTCAGTGTCAGGTCTCTCTTGGCCGATGAACAACATGTTACTGGCGTACTCTCGGTGACTGACAAATGGCATTCCAATTCCTTGCAAGTCACTCGTCAAATCTGTTAAATCTGTCTGAAGATCGGCAAAGGCTGAATAAGAAAGATTTAAATAAAGAGGTAAATTAAATACTAATATTTGTCAAACAGTGGAAGGACATTCTTTCAGGAAAACTGGGTTTTTTCCAAAGAATTTAAAAAAGCAGTTTGAAGTGAAACTAGGACAAGACTATAATTTATTATCGTCACATTTTTAGTTTGTTATTCATATACACCTTTAATTTAAAATAGTCAAACAGTTATAAAAAAGAATGAGAGATGTTTGAAGTTCTAGCCATGTAACACTAACTATTTCAAACTCCCACATTGTTTCCCTTTTCATTGTTCATCCCTTACTCTTTCTAACTTCCTCTTTCTTTCTTTTCACTCCTTTTTACTTGGCTGCTTCTGCTACACTAGTATATTGTTTCTGTGTGTTGTGTCTTGTCGTGGCCGGCGGTTTTAGTGCATCGGACTCAAGTTCTGGTGGCCGAGTCATCAGCGTGTGGATTCAAATCTTGGTCATGAAACTTGTCTACTTGACGCTTAACTTTAATTGCTTCTCTTTACCCAGGTGTACATGAGTACCTGTGAGGGCAGAGATGGTTCTTGTGATTGATTTAGCTAGGTGCGCTTAATATTTGGCAGCACAGGCTGTATACTCCCCCGGGAGCTGAGATGGTTTAAGGAATGAAATAAGTGGCCCAGTGACCAGGGGTAATAATATCGCAGCAATGAGCATCACTGAGTGATTGGCTGGTGACCGATATGAGCGCTATATAAGAAGCCACTACTACTATCATTGTAATTTAGCCTTTGAGAAAGACTCTGCTAGGGTCGAAACAAGAGATGCCATTAACACCATCAGATATCTATTAACAACGAGAGAAGGGAAAGTAAAACTCAAAAAATATCATGACTCTTTAATTATGCTGAAAATCAGCTTAAAAAAAAATAATGTTTCAGAAAATCTGAACATTGACAGAGCAATGTTGTCTTTGTATGATCTCCATACCTTGTTTGATCTCATCAGACAGATCCTCTTCAAGGGATCTCATGTCTTCCTGGATGAGTTGAGCTTCTCGTTTTGATCCATACAGCTGAGCCACGAAGCCCAAGGCAATAATGAGAATGCACACCAGGACTGCTCCAGTGATTGATGGGACTAGGATTGGTACCAAGTCAATACGGGGATAGGAGATGTAACCTATACGAAACTCTAGATTGCTGTGATTTACCTGAAGAGAGAAGAGGAACAAGGTGCATTGATTCTGAAGAAATGTCAAAACTACTTATCCTAGATTTATCTCTGTGTTTTGAAACGAGAAGTCCTGGTCAAAGGCTGTCTCTCAAGTAAATTACAACCAAGAGTTTTTACTTACTTACCCAGACCACAGGAAGCCCTTTTCTCTTTGTCTTGGCCCTTGAAGTCCCCGCCAGATGGTTGTTTCTCAATTAAGTTACAACTGATATTTGTCTTAAGATCTGCACATACCACAGAAAGCCCTCTCCCTGTATCTTGACCCAAGAAGTCCTGGTCAAAGGCTGTTTCTCAAGTAAATTACAACCAAGAGTTGTTGTAAGACTCACCCAGACTACAGGAAGCCCTCTCTCTTTGTCTTGGCCATTGAAGTCCCCGGCAGATGGTTGTTTCTCAGGCAAATTACAACCAATAGATGTTTCTTCAATGAAGGTCACATGACATCTCATTGGTCCAACACGAACAATGATTTCTGAGGCAGTAATCGCACTGTTAATTCGTTTCCCCTGAGTTAAACAGAATATTTCAATTGACTTATCACAGCTGAAATTACTCACAATTACATAATATGTTTTCATCAAATCAATTGATACTTGGATCCAAGTGAGTTTAAAACCTTTGATCAATTACAGGAACTCCTTCTCCCTCTGATGAGCAAGTATTAGGTATCATAGATTTAATTTTACATTGGGGATAAATGATATAATTTAGATTTTACCCTTACAGAAAGTTCTGAGCACACAATGCTTAATACACATTGGTGTAAGGGTATAAAAACCAAATTATATTTTTATCCCAGATGCAAAATTAACATCTATAAAATCGTTGAGAAACTCGCTGTTAAAACATAGGAGTTGAACTGCCTCTAGCCACTGGGCTAGCTCGGTGGTCTAGTGGTAAGACATTTGCTCTGGCAATGCAAAGGTCGTGGGTTCGAATCCCACCCTAGTGATTTGCCTGTGGATTTTGTTTACAGAACTCGTGAAAGTACTGAGTATACAGTGCTCAATAGACTGTGCAAGTCTCGCGCGCATTCGAACTTCTGGGACCATAGTGGTCCCAACCATATGGAGTTTTACGTGGGCGAGATTTTGTTTCGTCAATTATTTTAGTTTAACGTAGTTTATGACCTAGAAAATTATACATGTTGTTGGGAATGTAATACTAAGTGATAACAAAATATTAAAGTAAAACCAATTCAACAATATAACGAAGAAAACCCGAGAATTAAACTTGACCTCAGCTTCCGGTTATTGCTTACCTTTGTGCTCGCCTCCGATCATAAAACTTATGTAAAAACTTGTTTTGGATGCGCGATTATAATCGCCAGATGCAGTAATTGCAAAGCGAACCCTTTTCATTGCAGTCTATGGTGTTGAGGCGTCGGCATTCCTCTTTAAACTGCGATACGGGTCAATTTAAAACCCGTTTGACCTTCACGAATCTGCGTAAGGGGTTTCTAAAAAGTTAACATCAAAAAAGCATCCTTGTCCCAGAGTTTTAATTTGTTTTTAATAATAATTAACACACTTTGGCGTATTTTAAAAAAAAGCTAAAACAAATTTCATAAAATTGTTGTTCAGATTTTGCCATGAGATATAATTTAAAACAAATATTTGATTTCAGAAATAAAAATGTTCTTCGTTTGACGTGTTTTCTCGTTCGGATACGCGCGAGACTTGCACAGTCTATACACATCGCACAAGTAGACTAACAGTAAAACCGGATCTAGCATGTACAGCTTGCCCAAAACATACTACGCAGTAATTTTGCTTCTGACTGATTATGTATCTTTATCCTTGAGGCAAATTAAACATCTATTAAAATTGCTGTGGTATCCATTGCTAAAATATAGCATTCTAACTGCCTCTAGGTACCAGGCTACCTCCGTGGTCATCAGTGGTAAACATGGCACAGTAATGTCCCCGAGGATTTGTTTCCATAGGACTCAGGAAAGTGCTGAGTATATAGTGATTGACACACATCAATGCATCACATGGTAAAACACATACAATGTTGATTATGTATTGGAATTATGAAATGGTATTTATGAACAATCAATTTGATTAACCCTTGATTGATAAACCTCACCTTGATTGTCAACAACTCTCCATTCTTCTCAAATAAGTCATTTTCAAACTTGTCATAATCCGGATCAGGAAAGAACTCCAAGTCAACGTCGTTGTCTTCTGACCACGTTAAGAGGTCACTGACACCGTCCATAATGAAGCCAAAGGTCACGTTACGTTGAGATGAAGAGCTGCTTATGGCTGACGTTATATTGGGAGTTCGGCAACGCATGAACTCTGGGCCTTCCACAGCACAGCTCTAGAAAATACACAATTTGAAGAGAAAAAAAATAAACAATAAAAAAATTCTCTTTGTGTATTATGGGGTTGTGATATACATTAAATCAATGAAATTGTTATGATGTAAGATTGACACATTTTATGGCATGTTGACTCACCTTCACAAACTTGACATTCTTGGGGTCATCACTGCCAACTGATCTTTTAGTTTTAGTGATTTGTGTAGCAACTGTAACAACAAGTGAAGCCGTCTGGGCAGTGTCTAGATATTTCCCACTGACAATCATCTCCCGACCACCGCTGAGTATTGAAAATAAATTAAAATAATTTGGTTCGTGAAAATGATAGAAAAATGGATTTTAGTTGCTTATCTGATTAAGACCAAGGTTGGTTTTGTTACAGTTTTTATTTACAGCGAGAATGATAACGTTTCAAAAAAATCCCACTCAGTTAGCTTCAAGTTAAGAATAAAACGGCAGCCTTTAAAAATACCAATTGGAGAATGTGATCAAATGAGATGTTGTAAGATTGCAAAAAAAAATAAGAATAACAGTTTAATAACAGAATAATGTTCTGAGATGTACTCACGTGTAGATACTGCTGGTTGGACTGACTTGAGTAATGACAGGGTTGTTGGTAAAATTGTAAATCTGGCTTGTTTTGTCTGCTCCATCAAAAGACATCTTGAGAACTTCTGTCTGCCCAACAGACCCCTCAGAGCTTGTGCATTCTGCTTCTGTCTCAGTCACAGGGCTGTAAAATCAAAAAAAAGTTATACAGTAGATGACACATCACTATAAAAGTCTTTTCTTAACCAACTGTTAATAATTGATGCAATTCTGATTAAACCTCAACTCTAAAGAGTAATAAAGAAAATCTCTGATAACAGGCTCTACCTCAAGTAAATGATACAATCTTAAATGTTATGTACAGCAGTCTTCACTTGCCTTGTTATAATGCAAGCTTTATCACCAATGAATGCCTCAATATTCCGTCCTGTATTTAGAGCCATGCCGTTGATTGTTATACGAGTCCCACCAGCTGCTGGTCCAAAGCGAGGACTGAAACTTGTAATAGATGGAACCTGGCAAGAAAAATCAGAACCAGAAAAACAAAGATAGTAGACAATCAACATCAACCAGACCATGTTTCCCTTTATTTGTCAACAACATAGGAAAAAATCATTCCCTTTTCTTGCCTCGAAATAATGTTATCTTTGATGTCATTGGGGGTGGGACTAGCATCAGTTATTGACAGATTTCGGTGGAAATCTAAAGAAATAAATGAAGAACTTTGATGTGCAGCCCTCAAACCAGTCACACCTATAGTTTTTTTCAAAGTGGTTTAGTTTAGAGAAATGGTACTTAAATGTCCTGAAGTTATTTTAATTAATTGAACGTCGTTCTCCTGAAGACATTCAGAGCACTCTGATTGAAACATCGAGTTGATAAACTACTGGTTATTCTCAGAACCATAAACCACACCTCAAAGATAAAATTGACATGGTCTGTAAACCTCACTTGATCGTGTTTGTGCCATGCAAAATTTCAAATCCTCCTGAATGCAAGCAATTAGAGTAGCTAAAAATCATCTATATCAGAAAGTGGACTTTCCCCTCATATCATGGAAAATAAAAAAAAAAATTATACAAAGAGTAAACTTTTTTCTACCCAGTTGCTCAAATTTTGTTTACCATCACTGTAGACTCCATTGAAATTAAACCTACCCTATATTCAAATTTGACATCTCCTGTGCTTTCCTGTAGTGTTGACCCATCACCTCCAATGACTGTCAGCGAAGCCGACACCACACTTTCAACTCTTGATTGAGTCCGGCAACTTACACTGTGAAATAAAATCAGATTGTATTGCTTACATGCATTTTATTAAGGGAACATTTATAGTTTCACAGTTTGCCATGGTTTGCTGGAATCTCGGAACACTTGGACTTACCACCCATTTAAATTCAATTAAATTCAATTAAATTCAAATTCAATTAATCTTTATTTCATCCCAAAATGTTCGCATACAGTAAAAACATTTTAGCAGATACAATGATAAACAATGGTGGCAAGCTGTTTGTTCTTGTAAGCCACATTTGTATGACAAAAGGAAAAAGGTCTGGAATGGGAATTACACAATAACTCGTGGAGAATGGGAGTTAATGAGCATCAATTCCAGTACCTTCAGTCCCTCTTTGTACCGAGGAAACATTACACAATGGAATGTCCAGAGGTAAATATACACCTCAGTCGACCAACTGCCTGCAAAAAGGAGAGGGCGCTCCAAAAAAATTTCAGACATAAACAAAAAGACTTACATGAGCCAGTTTAGAAATATTTGACATGTGTATAAACCTCATGGGACATGAATGAGGTGGTTAAAAGAGACTTCCAATGGACTCCAACAACTGTGTAAAAGTTTTAGTGGAAAATGCTGAAATCCAACACAAATGCTGAAATCCAACATAAACTGTAAATTGTTAATGATTCCAAGTTTAGAAGAGTCTGTATGTGGTTTGCATTAGTTTAGTTTTGTAGTTATGTTCCAATACTCAAATAATTCTGATTTGATGATGACAGAAATTGCAAGAACTGCAACAACGTCTTGGGTTGGATATATTTCTTACCTTGCGCCAGTTTCATAATAGGCTTCCAGTCCATCCAGACGGCATTCTTGGTCTCCAATCATCACATTCAGTACAGTATGGAACCCTCTGCCAATATTTGTACCCATTACAGATACTATGGTGTTACCTTCTATTGGTCCAGTCAATGGATATATCTAGGCAACCAATAATTTTCAAGTCAAAATGTCATTCGATTTTACTTCCTTTAGATCACGTATTGGTCTTGGATCTTCACATTCAACCCTCTGCCCTCGGTCAAGTCAGAGGGTAAATATAAATGTGAGTGTCAATCTTAGAACATCGTTTTAATTAAAGGTAGGGTTATATTTTGGCAACTACTCCAAAATTTAATGACCATAAAAAATTACTTGGTAAAGAATAAGCACTGCAGCTGTTGATGGTATAAACTAAAAGATTCCCTTTGAAGTAAAATAGTTTGGATAATTTTTAACCCCAACACATTTGAATCTGAGAAACAATTCATGCATGAATCATTTCTCAGATTTCTGAGGATTGTTGTCCATTTGCAAATGCTGAGGCCTGAAGTGGTTGATCCTGCTGTCACCTAGCTCAACGTGTATGGATTTGACTTTCGCATAAAAACACTGCAACATTTGTTTGCTGTTTTCTCAGCAAGCAGACACTACAATCGCTAAACATGTATGGAATTGTCTTTCGTATAAAAATACCGTGACAGTTTTTGGCTGTTTTCTCAGCAAGAAGACAATTCATTCAGCTGAAACATTCAAATGTGAATTTGATTGTACCTATAATTTTGCCTATAAATGAGTATTCCGTTGGCAAAAACCAATCTATGACCCTACCTTAACCCTTATAAAACTTGTAACCATTCAATGAAATAAAACGGTATTTCATTGACCCAATATAACAATTAAAACTATGACCTCGTCGTCAATATTGAAATTATTTGATATTCATTCACCTCTTGAAAAATTAGATGAAGGAGGTTGGCTTTCAAAAACAAGATTTCAAAATGAGCATTAATGCAATGTTTTATCTCGGTCCGAAGTGTGACAGTGTTAACAATCCCCTATAAACCCCGAACTCCATATCAATATCCAATAATCAATAATCAATAATCAATAAATCTACTCACCCCTAGGAGGATCGGTTCAGGGCAGGTGGCATTATTATTGTGGGTAACCCACTCTCCTTGCGCTGTTGTACAAGACTCTCTTAGCTCACACATATCATCACACCAAACACACTCAAGCTCTGGCCTGGCAGTAACACACCGACTACAATCTGGCTTCAATAATCCACACTTGTAAAGTGTTGCTGTAGCAATAATAAAAAAGGAAAACATTTATCTCTGAAAGGATTTAAAATGTAAAAATCTTACAGATAAATAACCATTGCCTGAAATGAGAGAGTTTGTAAAAGCTTTTTATTTGTCTTTGCAACAAAGGATGGGGTCTTATGGGGAATGTTAAGATAAAAATACTTGAGACTATTAATATTTGCACAGTTAATGGCAGGATGTCTCTTAAACAAGACACATCAAAGTCAACAGCAGACTTGTTTTGAAAAGTCAGCACTCAGCAACCACCATTACCCTTATTGGATCCTGATTTTGCTATAATAATAAATCTTATACAATGCTTTATCACACCCCTATAGTAGGGGCGTATCAAAGCACTCATTATTGCTTGTAGGTCAAGGGAAAGGTTTCCATTAAGGGTACAAGTGTAAAAACTGTGCAGGTGGCACTCTCCCCACCCCACACCCTTGACTCAAACTCACCGTTATTGTTGAAAAAGTCATCTAGAGTGTGACGGTTATTACTTGTGTCTGTCCATTCAATGGTCAGTTTCACAACCAGCTCTGCTTCATCAGTGGAAGTGTAGGTATACTGTGGAGTAGAAATGGGCTGATATCAAACAAAGTTCAACTCAAATTTGGGATCGAGTTCAAAAGTAACAATAATAGTAACTAGTTTTTATAAATCGTTTTATCTATGGGCCTTTCAAAGTTAAGCGTTTATCATAATTTATTTCCAATTTAATTATGAGACTGATTTATGTAACACCTTGTAATGGTTTACATGGTGCATTGGCACATTCAGAAGTCACTGGCAAAAACATTCGGGCAAACCCCATCTCTGAGCAATACATGTAAGTGCATTACACAACAAGCAGGACTATACCCAGTCCGCAAGCCGCCGTCGGACCGCCGGTGGCAAGTGGTGGCTTAGCAGCGGCTCGTCGGCATCGGCACGCCGATTTAAAACCGACAGCGGTCCGCCAGTGGTAGCCAGGTGGCTTGCGATCGGCGGCACGCCGACCAAAAACCAACGGCGGTCTGCCAGCAGTAACCAGTGGCATACCACCAGAGGCCTGCCGCTACAGAACCGACAGCGGACCGGTATCGGTAACGAGTGGCATACCACCAGAGGCCTGCCGCTCAAGAACCGACAGCGGACCGATATCGGTAACGAGTGGCATACCACCAGAGGCCTGCCGCTCAAGAACCGACAGCGGACCGATATCGGTAACGAGTGGCATACCACCAGAGGCCTGCTGCTGAACAACCGACAGCGGACCGACATCGGTAATCTGCGGCACACCACTAGAGGCCTGCCTTTCAAGAACCGACAGCGGACCTACATCTGTAACCAGTGGCATACCACCAGAGGTCTGCCGCTTAACAACCGACAGCGGACCGACATCGGTAACCAGTGGCATACCACCAGAGGCCTGCCGCTCAAGAACCGACAGCGGACCGACATCGGTAACCAGTGCCATACCACCAGAGACTGCCGCTGAAGAACCGACAGCAGACCGATATCGGTAACGAGTGGCATACCACCAGAGGCTTGCTGCTCAACAACCGACAGCGGACCGACATCGGTAACCTGCGGCACACCACCAGAGGCCCGCCGCTTAACAACCGACAGCGGACCGACATCGGTAATCAGTGGCATACCACCAGAGGCCCGCCGCTCAAGAACCGACAGCGGACCGACATCGGTAACAAGTGCCATACCACCAGAGGCCTGCCGCTCAAGAACCGACAGCGGACCGACATCGGTAACCAGTGACATACCACCAGAGGCTTGCCGCTCAAGAACCGACAGCGGACCGACATCGGTAACTAGTGCCATACCACCAGAGGCCTGCCGCTCAAAAACCGACAGCAGACCGACATCGGTAACCAGTGACATACCACCAGAGGCTTGCCGCTCAAGAACTGACAGCGGACCGATATTGGTAACGAGTGGCATACCACTAGAGGCTTGCCGCTCAAGAACCAACAGCGGAACGACTGCGATAAAGAGTGGCATTCCACCAGAGGCCTGCCGCCCTCACCGACAGCGGACCGCAGCAGTAACCAGTGGCATACCACCAAATGGCTTTACCGCTCAAGGACCGACATCGGTCATAGCCAAGAGCCGGCAGCAGACTGACATCGGTAACCAATGGAATACCCAAAGAGGCCCACCGCTCAAGAACCGACAGCAGATCGACATCGGTAGCCAATGGCACACAACCAGTGTTCTGCCACTCAAAAACCGTCAGCGGACCGACATCGGTAACGAGTGGCAAACCACTAGAGGCTTGCCGCTCCAAAACGAACAGCAGACCAGCTGTATTCGGGCGGCATGCCTAGCGGCCTACTATTGCAGCGGCCAGAAGCCGTTTACTTCATCGGCATCAGTTTTATATAATATGTTATACAACTTTACTTTAATAGTGCAGATTGCTCACAGAACAGTGTGTATGTCTGCATGGTCCTACTTAAGAAATACGACAGGTTATTTATTTTTTATTATTCCTTTTATATTGTTACAGATTCATATCAGTTCTGCGAGTGTTGATTATTTCACACACAAGAAAACCATGCTCTGTGGAGATTGAGTGGACAATTGGATGGAGCGAACTTATGACAGGAAGTCAGCAGAACACCTACAGCTCTTACTACAGTGGCTGTCAAGTCTACGGACTGCACTGAGACTGACCCAAGCAACATTGATAGCAACAAAGATCTTCACACATGTACAAAAGAAATAAATCTATACCTGTTCTTGAATTGAAAGTGCTCCTTATTTTGTGTCATTGAATAATATTTATTTTGAATTCTCCATACCATGCAAACAAACGATGAAACAATTAAAGTGATATTATTTGAATAATTATAAATAAATAGGTTTTACCACAGTAACATTAACACAGCAGTATTATCACAGTGTCCATATTTGTTTTAACACACATTTACCACAGGACGATTATCCCGTTTAGGAAATTTTTCCACTGGAATTACATGTACCAACGTGATTTCATGTGGTAAAATGTCACCAACAAACATATAAACATTGCAACGGCGGACCATCAGAGGGCTGCCTTTAGCGGACCGCCGTCACAAACGTCCGCCCGCTCACCAGCGGTCCACCGTCGGCAACTGACTGAGGGCCGATGATGGACCAACGGCGGGCCGACAGTGGCTGCCACCGGCGGACCTCCAGCACAAACGTCCGGCAGCTCGCTAGCGGTCCTCCGTCGGCAGCCGACAGAGGTCCGCCGATGGTCCATCATCGGTCCTCTGTCGGCTGCCGACGGAGGACCGCTAGCGAGCGGGCAGACGTTTGTGCCGGAGGTCCGCCGGTGGCAGCCACTGTCGGCCCGCCGGCGGCGCCGCCGGTGGACCGACGACGGACCGATAGCGGCTTGCGGACTGGGCAGCGGCTTTACATACCATCCAAAGGATGAAGCAATAATGGTCAAGTGTCTTGCTTAAGGACACAAATGTCAAGACCGGGACTCGAACCTCACACTGCTTCAATCAGAAACACAAGAGCTTGAGTCCGGTGCACTTGACTGCTCGCCCACGACACACCATGATAATTTTATTTTCCGATTTCAAATAATGTGTGCTATGTAATGGTCTGAGGAAAAACTTAACTTACAGCTTTCATGTCACACACGATGGTATCATTATTACGTTGAGCAGTTGTACTCTGACGTAGTCCCTCAATATCAAAGCTACATTCAAAGCTAGTAGTCTAAGAGATGAAGAAAGAAATGCACAGTGAGGTTAGTTAGGAGTTTAAACATTTTATTCTAACAAGGAGGGTACATGTAATCTTTAACCTACAAAGGAAAGGAAGGCCAGGCCTTTATAATGTTTGAAAAGAGGCCAAATCACAGGTTGTATCTACTTTGTTATTCATCAATATTCCTTTAAAAAATTTCTTTAACAGTTACTTATCGGGTAATTTTTGTCTTAATCTTTTGGTTTGAATAAAGAAAAATCTTATCAGAGCAGGACTTGGACGTGCGACCACTGGATTAAAGTGCCAGCGCTCTAACAAACGACTTATCTAACCCTAATGTTAGCGGTCTCCCTAATTTGTCAATATCTTTGTTCTAGGCAACAGTCAGAAGCAATACAACCTGGAACTGCCAGATAGCCAGGGATCAAACCCAAATTTAAGACACAACCTGGGAAGCGGCAGCAGAGGAATCCCTTAAGAGGATGTGATCTATAAATCCTTTAGTCTGAGCAAAGCCTAATTACGTGGTGGTTTGATTTTTGTCACAATGATTGTATATGATCAACAGTTTTAAAAGTCGGGTCTTTTTCCTTGTGACAACAGACGAATATAAACTCTTGATCTGTCATTCATTGTTCCCTTGTTTAATTTATTTTGGGTTGGGTTGAACAAGGAAAAATTTACTAGAGCGAGATTTGAACCAACGACCTCCGGATTGACGTACCGGCGCTCTACCAACTGAGCTATCTAGCCCTATGATGGCGGTCTCCCTATTTTGTCAATATCCTTGTTCGGTGGGTGCCAGTCAGAAGCCATTCAACCGTAAACTGCCGTGTAGCCAAGGATCACACCCAAGTATACGATACAACCTGGGAAGCGGCAGCCAGGGGATCACCATAAGGGGATGCAACTTTTTATATCAGATATCAAATAACAAACAACACAGTCAGTTTCCCTTGTGGTTTGTTACTTGTTTAATTTAATTACAATTTTTGTGGAAGTTTATTTTTAAATGACCGATAACTGACCTGGGTCTCATTAGGTAGATTTGTAGTCATGACTTGTATACTTATTTCAATTCCATTGGGAAGAAAGACTTCAGTATTCTGAGCCAGCAGCTGAGGGCAGGAACCCGGACCCTTGGATGAAGACAAATCTGGATTCTATAGAAGTAACATCAAATCATTATTTAATGGAAATAAATTCGGTATTAAACTCCAAATGTTTAAGAACAAACTCAATCACACTTTCAGGGCTCGAATTTGGGGAAAAAATCCACAAGACCGCAGGGCTTGTTGCTCAGAATTTTTACTGGACCGGAACATTTTTTACAAGACCGAAGTCATAGGAGAAGAACAAATCCAAAACGGAACAAAAACACACCAAAAGTTAACTTGTTTTTTCATACTTCTGCGCCCGTGCAAGTTTTTCACTTGCAGATCGCTTAACAGGCAGTTTGGGCTTTGAAACCCCTTCGAGAAATTTCCACATACCTTCTTTTTACGCGACGTTTGCTTCCATAGAAAAAATGAAATCAGTTTTGACAGAGAACAACAACGTTGTCAATGCAAGACGTGTGGAAACAAGACGTTGCTTTTAATCCATGCAACACAGGGATGTGTGGTGTTGAAAGCATACAACCAAGACGTTATCGATACGATTTCAACACTATGTAATTCGTTTGTAAGGTATCAGACTTCAAAGTGACTACATCCAATGTGTATGTACACGGTCAGTGGTATACGAACGATGCGCTGTTTACTGTGTTGTGCCGCCGGGCACCAATACATCATGCATGCACTGTGGAAACGGAGGGTGCTGTTCGCTCGCCCCCGGGTGCCTAAACATGGTTTGAGCCCAGCAGTTTTACAAGGTGGTGGGCATGAGTAAACTGCTGGATGGTAAACTTGCACGCAGCAGCATCACGACGAAGATCGAACGGTCGGCTGGGTTTGACGTTCCGCGCTCGGAATTGATTTGACGACAACAAGTAAAAACGGAAACTTTTAAAACTGAGATTGAAATACATTTATTTAATGAAAGATAATATATTTTACATTATTATTAATAATAATATTAGTTTGTTAAAAGAAATACACAAGACCGGCGGACTTGTTCGACATAAAGTTTACTGGACCGAAGCTAAAATCACTGGCCTCGGGCCTGCGGTCCAGCGTAAATTTCGAGCCCTGACTTTAATTAATAATAGTTCATTAAAAACAGGAATACGATGTGGTGTTGTGTCTTTATAGGAATGAAGTGCCTCTTCATTTTAATTAACTGTTAAATATCAGTATTGAGAAAAGATCACATTTGTGGTGAGATTAATCGTACGTTTTGTCCTGTAATGATGATTTCGTTGGCTCCTGTGCAAGTAGAACTAACATGAGTGCATCTATTCTCAAAGACACACCAATCACAGGCCCATCGACTACCAACACAAGATACACAACTACAGCAAACACAAATGGAAAACAACATAATCAAGGGGAGAAATCTTTACACCAGAGAAAAACTACAAAACAAAATAAAAAGGAAAACGTTAAAAGCACTCAACAAATATTTTTACAATCATGTGAGTGAGAAAAAAGAGAGCTCTAAATTAAAAACATAAATTTTGAACAAATTTGAAGCTTTCTACAAACAAAATTTCAAACACAAAGTGAAGAAGAGCAAAAACAAGTATTCTTACGAAGTATGAGTTGAGCATTCATAGAAATAGAAACTTGTATCCACAAAACTGACTGATGTTTCACTGGAATGGACGCTCAGTGTAACAGTGACAGCATTATCTGTAAAATGGAGCATTCATAAACATTGAAGAATTTTAAAAGTTGTATGTTTATTTTGTTTTAACAATAGGTAGGCCTAATAAAACAATAAAAAACAATTTAAGTCACACGGTTTTTGTTTTTGCAAACCTTTAATTGCATGACATTTTGACACTAGAAGAGTCTTTTATGAAGGCTAAAAGACAACACAACACACATAAACTGATGTAATACAAGCAGTCAGGTGGAAAGAAATGAAAAGAAATAGAGGCATAATGCACACAGAAAAAGCAAGGGATGAACAGAGAAGAAAAAACAAACAAACAAAACAAACAAACAAACACCCCAAACAGCCCCAATGTTGTGCTGGACTTACCTCCTTGTTGAATTGGAGGTATCCTATTACCAGGTGGAGAGACACATGTAAGATCCTCATTAGTCTTTGTAGCTTGAGATACGTAGGATCCAAACCAACACTCATATCTCATGCTGGTCAGTAAGTCTGGTAACTGCACTACACTCACAGTAATCTGGCAAATGTACAATTTGTAGCCAATACTGGTCAGTAAGTCTGGTAACTGCACTACACTCACAGTAATCTGGCAAATGTACAATTTGTAGCCAATACTGGTCAGTAAGTCTGGTAACTGCTCTACACTCACAGTAATCTGGCAAATGTACAATTTGTAGCCAATACTGGTCAGTAAGTCTGGTAACTGCTCTACACTCACAGTAACCTGGCAAATGTACAATTTAGCTCATATAACATATTAACACAAATAAATAATTAAATACAAACAATGGATATGATGGACTGGAATGTTGGGGAACTTTACATGCAAAGACAAAGGGAAAATAAATGTTGACTAATCATATTCCCTGACAAAGGGCTGTCATGACAGTCCAAAACAAATGGATGAAATAACAAAATGGTTAAGTCCTTCATAAATTCCAACAATCATTCATATTTATTTAAGCTATGGTTTTATGTAAATTTCCTTTTTCCCACTAGATGAACAACGAGTTGAGTGGAAAAGAAAAGAGTAGGTGGGAAAATACAAACGAGAGAAATGTTTACCTTTTAAAACTTGACTCTTACCTGTTGTTCTGTGACAGTGATTGGTAGATTGTCATAAGGAGCCACATTGGTTATCTCAATACACTGTGCAGTATTGTAGGCTAACCATCGGGTAGACACATCAGGCATGTTGCATTCTGAATACAGGGTGCATCTAATCAAGAACACATTATATGAATAATCATCATCAAGAAATAGGTGACACTTGATCTAAATAAATTCAACTGACCCTTCTAATTTGAAAAGACTCAAAATCTAACTCTGCTGATGAGCTAAACAAAGAACATAACAGTCAGTGGGATAAAAGAAAAGCCATCTTTAAAGTAATTTTGCTTTATGAAATTCACTCTAGTCTGTAATTAGTTGCTTTTCACTTAAATTCTCATCAAGCATCTTAACTCTTTCCTTACAGAATTGTTTGAAGCGTTAAGCACACATTCTTGCACAACAGAAAGCTTACAAACCCCATTATCTACTTGAAGACATTGTTTTACAGCAAAATAAGTAATAACAAAGTTCTCACTTATTGAATTCCCTTTCATATAATCAAATAATTATTGAGATCAGTCAATAAATGTCAAAGTTCTTTGCCTTTTTTTCCTCGGTGTGATCTGTAATCTCAAACACTTTTTTGTACACAACCATATGGCGCTTCGTAGGTGTTTGGCATTTCGGATCTTTCAACTCCAGTTTGAAGAGATTGCAAAATAGCAACCCTATTTTATTTTACCATCATTGGAAAGATCCAATCTTTCCCTTTCCAATGATGGTAAGCTCAGGTATGGAGGGCGAACTTGGACAAAACTAAAGCTTTATTACACTAAATGGCCTTTGTGCTCAGGCTTGAGTGCTTTTTTGTGTGTAAGCTTGGTCAACTAAAGTCGCCAATGGTAAGGAAGAGCCCTGGGGTATTAGTGCAGTCGACTTTAGACTAAAGTCGCCTATGGTAAGGAAAGGGTTTTAATCAGACAAGATACAATACTTACTGTCTCTGCAGAGTACACCAGCCACAGTATGGGTCTCCATCCCTCCCTGCTTCCGTACCAATACACGTCTCACACGTTGTATACTGACCACAATTCTCAACACGCATCTTCAGAAACTATATGCGATGCAAATAGAAACGGAGTTTAAAAAATGATTGAAATAAGAAAGCTGAGCTTTATATCAATTGTGTGGATTTTCAAATTCTATATTCATATCGGGCATGATATTTGGTCTTTGGAAAAAAGTTGGAACACTTTATAAAGTACAAGGGCTGACCTCCATGTTCACATGGTGTAAGATTTAATAGACTTTTTATGATATTTAATCATAACTTCGTCTGATTTCTCCAAGGGTAAAAAAAAAAATTGGAAATCAGACTAAAGTAGGAAAAATATCAAGGATAATTTTGAGGATGCTGTAAAGTGTAACTCAATATGACGTCAAACCGCATCTTCTTTTTTTCTGATGATCTTATTGTACCTTTTGTTCAGAGAGTTAACAAAAAAGTTGTATCCTTTCCAGGTTTTATCGTAAACGTGGGTGTGATCCCTGGCTACACAGCAGTAAAACGATGTATGGCTCTGGACTGGCACCCCGAACAAAAATATTGACAACTTAGGTGGTTGGTTCAAATCCCACTGACTGTAATTTGTTCTTTGTTCAACCCCAAATTATTAATCTTGTTATTGTACATGTACCTTTTGTTCAGTGAGAATGTACATCTCTCTTGTTGTATCATTAATCTTGTTATTGTACCTTTTGTTCAGTCAGTATGTACATCTCTCTTGTTGTATCATTAATCTTGTTATTGTACCTTTTGTTCAGTCTGTATGTACATCTCTCTTGTTGTATGATTAATCTTGTTATTGTACCTTTTGTTCAGTCAGTATGTACATCTCTCTTGTTGTATGATTAATCTTATTATTGTACCTTTTGTTCAGTGAGAATGTACATCTCTCTTGTTGTATCATTAATCTTGTTATTGTACCTTTTGTTCAGTCAGTATGTACATCTCTCTTGTTGTATCATTAATCTTGTTATTGTACCTTTTGTTCAGTCAGTATGTACATCTCTCTTGTTGTATGATTAATCTTGTTATTGTACCTTTTGTTCAGTCAGTATGTACATCTCTCTTGTTGAATCATTAATCTTGTTATTGTACCTTTTGTTCAGTCAGTATGTACATCTCTCTTGTTGTATGATTAATCTTATTATTGTACCTTTTGTTCAGTGAGAATGTACATCTCTCTTGTTGTATTATTAATCTTGTTATTGTACCTTTTGTTCAGTCAGTATGTACATCTCTCTTGTTGTATGATTAATCTTGTTATTGTACCTTTTGTTCAGTCAGTATGTACATCTCTCTTGTTGTATCATTAATCTTGTTATTGTACCTTTTGTTCAGTCAGTATGTACATCTCTCTTGTTGAATCATTAATCTTGTTATTGTACCTTTTGTTCAGTGAGTATGTACATCTCTCTTGTTTTATTATTAATCTTATTATTGTACCTTTTGTTCAGTGAGAATGTACATCTCTCTTGTTGAATCATTAATCTTGTTATTGTACCTTTTGTTCAGTGAGAATGTACATCTCTCTTGTTGAATCATTAATCTTGTTATTGTACCTTTTGTTCAGAGAGTATGTACATCTCTCTTGTTGAATCATTAATCTTGTTATTGTACCTTTTGTTCAGTCAGTATGTACATCTCTCTTGTATCATTAATCTTGTTATTGTACCTTTTGTTCAGTCAGTATGTACATCTCTCTTGTTTTATTATTAATCTTATTATTGTACCTTTTGTTCAGTGAGAATGTACATCTCTCTTGTTGAATCATTAATCTTGTTATTGTACCTTTTGTTCAGTCAGTATGTACATCTCTCTTGTTGAATCATCAATCTTGTTATTGTACCTTTTGTTCAGTCAGTATGTACATCTCTCTTGTTGAATCATCAATCTTGTTATTGTACCTTTTGTTCAGTCAGTATGTACATCTCTCTTGTTGTATGATTAATCTTGTTATTGTACCTTTTGTTCAGTCAGTATGTACATCTCTCTTGTTGTATTATTAATCTTGTTATTGTACCTTTTGTTCAGTCAGTATGTACATCTCTCTTGTTGTATGATTAATCTTGTTATTGTACCTTTTGTTCAGTCAGTATGTACATCTCTCTTGTTGTATCATTAATCTTGTTATTGTACCTTTTGTTCAGTCAGTATGTACATCTCTCTTGTTGTATCATTAATCTTGTTATTGTACCTTTTGTTCAGTCAGTATGTACATCTCTCTTGTTGTATCATTAATCTTGTTATTGTACCTTTTGTTCAGTGAGTATGTACATCTCTCTTGTTGTATCATTAATCTTGTTATTGTACCTTTTGTTCAGTCAGTATGTACATCTCTCTTGTTGTATCATTAATCTTGTTATTGTACCTTTTGTTCAGTCAGTATGTACATCTCTCTTGTTGAATCATTAATCTTGACATCTTTAAGGACTGATCCAGTAATATCAAGGTCTACTCTTTCATACAATCTGGCTGAGGTCTTGCTTTGGATGTGAACCTGTAACACAGTAACAAGTAAGGTATCTTGGTATGTCCAACAACCAAAAGGAAACATTATGGAGATGTGTTGATTCTTAAAAGTAGATCAGGTACCATTGTTTACAAAAAAGTGACTTTGTACTTTCCAGGGCATTTCCTGGCAGGCAAGATATACAGGTCACATGGGAAATGTTACATAATGTATCATATTTACCACATAAATTCCAAAGTTATTAAAAAACAGCTGTACATGTCTTGAGATGTGCCCCCCTTTCCTCATATCAAAAGATGAAGAAAAAAAAGTTGTACAGAGCAATCTCCATGGAAGCAATCTCCATGGAAGTGTAATATTTTAAATTTTATCCTGTCAGTTTCCCTTGTGGTTTATTACTTGATAATTGAAATAAAAAGTCGCAGCCCCTTAAGGTCATCCCTCTGCTGCTGCTTCCCAGGTTGTATTGTACACTTGGGTGTGATTATGGCAGTGACAGGGTAAATGGCTTCTGACTGGTACCCCCGAACAAAATATGGAAACCGCCCATAGGGCTAGATAGCTCAGTTGTTAGAGCACTGGCACGTTAGTCCAGAAGACGCAGATTCAAGTCCCGATGTAGTCAATTTATCTTTGTTCAACCCCAAAATATTTTGTTTTCTTCCAATGAGCTGTGTGCAAATCGTGCCTGGAAGAAGATCCAGGCTTTGTGACTCTTTTATAAACATGGTCTTTGGTTTAGTCTTAAAATTAAGTTGTCAGTAAGATTAAATTGTAATAACTAAATGGGAAAGCATGGTGACTGGCAGTTGCATGTATTTACAATTTACAGGTTAAACCCATGAATAGTCATGAATAGTCACTGATTATATAAATCTCATCTTAAAAATGTTTAGTCTGAAAACCTTACATGAACAGTGTACCAAGCTTGAATTATGAATCAGGCATTCCTTCTGAAATAGAATTCTTCAAGTGCAAAGGAACTTTCTGCTCATAAACAGTACCTACCTTTAGCAGCTCCCCATTGGAGTCAGTTCCGATGTTAGCTATAGTGTGGTTCATTTCAGTAGTTGTAATGATGGATGACATCAGAGTGTCTGTCAATAATACACATAAATACCATTGCCCAACTTCATATGGCTGCCTAAGCAGAAAATATTGCTTAAAATTAAAAAAATAAGCAAAATTAAGCAGGATACCACTCACAGACTGTTCATGTAACATGGCAATTTGGCTGGTAATCTTATTCTGGTAAGCAAACTTTTGTTGTGCTTAGCTATTTGTAAGTAGACCTCTCTATGAAAAAGGGCACAGAGAAACTCATTCAAATTCTTTACTGATAAATTACATTTTATAGCTTCCAATTTATGTGGAATATCATTATGTGAAATAAATTTGATAAATCTCAGTACATATACATGTAATATTATTCAGTGATTTTGAGCACACAAGTCATGTAGCATACTTCGGCAGTGACAACGATTTTCAATGTGTGCAATTTTTCCAACGTCAAAACTAGGTATCAAAAACCAATGAGCTAACAATTCATTCACTTATGGAAATAATTTACATTAATTTGTGGCAAAATTTGTGGCAAAACTTTGTTTAAATTACCTGATAGTTCCAGCACAGCATTGGACGATGTAACATCAATTCCTTTAGCATACTGATATAATTGGGTTGAACCATCAGCAAAAGGATGACACAGATACCCATCTGGACTAATCTAGAAATAGAAAAATAGAAAGTTGTTTCTTTTACCTGATAGTTCCAGCACAGCAATGGATGCTGTTACATCAATGCCTCTAGCATACTTGTATACATAAATGTCTCTTTAGGATGACACAGAAACTTGTCTAGACTAATCTGGACATAAAAAGATAATTATTTATAAAACTTGGTTCTTATACACACACACATGTAACACCCGGTTCAGACAGGCGCTCCAGAGTTGCGTCGAACCAAATAGATTAGGAGCGACTCTCGGTCGACCCAAATAATTGTTGGTTTCAGACAGGCGAACTTAACATAACTTGCATTAGATTCGGCTCATGAAAAGATCGCGACTGAAACCAAGACGCTCCACATTCGCTCTGAACAACTGCAACCGTCGATCTTTTGACTTCGAACACGTCCAGTTGTTCCAAACTGATTCAGAGAGTTGAACTTTTTATGTACTTATTTAAATAATTTGGTTCGGCGCGACTCTAGAGCGCCTGTCTGAACCGGGCATAAAATCACCAACTGGAATTTGTATAGTCATATAAATTTTATCAACAAAATCAAATTATGGGTCAAATCCAGCAGAGTGATTTCACAGAAACTTGAATTGAAATATTTTGTAAATGTTTTCAAAAATTAACAACTCAGATCACAGTCAGTGCGCAGGGGTCCGAAAAGAGCTTCCTTTCATTTGCAGCGTATGCATGACCGTCGCGGTTTTGCATAAATAATGAGCTTGGAGGACACTTTTTCAAAAATTCATTACGGGAAAATGATTAATTGTAACAAAACAAAAACATCACATAACGAAGTAATAATGTTTCATTGTACCTACAAAAACTATGACATAATTTTCTGTGATCAAAATAAAGAAATATGAGACCAAAAACATAAGCATCCGTGTGCAGAAATAAGGGTCTCCGGAAAAGTTATTTGCTTAATAGTTAACGGAATTGGGCAGAAGAATTTTACTAATGGAATGTTAGCTACACTATTGATCTAGTCTTTCGCTGTATTCTTTATTTCTGAGGATTCTCGAAACAGTCAAGAACACTTAAAGAATCCGTCTTCGTCAGCGTTACCGTTCAGAATCGAAATGTCCACCATATCTCGTTTGTACAATGAGAGCCCTAACTTCATTGGTCAAACTGTGAACCAAACTGATAGTGCTATCTTGCTATGTAACCAATCAGCTGCTGCGTAAGGAAACGCTAGGCTTGTATGGCTCCTTACTTATACTACATAGAACTGAATGCGGTGTTGGGTAAACATTGAGGTGCCCGACTATCTTGTGAGAACACTCACGATGTACAATAAATTATTTCATCGTTTCAAGGATTCATTTGTTTTGTTTGACAAACATTTACAAAAGTCACCTAGATTACTGATAGGGAAAAACCAACATTTATACTATTTTTGGTCTTCGAAACGTTTCACTTTGGCTTCCTCACGTTTGGCTCTCCAAATGCGTTTGTCTAAAGAAAGAAGTGGCCTACCGCCCAAGCCCATTATAAAACAAAAATTACAAAAAATACACAAATCTTGTTAAAGCATTATTCCATTCCTCCGAGTCCGATGCTAAATAAGTAGATAATTTTATTTTACCCTTCTAGTGAGGAAACCTATGGTCAGTTAATTAATTTTAATAATTGTTTACCACCATAATGACAACACTTTCACATTTGTTTTCTTGTTTTTAGAAACATTTATTTATTTTTAGTTTCTTCTTTCAGCTGCATGAATTTCTCACACACATACCCACATTTTCATGTACACTAGTACAAATTAATTATATTAAACATTGAAATATTAATGCTAAGCATAATTAAAAGCAACTACAAGGACGCCGAGGCAATTAGGAGACCTGTATAAACCATCAACGTTGAAATATTTTAAATTTCACTTTGATACTATTTATGTTCGCTCTTATCTCTGGAGTGTATCACAATCCATTTGCAATAGATGGATTGCAATACGCGTCATTGACCGCCATCTTTGATGTAACACAATGGAAAAGTGCACGCGTGTACGCGCTACGCACGACTCTCAGCCATCCACGCGTGCACAATTCATCAAAGATGGCGGCCAATGACGTCTATTGCAATCCATCTATACAGCATTTGGTACACTTGATGTTGAGTATTGTAAAATAAGTTTACTATTTTCTTCTGACTCACACAACGGGTTTGTTATTTCAAGTATACGGTTGATCACACAAAATTCTGCGACTATTTTTGTCGGCTGTAACAAATCCTCTATAGTATAATACCTATAATAAACAAAAAATTGGGTAAAGGTAGGATCATAGATTGGCTTTTGTCTATGCAAGGCTTTATATTTATAGGCAAAATTATAAAGAAAGATACAATTATAAAGTCACATGTGAAAGTTCCAGCTGAATGCAGTGTCTATATGCTGAGAAAACAGCAAAAAACTGTCACGGTATTTTAACAAGAACGCCGAATCCATCCACGTTTAGCGAAGTGACAGATAGACCGCATCTCTGGCTGCGGCATTCTTGAACGGGACACCATTAGACCAACCCACAGAAATCTGGCCGCGTTACGACATAAGGAAGATACCAGTCACTGTTCAAGTTCTCCGCAGTCCAGGCAAGTACCTCCTGATGGAATCCTCCAAAGCTTTAACTTGAAACAACGGTAGGTCACAGAGAGTGTTAAGCCTGAAATTTGGGGTAAAAAAAAGCACCAGGTAACATAATATTTTAATTGTACCAAATTACTTTGTCTTGTTCAACCAAATTCCATCGGTTACTAAAAAGGGACTCAAATACTGTCCACAGAAATGTCTTAATCTGAACAGAAACGGTCAAGTTTTAAAGACTAAATTTTGACATCTGCGCAGATAGCAAATATTTAAAAAAACAGAGTACAGCAACCTAAATGGGACAACTCAAGACCAAAATGTACTATTATTTAAATGCAATAAAACAAAGTGCAAGTTGGAATAAAAAGACTTGTTGTAGTGCACATATCATACCTAAATTTAAAAATAAAAAGATAAAAGGCTAAATCAAATTTACATCATGTACAAAGCAAGGACGAATGATTAGTGAACTTCTTTGCTGCACTAGTGCTTCATGCCATTCTGATAAAGGAAATGTTTTACTAACTCTGGACTAATATTAATAAAACGTAGTTTTGTCTCTTGTTCATATTTTAATGTATTATGACAAAATTCAGCATGAACAAACCGAGACAAAACGATTAAAAAGCAGTCACAGGATTGTGTTTACAACGAACGTATTGGCCGTAGTGTTGTTATGACACCCACGCAACAATGAGTGCCACGCAGCGGCGAAATTTCTGATTTTTCCTGATTTTTCGAGACGGTTTAACGGGCAGAAGTGAATGTGGTATCAATGGCACCGAGCATCCTTCGTCTAAAGTAAAATCGACCTCAAATGTCTCCTTCCTGCTCGAAACAGTCAGGTTCACCAAAAGTATGAAGCTGTTCAACGAAAAGTGTGAAAACCTAAGTACACTTTAGGTGAAAATTTAAATGTCTTTGAGTGGTTAAATTGAGGGGGAAATGGGTTTTTATACTACGTTAAATGTCAAGAAATCTACTTACCACTCCATGTTGGCCTAGCACTGACCTCGATGTGTTTCCCATCGGTTTTAAGAGGCCGTGTCGGAACACTCGGACTTTCACGCGAAATCTCGAAGGGGTCCGAGACCGTCCGAAACCACCTTTCGGCTGCAAATGAAATCTGGCTTTTGACCTCATTATCATGCACGCTGCGCACTGACTGATCATGTCCAAAAAGAGCACTTACAATAAACAAACAGACTTGTATATTTTGTCAAGGAAGAAAATTACTATATAAAAATTTGTGATACATCTTTTCTTACATAAAGGAATCAATCAATAAAAATAAATTGAATAATGGGAGGCAAAGGCCTACATAGCTGTTTGTTAGTAAACTTAATTGAGAAAAAAGGTAATATAAAGTATAAATGTTTTTAATCTTTGCTTTAGAGACATTACAAACACCACACTAAACAATCTGTTCTGTAATAGGCTATTCCCATATAATCTCATTGTACACCTTCAAAAGAAAGACATCTCAAGGCTTCCCTGGAGGCTTCCCTGGAGGAATCTATAATATCCCTCATCTTAAAGTTTTAAACATGCATATAACTTAGGATTCATCTCTCTGTAATGTATACTCACAGCTAATGTATTACATCTGGACCCGAACAAGTACTGCACATAGTAGCCATCATCTCTATCTTGAATACATCCCCTGACTGCTTCCTTGAAGGCATCTAAAATATCACTCATCTTATACACACACAATGCTGACTGATCAATAGGTACATCACTAGTCCCATCAGCTCCTTCATTCTTAGCAAACACAGCATACAACACCATGTCCTCAGCATTCAAACCTAATGATACAGCAAGATCCTGACCTGCTGGGCCAATATGAGCAGCTTGTACCAAACTGTACACACTATCATCTGACCCTTGGCATTGTAGGGTGATTTCTGTGTAAGAGTCAAAGAACGGACTGGTCTGACAGACTCTGTTCATTTTAGAAACAATGACATTGGACTCCAGATTATCTTGTTGAGAAGTCACAAAGTATGTGAATCCATCATATGAGAAACCAGCTACGTATGTAATATGAAAAATATTCCCTGTAAGAATATAAGAGGAACCAAATGTAATAGATGAAGAAAACTCTGGGCCTGTTAGGGGGGATATCAACAAACTGTCTGTACTAAGGAGTCTTCTGCTAACTGGTGGGATACCTCTATACACATCCTGTGTAGAATAAGTCACAGCTACATACAACCAGTCTCCTCCATCTGGCCCTGGGCCTAGTGGTCCATCAGTTCCTGGTGCAATCAAACTAACAGTGGACAACTCTCCAAAACCAGCAACATTAGGAACTGGACGAAACAACACATCAGTCAAATCATCTGGATTCCTGAACTGACACCTTCCTCCATTCTCACTTCCACATGTAATCAACCGATTCTGATTATCTAATATCAGGATTTTATTGTAGTTGGTGAATATATCACATCTATCCTCTCCTAGTTCTTGACATGTACTAACATTCTGTAGCAGATTCAATGAACTATCCAGTCTGTATAAGTAGTTGACAGCTCCAACATACATAGCTCCATCAGGGCCAGATATAGTGAAATGATTGAATTTAGCATTGTGGTTACCAGATGGATCATTGGGAAGTCTAGGAGGATGCGGATTACTGAATGAAGCAATGTGATAAGATGACAGATCTCCTTGCCATTCAGCTGATACAACACTACTTAATAATACCAGCAGAATCAAACATACAGCCAACAAAATGGTTACATGGCTCCTCTGGGCCTCCATACTCTGCCTCAATCTTCCTTAGAAGGAAGCTGAACCTGTAGCTCTCTAGCTGTAATAATGAAAATAAAAACAGAGATAAATATTAAAGCATATTTATAATACATTAAATCATACAAATAGTTACAAAAATAGTCACAAAGTTCAGTTCTACTTTCCTAGTGCTAGTAATACTTCTCAATTAAAAAAGTTAATACTAAGCAGCAGCCTCTGAATTTTCAGCCCATACTTCAAAGAAAATACCAGCGGCATTAATGGTGGGGCACATAGGGGAAATATTTGGGTTTGGGGAACTGCCCTGTGCTTTGATGATACAAGCATGAAACTTGGCAAACAGTCAGGGTATGTCATGAGAAAGTGTTTTTGCTATAAAGAGCCATCGCAGATTTGAATAAAAAATAAAAAATGTATAATACAAGTGGCTGCTGTTGCTGGTTATTCTACCTATACTTTTTCAAAGTATGGTCCTTTAGCCAAATATTTTTCTAATGGCAAAGGCCTACTTTGAAAAAAATGCAAAATTCCACACAATTGTATTATCAAAGGCACAGGCCAATCATTTACCTGCAGTTAAAATCAAGCCAGTTTGCCTTCATTAAATCGTAACCTCTGTGAAAATAAAGGCCTCACTTTAAAAGTGATCAAGGTAAAGACCAGAGGCACAGCTGAATACTGACTTGAAGTTCTAAGGCCTACAGTTATTCAATTCACTTTGTGTCTAGTTTACACTTGCCTCAGTTGAAGTATTGACCTAACCTTCCATTGCAAAACACATATTCTCTACACTTCTTAGCATGTAGATAGTTTCAATGATCAACAACAAAGAATGACAAATTTACAATCGCCCAGTTAGTGATAATGTTTTTCCCTATTCATTAAAAAAGAACTTGTCAACTTCCCACAGGAGCTACCACAAAATCAGTTTCACTAGATGCCTTTGTAAAGCGTACAAACCCAACCACCATGACGGACTTGTTGTTCAAGTTCATTGTTCACTTCTGATAAGCACTATAGGCCTATGGTGGTACGTGGGAACCAAAAATGAATGAAGAGATTCATAGCCATGGTTTACAGGCTTCACACAGTAAAAAGAAAGTTCTGATTTCTGACAGTAACTAACACAAACTTATGACAAATTTGTTAAAGGCCATGTCATACAGGGCAATTTACAGGCAACCACTTCAAGGCAACTTTCTCCAGGATGAAAATTTATTTATATTTCACTTTTCTTATTTATTTTTCTGGGAATAGTGAGTTGCAGCTAGAAAAATGTTCTGCTGGGATTGTTCCTTGTGCACTGCTAGTTGCCCTCAAGTTGCCAGAAAAAATTATGTTTGACAAATGGCCTTAATAATAATATCATTGCTAAATATTGGTGGAACAAGCTACCAAGGTTACACCCACTCCTCTAAACAGTGTGAGAATAGTAACCTTCATTACTCGATCATTATTTAAGCAGAAGATATTTGATACTATTATTAATTATGGGGTGTCGTGGCCGAGCGGTTAAGAGCACTGAACTCAAGCTCTGGTGTTCCTGATCGGCAGGGTGTGGGTTCGAGACCCAGTTGTGACACTTGTGTTCTTAAGCAAAACACTTCACCACTTGCTTTGTCCTTCGGATGGGACGTAAAGCCGTTGGTCCCATGTGTTGTTATAAAAACTATCAATGCATGTAAAAGACCCCAGTACACAATCGCTAAAAAGAGAAGGGGTTCGCCCCGGTGTCTGGCAGTGTTTTTATCTTCAATCATTGAAGCTGCACTATGAAGGAAGAAGAAGAAGAAGATGATAGTTTGAGCATTGTTTGAGGCATGAACTCTGCAGAAAATGTTGCAAACATTTTTTAATGGCTGCCAAGAAAATGTGTTTTTCATTCATGGGCATGGCTACACGATGTAAACATTAGGAATACTTTCGATAATGACTGTGAACATTATTAGATGTTCAGTGCTTTAAAAACTAAGCATTTGATTCAGGTAAATACTAAAATAGGTTAAAAAATCACGTAACGCAAGGAAATGTTTTGCTACTGTTTGTTAATGCAATGGATTGGAAACTACTAAAGATTCTGACTTTCGATTTCTACCTTCCTGCAAATTTGTATGGCTTTATTTTTAACCATACTTTAGCAGCCCATTAATAGAATACATTTCAAACTTTGTAAGCAGACTATTTCTTGTGTTTTGAAGAAGGCCAACTTTAATGTCAAAGACAAACGTCCACTCCTCCCTGGCAGGGTTGCACTTCAATATCCGTGTGTTAACTTTAGTGAATAGTGGTAAACCACACAGCCAGTAAAAACCACGACGAATTTCCGTTCCGCCCGACCCACAAGAGCAAAATGATATGCATGCTATGCCAGACACACCTGCAAAATGTGTTTTAACAAATGACAACATTTACATTAAGAAGTTTTTGTTGAAAACATACCTGATAATATGATGCAAAGGCCAGCTGCATTCCATCTCTGGCAGCCGAAAATTCGAGCAAGCAAGAGTGTAACTGTATTGTGAAGTACGTACGTCCCACCCCCGCGGCCCGGGGTCCCTCCGCCCGGATGATGAACATTCACTTTTTTTTTACTCAAAAGTTACAGTCGACATGACAACGCATGCGCATAATTATTCAGGGACGGACTTGCACAAGTTTACTTCACTTCGCACTCGGGTTTTTTCTGCTTTTACTTTTAAAACATACGGTAGCCCAAACATGACACCGGCAATAGCGCAATGCGACTGAAAAAGTTCACTTGCCAAACTCTTGCAAGGGGAGACCCATGGTGGAGCCAAGCGAATTGAAAACGTAGTTAGAGATGTTTTAATTGAATGTAGGGTTAGAATATTTTTATTTTGTTTTATTTATTTTATTTGGGGGGGGGGGGGGGGGTAATTAAAACAACAAAACTATTGTATGAACATTACCTGCTCAAATGATAATCTGAAGTAGGCCTATTTATTTTGTCTTCACTCTTCAAGGCCCTGGAAGACCAAACATAATTATATGGAAAGAAATTTTGTTTTGGAATTCAGGGTTAAGACAAGTAGGAAATAGGTTAAAAACAAAGTAACTGCTTACAACTTGGATGAGGACTCTGAAGGACCAGTCTAAATATTAATGATATTTTGGAAACTGATTTTCTGCAAGGATAGCCTAATTGCCAAATGAGAATGTTCTTTCAAAGACTAATCAGAGTCTTGGAAAGAAAGTTATATAGGCACTGAAGGGGGAAAACACCATTGAAACTTATGTGTATTTTCCAGTGTTAACAATCACAATAACAATTTAAACACAGGTTTATCGCAGGAAATCTTTGATTGTAAAATATATTTTATAAACACAGTTTTTTATTGAAAGCACAATCCTGTATTCAACAGTGTCATTAAAACATTTATAAAAAAATATGTGGGGACGAAAACAAATAATAGTTTTCATTATTAATACAAATAAGGAAATTGTTTACAAAAAGTTACGTTAATTCTGGTGGATTTTTATTTTACTTTGACAGAAACTCAGGTGGAAATGCTTCTTGATTGGAATGGTAGTAGGCGGGGTAAGACTATTAAATTGTTGCCAGTGTGAGGGGATTCCAAATAGTTAATGTTTTGTCAGGAACTTTCTGCCTATTCACAAGATAATACTTGTTTTGATTGCCACAACTGAAATAAGCAATAGCGTTTCTTTTATTAAATGCATGTGACAATTTCAACTAATAGGTTTCCGACAAATTTCAAGTAAAAAGTTATTGGAATGTTTTAGAAAGTGAAAAACATCGACAACTTTTATAGCTTTGGGAATTAATAATAATTTGTTTTTCTGATGCTTGTAAACATTGACGGAATGTTGTCTTACGTTATAATGTAGTTCAAGTTTAAAAATCATTATTCAATAGTTTACTAAAATAAGTTTACTAAAATTAATACTGTCAATAAAACAGAAAAATTATTTGTTAATACTGCAATAATTTGTTTCTCTTGAAAATCAGCTTTACAAAAAATAAATTAAGTCTCTGGAGTAAATATAAACCTTTTTGTCCATAAAAGAATTACATAGGGCCTATTGCAAATGAAGCAAAACCAAAGTTACTGATAAAATAATTTATTTACAAATAATCGTGCGTCAACCACGTATGGGGAAATGATAATCTCTGGTAAAACATAAAACTAAAAATTGCCATTGTGTTTTGTGTTTTGTGTTTTGTGTAAGGCTGTGTCAGAATAGGCTAAGGCAATAGCTACGGTTGGATAGCCAAGTCATCATGTGTTGAAGTATAGGACATCCATAGCAACACCCTTAGCAACAGCCAAAGCAGTAGCCGCCAATTTGAATAAGGCCCAAGTTCATTCTCTAAATAAGAATCACGTGATAGGGGACAAGTTATTTAAGAGGAATGATAACTCCTACCTTCAGCTCCCCCGAGTTACTTTCATCTAAAAATATGTTCTTCTTGTTGCCCCTAACCAAGAGTGGCTTTTAGCCTTGTTTGGGACAAACTTACAAAAAATCATATTAAACAAATCAAAACGTTCTTCATCCTTAACAGTGTTCCATTCAGAATGAAATACTCCTTTTCTCGTCTGGCTGTAATCCAGAAGACATCTGTTATTGGTAATTGTAAATGATGATTTTCGATTAAATTCAGTATATTCACCAATGTCACCAAGTGGCCATATCTGTCATTTCATGACTCATTCCCATTTCTTCAGTTAGTAAAAACACCACACACATTTTAAGGCTATGATCTCAAGGTCCCATGCACTGAACATAAACTCCACTTTTGACCGCTATGTCATCCAACCTTACTCTTGGAAAGAATGTCACTATATGTATTTATAATTCTATATATCTCCCACCACCAAAATTCTACAAAACATCTACCCATCTTTCACTCTTGGATTCGACTACTCTTTCGACTTTCCCTTATGTCTTAGTGCAAGAGACTCGCCTCTCTGTAACAATGTTATTGATACAAGTCACATTATAGCAAAATAACATCAGACCCATACTTTATTTCAAGTGTTATTTTCTTCCGTTGTCCAATAGACCACAGTCTCCTCTCCGCTCGCACACTCAGGATCTCAGTTAACCAGATGAACTAAAGTAAAGCTTTCAAGCTCATATTCTCTGCTTTAGTGTTAATAGTGTTTTCAAAACCAATACTAATAAGGCCCTGGTTTCCGGCAGTATGCAGTTTGCACGGTGCTTCAACATCAAATGCAGCCCAGAGCCAGAGACGGAGCCAAGGTTTGGGAAAAATCCCAAATTTAATATAAAACTAATCATCAGAATTAAAACTCTTCACCTAAAAGTTTCCATCATTGCTAGTATTGCGTCACGCTTTTTAAAGTCGATTATTAAAACCACACATGCTAAATTTCATAGAACTGTTCATATATAATGATTTACTTATTATCTGTAACTATTTTGTATTTCATTATGTCCTCCTTCACACTTAAACAATTGTTTCAACTCAAAGTCAAACGGTTAACTCATTAAGAGGCATCAAGACACTGATTAAGGGCAAGCTTGTCCTCAACATTTATTATTTTTTAATTAATTTCTAGATGAAAATGCATGCTTGTCATGAAAACTATCTTTTAAAACTTATATTATTTACTTTTTCAGAGCTTTATTCCTCTATTCCTTACATTAAACATACATATAGAAAAGTAAAAAGAAAGTGGTATTTTGACCATGAGTACTTAAAATCAGAGTATTTATTACATTTTCAGTCGAGTATTGAGTACATGACTTTGTGTACAGGTTATATTTTAGTCCAGTATCAAGTATGGACTTTGAGTGCGAGTACTTTGCTCGCCAAGTACACAGTTGATAAAGATAGTACAAGGTAAATGTGACTAAACTGGTACTCGAGTATCATGTACCAGTATACTACAACACTGGAAACTCATTTGCTATTCTACACTGGATCATCACCACTGACGAGTGTCACTTGCACCTCTTCAAGAAGGTATCCAAGATGGGCTTCTTCATATTCTGGTTCAGACTCAAGAACATCCAGAATCTGAAAACAATGAGAAGACAGAGTCCACCATCTTGATCTTCCTTTAATTCAAGGCTCAATTTCAATTCAAGGCTCAAGTATTGGAATGATTATAAAAGACTAATCATTCCAAGACTTAAAAACTGAGCCTATTGCAGTAGTTATAATATTAGTGATTTTTTTTAATAACCATGCGTCTACAATTACAAGAAGAAGAAATAAGTGGAAGGGAAGGAAGACATTAGTAGAGGGAGAAACCAAACTGAGGCAGAAAGGGAAATAGCCAGGCCCCTTTTTGGTTAATAACCATCATTATATATGATTGTAAAGGAGACTAGACAAAGATGACTACAGTAAGATTACTGATGTGGTACTTTAACCCATTATTCATGAGTTTTATAATTGTTTGCCTGCAGGGAAAAACAGTCAAATAACAACAAACATAAGATAAGAAAAGAATTTAGATCAGAAATTTAATTATAAAGTGTTTTTAAACTTACCGCTAGATTGTGTTTGCTGACAATATACCACAGCCGTTCAAGGGTATTTAACTTGCTGAACAGACCAGTGAAATTCTGAAAAGGCCAATAAAGGACTTGTTTTGAGAATTTGCTTTTGAAATTTGAAATTAAAATAAAAAAAATGCCCAGGTTATATCGTAACCTTGGCTATATACGGCAGTTACAGGTTGAATGACTTCTGCCTGGAACCCCGAACAAAGATATTGACAAAATAGGAAGACCGCCAATATAGGGATAGATAGCACAGTTGGTAGAGCGCTATCCAAAGGTCTCAGGTTCAAATCCCGCTCCGGTCGAATTTCTTTGTTCAACCCCAAAATAATTCACTCTTTCATATATAATGTTTTGAAAATTATCTCTGGGTAGTCAACATTATATTCAAAGGTAGATTTTTTATTTTAAAGTGTACCTCACAAGCTTTGTACAGCTCCTTATTCAGTTCTTGGGTGGGCACCTGCGGCAAACTCCGAACTCCATTATAGAAGTCATCTACAACATGCTGGTACTTCTGCTTCTCTCTGTCGTACAATAACTTATTAACAGAGGACTCCTGTCAACAAAAAATCAAGTTCAAAATCAAACTAGATGTCCTTGTGTCTGTTTGGTAAACCAGTGCATAATCCCGAATGATCCCATCCACCGACTTCCTGATATCTGACTGCCGTGACCTGAGCTTTCACCTCGGACTGCCGACTCCCATGGGCTCCTCGTCAGCAGTGACTCCAGTTCCATCTACCACGGACAGAGGCGCCGACCCAGCCACCGAGCCTCCCCCTTGTACATGTATGCTTCAGAACTCTGAACTTGAAATGGGCACGCCTATAGCACCACAGCTTATGTTGATACCGGTATCAAACTTATTTGTTTTTCATCATTAGTTAAGATATGCTTTTACTTTCATTGTATTAATATGTATTTGTAGTAGTTTAATTGTTGTTGTAATTTGTTGAGATGAGAGACGAGAAACAACATTTTATTCTGTTCTCTTATTCGAAGTGTCAACCTGAATTATTTCGAGTCACGTTTTCTAATCTTTTGAGTCACTTCTCCTAGTCATTGGAGTCTTTACTCGTTTTAGTTCTGTCCTTTGTAACAACATCATTTCAATTTTCACCTATAACATGTCCCTGTCTCTGGACATACCAAAATTGAAGTCAATCAGACCTCAGTAGATAAATTACTTTAAAAAGTGCACATTTGATGTGATGTCATGAGACATGTGATGGTGTCATGATGACATCGTTCTTCGAGACACAACATCACTATAAGGTCTATGTGTATGCTTCGTTTGATAATTATCTGCCGTTGTTTGATGGCTAAAGTGGTGTCCAGAAAATCATTGCAAAAATTCTAAGGGAGTTGAGATAGAATTTAAAAAACAAAACAAAGAAAGAAAGAAACACCCCAACAAAAAACACAAATTCTGAATTAGGTTCCTGTTTTCTACAGTTTCTTAGAAATATGATGAAAATAGTTTTCCTAGAAAACAAGGAAAGAAAGGGACATGTCAACCATCTCTCAGTTACCTGTCCGAGCTTATGCGTCTTGGTATCGTGAACATCATGGAATAACTGACCAATCACATCCATGCTTGCCTCCACGGAACGAGTAGGTCGAATGTCAAAGATGTAGTCTGGATTTTTGATGGCATTGGACCAGAAGCGCAGTGGCAGACTGTAAGAAACGGACACAAAACTTTAATTTGACTGCTTTTTAACACCAAAAAAGGATGTTTAAAAACAACTTCCGAAGTTGACCACTTCCGAAGTTGACCACAGAAGTAAAAAAATTCTGTAAAATAAGGGTTAGTAAGAATTTGTTTTATTGCATTTGCGATCAAAATGCTTTATACTCTGCTATACACATTATGGGTGGCACCCTAATGGTGCAAACTCTACCAGAGAAGATTTTCCCTGGGGACTGCTCAATGCAAATGAGTCCCAGGTCTGGCTGGCCTTGAACGCTCCTTGGTTTCGCGGGCCCTCTCGGGACCTCTCGGGCCCTCTCGGGACCTCTCAGGATTAGACAGTACCAGTTGAGGGGTTGTTTAGTCAAGTACCATTTAGCCAATAAGAGCTGCCCATTGGGAGAAGAACTTATGTTTGGGCGCCAGGTTAATAACTTTTGTTGCAGCTTTAGTATAGACGATGTGACCTCTGACGTCATTTGAAAATCATAACATGATGCGCGCGCATATCGCCGGGCAAAACCTTTGTGTACTTGACAGCCAGCTAGAAAGTACACGCAATATTACCATGACTACGCGTCTTTTTGCCCGGCGGAACATGACTTGGACAAAAGACTTGTCAACAGAGGGCGGTTAGAATGTAAACAGAGGTCACATCGTCTATAGAACAGTACAATTCATCCTGCCTCCTCCCCTGCACCTCCCACGCTTTTCTTTTAAATTCCAAAGAGTTTTCCACACCTGGGTGACCGTCGATTTCGGTCTCTTGTACGGGTCAAACAAAGCCATAGTTTTTGTCTAGTTTTTGGCTTCCACCCATGGGTTCCGACAGGGTTATTCAAGCAGCGGGGGCAAGCGGTGAACTGTAACAGTGCATCTATGGTGTACTTATAGTGAAGCATGGTTTTGTAATTTGATTGCTTATGATAACATACCTTGCAATAACACTTGTAAACATAAAGCATGGTATATGGGCACCCATTGGTTCAGGTGGGGCTGTTCCAACCGTTGGTTCAAGCGGTGGAGACTAACAGTAACAGGTGCTTTTTGGGCAGTGACATTGATTTTGTTGTAGTTTCCTAAGACATCTTTAAAAATTGCCGGAACCGTTTATGAAGTAAGGGGGTAAATTATGGGATAAGGACTTCTACTGCCTCATTTTGTGAGTTTTTTCATCATAAAGCAAAGCCGAATTTGTAAGCATAGTTTTGGCTCCCGCTAGTTCAGGTGGGGCTGATTCCAACCGTCGGTTCAGACGGTAGATTTTCACTAAATGTCAATACTGTTTACAGTTGTGTTATTTGTTTGCATTGTATGAGTGTAATGGGTAGATAATCCTCAGGGAATTTCAAGTCTACAAATGCTTATCCTTCCAAACTGGTTCAACGGTTCTCAGAAGTAAAGACGAAAATAAAATTTGAAAATTAGTTTCAGCAAACTTGCAAAAATGTTTTTCCCTTTACAGTGATAACACTTGTATTTGTTTGTTCTATTTAAAGAAAGGTTCATGAATTGGTAACTACTCCAGAAATTCACAATATAATGAAAACCATAAAAACTTACTAAGTGAGAAGCACTGCAGCTGTTGATAGTATAAACTGTTTTGAGAAAGGATTCCCTTAAAAGTAATATGGTTTTGATGATTTTTCACCCCAAAACATTCGAGTCTGAGAAATGATTTACGCATAAATCGTTTCTCAGATTTTTGAGAGTTGGTATCCATTTGGAAATGATTTGGCCAGAGATGTGGTTGGTACCTGCTATCACCTTGCTAAAAGTGGTTGGAATTTACGTTCTTGTGAAAACAGTTTTTTGCCGTTTTCTCAGCAAGCTCAGAAAAAGTTGGGAAGGTAGTGCATTCTGCTCTACCAGACAGGCTCCTAGTGGATGATACCCATGCCTACATCCTTAAGGACTGTGAAGGGGGTAATCCTGTTTCAGCCCCAGGAGTAGGAGGCAACGTGCCCCTGGTGTCAATTGATTTGGGTCGATAGCCCAAATCAGTTATGTGTAGCCCTCACCTTGAGTGGCTGTCCGTGGCCTTGTGAGTTAGGCGATATCTCATAAAAAATTTACAAAAACAGACACTGTATTCAGCTGAAACTTTCACATATTTCACCAAACAATTCTCAACAAGTGTTCAACACGAGAATTTAAAAAGGGAGGTATAAACTTACATATTACTCTTCCAGATGTGTGTGATTTCAGGGTCACTTTCTTCCAGTTCATGTCGAATGGCCTGGCTGTCAAAAAAGTCAAAGAGGTACTTGATGGCCTTGGGGGCGCTCTCCACAGATAGAATGGTCTGGAACATGTCATCAACATACTTTTGAATGACTCCCTGTGGGTAAACAATCAATCAATCAATCACCAGGCATTTATAGAAAGCCATCTTTTTAGCTGCCTATTCCAAGGTGCTTAGCAAAGTGAAGGAAAATTTAGGACAAAAGAGTTCAGAGATTTTCATGTGGAGATCACAAGTGCATGGCTTAAATGTAAGCAGATTTGAAGAGATGGGCTTTTGTAGATCTATAAGGAGTCAAGTTGTATAGAGTTGATAGGGGAGATCATTCCATAGCTTTGGTGCACATGAAACAAAGCTTCTATCACCTGATGAAGAATGAGATCTAGGAATGTTCAACAGGGGTTTGTTTGATGATCTCAGATAATGCAGAGGATGGTATAGTACACATATAATGTCTCTTATATACATTGGGGCTAGACCATGAAGTGCTTTCCAATTCAACAGTAGGATTTTGTAATTAATTCTTTGTTTTACGGGTAACCAATGCTTTATGTGTTGGAGTTATATGGTCAAATTCCCCCCCCCCCTGGAAAGAATACAAGCAGCTTTATTCTGGGCATGTTGCAGCTTCTTCAATGAAATAAATTAATTCCATACAAAGGGAAAGGCAGAGGGACTGTGTTTCAAGATGAAATCCCTTCCTCCACTCTCCAAACAAGTCACAGGAGATGAACAACACTTTCTCTTTCGAACAAACCAAAACCAAACTTGGAGGACTCTTCCCACCCATCTACTGTGTGGAAGTTATTGTGTGTGCCTCTGGATGAAAGTTATTGATGGCTTAGAATTCCCAAGTAGAAAGACTAATTTGTGTACCTTTGTTGACATGAGTCTTGGGAATGAGATCTCTTTGATCTTCCGGCGGGTGATCTTATTTCTGAAGGTGACTGATCTCAACATGGTGCAGCAATCTCTGGGTTTTCTCCTCTTGCCTTCGTCTTCCTCCTCATCATCAAATCCATTGTCTTCATCTTGAACCTTGAAAATAAAAAATATTGAACAGTTTGTTAACTGCTTCCAATCCAAGTGCAAGAAATGGTAACCACTTCTCTCCACTCTATTTACTAATCACTCAAAAAAGTCAAAAAAAATTCTGCTTTAGAAATAAATATATTTTTCTGTAGCTTGTTAGTTGCCCTTACACTCACCAGATGCCAGTCTTTGACTCCATCCACTGGCTCTACTTCTACAACTGTATACCGATGCTTGCTGTATCGATTTCGGCTAGCTGAGTCAACAAACCCAACATTAACTGACAGGAGAAAAATATAGAATTAGCTGAACAATTGCAAACTGCTTCTGCAAGCAAAATGACCTATGGAATACATGCAAAAGGTTGTTATGGCCTGAAGCTTCAACCCAAGCAGAGTCTTTCTCAAAAGCAAAAACAGAAAGACTCTGCAAGGGTCAAAACATCAGAGCACTAACTAATTTTTGCAGGGAAAAAATATACTACGAAATACATATATTAAATTACATAAGTTATGCAAATTGCAGAGTACATTCTAAAAATATGTTACTTTACGTTCACATAAATGTGTATAATGCAAAAATAAATTTTAATATTAGTATTTTGGTCAGTCTTTTAATGATTTTTGTCCTTGTCATGTTAAAATGTTTGTCTGTTGTAGGAAAAGTATAAAAGTAATTTCGCTTCACTTTTTCCTTTAAGTTGGCCATGTTATCCCAGTTTCCATATTGTGGCCTATTGATACCAGTAACTATACGCTGTGCAAGCCATACGCACGATCAGAACAGATTAATACCAGTTGATACATCTATATACAAATGCCAACATGGAATAAATGTCCATTGAATAATTCAGTACAAAAATAGCTCATTCTCTGGAAGCTGAGGGTATATAAATCTTTGTTTTCCTCAACTTGGCTGATTTTATGGAACAAGGATTACTATTGATAATAGCAACAGCAATGGTTTGGTAACACAATACAATCAATAAGATTAACAGAAGGGGAAACTGCCATTTTATGCTCCACTGGTCACAGGTCATTCATGTCTATGGATTGATCATGGTACCACTTGGGAAAGTACAGAGCCAGGATATTTATTTCAATAATAAATTTTCCTTAATAGTTGTCATGAAAGAAGTACCTACATATAATTTTGCTCCACTATGCTTGTGAAACGAAATGTCAGGAAATTCTCACGAGTATGTTACAATTAACTGCTTCTAGGGTAAATTCCAGGGATTTAGTATCGGAAGTTCCTTGTTTTCAATTCAATTTTTCAATTCAATTAGGTTTATTATTTATATCTCAAAAAATACACGACAGAAGTTAAAAAGACTTAAATTGCCGTGTTTACATTGTTTAAAAACTACAACAGTTAAAATTTTTAAACCTGAAAAGCGATATAACCAAAAATACTAGGCTAGATACTAGACTGCTCAAAAAGCATCGTAAAAAAGTAGCTGGTGACTAATAAGACAAAAACTAGGCAAGCAAAGAACGGAATTGAAATTGGACCTGATAACCGTGGCAATATTTACAACAGTAAAAGGAAAACACTAGAAAAATCACACTGAAGTAAAAAGGAGAGGAAGTGCTGTCGGCCTACATGCACTACAATTGACCCAACCTCCAAACCCCAAGTTTAACAATTTTACAAAATATTGACTTGCTGTTAGAGTTACTAAGAGATAAAATATAGCCTTCAATAGTTACAGTTAACAGTCTCACCAATGTTGGAACACTGGACATTTTATATCTCTGAGTTCTCATTTGGGGCAAGTGAATGTGGTGTGAGTTTCTCAGTCCAGTGCGGGAGAGTGTTTGGCGTTCAGGGGGGAACAAATCACGGTGTCGCGAAGAGATTATGATAGATTTGGCAAAGTCTGTAAGTATTTCAGTTCTCCTCGATGCAAGGGAGGGAATACCAATATCTATTAAGAGATCCTCATAATGATGCCGGTCAGAGCTCTACGTTGTACCCTTTCAATACTAACAGACTGCTGATTTGTTAGATTACTGCTCCACACAGGAGCACAAAACTCCAGCAGAGGACGGATGTACGCAGTATATATGTAGACAAGATCACTGAGAGGGGCACCATTTCGCTTCAATTTGCTTAAGATATACAATCGGCGAGATGCACGCGAGATCATCTGTTGCACTTGAAGATCCCACCTAAGATCAGATTGGATTATCACACCAAGCAGGCGCAGTGAAGACACAGATTCTAAAACTTGATTACCCATTGTGATCACAGGAGTAGGGATATTACTATGTAAGAAACTAACTTCAATCACTTTACATTTTTCAGCCTTGGGTTTCATGGAGTTAGTATGGCTCCATTCTGACACAGCATCCACATGAGCTTGTATATCACTGGTATCCGATTTATGGGTGATATCAGCAATTGTGAGGTCGTCGACATATTTCCATCTTTTTTCGGTTGTCATGGCAGCATCATTTATCATGATTAGGAAGATCACTGGACCAAGTTTAGTTCCTTGAGGGATCCCACAAGACAGTCTAAGCTCAGATGAGGATGAACCGCAATATCGAACTGTCTGCGTGCGGTTTGAGAGAAAATCAGCGATCACAGGAATGACAGACGGATTAACCCCCACTTCGATTAACTTGTGGAGTGCTTTTGTATGATCTATCAGATCAAAGGCTTTCATGAAGTCTATTGTACAAATAGTAGCATAGTGACCCGGCTTATCAAGGCCCCTGTAGATCTCATCTAGATCTTGTTGCTAAACAAAACCCAAGATACTGATCAAGGAAAACCAAGCACAGTAAACAGGTAGCCCTGGTAGGACGTCAGTATTCGTTGTATGCAACGGAGGAGTTCGACATGGGCTAAGTAAACAGGTATGATCAAAAAACATTGCCGAAGTAATGGTAGATAGATAGTATGTGTTCAAAACTTCCACAGCAAATTACTATCTATCTTGTAAATGAAAAGAATTTGTAATGGTCAATTCAAATTCAATTCAAAAACATTTATTGTCATGATAAAAAGCATGAAACTTGATTTCCTTGTGTACACAAGGAGCTAAAAAAGATAAGGGCATACACAAGAAAATATTTAAAATAAAATATTTTTGTTGTTGCACAAACACAAATTTACTAGAGTTGGACTTGAACCTGCGCCCGAAGAATAAACATGCCAGCGCTCAATCAACTGAGCTATCTAGCCCCAATGCCAGCGCTCAATCAACTGAGCTATCTAGCCCTAATGCCAGCGCTCAATCAACTGAGCTATCTAGCCCTAATGCCAGCGCTCAATCAACTGAGCTATCTAGCCCTAATGCCAGCGCTCAATCAACTGAGCTATCTAGCCCTAATGCCAGCGCTCAATCAACTGAGCTATCTAGCCCTAATGCCAGCGCTCAATCAACTGAGCTATCTAGCCCTAATGCCAGCGCTCAATCAACTGAGCTATCTAGCCCTAATGCCAGCGCTCAATCAACTGAGCTATCTAGCCCTAATGCCAGCGCTCAATCAACTGAGCTATCTAGCCCTAATGCCAGCGCTCAATCAACTGAGCTATCTAGCCCTAATGCCAGCGCTCAATCAACTGAGCTATCTAGCCCTAATGCCAGCGCTCATTCAACTGAGCTATCTAGCCCTAATGCCAGCGCTCAATCAACTGAGCTATCTAGCCCCAATGTTGTCCTGCATTTATGGTAGAAGTATGATGCTCAAGGACACAAGTGTAACGACCGGGACTCGCACCCACACTCTGCTGATCAGAAACAGCAGAGCTCGAGTCCGGTGATCTTAACCGCTTGGCCATGACACCTTATTAACCTTAGCAAAAAGAAAAACCAAAACTAACAACAAAAGAAAATGAAACAGGGAAACTTAACCCACTCAAGCACCAATATAAGCAGAGGATCACTCTAAAAATACAGAAATGATAGGCCTAACAACCAAATTATTGAGCAGTGAAAACAGGAAGGCAGCTGCTGCTGTCCAAAGTAACTTACTGTATGTACTTTCTTCATCTCCCTGGGAGAACTTTAGAATGGGTCCTGAAACAGTTGCATTGGCAACGTCTTGCTTCTCTACAATCGTCATTTGATCGTTATCCCCAACCTGTCACCAAGGATAACAAAATACCAGTTATACCAAAATGCAAACAAATAACAAACACAACAAGCCTCCAAAACAAATCACTGAAACAAACAAACAAACAAACAAAGAAAATAACAAACAACTACAATAACAAAGTGGTTAAAGACATTACACAGCATTGGTAGAGCTGAAAAAATAGTCGCAGACAGTGTTCATATTTTGTGCGATCAATCATACTCTGCTCTCTTCTCTTCATTTACAGGTAAATATAACACCATTTATTCTTATCATTTTATATTATAATATCTGTTTAATTTATTGACATCCTTGATATATTATAGAAATTCTGTAAGGTTTGCTGTTATTAATGTGTATTTTTGTAAGTAATTATAGTTTAAGGTGTGGCAGCAAGAATGCAGCCATTGTCATTCTTTTGGCGGGAACGCCATTGTTTAAATCAGTATTGAATAGTGCGTTCCTGTAGTTAGCTCCTATTGCACAGCAAGTTGCTATTTTTTATTACTATAATTCCTTGGATAATTTGTGTTAGAATTGTATGTTATTTTAGTTAGATATGAGTCCAATTATGACTTTGACATTCACTTCACAAATGCAAGAGAAGCAACACTAAAACAGACTCTGCTCTCTTCTCTTCATTTACAGATCCGGAATAAACTCTCATCATAACTTAAACAGTAAACGGAAAGCTATTCTCCTCAACCCAATTATTTATACGACACCAAATAATATCCTGGTGCCACATACATGAAATAACAAACCTGTGGAAATTTGAGATTAATCCGTTGTTTGAGTCAGGAGAAAATAGTGAAAACCATGAACAAATTTCAGCACTTAAACACAATGTCCTTAATTTTGGTTGTAACAACCGAAATCAGCTGTTGCGTTTTTCAAAAGGTTTTCAAATACAGTTTTCTTATTTAAGACTTTGTTTCAGAAGGAAATATTTCACAGAGAGAAAAATTGTTCTAGTCTGAACTTCATAATCAGTGAGCTTTCAGACTAAATTAAACAATTTTGCTTTATATCCTTATTACCACTCCTGTATAATATTGTAACCCAGGCTAAAACAGAAACAAGCAAAAAATCATAATAGGATAAAATATAAAAAAACGATTGATAATTCTTGACAACTTTGCACTTTCTTGGCAACCTGCAGCTAAGTTGAGTTAACGATAAGGCATTGTCTTTCTTTTTCAAACCAAGAATTGATTAAAATATTTGTTATTGATTTTATTTTTGGTTTAATACTTCGTGTTGTATTTCATCAGAATGATGACACTTACATGGAAATCCTTTAGCATATTGATTCTTCGCCATTTGTCAGTCGATGGTCTGGGATCCATGTCTTTCAACACGAGACGCCCACTGACACCTTGTCGCCATTCTGATAATGAAGAATGATCATTCTCATTATTGTTTTTGATTAGTTAAAAACCAGCTTGCAGCCTAAAAGTAAGTAGTCAATTGAATCTGTATGGAATGATTAAATCTTAATTTATTGAACATGATGGTAATCAAAGAAAAATTGACTAGAGCAGGATTGAAACTTGCGACCTCCGGATTAACGAGCCGGCGCTCTAGCAACTGAGCTACCTATATGTTGGCGGTCTCGCTATATTGTCAATATCTTTGTAAGGGGGTGCCAGTGAGAAACCATTCAATCTGTAACTGCCGTTAAGCCAGGGATCACACCCAAGTCTACGGTACAACCTGTGAATTGGCAGCAGAGGGAATCACCTTAAGGGGAACAACTTTTTGTTCAAATATGGAGTAATCAACCACAAGGGAAACTGACTGGGTAAATTGTTTAATAATGTTTGGTAGAACTAAGAAAAATTTACTAGAGCGGGACTTAAACCTGCGAACTCCAGATTAACATGCTGGCGCTCTACCAACTGAATTTTTTATTAATTAATTAGTCCTCAATGTGGGCTAAATGGCTCCACAACATTATTTGGATATGTTTAGTCCATCTTTGTTGGGCAGGGCATACATGTAGGGGAAGGGGTTATCCAGTAATTGTTCTTCATTAAGATATGTTTTTCACATACCGAGACTGACTTGGTTGGCACTGGGTCTGGATGAGTAGGGTTTGTTTCGATGGATGGCATCTAAGATCTTCTCCTTGACCTGCGAGATGGTGTCAACATCTAGCACCTTGACTTCATTGATGACCTTTCCGTCTTCATCAAAGAGCACAACAACAGTCTAAATATGGGTACGGAGATCAAAACATTCAAGAAACCATTTGACTAAAAAAAGCATTAAAATAAATCTTGCAAAAAATAGTTGAAAGCTTTGCCCTCTCCTTTTCCCACAGATATCCCCCTTTGATATTCCCACCTTTGAGTTTGTGTTTTGTGTTCCCAACCTCTTGTGGTTAAACCAACCCCTTAGCCCCCTGTCTTTTTCTTCATTGTTCATCCCTTGCTTTTTCTGTGTCTGTTCTGCCTCTCTCTCTCTCTGTTCATTTCTTTCCACTTGGCTGCTTCTGTTGTGTTGTGTTGTCATTTTAACAGCCTCTGAGAAAGACTTTGCTAGGGTCGAAACAGCAGGCCATTAACTATTCTTTGCTTATACCATAGGTCCTTTTGGTTGGTGAGCAGTTTGCAACAGCTAATTAAATTTTCTAAAATAAATCTAAGGAAATATTCCAGAAAATACACTTGTATTTGACAACATGAACTCACAATGGTTTTGAATTCAATATCCTCCTCCATCATCTTCTCAAAGTTAAGAGAATATCTTGAAGTGCCGGTGAAGACATCAACTGGACCACTCTCAGTCCGATGTTTGATGGCATGGTACAAGACAAACAGAGGATAGGCAGTGTGATTCTGAAGACAAAAATACATCATCAATTACACATCAATCCACACAGGGCTTTTCTTTAAATTTTCAAACATTTCTTGTTGCTTGGTCATCAATCAAACCAAACTCTTGCAGTGTTGTTTTGCCTTATGTATAATTTATATGGGAGCATGAGTTCATAGCAAATTAAATATGTCTTCTATAACATATCTTTTCCCATGGCAGCTAATAAGTGTTTGCCTCAAACCAAAATCAAAACCAAATCAGATGGCAATACCTACACATCAAAAAGACTATTGTTCCCAACACACTTGGGATAAGATATTATTAGCAAACAGAAATGTCAAGGTACAATTTCCCTTGATGGCAATTTTATTTACTTGACACTTTAGAAGAAAATTGAAAACTTGAGGATTTTCTTTTTTAATTGCGATCAGCCAGTAATCCATAATGTTGCGTTATGCGTAAAATAAAAAATACAGGCGAAGCTAAACACCTTATTCCATGTATCCATATATGACTGCATTATTCATAAAAAGTGCATTGCTTGGCGTATATTTTCACTTTAGAGGATTTCACACTATGCATTACACACAAGGCATGACAGACACATAGAATTCTCCTATAAACTATCCCATACCTGAAGTTGGTCATACAGGCACAGAGCAACCCAGTTTGATAGAAGCTTCTCTAGAATACTCTCATTCCTGTCAGGATGAGAACAAATTGCATTGAACCGTAACGAAAAACAAAATAGTTTTGTAAAAAGAAAAGTTCTTTTAAGAACAAAACTGAAGACAATTTGTTTGGCAATTCACAAAAGAAAATATTGAAATATACAAATACAAAGAAATGTTTATTTCTGAAAAAAGCTGTTGAATTTTCATATGTTTATTTACCAGCAGTGATGATGTTAACAAATCAATGAGTAGCAGTATGTAAATCTGTTAATAAAAAAGGAATTTTTTAAAATAGGATTTGAAACTTTGCTTGGTGGGAAAATCATCTAGAAACTAAGCTTTGAGGTGACACCATGTAATAGTCTTTATTGTGAGGTGCAGTGGTTATGAAAGCAATTCTATGTATTGAGGTTTCAGGTAGATTATATTCCACAGTATTAAACCAAGGAAAGTAAATAACAGAAAGGTGCTATAACTTATTAAAAAATTAACAGTTTTGAAAGAATTGTTAATGAATTTTACCTGAGAAAGAGTTGTCGTGTACGACCGTCGTCAGCTGCCGTCTGAATGAGCTCTGTCATCAGAGTGATCATGACGCTGAATAATAAAATGATATATCAAAACATTATTCAAATAAGAACTTGGACTAATTTCATTAACAGCTTAACTGTGTGTATCAATACTGTATGTCACAATACCAATCACTATTGACAAGTCATCTTTTTTACGAATCCTAGTGCTTTGGAGGAGAAATCAGAGAATATTAAGCTTCCAGTTTAAGAATATCTTTTTCTTTTGGAGTTAAAAATTGAGGTTGAATGTTTTGCTTTCCTTTTTTCTAAATGGTTAAAGTAACTTTCAAATACTTACTCAGTCAAGTATGTCAGTTTGTTCTCCATGATCATGATGACTGTAAGCAGAGATGCTATCAACTGCCTGAACAATACAAAAGAATTTAAGAAGTGAATGAAAGAGAACACTGACTTTGCTTTAAGATACAGAAATGACATGCATTACAAAATATCATTTTAAAAAGTACACAATTATCATAAGCACGAGGTTGAATTGTTTGTACAAATGTTTAGTGTCATGAATTTTATTGTACATGCTCACACCTCCTGGGTCACAATAGACACAATCGATTGACCAGAGTCATGTGACTCATAGCATGGAGGTAGGAATAGTTTGGGTATGTAGTTTGGGTATGTAGTGTAAACAAACCAAGCAAGCAATGCACAGTGATGAGCATGGAAAAACATGGCTACCTCCCACCTTATGGCAGAAGTGCTTGGAAGCAGCCATGCTTTTCCACGCGCAGCCATGCTTTACCTTTTACACTGCGCGTTGCTTGCTTGGTTTGTTTACAATTTATACCCACTATGGGTCACGTGACTGCAGTCGCTGATTGTGTCTATTGACCCAGTACAGGGTGTACGGTGACCCCCAGTTAATCCAATTTTCTAACCAGTTTCCGGTTCTGCCTGACCCAGAAATGGGTCAGGCCTCCCTGGCACCCGGAATCTGAGTCAACTCTGACCTGGGAGTTATGACTGCTCTGTTGAATTTTAGAAATATATATATATCTGACATTTTGACAAGTAATTAAAGTTACACTTGCTGCTGTTTCTTTAAAGGCAAAGTATACCTTTTGTTTTTTGAAGCGTTTGATTGTTTTAATCCTATATAAATGTTGTTGTGACACTTGTGTCCTTAAGCAAGGTCCCGTGTGTCGTGTAATGAACGTAAAAGAACCGAGTGCACTTATCAAAAAGAGAAGGGGTTCGCCCCGGTGTTCCTGGTTTGATTGGCTGCATATTGCGCCACAGCACCTTGTAAACCATTACATTGTGCTAAGTAAGGGAATAGATCTCATACTTCAACACGTATAGCTCCACATACCTTGCAGAAAAATACTGACTGTTGAAGCGCCTTGAGCGTCACTAAGTGATGGATATGAATGAGCGCTATTTAAGAAGCCACTGTTTTTATTATGAGGGAGACCCATCATATCTGGCAATGGTTCCCCCACTGAGAATATATCTCTTTTTGTTGACAGTTTTCTAAAGCCGCTTATGCCACAGGTTCCATCATATATTCATGACACTCCAGATTTCCTTCGTAAAATCTCAGGTATTCAGAAGCAGGTCCCCAACACAGCTATCATCGGTACTTTTGATGTGTCCTCTTTGTACACCAACATCTCCCAAAATGAAGGGATTGCTGCCTGCTCCTCAGCCCTGTTTAAGAGTGGTCACGTGTCACCGCCCATTTCTGACATTGTATCCCTCATGCAACATGTTCTAACAAAAAACAACTTTTCGTTCTTGGGTAAGAATTTCCTACAGGTACATGGCACTGCAATGGGTACACGTATGGCACCTTCAATGGCCTGCCTTTTCATGAGTCAACTTGAACAGCGCATGTTGGCGTCGGCCCCTTGCCGTCCATGGGTCTGGTGGCGCTATATCGATGACATCTTTTTCATCTGGACTAGTGATGAAGAAAGCCTCATAGCATTCATTAACCACATTAATTCCTTCCACAGGACCATCAAATTCACGAATGAATACTCGACCAAGGACACCCACTTTCTGGATGTCAAGGTCAAAGACGGATGATGGATTAACCACAGATCTCTTTGTTAAGCCCACAGATAAACATCAATACCTCCACTCAACCAGCTGTCACCCCAGACACTGCAAAACCAGCATAGCCTACAGTCAGGCCCTCAGACTCCGTCGAATCTGTTCTAATGATTCTGATTTTTTCCACCACTCACAGGAACTTAAGAAACACCTCGTTTCCAGGGGTCATAGCTCCCTAGCAGTCCATCGAGCGATCCAGAAAGTCAAGGCTAGTTCTAGGGAGTCTGTACTCTCCAAAGAACCCAGGCAACAACAGAGTTCCAAAGCGAAAGTTCCTTTTGTTGTTACTTTCCACCCCTCACTTCCTCCCATTCGTAAAATAACCAGTTCTAACCATCATATTCTTCACACATCAGATCGGCTTCAACGTGCTGTACAGGAAGAACCCATAGTTGACTACCGACGCCCACCCAGTCTCAGGGATCTCATCGTCCGGGCAGAAGTTCCCCCCATTAATGATGATGTTAATCCCCCTTTTCCACAGGGTACTTTACGGTGTTCCAACACGTCCAAATGCATCGTTTGTAGACAACACATAAGGGAATCAGACTCCTTTACCAGCCATACTGGTGGTACCACCCACAAGACAAGGGGTCATGTCACCTGCACCACCACTAATCTAATCTATGTAATATCTTGCAGAGTCTGTGGTGTTCAATATAGGTGAAACAAGAACTACACTCAAGAGGCGTTTCTATGGCCACAGATCCACAGTCAACACCCAAAAGCTGGATACACCTGTAGGACACCACTTCAACCTTCCTAACCACTCCATTTCTGACATGAATTTACAGGGCATTGAGGCACTAGGTAACTGCAGAGAGACTGTCCATCTAAGTAGGGAAAAACTTTGGATAAGGCGCATAAAGACCACTCAGCCCCATGGTTTGAATATCCAAGAAGGAAATGACTAATAACCTTTTGTTTTTGCCTTCTCCTTTTCCCACACAGTTATCCACTTTATTAGTCTGCCCTTCATTGTATTAACTAATTATTTACCTCTCTTCTAACCTTCCATTTTGTCCTTTGTGTTCCCAACTTCTTGTGGTCAAGCTATCCCCTTCCCTTCATAAACCCCCCCCCCCCCTTTGTCTTCATAATCCCTGCTTACCCCCTGCCTTCTCTGAATGCTTTCTGCTTTTCTCCCTCCACTCTCTCTATTCATGTATTTCCACTTGACTACTCTTGCAACTCTTGTCTGCTTGTATGTGTGTTGTGTGTTGTCATTTAGCCTTCGAGAAAGACTCTGCTAGGGTCGAAACGTCAGGCCACTAACTTATTTTTTGCATTTATACCACAGGTCCTTTTGGTTGGTAAGCAGTTTGCAACAGCTAATTCTATTTTCTCGTTTTTATTATGATTATTATTACTAACCTGTGAAAATTTCAAATAAAAAGATGGTCGCATTTTTGAGATACATCCGAAAATCCGAAGCAAATATGTCCATGCAGGAAGAATAATCCATAATAGGAATACACAATCTGAGAAGGGTTTCTGACAGAAACGCTTTTCAGATTCAAATTTGGGGGCATAAAAACTGATATATTTTTACAAAACCACAAAACTTTGAAGTGAAATGTTTCTCAAAATGCTTTATACTATCGAAAGGTGCTGTAGGCTTCAAACCAATAGGTTTTTATTGCCATTAATTTTAAAAGTGATTACCAAACATACACCTTCTCTTTAAGCAATTAACTCTGAAGACAAGATATGGTACTAAAGAAGTGGCTTACTTTTGTCTGATGGGTAACTTCGAGTTGCTCTCTGCATCCAACGTCTGAATCAGAACAATTAAGAAGGCCTTGTTGCCAAGAAGACTGGAAAACTTCATCATTGCTTTCTGGACATTTTCATCTGGATACTAAAAATACAGATAAGAATAGATTGGACCGGAGAAAATTATGACATCAATTGAGTGTACTCAACTGAGTATACTCAACTGAGTATACTCAACTGAGTGAAGTGTGGGTGAGAGAGTGGCAGACACTTACCTCTTTGTCCTCAGTGTCAGGTCTCTCTTGGCCGATGAACAACATGTTACTGGCGTACTCTCGGTGACTGACAAATGGCATTCCAATTCCTTGCAAGTCACTCGTCAAATCTGTTAAATCTGTCTGAAGATCGGCAAAGGCTGAACAAGACATATTTTAATAAAGAGGAGAATTAGACACTCATCATTAATAATCTGCCGAGTTTGACCGTAGTGGTAGCCTGCTTGCCAAATGCAAGTGAAAAAAGTGGCGGGCGAGTCAAAATACTTCGGTTTGTAGTCCACCGAGTGAGTATAAATTATGTTTCAATCAAATAAATGTGTGAAGGAGACCACTAGTTGAAAATAATGGAAAATGATTGCAAAGTTTACAATAGAAGAGGATTTCTTGTGACATGGATGCACTGCATTGATATTTTGTTTTTGTCTAAATGATGGTTTTAACCACGTGGTTCCACACCCCAATAATTTGGCAGCTCACTGCACCAGCAGGTTCAAAAGACTGGCCTGCAAGTGAAACAAATAAATACAAATCAGAAAATAAGAAAAGTTCCTGAATCTACAGCACAACACTTTTTCAAGAAAACTGGTTCAGTGTCACTGAAACTAGGACAAGACTTAGTAAATGATCCACCACCCTTCCAGTCAGTTTACATATGAAAATTATATTTGAAAGAATTCGTTAAACAACTCATGACTGTGATAGAACAGAATGAGAGATGTTTGAAGTTCTAGCCATTTTTTAACACTGTAACCATTTTAACAACCATGAAAAAAACCCACTTTAAACTTCCCCTTAAAAACATAAAGTAAGCAAAGTAAAGTCTGCACCGAGCCAATGAGACTTATCACGCCGGTGTTTATATCCCGTTTCATTGGCATTAAACGACTGAGAATCTTTATATTCCCTAGAACAGGATGCCAATCCATTGCAGGGTACTCCCCGGCTCTTGCAGGTACCTATTTGTACTCCTGGGTTGAGAAAAGCAATTGTGATAAAGTGCCAAGGACACTAGTGTCACGATTCAGTTCAAGATTCAAACCCAAATTCAGAACTTTGAGAACTTGAGTCCACTGCCCTAGACCGCTAGGCCACAACACCCCACACAGAAAAAAAAAAAAAAAAAAAAAAAAGACTATATAACTTTGTTTAACCTGCTTGTAAAAATGATGTCTTAGAAGCACTGAAACGATGACAGAGCAATGTTTTCTTTGTAGAACTTTAATACCTTGTTTGATCTCATCAGACAGATCCTCTTCCAGGGATTTCATGTCTTCCTGGATGAGTCTAGCTTCTCGTTTGGATCCATACAGCTGAGCCACGAAGCACAAGGCAACGATGAGAATGCACACCAGGACTGCTCCAGTGATTGATGGGACTAGGATTGGTACCAAGTCAAAGGGATAGGAGATGTAACCTATACGGAACTCTAGATTGTTGTGAATTACCTGAAGAGAGAAGAAGGAACAAGGTGCAATCAAGGGGTAGTTCTAGCATGTGATTTAGTTCATGAAGTCACCAGCACCATATTGGTAACCAAAAAATTTCTCTTGACTTACAGAAACTACCTATTTATCTCTGAGTCTTGACCAAAGTATACAGGTTTAGATGGATGTTTCCGGAGTAAATTACAACTGAGATTTGTTTTAGGACTTGCACAGACCTCAGGAAGCCTCCTCTCTTTGTCTTGGCTCTTGCAGTCCCCCCCCCCCCCCCCCCCCGATGGTTGTTTCTCAATTAAGTTACAACTGATATTTGTCTTAAGATCTGCACATACCACAGAAAGCCCTCTCCCTGTATCTTGACCCAAGAAGTCCTGGTCAAAGGCTGTTTCTCAAGTAAATTACAACCAAGAGTTGTTTTAGGACTTACCCAGACTACAGGAAGCTTTCTCCGTTTGTCTTGGCCCTTGAAGTCCCCGGCAGGCGGTCGTTTCTCAGGCAAACTACAACCAATAGATGTTTCTTCAATGAAGGTCACAAGACATCTCACTGGTCCGACATAAATGATGACTTCTGAGGCAGTAATTGCACTGTCAATTCGTTTACCCTGAGAGTTAAACAGAAAATTTCCACATACTTTAAAATACTCACATGTACATAATATCATTGATGTTCGGTTGTTTTTTGTTGCAAGTATAACCCTTGTAGATTTTAAAATGTAAAAAAAAAATAGAGGTGAACCTGTTACGATTTGAAGAATTCCAAGTTATTCAATTTAGTTGTGGATTATGTTTATAAAGACAAGTTTTGAATCTTCAATAAATCTGATAAAATTGTGCAGCTTAGGCAAATCTACCTATTGAATAATGGAATAATCCTGTACATTGAACAAAACACAGTGCGCTCACTGTGTAAATTTTGCATCCATGTTGCTGTTTCTACCTCCATGGCCGTACCAATGATTGGAGCAAAGATCGTAAAGCGCTGAAAGGCCAGGCTAACCACTGATTTCACAATGACTAGAATAAGTATTGTCGTCTAGTTACTGACTCAAAATTTATTGATTTGTGAAAAGTCATCATCATAGATGTTGAATCAATGTTTGCATAAGACAGGGATGAGAGTCATTGCTGGCAAAAAAGTCTGAAACTACATGTTGAATCTAAATTTTAGGACATAGAGCCTACATGTATGTTGAAATGATGGCATTTCTACCTTTTACTAACCCCTAGGGAAGGTTTGGAATATAAAGGGCTTTTAGGAACAGTGTCCTAAGCTCCTAAGCACTAGATCAAAGGGCAGTCTTTCATTATGTGGAAAAACGAAAGGCTTTTTTTATTCACCAGGCTGACATAAAAAGTCTGAATTCAGACAAAAGTCTGAACAATCTCATCCCTGATAAGAGAAAAGTGGCTGTTGCAAGCTTGGTGTTTATGTCCCCTTGAGGAGCTTTGCAGAGCTCCCTTGTTGAGAAGATCATCTCCAAAAAAACCAACAATAAAACCCGACCAAACCCGCATCAGTAGTTTGCCTGTGGGACTCGGGAAGTGTTAAGCATACATACAGTACTTCAAATATTGACAAAGGGTAAAACCAAAAATATTATAATATTCCCCTTGACTGTATTAACCCTTGATTGATAAAACCTCACCTTGATCATCATCAACTCTCCCGTCTTCTCAAACAATTCATTTTCAAACTCGTCATACTCCGGATCAGGAAAGAACTCCAAGTCAACGTCGTTGTCTTCTGACCACGTTAAGAGGTCACTGACACCGTCCATAATGAAGCCAAAGGTCACGTTACGTTGAGATAGAGAACTGCTTATGGCTGACGTTATATTTGGAGTTTGGCAACGCATGAACTCCGAGCCTTCCACAGCACAGCTCTAAATTCACACAATTTGTAAAACAAACAGTTCATAAAAAAAGTGCTAAAGGCCTACAAGAACACAGCACAAAACCTTTACAAAAACTATACAAATACATAAATGGAACATGCCAATGAAAATGCAATTACAATGAGCAAGAAAAGGCAAGAGACATCAAATGCGTCTAGAGTTAAGATTTAAAAGTACTTAAGGAACTAGATGTCTGTTTGTTCAACGGTGACAAATTCCACAAACGAGGAGCAATTGTACTTTTAGCTCACAACTTCTTAGGGACTCTAGATGATCTTAGACCAGGATGAGTGACAGAGGGAGAACAAATGAGGCAAGAAATGTAGCCAGGGGCTAACTAAGCAATTGCGGGCATGATAAGTTAACAGATAAGTTTTGTGTGAAATTCACTCTCAAACAGGAAGCCAAAGAAGATATTTTATAACAATTGTTATATGGGATTGTTGTTGTGATTTACATGAAATCAATGAAATTGTTATGATGTAAGATTGACACATTTTATGGCATGTTTACTCACCTCTACAAACTCGGTATTCTTTGGTTCATCACTGCCAACTGATCTTTTAGTTTTAGTGATTTGTGTAGCAACTGTAACAACAAGTGAAGCCGTGTGGGCAGTGTCTAGATTTGTCCCAATGACAATCATCTCCCGACCACCGCTGAGTATTGCAAATAAAAACAAAGGATTAAAGAAAACAGGAAACAAGTAGCTAATCTGATCAGGAAATAATGTGGATATTTGTTCATGTTCAATTTCAGTCTTTTCAGCCAGAATGATATTGCTAATTTGTTGACTCATTTACTTTCAACTTACTCATTAAATATAATAATAATATGAGACATTTATATAGCGCATAATGCAGGATTATCTATGTGCATGAATAAAAATATATCAAACAATGTGTTACAAAAATATAGATTCAAACTGCAGACAATGGTCAAATGAGAAATTGCAACAGAACAATACCAGTTTCACTAACAACTAAACAACTAATGTTCTGAGATGTACTCACGTGTAGATACTGCTGGTTGGACTGACTTGAGTAATGACAGGGTTGTTGGTGAAAGTGTACATCTGGCTTGTTTTGTCTGCTCCATCAAAAGACATCTTGAGAACTTGTGTCTGCCCAACGGACCCCTCAGAGCTTGTGCACACTGCTTCTGTCTCAGTCACTGGGCTGTAAAATAAATCAAAGTTATACAGCAGATGACACATCACTAGAAAAGGCTTTTCTTAACCAACTGATAAAAATTGATACAATGTCTTAAATTGTTATGTCTTCACTTGCCTGGTTATATTGCAAGCTTCATCACCAATGAATGCCTCAATATTCCGTCCTGTATTTAGAGCCATGCCGTTGATTGTTATACGAGTCCCACCAGCTGCTGGTCCAAAACCAGGACTGAAACTTGTAATAGATGGAACCTGGCAAGAAAATCAGAAACAGAAAAACAAGCATAGAAGACATTCAACATCAACCAGACCATGTGTCCTTCTATTTGTCAACAATCGGTTGTCATACCAAACTCATTGGAAAAGAAACAATTCATTTCCATATTTCGTCTTGGAACAAGTTTAATTACAATGAGGGGGGAAGGGGGCAGGGCTAGAATTTGTCATTGCCAGATTTTGGTGGAAATTTCAAAAAACAAAATGGATAAATAAGATGTGCAGCCCTCAAACCAATCATACCTACGTTGGGAGACTTTTACCTCATCAAGTATGTTCTCTTGTAGTGTCTTAGTTTTTGAGAAAAATTCCTTAGCTCCGATTTCCCCGTTTCAGATTTAATTGAATAGGAGCTACTAGAGCACTGAAATATAGTCAAGAGCAGAAGATGGCATCTCATGTAAAAATGACTCACACTTCAACTCCAGCTGAGTCTTCCTTAAGGGCTAAAATTGAGTTACTTTCAAATTAAACGTAAATTTCCTTTTTAAACAAATTGTTTTTATAATCACTCTAGACTCCAAATAAACCTACCCTATATTCAAATTCGACGTCACCTGTGCTTTCCTGTAGTGTTGACCCATCAGCTCCCATGACTGTCAGCGACACCGACACCTCACTTTCAACTCTTGATTGAGTTCGGCAACTTACACTGAGAAATAAAGTCAGATTACATAAGTGTCTGTATCACATACTTAAGAATTATAATAATAATAATAATAACAATTTATATTGCTCCCTTACATAGATATGATCAAAATCGCATAACACTTTTAAAACACACAGAATGGAAGAAAATGAACAAGACTGGTCACCAGGCCAGTGCCCAAACCATAGTATGGGGATACATCTGTCGAGCCAACAGGGAACTAAAACTAAAAGTTAATTATTACATACATGTATATGCCTAAACCTGCTGCGCTTGGGCGAGAGAAGCAATTATAGTTCAGTGTCTTGCTCAAAGACACAAGTGTTATAACTTAAGGCTTTTTCACACTATCAAAGTCTGATCCGTGTCAAAATCTACACAGGTCAACTCTGTAATGACTCGGTAAAATGTAAACATGTTTCAAATCTGCTCTGCTTTCACACTAGCTGTACACCAAATCAACTTGGGGGTTAGTAACTTTTTATATATGTATTGCGCGATGGTCTTTCAAAACCAGAGTCCTTTACACAGATCAAAGCAGAAAAACTCCAATGCTACAGTGTGTGGATGGCGCCACAAACACTCAACATAGATCAAAAATGAACCCAGGAGTGTTCCCACTACGGCTTTAGACACATGTTGTAATTTTTAACACGGATCGAAAACTCCCAACCCACCTTCCGAGAAGGGCTAGTTTCTACACGGATCGAGTGGTCTACACCGAGTTAGAATGTTGTATAATGTTGTAGTGTGAAAAGGTCAGTCCAGATTACAATCCAGAACCCGTGTCCAGTACAAAGATTTTCTGTAGTGTGAAAATGCGTTATTTGCCAGAGCTTCAGTCCGATGCACTAAACCACTCATTATAAAGAAAATATGAGGATTCAAACCACAATAGTACATACTCCATAACCCCCTTGGAAAATGATCAATGGAGGAACATTGGAAAAATGGAGGAACATTGGAAAATGATCAATGGAGGAACATTGGAAAAATTATCAATGGAGGAACATTGGAAAAATTATCAATGGAGGAACATTGGAAAAATTATCAATGGAGGAACATTGGAAAAATTATCAATGGAGGAACATTGGAAAAATGATCAATGGAGGAACATTGGAAAAATGATCAATGGAGGAACATTGGAAAAAAGTTCAATGGAGGAACATTGGAAAAATGATCAATGGAGGGAACATTGGAAAAATGATCAATGGAGGAACATTGGAAAAATGATCAATGGAGGAACATTGGAAAAATGTTCAATGGAGGAACATTGGAAAAAAGTTCAATGGAGGAACATTGGAAAAATGATCAATGGAGGGAACATTGGAAAAATGATCAATGGAGGAACATTGGAAAAATGATCAATGGAGGAACATTGGAAAAATGATCAATGGAGGAACATTGGAAAAATGATCAATGGAGGAACATTGGAAAAATGATCAATGGAGGAACATTGGAAAAATGTTCAATGGAGGAACATTGGAAAAATGTTCAATGGAGGAACATTGGAAAAATGATCAATGGAGGAACATTGGAAAAATGATCAATGGAGGAACATTGGAAAAATGATCAATGGAGGAACATTGGAAAAATGTCTTTCTCATAACTGTAAAACCAAAAGGTCTAGCAGTTTAACAGTGATCAAATGCTCACCTCCAAACTGAGTAGAGTAAGCTTTTAAACCTTAAATTCAATTCAATTCAATTCAATATTTATTGTCCATAAATTGGAAATTTGCTCTGTCAAACATGCTCACCGTAAAAATAAATGATTAAAAGTTACAGAATTACAAATTAAGTTGAAGAAGAACAATATTTTACACTAATAAAAACATTAAAAACTGCATAAACACAACGGCACATACAAAATTTGCTTCATAAAAATGAAAACAAGAAATAACAGGAGAGAAAGTTACTGACTGTCGTTAAGAATACGAATAGAATTTAGTAGAAAGGAGTTTAAATATCTATTGGTTCTGCACTTCAGACTTCTCAGCCTCCTACCAGACCTCATTTCCTCATAAAATTCCTGTAATGGATGTGTGTCATTGATTAAAATTGACTTAGCCTTAATTAAAATTCGTGCATTACAGATTGCACTTATGTCCTGTTCTCTACCAAAGATCTTGCCGGCCCGCTTAGCAACTCTCTGAATTTTGACTAAGTCTCCCTTTTTTGCACTACTAAACCAGACACAGCAGCTGTACAGTATGACACTCTGGGTTAGACCAGGTCAATAGAGCCCATGGCTTCCATCTAAATTCAGGCCTTGGGTTGGATATATTTCTTACCTTGTGCCAGTTTCATAATAGGCTTCCAGTCCATCCAGACGGCATTCTTGGTCTCCAATCATCACATTCAGTACAGTATGGAACCCTCTGCCAATATCTGTACCCATTACAGATACTATGGTGTTACCTTCTATTGGTCCAGTCAATGGATATATCTAAACAACCAATAATTGTCAAGTCAAGATAAATTTATTGCTGTTAAATCATGTTTTGGGTCTTGGATTTTCATATTCTGTCCTCTACCAATATCTGTACTCATTACAGAATAGTTTTGTCTTTGATTGGTCAAATCCATCTGAGAAACTTCATCAACTCAAACAAAATTACAATGTTTCACTGAGGGAAAACGGAAAAAATAAAAAAATATTAACCCCCAACGTCAGTGTCAATTTAGAATGTATCTGTTGTTCAGTCACCTCTTTAAAGATTAGATCAGGGCAGCCAACTTTAGTTTCACAACTAACAAGAGTTCAAAATCAATGCAACACTGTAAACAGTCCCTGACCACCCATTGCTTTGTATCAATAATCAATAACCGATTATGTACTCACCCCTTGTAGGATTGGATCAGGGCAGCTGGCATTATTAAAAAGGGTAACCCACTCTTCTTCCGCTGTTGTACAAGACTCTCTTAGTTCACACATAGCATCACACCAAACACACTCAAGCTCTGGCCTGGCAGTAACACACCGAGTACAATCTGGCTTCAATACTCCACACTTGTAAAGTGTTGCTGTAACAATAACAAAAGCTTAAATTGTTTCCTTGCATGTCTCAATTATAAATTAAAAAACCTTCTGGAAAAATGACCATTGCCTTTATATTTAAAGTGAGAGAGCTCGTTGTCTGTGCACCAAAAGATGGGATCTTGAATTTGGGGTCATATCAAGATCGCAAGTACTTGTCTTAAGACTAATAGAATTTTTTTTATTAATGCTGGATGACAAAATATCAAAATCAACAGAACTAAGCCAATAACAAATAACACCCTCCCTTACTGGTTCTTATGCCACTGCAGTAGGTTAACCATTTCACATCAGATGACGTCTTTTAACACCCTCCCTTACTGGTTCTTATGCCACTGCAGTAGGTTAACCACTTCACATCAGATGACGTCTTTTTTTTGGACAGACTTGGCGGATGTTTTTTAACGCCCAGAACAACTGCTTCTGGAAAACTTGCCTTGTAAAATCCCTTTCTGGGGGTTATTGCATAACTCTTATTCCAGACCTTTGTCCCCTTGTTATACAAATGTTGCATGTGAGAATGGATAGGCTGCTACCATTGTTTGTCATTACATTCGGCTCAATGGGAGGTTAAGTCAAAGCATTCTGAGATTCCAGCATACCATGACAGAATTTTGGCTGTGGCTCACAGCAGAGGCTTTGCAAACCACAAAGAGTGCCTACTCAATTATCTCACACAGCAACATCAAATCCCAGAACTAATTATTATGTTGTCTTTCCTTTGTCACATGAGGGTTTATTGTGGCAACGATATTTTCAAAAGAAAACGATTAGGCCATTTTTTTTTATTACTTGGATTACGGAATCGCCGCCCGAAAAAATTGTGTTTTGGAAACAAAATTAAAAAATCCCCGCCCAAAAAATTCAATTTTGTGTTGAAAAAAAAATAAAATAAATAAATAAAAAAATTCAAAGGGGAATTTCACATCTTATTTATGCACACCTTGTCCATTGGTACACACCAAATTAAAAAAATCCACTCGAAAAGTGCCGCGAAACGCTGACCACATTGCGATCACAATGTACCCAACGCACGGTCCCGCGTGCGACACACACAAGCATAATCTTTTCCAATTTACAGGCTTGTAGTCTTCGCTATTTCGTTACTGTTCGTGCAACAATAAATGTAAGAAAATTTTAACGATAGAGGGCGTTTCACAACAATGCGATAGAGCGAAAGCAATCGCCCTCTATTAATGAAAATGCGCTATAGCATACAAAAACCAGTTACAAACGCCTTGAACAAATAATTAACCTATCCGCGCATGCTCAGCAAAAGTGGTTATTCCCCGACATTGCAATAACATTATTCGCTGGTGTGCGCTTAATCTATCTAAACAGCATTGTTGTTGCTGGTACTCATGCACATTCCGTCGGCAGCATGGTCAAAACAGAGCACACTTCCGTGGAAATTTTAGCTTGTTCTACAAAAATACAGAACGTTCCGGCTTCATTCTACAAAAATGACCACTTTAGGATAGAGTATTTAACTGTATAATGTAAGATTTTCTCTTTCTATTTTAGTTTTGTTTTGTTGTATTTTGGGGGGTTTTTTTGCGGGTTGATTGCGCTCAGAATTTTGTTCTCGAATTTCCGGCTAGTGAAAAATTGTGTGAGCTAGAAACGGAAGCCCGGCGGTTTAGTCAAGTGAAAAAGTTAGCGCAAGGCCTTATTATTTACATGAAGGTCTATATAGTTTACATTCGTTTTAGAAGTCCCCCGCGTGCCTTCTTTTTTTCAGTTTTTTTTTTTTTTACCCCGCCCGCCTGATTTTGTGAGCTGGAAAATCCGTAATCCCGGCCATGTTTTTTTTTTTTTTTTTCCCGGTCCCTGCTCATATTTGTAGCTTAGAAATCCGTAATCCAAGTATTCAAGAATAAATGGCCTTACTCAAGAAACTCCAAAAAGATCAGAAAAATAACACAGATCGGAGGTGGGCACAAAATCTTTTTTCAAACCGATGTGAAGTGGTTAAGGAGCAGGGTCTCAATTTAAGGGTGAAAAGTGTATAAGTTGGCAGTTTCCCCCTACCAACAGTGTTGACTCAAACTCACCGTTATTGTTGAATAAGTCATCTAGAGTGTGACGGTTATTACTTGTGTCTGTCCATTCAATGGTCAGTTTCACAATCAGCTCTGCTTCATCAGTGGAAGTGTAGGTATACTGTGGAATATAAAACAAGCCATGGAAGTTCTATTCATGTCTTAGCGTGTGTGTTTATAATATCTTTATTTTCAAATTTCAAAGGATGTTTTCCTCATGCAACAGTCTGAGGTATAAATTAACTTACGGCTTTCATGTCACACACGATGGAATCATTATTACGCTGAGCAGTTGTACTCTGACGTAGTCCCTCAATATCAAAGCTACATTCAAAGCTAGTAGTCTAAGAGATAAGGAAACAAATGGAAAGTGGGGCAGCAGAAATTAAACCAATTTCAACGAGGTGAATACTTGTTTCCCCAAAACAGAAAAATTACAAAAAACCAGACCTTCAATATTTTCAGAAAGAATGAGGATGAATCACAGGCTGTATTTGCTGTTTTTTCTCAAATTGTTATATTAATAAATATTATTGTCTGGTGTTCTTCACTATGTTGTTATTCTTCAATATCTTTTAGTTCCTTAATCCTTTCAATGTTTGTTTCATGTTTCCTGGTTGTCCATTAAAAGTGAGCCAAACCCCATTTTTTGAGAGGGGGTTGGGTTTAAATCACCCTTTCCTGTGTTTAATTAGATGTCTTGTTTGCTTTAAACAGTTTATTTTAACTTCTTCTTTTTATCTGGTGACCTGATTTAACTGTGATTCCTCTCAAACTGGAAGTTCAAAAACCATAATGTTTGTTCTGATTTATACTGATAATTTTACTTGTTTAGATTATTATTGTTTACCTAATTTTCACAAAGCCTGAACACCTAGTATTTGTAATTCTAGTTTAATTCATTTTACCATGGAAGGCTGATTGATCAATAATGATATTAACTGACCTGGGTCTCATTGGGTAGATTTGTAGTCATGACTTGTATACTTCTTTCAATTCCGTTGGGCAGAAGGACTTCAGTATTCTGAGCCAGCAGCTGAGGGCAGGAACCCGGACCCTTGGATGAAGACAAATCTGGATTCTAAAGAATGTACATCAAATCATTATTTATCAGACATTATTTCCTTATTTTGAAATGTGTCAAGATCTTATTAAATCATTTGAAAAGATGTTTTAAAAGATTAGAATAGGATGTGGTTTTATGTCTGTCTTAAGAAAACAATTGTGCCCAACTCGATTTATAACAATTAAGTATCAGTAATTAAAAAAGAAAACATTTGTGGTGAGTTTGATCTTACGTTTTGTCCTGTAATGATGATTTCATTGGCTCCTGTGCAAGTAGAACTAACATGAGTGCATCTATTCTCAAAGACACACCAATCACAGGCCCATCGACTACCAACACAAGATACACAACTACAGCAAATACAAATGGAAAACAACAGAATAATCCATGGAAAGAAATGCTACACCAAAGAAGTAGTACCAAACAAAACAAAAGGAAAACAGTTAAAAGCACTCAACAAATATTTTTACATTCATGTGAGTGAGAAAAAATGGAGGTCTAAGTTAAAAACATAAATTTTGAACAAATTTGAAGCTTTCTACAAACAAAATTACAAACACAAAGTGAAGAAGAGCAAAAACAAGTATTCTTACGAAGTATGAGTTGAGCATTCATAAAAATAGAAACTTGTATCCACAAAACTGACTGATGTTTCACTGGAATGGACGCTCAGTGTAACCGTAACAGCATCATCTGGAAAATGAAACAAAATTAATTAAAAAGCAATTTTGCATATATTCTTATATTCTTACTTCCTTGTTAAATTTGAGGTATCACAATAGCAGGTGGGGAGACATAGAAGCAATCAAACAAACAAACAAACAAACAAACAAACAAACCAGACATGTTTTGTGCTGGACTTACCTCCTTGTTGAATTGGAGGTATCCTATTACCAGGTGGAGAGACACATGTAAGATTCTCATTAGTCTTTGTAGCTTGAGATACGTAGGATCCAAACCAACACTCATATCTCATGCTGGTCAGTAAGTCTGGTAAATGCTCTACACTCACAGTAATCTGGCAAATGTACAATTTGCAAATAAGACAAACAACTATCAAAATTATGAACCTTACAGTGGCAGCCTTGAAAGTGGACAAATAGGATAATACAATATTTAGGGTATTTTTTACCTAGTACATGTAAATTGTTTCTTATAGTGCCACTAGCTTGAGTGAAACTCAAGCTAGTGGCACAGATACAGGTGGATGGGAGAAAAAAGAGGGCAGGGCAAGGAAGATATTCAGAACATAGAGTCACCAGGATCCAATTTTATAAAGCCACAATAATGTAATCTCAATAGCATTTTGGAAGAATGCCCATTTCTGCTAAGCAATACTTCCTGTGTTTAACAAATCTTTGAGCCAACCAGCTGTATGGAAATGCGCCAATGAAAAAAGAAGTCGGTAAGCAGTTATACATTACTCTTACATGTTGTTCTGTGAGAGTGATCGGTAGATTGTCATAAGGAGCCACATTGGTTATCTCAATACACTGTGCAGTATTGTAGGCTAACCATCGGGTAGACACATCAGGCATGTTGCATTCAGAATACAGGGTGCATCTAAGCGGGTAAAAATTATATGAATCATCATCAAGAAATAGTTTACACTTGATCTAAATAAATTCAACTGACCATTCAACTGACTGAAAATCTAACTCTGCTGATGAGCTAAACAAAGTACATAACAGTTAGTGGGATAAAAGAAAAGCTATCCTTTTTGCTTTTTTTTGCTTCATGAAATTCACTCTAGTCTGTAATTAGTTGCTTTTCACTTAAATTCCCATCAAGCATCTTAATCAGACAAGATACAATACTCACTGTCTCTGCAGAGTACACCAGCCACAGTATGGGTCTCCATCCCTCCCTGCATCCGTACCAATACACGTCTCACACGTTGTATACTGACCACAATTCTCAACACGGATCTTCAAAAACTATATGGTGCAAATAAAAATAAATTCAAATCAATAACATTTTTGATGACGCTGTAAAGTGTAACTCAATATGGTGTCAAAACATCTTCGGTTTTTCCTTTTTCTTGTTGTACCTTTTGTTCAGAGAGTAAATAAAAAAGTTGCATCTCCTTAAGTGATCCCCTGGCTGCCGCTTCCCAGGTTGTGTCGCAAACTTGGGTGTGATCTCTGCATACACGGCAGATAAACGTTGTATGGCTCCTGACTGGGGCTCGAACAAAGATGTTGACAAAATAGGGAGAGCACCAACACTGGGCTTAGTTGGAAGAGGGCCGGAACGTTAATCCAGAGGTCGTCAGTCATTTTTTCAACCCCAAATAATTAACTTTGTTATTGTACCTTTTGTTCAGTGAGTATGTGCATCTCTCTTGTTGTATCATTAATCTTGTTATTGTACCTTTTGTTCAGTGAGTATGTACATCTCTCTTGTTGTATCATTAATCTTGTTATTGTACCTTTTGTTCAGTCTGTATGTACATCTCTCTTGTTGTATCATTGTATCATTAATCTTGTTATTGTACCTTTTGTTCAGTCAGTATGTACATCTCTCTTGTTGTATCATTAATCTTGTTATTGTACCTTTTGTTCAGTCAGTATGTACATCTCTCTTGTTGTATCATTAATCTTGTTATTGTACCTTTTGTTCAGTCAGTATGTACATCTCTCTTGTTGTATCATTAATCTTGTTATTGTACCTTTTGTTCAGTCAGTATGTACATCTCTCTTGTTGTATCATTAATCTTGTTATTGTACCTTTTGTTCAGTCAGTATGTACATCTCTCTTGTTGTATCATTAATCTTGTTATTGTACCTTTTGTTCAGTCAGTATGTACATCTCTCTTGCTGTATCATTAATCTTGTTATTGTACCTTTTGTTCAGTCTGTATGTACATCTCTCTTGTTGTATCATTAATCTTGTTATTGTACCTTTTGTTCAATGAGTATGTACATCTCTCTTGTTGTATCATTAATCTTGTTATTGTACCTTTTGTTCAGTCAGTATGTACATCTCTCTTGTTGTATCATTAATCTTGTTATTGTACCTTTTGTTCAGTCTGTATGTACATCTCTCTTGTTGTATCATTAATCTTGTTATTGTACCTTTTGTTCAGTCAGTATGTACATCTCTCTTGTTGTATCATTAATCTTGTTATTGTACCTTTTGTTCAGTCAGTATGTACATCTCTCTTGTTGTATCATTAATCTTGTTATTGTACCTTTTGTTCAGTCAGTATGTACATCTCTCTTGTTGTATCATTAATCTTGTTATTGTACCTTTTGTTCAGTCAGTATGTACATCTCTCTTGGTGTATCATTAATCTTGTTATTGTACCTTTTGTTCAGTGAGTATGTACATCTCTCTTGGTGTATCATTAATCTTGTTATTGTACCTTTTGTTCAGTGAGTATGTACATCTCTCTTGTTGTATCATTAATCTTGTTATTGTACCTTTTGTTCAGTCAGTATGTACATCTCTCTTGTTGTATCATTAATCTTGTTATTGTACCTTTTGTTCAGTGAGCATGTACATCTCTCTTGTTGTATCATTAATCTTGTTATTGTACCTTTTGTTCGGTCAGTATGTACATCTCTCTTGTTGTATCATAAATCTTGTTATTGTACCTTTTGTTCAGTGAGTATGCACATCTCTCTTGTTGTATCATTAATCTTGTTATTGTACCTTTTGTTCAGTCAGTATGTACATCTCTCTTGTTGTATCATTAATCTTGACATCTTTAAGGACTGATCCAGTAATATCAAGGTCTACTCTTTCATACAGTCTGGCTGAGGTATTGCTTTGGATGTGAACCTGTAACACAGAGAGAAACACATATTGCTAGCTTGGATCTAACATTACAAAGGAAACATGAATAGATGATCTGTGTTGATGCAGTTTTTATCTTAAAATTTTATTTACAGGTAAAGTTCTTCACATGAATAGCTAAAAAATATGTGCATCAACTCTTGAACAAATTTAGTATACCAAGCTTTTTGTAATAATTTGCATGCTACTTCTCAAAGGTTTTTCTTTTTTAATAATATAAAGTAGTTTGTTCACACACAAAATCTTACTTTTAAAAGGTCTCCATTGGAGTTAGTTCCAATGATAGCTACAGTGTGGTTCATTTCAGTTGTTGTAATGATGGATGACATCAGAGTATCTGTCAATAAGTACACATTAATATCAGATCATTAACAATACTTATTTTAAAATATCATTTACTCATGAATTACACCGTCTCTGTTACAGTTTAGCAATATGAGACAAAGTGAAATAGTTATATACTTTTAAATAAATTTCAGTAAATAATTTCCAAATGATTTGTGCATACAACTAGTCATGTACTGTGACAGTGACAACATTTTTACCGTGTCTAACTTGTCATACCAAATGCCAGCAAAAAAATAAATTGACAATTCAATCACTTTATGTTACCAAATTAATTTTCAAAAACACTCTGATCAACTTACCTGATAGTTCCATCACAGCAGTGGACGCTGTAACCTTAGTGCCATTAGCATATCTGTATACTTGAAATGAACTTGGAGTATCAACAGGATTACACAGGAGCATATCCGGACCAATCTATACATTCCATACAAAGATACATTTAGCCTCCATTAACAGATTGAAGTTGGTTCTTTTTATACACAAATATACAACAAGCACTAGCTGGTCATTTTGCTTATTCATAAAACTGTATCATTGTGACTCTTCATTTTTTGCAATTATTTTGAGGAATCAATATGTAGTATTTGCTTCAGAGACATTAAAAACAAACAAAATCTTCTTTCTAATTTTTTTTTCCACAAAACTTATTATATTTCAAATGATGTTCTGTCTGTCCCATGGAACACCAGTCTCTCGGTCCTGTTACAATTCCCTGTTGTATTTGTAATGGAATCAGTCAACAATGGAGCCAGGGGGGGGGGGGGTCCTCTAAGAAATCCAGGCCCATACAAATAGTTTCTTCGACTCAAGATTAGTGGTATGTTTAACAATGTCACTTATGTAACGTTAAATATTTTCCCATTATTATTCACTTAGATCACAAATTATCAAAAAAGACCAATTGTTGAAATTAATTATAATATTCCTGTGTACCTTCAAAAGACAGATTTCCCAAGGCTTCCTTGAAGACATCTAAAAATAATTCATCTTAAATGTGCAAATAACTTGGGATCCAACATTGATGAATCTGACCATACATGTATACTTACTGGTAATGTACTACAGAAGGATCCTTCCAAGTACTTCACTGAGTAGTCATCTCCATCTTGAATACATCCCCTGACTGCTTCCTTGAAGGCATCTAAAATATCACTCATCTTATACATACACAATGCTGACTGATCAATAGGTACATCACTAGTCCCATCAGCTCCTTCATTCTTAGCAAACACAGCATACAACACCATGTCCTCAGCATTCAAACTTAATGATACAGCAAGATCCTGACCTGCTGGGCCAATATGAGCAGCTTGTACCAAACTGTACACACTATCATCTGATCCTTGGCATTGTAGGGTGATTTCTGTGTAAGAGTCCAAAAATTCACTGGTCTGGCAAACTCTGTTCATTTTAGAAACAATGACATTGGAATTTGGAACATCTTGTTGAGAAGTGATGAAGTATGTGAAACCATCAAACGAAAAAGCAGATGTATACGATATTGGTATGGGTAAAGAAAAGGAAACAAATGTTGAAAATGAGGCACCATCAGGAGCTGTCAACAAAGATCCTTCACTAAGAATTCTCCTTGATATTGGTGGGATGCTTATATAGCCAGTCTCAGAAGTATAAGTCACAGCTACATACAACCAGTCTCCTCCATCTGGCCCTGGGCCTAAAAGTCCATCAGTTCCTGGTGCAATCAAACAAACAGTAGACAACTCTCCAAAACCAGCAACATTCGGCACTGGTTGAAACAACACATCAGTCAAATCATCTGGATTCCTGAACTGACACTTTCCTCCATTCTCACTTCCACATGTAATCAACCGATTCTGATTATCTAATATCAGGATTTTATTGCAGTTGGTGAATATATCACATCTATCCTCTCCTAGTTCTTGACATGTACTAACATTCTGCAGCAGATTCAATGAACTATCCAGTCTGTATAAGTAGTTGACAGCTCCAACATACACAGCTCCATCAGGGCCAGATAGAGTGAAATGATTGAATTTAGCATTGTGGTTACCAGATGGATCATTGGGAGGTCGAGGAGGATGAGGATTACTGAATGAAGCAATGTGATAAGATGACAGATCTCCTTGCCATTCAGCTGATACAACACTACTTAATAATCCCAGCAGGATCAAACATACAGCCAACAAGATGGTTACGTGGCTCCTCTGGGCCTCCATACTCAGCCTCAATCAAAATCTTCCTATTGTATAGTCACCACTTAGAGTTCAGGCTGAATTCCTTGTAGCTTTCTGTAACATTGAAAAGCATACAAAACAATTTGTCATGTGAATAAATACATAACACAACATCTTTTTTTATAGCTCTTGTCGTTTTACAATAGGTTCACATGGATTTTTCTTGTGTTAAACTTTCAGAAAAGAGTGGTGGGTAAATAACAATTGCCTCAGTTGTTTTATGCACTTCAAAATGTAGGCCCAAATTTCAAGAGGCTCCATACGACAAAAACTAAGAGCATGCAGCAAGTTGTATTTGTTACCTTTGTACTGAAAGTAATTAAAGTCCCTCAGTTTCAAAGGGCTCAGATCAAACAATACCAGAAGCACTGAAACAACTTTAGGTCCTGATAAGGGCTACATTTATTGCAATCAACTTCTGGCTGGTTTACACTTGCCTTGGTTGAAAGATGGTTGAAGTGTTGAGAACTCTCCATTGGAAAACTCATCCCCTACTCTTATGCATCAGATTAGTTTCAATGATCCAGAACAATGAATGAAATTGGCTTATAGCCCAGGTAGATAAATGTAGGCTATATCTTTTCCTGATTAATCAAATGGAACTAAACCTGGACACATTACAAGTAGGAACTACCATTGGCAATATCAATATACAAAGCACATAATCCTTTCAAAAGCTGTAGACTGCACTCACAGAGCTGCCAACATTTGCATCTTGCAATCAGGAATAAATTGTACACAAATCAGGGAGATCATTACTGTTCTTTTTTTTTTAGTGCAAAAGGGTCATTCCGTGTCAGTTCAACACGCTTTTGGACCTGACCGTCACGGATTGAAATGAAATTCGGTGTGCTGATTGGACTCCTTGAGAAACCCCCAGAACTGAAATTTTATGTAATTTGGTTAATTATTTTTTGAGATATGGGTTAACGAACTTTTGACTAATTAGCATGACCTGCTATGTTTGGACGTTCATATCTCCAAAAGTAAAGAACCTACAGAAATAAAATTTACATCATTTTAAAGCTCTTGAAATGTCCCTCATTTGAAAAAAATTATACCTCATGCGCAAAAAAATACGCAAAAATATGACCTTTGACCTTGATTTGCGAAAAAAATAGTTAATGGCTTGACGTTTCGATCCTATCAGAGTCTTTCTCGAAGGCTAAATGAAATGACAACATGTAAACAGGTGTAACAGAAGCAGTCAAGTGGAAATAACAACAAAACAAATAGTATTCTTTATCCTGATGCAAATTTAAAGGTACGATATACCTTTGGTATTGGAACTGTTCAATTGTTTTAATCCTATAAAAATTTAGACATAATATATACAATCAAACTAACCTGTGAAAATTTAGGAAGAATAATCCATAATTGGAATACACAATCTGAGAAACGTTTCATGCAGAAAGGAATCTTTCTCAAAATGTAATACAATATCAACAGCTGCAGTGCTTCTTACAAAGTGAGTTTTTATGGCCATTAATTTTTGAAGTAATTACCAAAGGTACACCTTCCCTTTACATGTAACATCTATTAATTCAGGAAAAGTTTCCCTAATCAGGGAGAGTTTCAAATTGTTCATCAGAACACGCACAAATTTGTTTATTTTGAGGGAACTTTATGTGGAATCAGGGAGAGTTGGCAGCTCTGTATTCATAATTTATTTTAAAAAGTTACTGCAGAGTTTAGCAACAACTATGATTAGGCCAATGAAAGTTGCTCGTTAATTTCTTGTCACCGCCTCCATGGAATATTGGGGTAGAAACAAGCCAGATTTTGTAAATTGTATTTATTAATTTAAACAATTTATTGCCCACCTTGCTATCACCACGCTCATTTTTGGCCAAGGGACTACCATCTTGCTCTGAAGATTTGCCAATGAATGTAACACTGATCACACTTTGAATGACCGCTGTTTTCACGTCAGTTTGCAAGTTGCATAAATTATATATTAAAATACAATATGAACATTTACTTTCTCCCTCAGATCAGCCAGGAAACACTATGAACCAGGAAGTTATGGTAAATTGGTCGCAAAACAAAATAAATCAATATAAATAAAAATTTGAACAGGCTATCATGTGTTTAATCAGCCTTTCCATCTTTTATGAATTATGATTATATCAAGGAATCATGAATTCTATGTAATGTATTTTTAAGTACCATTTTCTTCTCAACGTACATGTATGTAATACTTCTACTTAATGTGTTTTGAAAAAATATCTTCATATCTTCATAACTTTGTATGCAAAATGTGTTTCCTCTAAAAAGAAAATTCAGTAAGGGTAGAAGAACATACATACAATGTATTTGTATTTGTAAGGTCTTATCTGGTGACCTTTAGCACTGAAGTGAATGGGTAGGCTGGAAGTATAATGTACTTTACTCATTCTTAGCCATATTGTGAAATACATGTAGCTGACTGAATTAGTTCAACAAAATGACATTATTGTGGCACAAGGGTGTCACTTTACATATGAGCTAGTTCCCTGAACCCAACTACTGTCTTTTTACTGTCAGGGTAGTGGTTTATTATTAATAGCAATAATGTACCAGGCAGTGATGTGAACAACGATTATAATTACACTGTATAAAATCCTATCTAAAGCAAAACCTACTCATAGCAAAATAAAGGAAACGCACACACGTTCAGATTTTCCAGTATACTTTTCCCGTTTGTGAATACTGCTGTAGTATAGGCCTACATCTCACGAAGGTATCATTTTCTACTAGCTAAACACATGCATGGTTCATGTGTATGGTTGCTTCAAGACAAATAATGTTAGTGATGTACATGTACAACCCCCACTCCCCCCCCCCCCCCCCCCCGCCTCCCTCAAATTATTTCTTCGTCGCCATTCTTCCCCTTCCCCACCCCAAATGAAAGTGACACCAGAACAATTGGGAGCAAGGTTGATAGTTTACCCACCAAAGTCTACATCCAGGCCGAGGGTGAGTAATTTCACGGTCATAAAAGCCATCTTGTTAATGGAATAGTCTGCAACTAAGTGTGTGGAAGTATAACCCTTTCAGTACCGCCGTGCCATAGCGGCTCAAAACAACATACCACTTGGTGACCAATGAGCTCGTATGGCACGGAATTATTAGCACTCTCGGTGACCAATCAGCCTCTCTGGCACATCGACCAAAAGTAAGTTATCAAAATGTTAATAGCGCCCTCAATCGCCTTTTGTCCATCCCCATGGTAACAAGCTGGTCACGTGTGCCCTGAAGCGTCGCAACTTTAAAAATTTCAGCGGTATCGTTAAGCGTCCCCCCCCCGGACCGGCCCCACGCATTCTTCAGTAAGAGATCATTATTACAACATGGCCGAAGAAAATGAGAAAATTTTGGAAGAAATTTTCGCAGACAGTGGTTCCGAAATGTCATCTGACGAGGAATCGCCACTTGAGGACTCGGAAACGTCAGAAGACAGTGACGATACAGAGCCGAGGGCCTCGACATCAACAGCAACATTAACCTGTTCTAAGAAGGGTAAGAAAACCAAAACAAAGCCGAATTTCAGGTGTGGATGGCGTGAAGCCAACTGTTACACACGGCGACCGCCTGTTAAATTTACAGCAAACACAGGGGCTACAGAAGACTTCAGTTCGTTCTCCCCCATACAAATCTTCAAACTGTACTTTTGTGAAGCAGTGTGGCAGATGATGGTACAAGAGACTAATCGTTATGCTAAACAAATATTGGGAGCGGGGGCCGAAAATAAGTGTGCATGGAGACCAACTGATGTACCTGAAATGATGGCATTCGTGGCCCTACTTCTTTGCATGGGCATCAACAAAAGGCCTCGTTACTCCATGCATTGGTCCAGGTCTGAAATTCTACGAAGTCCCCTGTACTCAGCAACCATGGCTCGTAACCGATTTACTGCAATTCTAAAAAAATTTCACCTCGCCAATAACCGAGATGTCGAGGGCGACTCTCCCCGTGACAAACTTGCTAAATTACGGCCACTTTTAAACATTGTACTACCATCATTCCTCCGGGTGTACCAGCCGGGACGAAGCCTTTCACCGGACGAGACGATGGTCAAATTCAAAGGACGGGTGAGCTTCAAGCAATACATGCCAAGAAAAGCCGCAAAATGGGGATTGAAATCTTTCTCATTGAACGAATCCGACACAGGGTACACATGTGCCTGGGAGTTGTTCACAGGATCGCAGCCCAGGTGCCCACAAGGACAGTCCTCTGTAAGTGATCCCGAGACGAACCATCCATCCGAAATAGGGGCAGCAGGCAACGTAGTATTGAACCTTTTGCAGGGACTCGAAAATAAAGGACATTGCATCTTCATGGACAATTGGTATACTAGCCCGGCTCTGTTCTCCAAGTTGTCTGAGCTAGGATTCGGAGCTTGTGGAACTGTGCGCTATACCACCCTAGGGATACCCGACGTAGCAAACTCCAAAAAATTTCCTATGAAAAGCGGTGCAGATCCAAAAAATTTTCAGAAAGCAGGCCAACTATGCGTTATGTGGCAGGACACAAAACGTGTCACTCTCCTCTCAAACTATGGCGATTGCAGTGTCACTAGTAAAAAGATTCGGAGCCGGAAAACTTCAACAGGATTTCGTCATATCAAAAAACCGTGCATAGTCGAGGATTACAATAAATACATGGGGGGCACGGATCTGGCTGCACAGTTATGCACGTACTATACTCATACCCACAAAACATTCAAATGGTGGAAACGTGTTTTTATTACAATCCTAGACATATGTTTGCTCAATGCTAATGTCGTCTACAACAGCATCCATACAAACAAGAGCTTGTCTACTTTGGATTTTCGGGTCAAGGTGATAGAGGCACTTATTTCAAACTTTGAGAACAACCCAGTTCACCAGGCCCGTAAAGTGTCGAGTGCTTCAAACGCCCTTTCAACTCAGCACTTTCCAGGTCCGACTGTTGACGGGAAGAAACGTGACTGTGTTGTATGCAGTTCCACCTCTAATCGGAAACAAACTCGCACGATTTGTAAGCAGTGTATCAAGCCAATGTGTGTTATACCATGCTTTGAAAAATTCCACACCAAGCGATAAATTAGGTCAACAATTCAACTCTTAAGTTAATTATGTTATAAATTGGTAAAGCGGTTATACCATTATTGGAGATTTTCCACACCAAACTAATAATTTTCTAAACTTTCTGAATACTTCCCCCCCCCCCCCCGCTACAATGTTGAATCCCACAATCGCATGCCTGCCAACAATCAACATTGAGGCGGGGGGGGGGGGGGGGGGGGGAGATGGTACTTAGAAAAAACAAGTATAGCACTTTGGCAAAATGTAATGTTAGTTCCTTCTTTACATATTGGTTCATGATAGGTGTTATTTTTATTTTAGGAGTAATTTTTGTCCAGTTCCTCTCTTCTGTTTATTGAATGTGCAATCCTATGAGCGGGTTTGGGGGGTGCTTCAAAAGGAATTTATTAAAACATGTTTATTTGACGTTTCAGAAACTAATTTTAAAATACTCAAAATGGCCGACTTAAGCAACTGTACCACATTGTTTTTATTTGGTCTCATTGGGTTCCAGCATCCTGAAAACCTGGCAATATTTTATGTTACGGGCCAAAACAAAAATGTTTGGCGGCCATTTTTATTATTAAAATGGCTGCCTTAACCGACTGATGCAATTATTTTATTGTGCGTCTTGTTGGGTTCCTGGATCCTTAATACATTCAAGTTTCGAACATTGGGGCGGGGCGGGGGGGGGGAGGATGGTACTTAGAAAATACAAGTATAGCACTTTTGAATTATTTTATGTTTTTTTCTTCTTTACATATTGGTGAATGATAGGTAAAACATATATTTTATGAGTTATTTTGCCACCATGGCAATTATAATGTTTGTATGTGAGGCTCATAGACGGAAATACGTACCAAAACCTAACTTATTGGCGGACATTTATAAATGGGCAATATTTAATTTTCTTTTATGTCAGTTCCTTCTTTGTCATTAAATGTAGAAAAAAATTAAACTTTTGATTTTACCAGTCATTTGTTTATAAGTCATATTGTGCGTAATCCAAACTCTATTGTTTTTATTTAATGTCTTTTCCTATGAGCGGTTTTGGGGGGGGGGGGGGTTGCTTCCTAAATAAATTATTATAACCTTTTGTTTTTTGGAGGATTCATAATTTGCCAACAATCTAAATGGCAGCCTTAACCTATTGATCAACATGGGTATAGTCACCAACTCCCAGTATCGGTGAGGCTCAACCAATATTTTTTTTTATTTTTGGGTTGGTTTGGGGGGGGGGGGGGGGGAGGATGCTGTATGAAAAGTAATATCTTAACACCTTATGTTTATTTAACGTCTCAAAAATATGTCTCATGCAGATTGGTATGAACAGCTACTTGACAAATGTTTAGCTTAAACATTTAAACTACTCAATTGTGTATTTAGTGGTAATAATTCCATACCTCAAATATATGTTTAGGGCAATGATTTAGTCCAAGGCAATATGACAAAGGAAACAGTAATTTAATTGGTTGCTCAACTGGCATTATATGACTAGGACCTGAGACTAACCCAAATCTGCCTTGTGAGGGCGCTGTAACCTCAAATTTTCCTAAAATAGTGTTGTTCACCAGTTAGCCATGTCAAGGAAATGTGTCTGGTCACCATGGCATAAGTAGCCAATATGTGTTGGTACTGAAAGGGTTAAGAGCCAAGTTGCAGGCGGCAACAACTGTTCTAAATAAAACAATCTACCCCTTGAACAAGATGGTGCATAGAACCACGAATGGGCTTATTTACAAACAAACTAGACTCCAGCCAGAGCTCTCAGACATGAATTAGTGGAAAACAGAAAAATTATAGCACTTGTGTTATACATTTTTCCACATTCCGCGAGCATATGTGTGATTTAACCCTTTCCTTACCATAGGCGACTTTAGTCGACTGCACTAATACCCCCCCCCCTTCCTTACCATTGGCGACTTTAGTCGACCAAGCTTACACACAAAAAAGCACTCAAGCCTGAGCACAAAGGCCATTTGTAATAAAGCTGTAGTTTTGTCCATGTTTGCCCTCCATACCCAAGCTTTTTCATTACTTATTTTGCTGTAAAACAATGTCTTCAAGGAGATAATGGGGTTTGTAAAAATGACCTTTGAACGAAAGCTTTCTGTTGTGTAAGAATGTGTGCTTCACGCTTGAGTGGTCAAACAATGCGGTTATCAGCAGTTGTTTATGTCCAAACAATTCGGTAAGGAAAGGGTTAAACCATTTTATCTTGAAGCAAACTTGATGTGCAGCTTAAGAGGAGTTAAAACAGCACAAAAGCAGGGTGCGATAACAGAGACATGTAGACAGAGGAACATGGTTTACCAGGTAATATCACACTGTTGTTGCCATAGACCGACCAATCAGTATCTAGGATACAAGTTTGCTTGAAGATGAAATACTAATTTAGCATGGGTCCTATTATTATCAAAGCATGGAGGAAAATGTGTGTGAGCGAATTAAATGTAGCTTCTTCTGTTTTGTAAGATTAGCACTCCCTACTAAATATATCATTTTTGCTAAAACTCCCTGGATGTCAGACAAACATTCCACCACTCTTGCGATCATCGCATCAATGCCAGACTGTCACTTCGTTAGTAATACTTAGGAGTATTTCAGTCAGTACAAGCCAGTCCAAGACCGAGACCAAGACTGAGACCTAATCTTCTGAGACCAAGACCGGGACCTAATCTTCAGAGACCAAGACCGAGACCGAGACCTAAAAGTGCGAGACCGAGACCAAGGGGGAGACCTTTACAAAATTTAAAAACTTTGTCAAACCCCTTTGTAATAGAAATTGATACATGAGGGGGCCCTCATATCAAGAGGGCTGTGCCTATGCCCCATTAACACTTTGGATGTTAAAAACCAAAATAAAAAAATCCCCCAGCTTCATCGGTCCTGCTAACTAGCTTTTTTCAACATGGACAAAAGTGAGTCACCAAACTTATTAGACAATCATTATCAACTTTAAATTGGTTTTAATCGAACCATCAGCTTCAAACATTCAGGAGCTATGCGTGTCAGCAAGGTCTCGGACCGAGACTATAAGAGACCCGTGGATGAGACCAAGACAAGACCGAGACCTCAACATTTCGACATCTCAAAATTGCCAAGACCTGAAAAATATGGTCTCAACACCGAGACACCGATGTAAAAAGATAGCAGTTTTTATGCCCCCAAACTTGAATCTGGGAAATGTTACTGTCAGATACGTTTCTCAGATTCCTACAGGATCCTACACTAGCCTACATGTACGTGGACATATTCGTTCCGGATTTTCAGCGATATCTTAAAAATGCGACCACCTTTTGAAATAATATTTTCATGTATACAGAATTAAAACAATTGAAGGGTTCCAAAAACCAAAGGTATACTTTGCCTTAGACTGTGTCAATAAAGACCCATTAAAAACTCCAGAGTGAAAGTTCTCAGAGAACAACGACGGGCCCTGGTAGACTCGCCGATATACATCGTAGATGACTACACAGCGTTAGATCGGCAAGAAAAAATACGATGGAGAAACGAGGTCAAGACTCTCTATGAACGGAACATTAAACTGAGATTTTTTGCAGGTAGATGGCGATCAGACAAGGGTATTCCCTATGAGTTTGATCGTGGTAACTTTGGCTTACCGACAAAAACGAGTTAAATTCGTAAAAATATTCAACCACTGTGTATTTTAATATGTATTATCATTACTATTACTTTTTTCATTTACTGCATTGCAATTTTTCCACGTGAGGGGCCCGTGTTGGGGCTAGTGCTAAGTACCTTTGGCTCTTTCTCAGCCGGTAAGTCTCAACAGTGTCGTTGGATGCTGTCAAGTATGTCAAGGGTTTTTTGTTTTTTGGGGTGGGGCATTTTAAGTGGGAGTGGTTTTTTTCCTTTTTTGTGGGGTATTGCATTTAAAACATCCCGGGTGCTCTGTTATGTGAATATAATTATTCAGTTCTCTTCACAGTTCAACATTACATTTTTCTCTTTGTTGATAATGGTTTGTAAAGTTTTGATGTACAGTGAAACTAAGGTTACAGTTTTTTCCTTACTTTTGTATACTATTGTGTGAATGAACTGTAGCACTTTATCAATTGCCTCGATGAACTGCCGAGGTTTGGGGAATTACGCTAAACGTAAAGATGTGTTTCATTTTCTAAAAAGTAAGAAGTATTCCATTTGTTGCTTACAAGATGTTCACTTTAACGAGGTTATGGAAGACTTTGTGAAAAACGAATGGGGACTTGAATGTTTTTTTAATTCCCACACAAGTAATTCTCGAGGTGTTGCTATTTTGTTTAATAACAATTTTGAGTACAAGGTTCACAACGTTAAGAAGGATGACAGCGGTAATCTATTGGTTCTTGATATTGAGATTGCTGATTTTAGTTTAACTTTAGTTAATTTGTATGGGCCAAATAATGACCAGCCTAACTTTTATGAACATGTTTCAGATCTTCTTAGTGATTTGAACAATGCACATGCGATTTTATGTGGAGACTGGAATCTGATCCTAGATGAAAACTTAGATTGTGTAAATTACCTGCATACTAATAACCCCTTGGCTAGAAATAGAGTACGTCTAATGTGCAATGATTTAGACCTTGTGGATGTGTGGCAAGTTTGTAACCCCGAACTCCGTTCATACACTTGGAGGCAACATGACACCCTTAAACAATCTAGACTTGATTTTTTCCTCATTTCTACCGAACTTAACTCTAAGTTAGTCAATTGCAATATTAAGCCTGGTTATAGGTCTGACCATTCTCTCATTGATATTCAACTTGATTTTACTGTTATGAAACGGGGAAGTGGATATTGGAAATTCAATAATTCCTTGCTTTCTGATCCCGCTTACCAGAGGCTAGTTAAAAGTACCATTCAGGAGGTAGTGAAAGAATACGCAGCCACTCCCTATCACCCGTTTAACCTAAATACCGTTCATTCAACAGATATTCAATTTACAATCAATGACCAGCTTTTGTTTGAAATGCTTCTTTTGAAAATCCGCTCCAAAACTATTTCTTTTTCTGCCTGGAGAAAAAAACAAGCCCGTAAAGCTGAGAGTGATTTAGAGAACGAAATTTCAGATTTAAATAACAAAGTGGCTGATGGGGACCGTGATTCAGTTGAAGCTCTAAATAACAAACAGGCTGATCTTATCGAGTTGCGTAAGAAAACAATGGATGGTGTTACAATTAGATCAAAGACCCGTTGGATGGAGCATGGAGAAAAACCTTCAAAATATTTTCTCAATTTGGAAAAGCGTAATTATGTTAACAAATGTATCAGCCGTATTGTTAATGATGATAATTGTACACTGACTCGAAGTGAAGATATTCTGACAGAGTCAAGGAATTTTTACAAGAAGCTTTATTCTTTACGGGAGATTGATACTGAAGCGGATTTAAAGTCTATCTTTGTTGATGCAGACAAACAACCAATTTCTGACGAAATGCGTGATCGCATTGAAGGTCCACTTACTAGGGACGAAGTAATGAAAGCACTGAACAGTAGTAAAAATGATAAGTCTCCAGGTTCAGACGGTTTTAGTTATGAGTTTTATAAGTTTTTCCATGAAGACTTACTATGCTTTCTTGTACGTTCCCTGAACTATGCTTACGATTATGGTCAGCTTTCGGTGACTCAAAAGAATGGTATTATAACTTTATTACCGAAAGGGGACAAACCTCGACAGCTTTTGAAAAACTGGCGCCCAATTACCCTTTTAAACACTTCTTATAAAATTGCGTCTGCCTGTATAGCTGAAAGACTGAAATCTTGTTTACCCCACATTATTCATGATCACCAAAAAGGTTTTATGGCAGGCCGTTTTATTGGCGAAAATATCCGCACAATGTATGATTTGGTCAATCTGTCTGAGATCAACAATATACCAGGTATTTTGCTTTCCATTGATTTTGAGAAGGCATTTGACTCTATTTCCCATGATTTCATCTACAAGGTTTTGGATAATTTTAATTTTGGGCCATCAATCAAACGATGGATTCAAGTTTTTTATAAAGAAGCCAATTCTTCAGTTTTGGTTAATGGATTTCTTTCAGAGTCTTTTCCTATTGAGCGTGGCTGTAGGCAAGGCGATGGGCTAAGTCCGTATTTGTTCCTGTTATGCGCCGAAATTTTGTCAATGATGGTATGTAACAACCAGAATGTTCAGGGTATTGTGTTAGGGGGTGTGGAGTTTAAGATATCCCAATTTGCTGATGACACGGTGCTGTTCCTAAATGGTACAGAACAATCTATGTACGGTGCTTTTTCCACGCTTCACCGCTTCGCCAATATGTCAGGGTTGCATGTTAATATTGATAAGACTAATGCAGTATTGATAGGGTCAAAGAAGGGTTCTATGGAGAAACTGTGTAAAAATATTAATGTTAAATGGGTAGGGCCCAAGGATACATTTAAAGTACTAGGTATTAATTTCTCGACTGACCTGGATTCCATGGTTTTGTTGAATTATAATAAGGTTATTTTACAACTAAGTAAACTTATTTCCCAGTGGTCTAGACGGAATCTCACTGTTTTGGGGAGAGTGACGGTAGTAAAATCACTTCTGTTGTCCAAACTTACGTATCTTATCCTAACCATTCCTGATCCTCCCGACAACATTGTGAAAGATTTAAATGTTATGTTTTTCAATTTTATTTGGAAGGGTATTGATCGTGTTTCTAGAAACCAGATGATCCAAGATTACAGTCTAGGGGGTTTACGAATGGTTGACGTTAGAGCCTATATAGATGCTTTAAAAATCACCTGGCTGCGTCGACTCCTTGTTTCAGAAAGCACTGGCTGGGCTTATTTGTCTCGTCAAATACTTGGTATTGATCGTTTACTGTACCTAGAAGGTGGTTCAACATATCTTTTTGTACATAAACATTTGTTTCATCAGAATAGATTTTGGGTTGACGTATGTAACTCTTGGCAGACATTTACGCAAATTCATAAACCATCCACTCACTCTGACGTTCAAAAAACAACGATTTGGTACAACAATCTGATCAAGGTTGGGGGTAAATGTGTTCATTATCACCACTGGCTGTCAGCTGGGGTTTTCTTTGTTGGTGATATTCTGGACGATAATGGTGGTTTTCTTTCTCTAAACGATTTTAGGGCTAAGTTTAAAAGTACGGACAAATTTTTTAGAATTTGGTGCTATCGTTAGAGCTATCAAGGTTGCTTTTAATAATGTTTTAGTGCCAAATAATGACTTCGTTCCTCTCCCCCAACTTCCGTTCAATTTTCAAGTTCTCCTCAGTGATAAAAAGGGTTCTCGTAGATTATATGACATTTTTGTTCAGTCTAAAACAGTTGTTAGGAAGTTTGTGGACAACTGGGAAAGGAAAATCCAAATTAATTATGATTTCACAAAATGGTCTCAGGTATTTAGTGTACCATTTACATGTACTGTTGATTCCAAGCTTAAATGGTTCCAGTTCCGTTTGACACACAGGATTTTAGGTACAAATTCCTTTCTTTTCAAAATCAAAAAAAAAAAATCCAATGTATGTACCTTTTGTAAGACTGAAGAGGAATCCCTCATTCACCTTTTTTGCCAATGTTATTATGTAACCTCTTTCTGGAACTCTACTTTCGATTGGATCAAGGAAAAGACCAAGGCCAGTCTCGTAGTAGACAACGAGTTGATGTTGTTCGGTGTTATTGGTAACACATTCAAATGCCTGAATCTTATTCTTTTAATTGCTCGTTTTCACATTTATAAAATGAAAATGAACGACAAACGTCCTTGCTTCGTAGTTTTTAAAAAAGACCTGAAGAGATATTACATTTGCGAGAAATATTTGTCAGTTGTCAACGGAACCTCTCAGAAATTTAATTCGAAATGGAAAAAGTATTATGTACTCTGTGAATAACCTACTGTAACCAGTTTAATTCTTATTATTTACTGTAAGATAAGAGGTTTCATTTATTCTCTTTTCTATGTTGATGTAAGTTGATCAGAGAGCAATAAAATGTTATCCCCGGGAAAAAAAAAAAAAAAAAACAACAACAACAACAAAAAAAAAAAAAAAAAAACTCCAGAGTGTTTGAAGTTCTTATATGAAGTTCACTAGTCCCAATTTATAGTGCCAATACTCTGGACTTCCTCCGTGAGGAAGTCCAGAGTATTGGCACTATAAATGGGGCTACACCTTCACACGTTTACGTTTACGTTTACGTTTACGTTGGTTGACTCAGCAGGATCCATAAGTTTGGACGTAATGCTAATACGAGTTGTATACCTTGCAGTCAGTTTAAATTGTTTCTGTTTTAATTCCTACCTCCATGGTTTTAGTAGCCATGTACAGTCAATGAGTACAGTAACAGTGGGTTTTTGTCACTAGGCACACCAATGTACAATGTATGTAGTCAAGGTTGTGCACACAAACACAGTACACAGTTTTACACACACAAACATTGAAGAATTTTTGAAGTTTCTTCTGATGAAATACGAATTTTGTACCCTTACCTAAATCCTCACATGTACACTCACGGTTCGTTCATACATCAACCACAGTCAGCAGTTTACACAAAACGACAAAAACAGCAACAAAAGAGGAAGGCAGGTCGGACTGACACCGCAACGAGCACCACTCTGTGTCTGTATGAGATGTAGCAGACGATAATTCACGAATCAACGTCACGCACAACACCCGGAAGTAACTTTTAGAACATACCATTTTACGATTACCAGCCAAAAGGTAAACAGAAGCCTAAACTTAATCAAAGTTGTGATCTAGTAGAAATAGGTTACTTATTTACTATTATCTTTTCATGAACATTTATGTGACAAAATAAAAACGATGTGCTCCAGAATTCTTAACTGACGTAATTGAATTTAACTATATAATGCTTCCTTTTAAAATAAATCAGTACCCCTTTTGAAAAGTGGTACGATCTTCTGGTAAGTTAAACTTTTCCATTAGTTGTACAGGGATCATCTCAAATGTTTTAAAATGTCAGCAGAGGTAAAAAGCATGCACACACAAACAAACAAATCTGGTGCAATGCAGTGTATTGTGTGCCTTCAACAAAAACATTATTTCCTTCTTAAAAGTCGGAAGAAATATAAGAAGGAAACAAATTCTTGGCACAATAAAATTTATCCCACTTCTTGTTTAGGTCACAAAAAAACAATTACTTCCTCTAAGTTTTTACTCTTCACTTGGTAGACATGTGTGTCACTGGCTGTCATCATATCAGGCAGCTTATGAAGAGCAAACTGAGCAAAATTCTGCCTGTCCACTTTGGCATATAAAAGTCCCAACAAAGAAGGGGGAAAATAGGTAAACAAAAAGGGGATTTCCCTGTCACCAAATAGAAGAGTCCAAAGTTCACCTTCGTACTTGTTTGGATTATTTTTTCGAGCGCCTGTAGAAATCATAACACTAACTATACAGAGAAGGCAGGGTTTTGTCATTCGTTTTAGTTGAAGTTCCGCTTCATTCACCCGAAAAGTCAAAATACTATGGCTTTGCATGGTAACGTTAGATCATGTGTCTGCGCTCTGTGCGTACCCCCGTGGGGAAAGAATATGGATTACGGTAGCCCATAAAGAACATGTAGCATTCATTGGGGGCGCTATTTCAATTTAATGGTCAAACAGGCCGTTTCCGAATTAGTGGCTGCTAGTGGTTCGGCGCGCTAACATAAGTTGACCAGTAAACTACCCTTGCAAATCTACCGGCCATAACTCAAAAGGAATTTATCCACATTCTCTCCGATTGTTTAAAGATTTCCCCAAATTATAAATAGTGAGTAAAAACAAAGCTTTACAAAATAAAAAGACCATATCCTTTATAAACACATTGAGGACACTTTCTTGATGCCAAAATATCAAGTCTGCAGCCTATACAATTGTGTAGAATTCATTCATTCATGTTTTATTAATATTTCTATATTCAAGACTGACAACACATATCATACAGACATACACCAGAATCTTATTTCTATCAAATAAAGTTTTTAAAATTGAGCTTCATGTTGTGTCGTTGCCGAGTTTCCTAATTTTTGGTTCCAGCTCATGTTTTAACATACACTCTATAGATCTTATATGAGACAAAAGATCCTGTTCTCAAAGAAAATAACAACTTTTACTTTGAAACAAAAGCTCATTTAAGAGTTAATGCGATGTAATAATATAATTTTTGAAGCTATGCTGTCAAAACTTTTTTCAAATGAAAGATCACTTTCTTTTGCGAAACCATCAGACTTTTTAAAAAATAAGTCAAAGGTACCAGACAACCATGATTCCCTTTTAAGGAAAATAGAATGCGTGGACTCTTGACATCTGACTTTTTTTCTAGGATCAAGGGCGAGAATTCCATGCAATTAAATTATCCAGGGAAAGGAAAACATAGTTCCTTTAAGTAAAATAGAAAAAATTTACCATGTTTTTAACTGGTTATAATTATAATAAGAATCCTAATAATCAGTATCCAGGTGGTTGAACCTTTCTTTGTGATTTCCCACAGTTTTGCCAACTGGGCCCAATTTCATAGAGCTGCTTATAAGCACAAACAGTTGCTAAGCACAACAAAATTATGCTTACCGGAATAAAGTTTCCAGCCGAATTACCATTTCACATGTAGCATTTGTGACTGGTACCCTGCACATCTCAGCTAAGCAGAAAATTGTTAAGCAATAATTTCTGTTTAAGCAGCTCTATGAAAATAAAACAACTCATCATTTATAACAAATTCTACCACATTAGCCAAATCTCGATACCAGTAATTGCCACAAAAAAAAACCACCAAATCAAATGTACTTAATATTAATCTTCATAGCAACCAGGTTACAGTATATTTGTGCCAATCCAGTTATAAAATGTTACGCTAGCCACAGCTGCCCATACAAAATGTTGATCAATGTATGTAAACAAAAACAAAAAAGGTCCATACCACAGCTTAAAAAAGAAAAGAAAAAAAGTTTAAGCTTATCAGTCAAGTTTAAATTCAATATATTCTCAAGAGTGTTAACACTTTTCAGTCCAACTTCATTAACACATTTAACACAAATAAATGAGAGATAGTATTGCAAATACATGTAAAAAAAGAAATGTGAGAAATAAAATTACTTTCAAAGTATTCTGTGATAAAAAGCACAGATAATCAAATTCTGGATCCTGTGACTGTGCATCAAGTGGTTATGTTAAAATACTGTCAAGTTTGTCTCAACTGATTTAAAATCACTTATAACTGCAAGAAAAATAACAGGAGAAAGAGAACATGAAAAAGTAGGGATATTTGATAGCAATAACCAAAAATGAAAAAGAATTTATAATTGATAAGAGCAAAATTGTTTTGAAATTTCATCCCCGAACAGTAATTCCTACACAATTTATGCTTAAAAAGTAAGAAAACGGTATAAGCAAGGTTTTGAAACTTCACTCAGGAAAGATACAATCTTATCTAGTAAGGTTTGGGGTAACACGGTGTACATGTACATGAGGAATCTTTCTTATGAGTTGAGGTGGTTCTGACAAGAACTGGAGGTTGACAACTCAATGTTTCGATTAGTCTTAGTTCAAGGCCCTCCTTTTATTGATGTCTTCCCATGATCCATCGCCACAAAAGGGCGCGCTCTCACCCTATACCGCTATTGCAAGAGTCAGCTATCACAGGATGTTGGTTCCCGGGGTGATAGCGGTCCGCGTTGATAGCAACTTCTATCGGTGAGGGACATAAACAACAGAAGTAGAGCTTTCTAGATAATAAACAAAAGGAGTGTCTTAAACCAAGACTATGTTTCGATCAGTTTGCTTTGATCATCTTCAGGATAAGAAATAAACTTTTTTTAAATCACAAGAAAATAGTAGTTAAGCAGGTTTGAAATGACCATACAAACTCAAAATATGCAGCTCAAAATAAAATTAGATTTCATTTTCTAAGTATACAGACTTGCACATGATAAACAGTCACACATTCTTATAACTAAGTTGTGGGAGTATAAACCTTTATCATGCTGACACCATCTTGGTCAACTCCCCCGTGTGAAATAATAATAATGTATACTGACTCAAAAAATAGACCAAAATGCACCAGACTATTTCCCCTTCCAGCCTCACTTTGGTAACACTGATCTCAATGGGAGAAATACAAAATGGATGCCCAATGATAAAGGTCTATTTATGGATCCTGCATAGTCTAAAAACATTGAAGGACCTTTATTAATAACCATGAAATACTGAAATACAATCTAAATGCAAATCACTCGAGGGCTGATCGAGATGTTTTATGGAGATAAAATATAAACCAGAACCATTACTGAAATGGTACATGGCAAGATCTTTATCGCCAAAGATGTCACTCAACACATTTGTCTGCTAAACGTCATTTACCGGGTAACCAGTCACCTTCATTATATTTGTTAATAGTTTGACTGGTAATGCACTGCTAAGCAAGCGTTTTTATGCTTACTATTAAGCAATAAGTTCAAACCATGAGAATGGCTCATTTGAAATAATGATCTGATATGTCTTTTGGTGATGTAACTGATTAAAAAAAACGATAAGTTGTTCATCATATGCAGACCCCTTGCGCTGACGTCACTCGTGGCTAATGTCTGCCCCTGGTCCGCCATCATGGGTGTCAAAATGCATGTACAGAAAAGGTGTGCATCAAGCTGTGAGTGCGTCACCTAAAACGCCCCTTGCACAGTAATAACACATGGGGAGTCGGACTTTCTAAATAGGGCCACCAGGTTTTATCATGGGCAGTGACGTCAGGGGATCAAAATCCGAACAGTTTTTTGTTACAGCTACCAACATTTCATGTTCAATCAGTTACAAACAATCTACGACAGAAAATAGATGAAACAAAATGTACCGTTTCTTTTCCAGCAACTATCAACATTAAACTAGATTGCCAAGACCACAGTTTAATTGCGACCAGCAATCAGCCAACAACGTTTGCATGAAATGTGTTTGTGATGGAATATTTATCAGAAAGCAAGGTGTAGCTTATTTGTATTTTTAACGATCACTTCCCACTTTTGCTAGTAAGTAAAACAGCTTTCAAGAAAGCTGGGCTTTGATGGTGGTTCAATACCGGTAATGATTTTGCACACAAGTATTTAGTATCTTTAAAAATGACCAATGCTTATTAGCATATAATACATAGTGTACATGTTCTACTGTCTAGTGTTGTTTCTTGAATTGCAAACTAACTACTTTTTCGATATCAAAATGAAGAATGCACAATGTCTAAGATTGACTGTTAATATTAATTTACAATTAGATACAGTATTTCATACCAAATGATGCATGAACCTCACAGAACGAATATGAACAAAAGTGCAAATTTATCCTCCCCGGTGCTGGGTTAATTGCAAAATGCAAACAGTGTTGTAAATATACACAAAGTGCACTGTACAGTAGAATATTTTGGGTTTTTAGCCAATATTTTGTAAGGGAGAAGGGGTGTCTTTGATGGATATGCCACAAGCACTGAAACAGCAGCAGATTGACTCTTTCCCAATACTTTTCTCACCAAGGCCGTATCTGAATTGGCAGCTACCCTACGGCTATGACTGTTGCCTTATACGGTGTTACTAAGGACGTCCTATACTTCAACGCATGACGACTTGGAAATCTAGCCGTAGCCCTAATTGTAGCCGCCAACTCAAAACACAGCCTGATAACTGATCACCCAACAATTTAAACTTCTACCCGGGCCCAATTTTGTAAACAATTTCAGTCGATGTTTTCTGCTAACAGATCAACAGTCTGCAGAAGTTCTATTTCATAATCACTGCTTACCCCAAGCAGAGCAAAAGGCACGCTAGCTTACCGGCGGATCTTGTAGGCCAATGAGCGAAGCACGCAACAATGCAAATCCATTGTCAATGTGCACACTCGTCGTGAAATCTTCTTGTTCATTTATGGAATCAATTGTTGCTTACGCATATTTGTTGCTTTAGTAATCACTAAAATGTGCTTAACGGTAAGCAGCTTTATGAAACTGGGCCATGGTCAGTGCAATTTGAAAACAACAAAAATATTTAAATAGTGAGGGTTCATTTCCAGTTACTTGCTCCTATTATCAAATCTTGAAATGAAATTGAATGAACTAGAAATACACAAATTATTTTACTTATTTCATTCTGTGTATCTACAATAGACTCGCCTTATAAGGTTTAAAATAGGAGCTTCATACCTGTATCAACATAAATCTGTTAAACTGACATGTTTTCTTTCAGAAGACTGGCGTGTGTCTACCGACTGTCTTTATAAAAGCTATTTTAATAAACAAAGGGTGTTTTGTTCAACTCAAAATTATTATTAATGCTGCACCTAATGTGAGATATTAAACTTTTCAGTGGAAAAGAGTGCTAAAAAGTGCTTCAAAAACAAAACTCTCCCAAAACCCAATGGCAGTAGCGGACAAAAAAATGTATCATGCATAAATGTACAAAAACATTCATTACTGTATAATCAATATTTCTAACCCATTCAATTGAGAGTGTTATGAAGATGCTGAACACAGTCTTGTTATATTTTCTACTTCCGGCATAAAATTGGATCGGAAATTACCAGTAATGGACAGTTACAGTTACACACACACAATTGTTCCCTCAGTCCAAAGTATCTACAGTCAAACTATGTGCCTTTTTAGCATTATGTAACTTTAACCTGGCATCATGTACATGTACATAAAATAAGCTGAAAGTCAACTGGTATATAATTCACTTGTTGGTTTATCCAAGGTGCGTCTCGGCCCCTCATGCCAATTTCCTAAAGTGTGTGACCAGACGCTTTCTCTTTACGGTTCCTAAAGTCTGTGAGCAGACGCTTTCTGTGTAGGGTTCCAAAAGTCACACTTACTATTTACGGTTCCTAAAGTCTGTGACCAGACACTTTCTGTTTACGGTTCCTAAAGTCTGTGACCAGACACTTTCTGTTTACGGTTCCTAAAGTCTGTGAGCAGACGCTTTCTGTTCAAGGGTTCCAACAGTCATGCTTTCTGTTTACGGTTCCTAAAGTAACGCCTTCTATTTACGGTTCCTAAAGTCTGTGACCAGACACTTTCTGTTTACAATTCCTAAAGTCGGTGAGCAGATGCTTTCTGTTTACGGTTCAGCTCTTAACGGAGTTTCTACCTGTATTTCATCACGCTGTTCACAGTTTGCCAAGCAAAAAGGTACGCTGACTCGCCAACAGTTTCATTTGTACGCAGACAAGCGACCAAACAATGCAATCTATCGGATCGCATTCACATGCTGTCAAATTTTCTTGCATGCTCATGAAATACAAATGCGCTTGAGGAAATGTTTCTGCTATGGTTGGAAAAAAATTGCTTGCCGGTATTAAAACAGCTTTATTGGAGTAATAATTAAGCTGGAAATGCTGCTAAGAAAATGTCTCTGCTTAGTAAAATTTAGTAAGAAATCAAGCACAAACAGTATACATAGGGCACGAATTTCAAGAAAATCTTGACTAGACGACAGGTTTGAATACAGTGTGTGCGGGTCCAGGAACTGCACAGCTTATAAACGGTGACACAAATGCTTGCCCGAGTGGAAAGCCACCTAGACTTGTTCAGTTGTGGTGAGGTTAGGACTCAATGCTAAATTGAGTGGACTCTGGCCAGTGGTCCACTGAATTACTGGCCCAATGCTAAATTGACAGGACTATGGCCAGTGGATCACTAGGCATTTAGACCGAGCTATTTCCGTTGGGAAACTTTTGTCTACTAAACACAATTTAACATGTGCCATGTTCATTTTGAGGCTCCTTAAAATTGGTCCCAGGAAGCTACATGTAACATTCTGCTTATTCTACTCATATCAGAACCTGAACCAAAAAATTCAGCCATACTTTATGAAGTCTGCAGATACGCAACCTTCAATTTTCAACAATAAAAAGAGGAAACTGCACATGTATATGTACCGTGGTTTTTGGTTTAAAGGGTCTGAAATCAGTCTACCCGCTAAGAAACTGCCTTAGCTTAATTTTGTGCTCAAGCAGCTCTATGAATTAGTTCCCAGATGTTGCTGATTGCACTTCGGTAGAGCTACAATCATCTTGCCCTGTTCTTTTTTTGATAATTCTTTAATCGATCATGGATTCTTCTGAAAGTGGAGCACAAGCTGATTTATTTATATATTGATTTTTTTAAAGAGTTATGGGTTCAATAAATGACTATTACATAGGAGTGCATACAAAGTTTGTTGGTCAAGTTGTGGTACGCACCTTGAAAAGAAACAAACAATCAAACAAATAACTTCCCCATGAGAAAATATAGCACACCATTCCATGCTAGGCTTGATTGGTTCACCCCAACCTTTACATCCAACTGTAAATTACACATCTCTTTTTTTGGTATCCAGTTTATGTATACGAGGTGGATGGTTATTTACAATGAAATACCTAGATGAAGTCCTGGTTGACCCTTCACCCCTGACCTTTACACGTGACCCAGACTATGATGCTAGTGGCTTCCCCCTGACTTGGAATGTTGTATCAACCATTGCAGTGTGATATCTGAGAAGGAAACCAGAGAGATAGCAATTACAAATATGTAATCTTAAAACAGTGACATCAATAGCGGACCTCGCCCCGCCCGCTACGCCAATGAGAAACAGGATGTGACCTAAAAATAGTGAACTTACAGATACAACCATACGTGAAATCAGTATTGGGATAACGTCCGCCGATATATCGATATTACTCAAAAAACCGATACTATTTTGACATCGATATCGCCGATGTCACTTTTTTAATCATATCGAAATATCGACATTTCGATATATCGAAAATTTTGATTAATAAAAAATGTTGATGTTCCTAAATGATATCGAAAACACCGAAAGTGTTATCCAGGAAACTTCCGGGTTTTAGTATTAGAAAAAGCCGCCGTCTTTATTTGCAGCTTACAACAAGTGAGTAGCTATAAATAAAATAGTTTGGCGTCCAAGTCTGCAAGTTCCTCTGTGTTTCACCCGCGGCCCGCCGCTATATAGTTTACGATCGCTTGCGCAGTAAAATCTCAAAAGAAATCAGTCTTGCCGCCCAGCCTATCGGTTGTTTGGGACGTAACCCACCATTGATCTGATTGGTTAACATTAAATGTTGCGAGATGATTGTTCTCTTGCTGGTGTCTCCCTGTGTTTCTGATTGTTTAATACTAAGGTTGGGCGATGCGCCTGTGTGAGAGAGTAAGCCGAGGGGTTGAATTTGCAAAGCTACACTCCGCTGTACCTCATTCCTAGTTCTCTTATGAATATGGAATTTTCAACGGCCAATCACAGCATGCGGAATGTTGGTTAGCTTGGACTTTGGACCTGTGTTGCACTGCATTATGCATGGCTACCGGTGGGCGACCGAATGTTGTGGGGCCCGGGCCGATGCACGCACAGTGTGGATCAGCAGTCAGCACCATGTGCGTCGTGTTTTAACGTTTGTTTACTGAAATGAACGATCGCAATTCTGATTGCGGCCACATTAAATCTAGCAAATATTCAGACTTGTTAAACTATTTTAAAAACTTTAAAATAAACTTTCTTTGGGATTTTACCACCCTACCCTCATTTATTGTGATTTTTTTTGTTTGACTCGCCCGACAGACCAGTAAAAGATGGGTTGTTTCGCCGCTGCTGTTTTCACTCGGTATTTGGAGAACAGGCGACCGGTAATTTCGAACCCTGAATGAGTCATGACTTTGCCAACTCCTTCAATTGCGTCCGCGACATACTCCTTATGTGGGCGACTCACAAAGGCTGTGTGTTATTTTGGGGCGGCCAATCACGAGTCGGTAATTGCAGGAGCGTTCTGTAAACCCTTGCTATTCGCCAAGCCAGCGGAAGCGGCAACGGTAATCATGTCTTATCTTCGTTGTAACATGGTTGTAAAACCAAAAGCAAGCAGGGCGGGCGGGAGTAATTTGATAGTTTTCGGACTAACAACAAGTGCAGAAGATCATTCCAAAACCGCAACCCTTTTTAACTGTCGGACTTCAGTATATAAGTTGCTGTTTTTAGGCTTCATCTTACGCACGAAAAATACTCGATATAGAGTATACTCGATATTTAATTACCGATATATCGGTTATTGAAAAAAACTGACATCGACGGACGTTATATTGGGAGGTATGTTGGTTCTGAAAAGAGCCGGTGTGGTCTCAATGTTTCGAACAGCATACCCTGCTCGTCAACCATGAGAATGCCTGAGTGCTGATGGTGATGCAGTCCAGCATTCTCCTAGGGACAAGCTGGTTATTCTGTTCAAAATGTCGAGACCACACCTGCTCTTTTCAGAGCCAATACTTAGCGAGATGACAGTGGTACCAACCGCATTTCTGGCAGAAGAATTCATGAACGATACATTTAAATAGCATTAAAAGACTTTAAATTATTCAACTTTAAAAGGGACAGTTCACAAATAACATGCTGGTAAAAATAAATTTAGGGGGTCAAAAACAAAAACTAGAACAACCACCCCAATTAAAAAGACAGAAAAACATACTTGTTGTGCACACTAATAAATGTCAAACACATTATTGCACAATCACATTTAATGGGTTTTAAGAGCTCCCTCTATCATGATGGCAAGTCAATACTTCACATGTTTGCATATTTTTGCAAACTCCTGGCCAGATTTTTGCAAACTCCTGGCTTCAAAAGATGCCATCCAAGCGACCTTTACTTGTCAATATAGGACTCCTAAATTAAATTCTGGAGCATCAAATATCGCGGAGATAATATAAACAAGGCAAAATAAAGTATGACACGTGACCATGTTCCACCAATTGAATGACAAGGATCTAGGTGTGCAGTATATAAATAAATATATATATACTACTGAAAGTCACGACGTCACAGTTTTTAGGTGTTTATTAAATAAAATAAAAAAACATTTTGAACACATTTGGTTTGTGCATTTTCGCAGAATATAACCGCTCCATGAAATCTGACTTTTTCATTTCACTCGGCTTTGCCTCGTGAGATGGAACATTACAGATTTCACCTCATGATTGTTATGTGCGACACTATTTGTACAATATATTCATCCACTGAAAATAGGGACGTCCCTGCTTTTAGATTTTTATAAACTTGGCAAAATCAGGACAGTCCCAGGAACGACAACACAGTCGGCAGGTTCGTGATCTCTTACCTATGTTTTCTTTCTCTTTACATGAGATGGAATAGCAACAGATCTCCCTGTCTTGGATGGCTGAAAGGTTCATCTTCTCTATCAGTTGCTTCTCATCAAGAGCATTGGGCAAGTCTCTCTTGTTACCGAGAACTAATACCTGCAAAGAGACAAGATGAAACCGAGATTTGAAATTTTATTTTATTTCAAGTTCTACCTTTGACTTGTCACGAATAAATTTCTTATTATTGTTTTAACATTCTGAACATGAAAGCAAGGGACAATCAAAAGTGACTAGCACTGTGAGCCATTGGACTGCAAGATACTAGTGTAGAGAAGATGTTGAAGAAGTTTTAGATGTGGTGGGAAAAACCCAATATAGGTGTGACAGGTATAAAACATTCCCCGTTACATTTTGGCTTTTATAAACCTCTTAGTCAATCCCTTTAACCATTTCTTTTGATATTCAAATCATATCGAGCGCCCTCCACGTCAGGTTTCCTGGCGCTCCCATAATTCCATTCCTTGAAGACAGCAGTAACATGTACTCCATCCCTGTCTTCATTTTACAGGTAAATTATTCCCCTTTTGTATGATAGTTATCATTCTAAAAAGTCGTTAAAGTTTATTACCTAAACTTATTATTTATTAGACATGAAGTTCAGAATGTGATGTCTTTAGAATATGCCTAGCGTTTTGTAGATACACTGTTGCCGTTTTATTGGTAATCCAAGATGGCGACCCACCAAAAGCTTTGGCGGGAACCGCATATGTACTTAAGTTACTTTATCCCACGAAGTGTTTGATATAGTTTAAGTTTAGTGATTCTCGTTCATTTGTCGTTTATTATAATGCTAACTTGCTATAATATTTTAATTAAACATTGTTTACCTAGATAATTCCATTCCTTGAAGACAGCAGTAACATGAACTCCTTCACTGTCTTCATTTTACAGATATACGAATAAAGGAGATTGGATTTTACCGAACCTCAGAATAGTATACCGACCCAATTTAAGAGTGTCACATAGGGAAAACCCACGCAATCAGGCAGGGGCTGAAAACCCATCCACATGCAAGGCTCCAGTTCGGGTGTAAATATTGTAAACACCTGAATGCTTTTGCATAAATACAACAAATAAATATTCTAGAACATAATTATACATAGTCTTATATAGTGCATGTATTGAACAAAAACGTTTTCAAGGCACCTGAATAAACAAAAACATTTTAAGACAGTTTTTTAATACAATTTTTTTACTTATAAGACCGATTTATGTAGCATCTTACAAGGGTTTACAAGGCGACGTGGAGATACTGCTAGAAACATCAGGGCAAACCCCTTCTCCAAGTGATAAGTGTAACTGCGTTCTTTTACATGCAGTACACAACACACGGGAGCTACAGCTTTATGTCTCATCCGCTCCTGGTCTATGGGCTTCTGGTAATCAGCGGAGCCAATTTGCGTGAAGTGGGCATGGCTTACAGTGGAATTACGTAACATTTGCAAACAGGATAAATATTACCACCAACAAAAAATTAAAGGAACACGTTGCCTTGGATCGGGCGAGTTGGTCTAATAAAAAGCGTTTGTAACCGTTTGTTATGAAATGCATATGGTTAGAAAGATGTTTTAAAAGTAGAATACAATGATCCACACAAATATGCCTCGAAATTGTGTGGTTTTCCTTTTACATCGTGAACTAACATGGTCGGCCATTTTGTGGAGTCAAAAATTTGACTCCACAAAATGGCCGACTGTGTTAGTTCGCAAAGTAAAAGGAAAAACACGCAATTTCGAGGCATATTTGTGTGGATCATTGTATTCTATTTTTAAAACATCTTTCTAACCATATGCATTTTATAACAAACGGTTACAAATGCTTTTTATTAGACCAACTCGCCCGATCCAAGTCAACGTGTTCCTTTAAGATGAGGATAAAGAAGAAGATTAATACTTTTTACTGACCCCTTGAATAACGAGGACCAAACTAACACCTACATGTACCTATCCTATCCGCCATTTTGGGAATCAAAATGCAGTGTTGTATGACTCGAGTCCAGGACTCGGACTCGAGTCCGTCTCGAGTCACAATTTCGGTGACTCGGACTTGACTCGAGTCACGTCTGCAAAAGACTCGGACTCGGACTCGACTATCATGACTCGGACTTGTCCCCGAGGACTCGTGACTCGAGTCACGTATTTTCACAAACAATACCTTTTTAAAATATTAAAAACAATTCCGATGATCCGATCGTCATTCCCGGAGTGCACATGGAGTTAACGTCTAGAACAATAAATATGTACATTGTCGTATGGTGTTGCAAGTAATAGTGTTCGTGATTATTGTGTAGATGGCCATAATAACACTTGGATGCACGACACCAGTATTATGCTTGATGCATATTACCAGGGAAATGGCATGTCTGGTACCTGTAAAACACAGCCTGCATATTGCACTGTGATGGGTGTGTGTTGTTTGCACCAGTTTCTACACATGGTCGACACACACACACACGACGTCAAGTTTGGTCACGTCACTAGTAAAAAGTAGTACAAATTTTTTTTAATCATGGCATCTGCCGTTCCGCCCCGTATTGTTTCTTTTGGTTATACCAACTTTAACAAAAACTTTAACAGAACTTTGTTTAAAATAAATGTTTTTTATTTTGTCATTTCCAATTCTTATGTTACGACATTTGGTGCGCAATCAATATTTAAACAAGTGACTCGTGACTCGGACTCGGACTCGAACTCGGACCAAGTGACTCGTGACTCGGACTCGGACCAAGTGACTCGTGACTCGTGACTCGGACTCGGACTCGGACCAAGTGACTCGGGACTCGGACTCGGACTCGACCCAAGTGACTTGAGACTCGGACTCGACACAGGTGACTCGACTACAACACTGTCAAAATGTACATAAAGGGATTGACTCCAAAAACAGCGAAAATGGTGGACGTGCATTTTGCAGGTGGTGTGTTTGGCATTGTGCAAGGGGGTCAATAACTTGTTTTCCAGCGCACTTACTGGGATTCCTTGTAATTGTGGTTTGTCGAGGAGGTTGTGTAACTCATTTGTGGATGCTTCTAGTTTGTCATGGTCAGCTGCATCTACCATGTATCTGAAACGAAAGACACAAACATCTTAAGTCATTTAATTTCCAATAAATTGTTATTGTTTTTTATAATGAGTAGGTCTACACTGCACACATGTTGAAGGTCAGAATCACATTTTGAAATATTAATCCTCCAACTGTCTGACCACTCAACACCATGTACAGGTACATGTAGTATGATTTGAATCAACTAAGCCAGCCTGCACAGTACATTAGATAACATGAGATGAATGCACAGTACACAGCTAACCCTCCTACTGTCTGACCACTTAATATCATCCGCTGTGGCTTTGAATGACAGAAGCAATATGCCAGCCCGGCATTCTGATAACATGTGGTGAATGCACAGTAAACAGTCAACACTCCTAGTTCTACTGTCTGACCATTCAATGTCATCCACTGAGGTCTTTGCGAGCAATTGTGCCACCATACACAATCCCTTGCAGTTGAATGGCTTCAAATGGCTGGTCAACGTATTGGAAAATATTATCATGACAGTTGTAGGGATGAGAGTCACCGACTCCTTCTAAAATGTCTCAAAGTAGGATCCAAATCTTAGGGGTTAATGATGAAAATGATGGCATCCGGTAGCCCCTGCCATTGTTTACTTTTACATAAATTGTTATATTTTATTAATCTACTTGTTTTACAACCAGATGTGGGGCAGCAGGTCCACGGACCACAGTAATTACTTTGCTTTTGTTTCTCCAAGTCCATCTGGAAGTATTTTTGTATTGTCTCGTATTGTTGTGTTGGCTGAATAAACAATAATAATAATACCAATAATAGATTTTGAGGAGCTTTTAGGAACATATCCTCAGTGCTAGAGAAGTAAGATAAATCTCTCTAAATCTGACGATAAAAACCAGATACTTTTCCCACCAGGCAGACATAACAAAGTCCGCTTTCTGATATCAGATTTCTCATCCCTGCAGTTGATGTTGAGAGTTTTAAAACATAACACAGGTCTGATACTTTGTTCTTGTAAGGGCAGATTTTCCTACATAAAGGGCACCTCAATGAGAGAAATGCAACTTTGTACTGGGACATTTCAAGGGGCAACAAGGCACTGACCAGAGTCATTGAGTCAAACTGCCCTCATTGCCTCCGTGAAGTACTTCATGTTAAAATAAGAACTAAAGGTGTTCGGCTGAAGCCCAATCACCTTGGCCTAAATTCATGGCTCTGCTTACCACAGAAGTGCTTGCTGCCCATAAAACTAAATGCTTTATACTGTGCTGTAAGCTCAGAATTCCGCCGTAAGCTCAGAATTCCGCGGTAAGCAGAGCCATGTAACCTGTACGAGTTCAGTGTTTTCTTACTAGTCGGAATACAAAATTCAAGCACCACTTACACAATACAATTAACTCCTCTGCAGTATCTTTCCCACATGCTCCTGAACCTCGGTTGACCTCCAATGTCCCAAAGCTTGAAGGAAATAAACAAAGGTTGGAAAAGTACACAGTTAGAAAATGTACTTAAAAAACTGGTTGGCGCTTAGACTTAAAAGTACATCAATTGTTATATTAGCAATTTATAAAACATAATATTGAAGGTAATGAATAGGAACTGTTATAGATCATTGTCCAGCAAAGCTCTGTGCATTTATACATGGACAACAAATATATCACTGTAGCTACTGTGGTGACCATTACTATTATATATTTCTGGTAATGAAACCAGGGATGCCTCATAAGTGAACTCAGCAAGGCTGAGGAAAGCTGTAAACAAAAGTGCTTGCTATGTGAACCAGAAATAATAATAATAATAATAATAATAACCAATTTTTATATAGCGCTTTTCACACCCGAAGGGCGTCCCAAAGCGCTTCCAACATTATTACCCCTGGTCACTGGGCCATTATTTCATTCCTTAAACCATCTCAGCTCCCTGGGGAGTATACAGCCTGTGCAACAAATATGCGCTACTAGGCTAAATCAATCACAAGAACCATCTCTGCCCTCCCAGGTACCAATATTACCCCTGGGTGGAGAGAAGCAATTATAGTTAGTGTCTTGCTCAGGGACACAAGTGTCACGACCGGGACTCGAACCCACACTCTGCTGAACAGAAACACCAGAGCTTGAGTTCGGTGTTCTTATCCACTCAGCCATGACACCCCAGAAAACCCCAGAAACACCGTGGTTAACCCCTACTGGGGTTCTGTGTTCTTTTAGATGGACTACCAATCCTAGTACATTGGACATACGGCTCAATGTCCCATCCAAAAGGACAAAGCAATAGTAAAGCATCTTGCTCAAGGACACAAATGTCATGACCGTGACTCGAACCCACACTCTGCTGATCAGAGACACCAGAGCTTAAATCCAATGATCTTAAACGCTCAGTGCAAATTACAGTAGAAAGAAAATTGACAAGTATTTTTAAACACCTGAGCCGTAAAATTGAAGAGTTGTAATTGAAAGTCCTGGTGGGTATAAATGTCAGCCGTCCGGATGTCAGCGAAAATGGAGGAAAATCCAAAGTTTTTCTGGGCGTTATATAGTCAGCGTTTAGATTGTATCCCCCCCCCCAAACAAAACACATGCAGACAAGTTCGTCATCCGACGTGAAAGGGTTACCTACATGTACCAAGTATACAATGCTCGTGACTAGGGGTTCATCTGACACACACACGTTTGTGAATCCCACTAATCAAGGACTTCTCTTTGTTCTCCAATTGTTTGGACATAGTTTTTTTTAGCGACGTCCCTATTGAGTTTGCACACGAAAACGAAGCTAGGACACCCTCCCTCTGTCAAACACCCGGATCCCTTTTGTTAAAGTCCTCAGTTTCAATGGATAGACACTCTCGAACACACACACACACAAGTGTGTAACAGCCTGCAATCGTGGACCCTCCTTTGTTCAACTCTTTGTGATAGCAACCGTGGACCACAATGCTTTCCTTTGTGATAGCAACCGTGGACCTATTGTCCTCTTTTGTTATAGGTCCCCGGTTTGAATGTGGTTACCTACTCACACACACACCCAAGTGTGTAACAGCCTGCAATCGAGGACCCTCTATTGTTCAACTCTTTGTGATAGCAACCGTGCACCACAATGCTTTCCTTTGTGATAGCAACCGTGGACCTATTGTCCAGAGTTCTGCCCAGGATTTGTTTAGTGCCGAAATTTTTTTTTCCCTAGTACAGTCAAGTCAATTTCCTTTTGATCGTGCACGGAGTGGTTACACACGTGCGCCCTGCAGCTGTGCCTTGAATGTATGCCCTCAGTGCGCGCACGCCTTTACCACCATGGGAAAACAATTTACAGCATCTATAGCATGGTGCTTACTCTGCAGTTCATTTCCGTTGTATTAAACGCTGTAGAATAGGGTTCGCAACATGATGAAACTGGTATCATGTTATTCCAAGCGTAAAGCTATAATCAGCGTGACTGGAAACCATTGCAAAATCAATGCGGGTTTCGTGCGTTGGATTGTACATCGTACAGGCGGGAGGAATGCTCGATCCTGGATCATTAAAATAGACTCAAACCAAAGAAGTAGGCTACTCGAAACTTTGGATAAAACTGTTTACTGGTAAATAATTTGTTTTACACGTTGTTCAAAATATTTTGAAGGAAATGGGCAAAAAAAAAGGGAAAATGTGTGGTGGTCGGAAAAAAACAAAATTCTGCGAGTGCCGGTCGGGGAATCATGAGTGCCGGTCGGGTTTTCCGGCACCGACCACCGTGGGCAGAACCCTGATTGTCCTCTTTTGTTATAGGTCCCCGGTTTGAATGTGGTTACCTACTCACCCACACACAAAAACACAAAAAACACCAAACAGTGATGCAGATAAATATACATGTACAATAATTATAAACCTACCTTGATTGTGACATTTCCCTTGGTAAGCTTTCTCATGTTGAATCCTACTGTTGGGATCATATCTTCGTTGAATTGACCGGACTGTAAAACCAGAAAAACAAGAATTTACAATATTAATAAAAAATCAAAAACCAAAGAAATCAGACGTAATCTACAAACTACGTCTCAAATATTGTTTAAACTTCCAAATGTTGATTTTGTTACATGAGATGTGGTTCAGTTTCGCATGTAAATGAACCATGCTTACTTCCTTGGTCCACTTGCCCACAGCACAGGCATCCTCAAGAGGATCTTGGGGGTCTGGAGGATTTTGGGGGTGAGAGTTAGGCTACCCATGATAAAAATGAGCCACACATAGCTCCTTTGATCGGAGCCCAATAAATAGTGCCAACATATTCGGAACTCTGATTCTTAAATCCTCTGATTCTTGGCTCAACAACAGGGACCCCTACCCCCACCCCCCCCCCCCCCAAAGGACATTGACAGGTTTTCCTCAAATGCAGTCCTTTATGCCATAAAGACTAAGGATAGACAATGTGACAAAGTGGAGTGACTGAGAAGTGTGCAAGAGCTAAGAGTACATGTAGCGGCGAGTCCGGCGATTGAAATAGAACAACGTAAGGTGACTGCGCCCCATTACAATCTGAGGACAAGGCAGCCACGGCTGCAAGTCTACACGTATGTTGAATGATCTACAGTATGCCAAAAAGATATGTCTCACTGATGGTCTCATGTGCCTTGAGTATCAAATGATGCCATCAGAAAGCAAAATGGTTCCAAATGATAGCAACAGTTAAATATTAGTAATTCACTTGTAAACACTATTATTAGTAGTAATACTACATGTACTACGTAGGCCTACAGTATGTACAATTAACAAAGCAAGTAAGATGCTGTATCCAACTGCCATTATTTTACTTGATAAACTAAAATCCATTTTTTACTTTTTGTAATTGTTACAAGTCATTGACTCATAATGAGTTAAAAGAAGGCGGTCAAAATTCGGCACCTTTTTCTAGTATTTATAGTGCAAATTGGTTTGAAGACTGTAAGATTAGAAAGTTGCAATGTTTAAAAGCAGTTTGGCAGCGCGCGGGCCCCGGTCGCACATCGCAGGATTGTTGCCATGCAAAAGAGCTGTAAATGATTTCACAAAAACAGCCATTAAAATTGATTGCACTCGACGCACTAAGTAAATCAGTCTCACTTCACTTCACTTCACTTCACTTTATTTTCCACATAAACAATTGAAACAACCAACAAAGGGTTTGTATACATAATATGTGGATGGGGATCCCTAAAAAGCAAAGCTTGTCGAGTAGAGATCCCCATTTACAATAAAACAAGAAAGACAGACACACGAAACGACAAAAACATGTAACACCAGACATAAATATGGGAATGACATAATTAAGAAAACAATAGCCTATCCTGTAGCTGTAACCGTAACCCCGTGAAATAATAAACACTTACTTTACAAATAATTATTCAATAGCATTTTTTTGTATTTACGCTTAAAAAGCGAGAGACTAGATATATTTTTCAAGGAAAAGTCGATCGAGCTCCACAGCTTGGGACCCTCATGCTTCACAGTTGCTTTAGAGATTGTAGTGCGAACATAAGACCGATGAAATTCATGACACTGTCTTGTAAAATAAGGGTGGCTGCCATAATTTTTTGAAAACATAGAACAAACGGATTTGGGTAAACTATTAGTGTTAAGTTGATGCATAAAGGAGCCCAGTTGGAGAGAGTAAATATCGTTAACCTTTAAAACATTACCATTATAAAAAAGTGGATTACTATGTTCATAGAAGTTAGCATTGTTAATAATACGGACAGCTTTTTTCTGTAATTTGATAATTCTATTAATATGACCAGTACCACTATTGCCCCAAGCAAGTATACCATATGTTATATAAGGTAGAACAAGGGTATTATACAACATCATTAAAACATCCTGGGTGAAAGTACATTTTAGCTTGGATATAATTCCTATGTTTCTGGAAATAACAGTAGAAGTGTGGTTAATATGTTTGCTCCAAGAAAGACCGTCATCAATATACAACCCCAAAAATTTAAAATAATCAGTTTTTATAATGTTTGTATTATCAATACGTATTGAAGAATGCTGACAGTATTTCCTATTGCTGAACAACATATAATTAGTTTTTTTAATGTTAAGAGATAACTTATTTGCTTTAATCCAGGCAGATACGTTTTTCATCTCATGATTAATTGTATCAAAAAGAACATTCATATTACTGCAAAAAGAATAAAAAAAGAATAAAAGAATCAGCAAAAAGAATAAAAGAAAGTACATCCGAGGATTTATCAAAATCATTAATGTAAACAGAGAATAAAAGGGGACCTAAAATAGAACCCTGTGGAACTCCACAAGATATTTCAGAATGAGTAGACTGGGTTCCATGAATAGATACAAATTGCTGACGATTAGAAAGATAACTTCTGAACCACTCCAAGGCAATTCCTCTGATTCCATAATATTCCAGTTTAGATAAAAGAATATCATGATCAACTGTGTCGAAAGCCTTGGAGAGGTCCAGGAATATACCAATTGTAGTCTGGTCCCAATTAAATCGTAGCAGTTGATCGCATCCTTGTTGTAGTTGTTTTATTGAATCAAAATGTTGGGACCGGTGCTTGATCCTGGTATTTTGAAAAGCAATTTTTATAACCTTATAATATGAGAACGTCTACGTACAACTTCTCAAAGAGCAAGCTAAAATTGAGTTTTAAAGATGTGTACAAAAATTCACTCTCAAGAGACATTTGATTTCTCCCAAAATTATTGATCGCTTTCCCAACGAATTCCACCAATACAGTAGGGCGATCTACAGCACAGGGTACAGCACAAATATAAATACTGCAGCATTCCATCAGTAAGTTTTAGGATCAAGAACAACGCAGATCAAAAATTACAGCGGGCACATATATTGGATTGCACTGGTGCTACTGCTTCTGCTAGGATAGGGCCAAGGGTAATTAGTGGATTGGCACTATTTTAAATGGGGCTAGACATGAGAATATTTCATCTATCAGAATATTATTTCACACGATTCGCTTGCGCAACATATATTAAATTCTATACTCTTGCATACTCTTCTTCTAAACCTTGCTATTAGTATTATTTAGTATAAAGTATAATTATTCAATATGACACACAATGACCCAGTAAGTTCCTGGTCTGATCACATATCAATCGTCATGTGAATGTAATTTGTAATCACTTTTAAATTTTCACTGTGATTTTTAAAATTTTATTTTTAACAATTTTAAGTGCTAATTTCTTAAGTTCAGATTATTTCTTAAGCTATTTATTTTAACTATTCTTAGTATTCAACAAGGACAATAAACATGACAGGTTGAGGGTTAAAATTATGACAAATTAGTAGTAGCTTGTGACTCACCGATATCACATTGACGAACGTAGTCTTGCCTGAGTACTGCAGCCCAACTAACGTCAATTCCATCTCCTCTTTCCAAAACAGGCTTTTCAACCAGTCCAAAAATCTGTTTATTGCCGCTATCATTTTCGTGTGCCTTTATTCTCGACCGTGCATAAATTCTTCGGAGTGCGCACCCAAGGAACAACCCACCAATGTCTGTAAATTTTAGGAAAACCGTGCTCAAGCTTTCCTTTTTGACAGAAAAACTGAGTAAAATATCTGAAATTGTTGCAACCTGCCGTGTAGTAAGTATACACACATACATTGGGTTGAACTTCCTACATCTCAAAAGGTCAGTGAACTTTGCCCTTTTCCTCGTGACTGGATGACGTCAGAGTTCATCACGGGGGATACGCTCCCATAATACAAACGGGTTTTCACATGTACCTCCATGTTATAGCATAGAGAAAATTAATGGTTATAGTTAACCTAAATAAACCATGAGCGACATTAAATATTTTGTTCCGCAACAAAAAGGGGAGTGAACGCACCCATAGAGTTAAAATCACACGGTATTTCCCATTGATCTTTAATGGTATTTCCTTACAAAATATTTCATAAAATCAGGCAATAAAAAAGTTGTACCGCCCTCTCTCGATGCCAGAATGCTCGATGCGTGTTTTTTTGTTGTAGCTCGGGGTAAATAAAAATAATTCCCGGACGGCCAGCCAATTCAGATTAATATAATTTCATTAACACCCTTTCAAATTCACGCATTTTCTCCCAATCCACTCAAACTAGGTTTTCTTTTCAGCTAATAATGTGTTCAATTTCGTTTTTGTGCACACATGATTTCTTTTTTTCTCAATCACTCAGATTCGTTTACAGTCATGGCATTCAATACTTTCTACCCATTTTTTGTTACCCCTTGATTAAAGCTAAAGCGTGTACTCCGTATCTACACGTAGAGGGCGTGTGAACCAAATGTACGTGATGCAAAACAAGTAAAGCAAACCATCTTATTCATTGTTGTCACTATTCATCTTATCTATATCGCCATTAATGAAAACCGGAGGCAGTCAAAAATAAGATAAAACTGCAATTATAATTCTGCAAGGAAATGCGCTATTGAAGGCGCCCCAAAACACGGTAAGTTGATGAGTCCATCACAAAACTGAATATTTAAGCCTGTCTTTAAGAAAATCTCTAAAAAAGCTAATTTCCAACACACCAACAAGAAAACAAGATCGGCCTGCTATCTGGAATAATAACTACAAAATTCTATCCGGGTTCCCTGGAAACTTTCAAAGATTGCAAACGTCGCTCTTTACATAAATAAGCAAAGCCTATACTGTGTCTAGTTTCATAGCAATGGGAGTTTCAGTTTCCGCCATGATTAATCGTACATCTATTGTCAACAACTTCTGCAGAGCCATGAGTAGGCCTAATGTTTTTTTTAGAATGTGCGAGTTTTCCCCCTGAAAACGTAAGAGCCGCCAAGTTCGTGATATTGCGAAATGCAATCAAGACCCCTCGATATGCAATGATAATGTGAAAATAGATCTTTTGTGTCAAATAAAAAATGAGCAATGCCTACTTATTCCTGACCCTTTCTGTCAGTTGGGGCCACACCCACCACCCGCCACGTAAACTGATTAATGCGTGCGAAAATAAACCAAGCATTTTTTGCAAATACTTTCGTCTTGTAATCTTTGTCACGACTGCTGAGTACTCTAGCTCTTAAATCGCTTAAGTGGTGTTTTGTTTCTGAAGTAAGCCTGCCAATCACGTTTTCAAATTCTGCCTAAAACTCTGGAATCGCAAGAGCCAACATCATTCCAATCGAAGCAATCCATAAATTGCTTTTCAGTTTAGTTTCTTGCAGACATTTGTGCCTTGAGTGTTTAGTTGATATTTGAGTGTGTTTTGGAGAGTCTTGTAAGTTTTAGAGCGACAATTAAAGCTATACTCTTTCCGGAAAAGTTTGAGATCTTTCTCCAGCCATGCGTTTGTCATACATTTCCTCAAGTCGAAAAGTAATTTCTGATTTCCCTATGTCGACAATTTGACACTATGGAGGCCCCGAGGAGCCACGTAACCATCTTGTTGGCTGTATGTTTGATTCTGCTGGGATTTTTAAGTAGTGTGGTATCAGCTGAATGGCAAGGAGATCTGTCATCTTATCACATTGCTTCATTCAGTAATCCTCATCCTCCTAGACCTCCCAATGATCCATCTGGTAACCACAATGCTAAATTCAATCATTTCACTCTATCTGGCCCTGATGGAGCTGTGTATGTTGGAGCTGTCAACTACTTATACAGACTGGATAGTTCATTGAATCTGCTACAGAATGTTAGTACATGTCAAGAACTAGGAGAGGATAGATGTGATATATTCACCAACTACAATAAAATCCTGATATTAGATAATCAGAATCGGTTGATTACATGTGGAAGTGAGAATGGAGGAAGGTGTCAGTTCAGGAATCCAGATGATTTGACTGATGTGTTGTTTCTTCCAGTGCCTAATGTGGCTGGTTTTGGAGAGTTGTCAACTGTTAGTTTGGTTGCACCAGGAACTGATGGAGGAGACTGGTTGTATGTAGCTGTGACTTATGCTGATGGGTATAGAATCATCCCACCAGTTAGTAGAAGACTCCTCAGTTCATTAGGCACAGGGTATTCTTCATCTACTGCATTTGAATCCTCTTATATGATTACACAGAATTATTTTCATATTAAATACATAGCTGGTTTCTCATATGGTGGATTCACATACTTTGTGACTTCTCAACAAGATGATCTTAGTTCCAATGTCATTGTTTCTAAAATCAACAGAGTCTGTCAGACCAGTCCAACATTTGACTCTTACACAGAAATCAGCCTACAATGCCAAGGATCAGATGGTAGTGTGTACAGTTTGGTACAAGCTGCTCATATTGGCCCAGCAGGTCAGGATCTTTCTGTATCATTAGGTTTTAATGCTGAGGACATGGTGTTGTATGCTGTGTTTGCTAAGAATGAAGGAGCTGATGGGACTAGTGATGTACCTATTGATCAGTCAGCATTGTGTGTGTATAAGATGAGTGATATTTTAGATGCCTTCAAGGAAGCAGTCAGGGGATGTATTCAAGATGGAGATGACGACTACTCAGTGCAGTACTTAGAAGGATCCTACTGTCAATCATTTGGCCTACATGTGAGTATAAGTATGGTCAGCTTCACTCAGTTTAAACCGCATTTTAGGCCTATAATGCAAGCAAGTTATGTGCATGTTTATGATTAGGGATACTAATATAGACACCATCAGGGAACAGTCAGAACAAAAATTCAAGTTGTAAACCATTACGTTGAGTGCAATCTTTGAAGTATTTTTTAACCTATACAAGTTCATAAAGATATTATAGAAATGCCATTAGTCAGTGCAGAAAGAGGAATTTAAGGATCTTAGGTAATATGTTTTTGCACAATGATCAGTTTACCATTAAGTTTACAACTTACATATTAAGGCTACCTGCAAGAACAGACTCTTCCATACTTTTTTGTCTCTTCATTAACTTTTTTTTGAAAGGTAAAGCGATCACACAAGCAATTATACCGACCTCTCGATTATGTATTTATAACGTGGATTATCGCAAACAAAATGAAATATGCTAAAGTTTCTCCTTTTAATTCAAATAATATTTATTGCTATGTGTTTAGAGCTGAGGGTGGTGTTGATAAACAAAGTTTTAATAAGTTTACTCCATATGACCATTTTTAGGAACCCTGTGTCACATGTGGCATTGATCGTTTGAGTAACGTTCGGTTTGTTATTTCACACTGTAAACCATTACAAGGTGCTATAATAAAAAGGAATAATATGTCTCAAACTGCAAAAACGTAGCTCCACACCTTGCAGGAAAAATACTGAGCGCTTTGATACGCCTCTAGGAGTGTGATAAAGCGCTATGAGAACCCAATATATATTATTATTATTGTATGAAAGTCAAAGAAACAAAATGGCGCTCTTCAACAGAGCCTCAGCTACACAATGTTACCTTGAATTTGGTTAAACCACGATATTACACCGTGGTGGTTTTTCTTTAAACACATGAAACTTCACATTTTCCTAATAGTTTATAGTTTAAAAGGAAATGAAAGATCGAGGCAAGTTTGTTTCTGTTGTCTGTATGTCTATCGAAAGGTAACAAAGTTTACAGAACTGCCATTGTTATGAAAGAGGTGTTGTAGATCAAAACGTGGATATCGTTTTGCAATGGTACAGTATTGCAAACGAATGAACATGTAAATCCGTTTAAACAAATTTCATTTCCCTTTCCGTGTAATACAATTAGTTGATACTTCGTTCGTAATTGAGGAAGTACACAATATTTACCGTATCCCAGTTATATTCATAAAATGAATTTCTGAAAAAATTCATGTTTGCTGCGTGCATGGGTTTCTGATCACTTAATAAAGAAGTTTTGTATGCTCATACAAAATTAATGTGCATAAACAACGAGCGTGAACGCATCAGCGGGAATTGTTCTAACTGTTTGTTACAGCAACGAACTGGAACAAATTAACCTTTTCTGATGACTGTTCCAGTGAACTGTTCCACTTTTATGACAGTTGCGTTTACATATCTTGAAGTGAAATCGTATTATAGTTTAGGCCTACAGTTAATGTCCAGACAAATGTTATAATTGAGAAAACCAAACAAGCTCAATTGTTTCCTCAAATCATGGAGGCACCCGATTCTTGCTTCTTTCATGTGACTGCTGACGTAAGAGTCCCACGAACCAACCAGCTTATAACATGTAACTACACTCAACGTAACTTAATGAAAATGTTTTCAATTCCATTGATGTAGCGCCATGGGTATAGGCCTAATGTTTTAAAAAAAGAATATTCCCTTTTTAAATCCATATATTTTTTTCGAAAACGTCCGATGCGCAGTAAAGTTCGCAGTGTCTGCGAAATGCATTCAAGGCCCCCCCGATATGCAATGACGTGTGAGCACAGATTTTGAATTTAAAAATATTAAACAAAAATGAACAAACACCTGCCTTCATTCATGACCCTTTCTTCCAGTTGGGTGAACAGCATTGGGCCTAACCGCCACACTGGTGTGTGTGAAAAGGCTGTATTTTTGTTGCAAGGTTATTTCCGTCTCATGATCTTCGTTTTGGCGGCTGAGTATAATTATACTCTGGCTCTCTTAAATCGCTGAAGTTTTTGACTGCCATGTTAAACAAAATGGTGTTTTGTTTCTGCAGTAAGCCCGCCGATCACCTATTTCGATTCTGACACGAATAACTCTGGAATCGCGGTAGCCATGGCATCATCATCTTCACCGAAGCAATCCATAAAGTGCTTTTTAGTTTAGTTTCTTGCAGACATTTTTGAATGTTTTGCTGATGTTTGTGTGTAATGTGGAGAGCCTTGTAAGTTTTAGAGCGACAAAGCTACTCGTTCTGGAAAAGTTTGAGATATTTCTCCTGCCATTCGTTTGTCATATAATGTGCCTGAAACTGTGTACACACTCCGAAAGAAACAGAAGAAGAGAAGTCGAAAAGTAATTTCTGATTTCCCCGTGTCGACAATTTGACACTATGGAGGCCCTGAGGAGCCACGTAACAATCTGTTTGGCTGTATGTTTGATCCTGTTTGGATTATTAAGTAGTGTTGTATCAGCTGAATGGCAAGGAGATCTGTCATCTTATCACATTGCTTCATTCAGTAATCCTCATCCTCCTAGACCTCCCAATGATCCATCTGGTAACCACAATGCTAAATTCAATCATTTCACTCTATCTGGCCCTGATGGAGCTGTGTATGTTGGAGCTGTCAACTACTTATACAGACTGGATAGTTCATTGAATCTGCTACAGAATGTTAGTACATGTCAAGAACTAGGAGAGGATAGATGTGATATATTCACCAACTACAATAAAATCCTGATATTAGATAATCAGAATCGGTTGATTACATGTGGAAGTGAGAATGGAGGAAAGTGTCAGTTCAGGAATCCAGATGATTTGACTGATGTGTTGTTTCAACCAGGGCCGAATGTTGCTGGTTTTGGAGAGTTGTCTACTGTTAGTTTGATTGCCCCAGGAACTGATGGACCAACTGGAGATGGTCCAGATGGAGGAGACTGGTTGTATGTAGCTGTGACTTATTCTGCTGAGGCTGGATATATGAGCATCCCACCAATATCAAGGAGAATTCTTAATGAAGGATCTTTATTGACAGCTCCTGCTGGTGCCTCATTTTCATCATTTGTTTCCTTTTCTTTACCCATACCAATATCCTATACATCTGCGTTTTCGTTTGATGGTTTCACATACTTCATCACTTCTCAACAAGATGTTCCAAATTCCAATGTCATTGTTTCTAAAATCAACAGAGTCTGTCAGACCAGTCCAACATTCAACTCTTACACGGAAATCACCCTACAATGCCAAGGATCTGATGGTAGTGTGTACAGTTTGGTACAAGCTGCTCATATTGGCCCATCAGGTCAGGATCTTGTTGTATCATTAGGTTTGAATGCTGAGGACATGGTGTTGTATGCTGTGTTTGCTAAGAATGAAGGAGCTGATGGGACTAGTGATGTACCTATTGATCAGTCAGCATTGTGTGTGTATAAGATGAGTGATATTTTAGATGCCTTCAAGGAAGCAGTCAGGGGATGTATTCGAGATGGAGATGACTACTCAGTGCAGTACTTGGAAGGATCCATCTGTCGTAGTTTTCCAGTTACTGTAAGTATGGTCAGCTTCAGGTTGGATCCCAAGTTATGTGCATATTGAGATAAGGGATATGATGCATTCAGAGCAGCATAGGGAGGTATTTATTTGAAAGGCACTGTATACAACGAGATTATAAAGAAGTTAAACTAAAATATTTTGTCATAAAAAAAGATTTTTACAGTTATAACAAGTACAAGTATTTCTTGTTAAATATAAAAATTAAAACAAGGTTTTGGTTCTGATGATTATCTGTAAGACAAGAACAAGATTGTGTAGTGTAGTGTTTTGTATATATTGTCTCTAAAGCAAATAATTTACACAACTATTTAGATTGTACGCACACTACAAATTCTAATTACTTAATTCTCATTTTGCAAATAAAACACCTATGTATGTCCTTATTATTCAAATTGTTTTCTTTGGTTTAATTCTTAATTCCTAAAAAATAAAAACAAAACAGAATCACAATATTCTTAACATTCGTTGTTTTTTATGACCAAGTAAAGCAATTTTACTGACGATGACTAGGTGAGCAAGCTAGTCGAAACGTTGAGACCTATTAAGAACTCACTCCGCGGCAGTGTAGTTATTAACGAGAAGTCTCCCCGATCCACATAGCCAAAGTAGTAGTCCCGCCCGATTTCCTACAGTCCCGCCCAGGTAGTAGTTAATATTAGAACAAAATCTACCTAGCAAGTAGATAATACACATGGTGTTACCGCAAACCAATATATATTAAAGCAATTTTGTTTGTTGAAAAAAAAATTATTTAATTTTTTCTCGCTTTCTTTGAAATCACTCGACTGGATGCTATGTATGACTATTATTACCAATTTTACACAATATTACCAGTTAGTGCTTGTACGTGTAGAACCATGTTTAAGCTATGGATGTAGGCTAAAATATATATATATTTTTTTAATGTCTAGATTGATCCAGATAGGTTTTCGTGTCGTCCTTTTGAAGGGAACGATCAAATATACAGGAATGCCAAAGGCATTGATGTAACAACAACCAACGCTGTGCTAGAACTACCAGGTACATAATCGAGACACGTAATTTTCTATTCTTTGATTTCTAGGTTAGTCCAGATAGGTTTCTGTGTCATCCTTTTGCCGAGGGTTCAAGAGTAATATATCGGTACGCTAAAGGTATTGGTGTAATAGCAGCCAATGCTGTGCTGGAACTATCAGGTATATAAAATTACAGCATTATTAAAACAACTAGATTCTTCCATAGAGGGAAAAAGGGATGGTCAAAATGACAGCTTTCATTAAGAGCATAATTCAACTGCTTTTAAAAGTATCAACTTTGTTAACCAAGTAAGGTTTAATTTAGCAATTAACCATTTGGTAACAGAGCCCTGATATAAACTGTGAGTAAGTTTTAATACTATTTTAAATGCTAGTGTTGCTAGTTTTTTGCTTGTTTGATAGTTAAACTTCTTCTCCTTTTAACAGGGCCATAGTGTATGTATCCTGTAAAAATATGTTTTTAAATAAATAAATGTAACAAAAAATATATATCTTGTAATTTCAAGATACTCTGATGTCATCCATCATTACAACTACTGAAATGAACCACACTGTAGCTATCATTGGAACTCACTCCAATGGGGAGCTTTTAAAGGTGAGCATATCTTATGCAAAATTACATTTGTTGCAATGAGAGAATGTTTTTTTTTTTTTTTTTTTTCCTTTGGTTCGCAATTTGGAGCGTTAAATAAACACAATATGAAACTGATAGTTGATACAATCCATCACCATTGAAAATGTGGATAGGTGGGTCAAACTATTTAACTGAAAATTGATTTTTGTAAAAAAAAAAAGGTAGAAATTACACAATAAAAACAAAAAAATTATAACTTGAAGTGAGTAAAATTACCCAAATAAATGCAACAGTCGGTAATGGCCTCTGAGCAGAGTCTTTCTAAAAAGACTATAAAATTGAAATCGCTACACACACACGCACCCACGTGGACCTCCTATTGTCCCTCTTTAGTTTATACTACAATTTTTTTCAACAGCTCCCATTGGTTTTGTACACGTTTTCCAACTGTGGACCTTTCCCGAACCGTGGACCTATTGTCCTCTTTTGTTATAGGTCCCCAGTTTTAATGTGTATACCTACACACACAGACCCCCCCCCCCCCCCCCCCCCCCCAACACACACAAACACACCCACACACAATCTTACGGATCCGGTCTGTGGAGTCTATTATTCCCTTTTTGGGGTCCATTGTTCCATTGTCTAAAAGACCCCCAAGGGCACCCCCGTAAGTTCATTGCTACGGAGTAAAACGGGAGGAGCAGGTGGGGAGCAAGTACCTGGCAAGTGTCGAAGTACCTGGCAAGTGTCGAACACTATTTTTACTATGATGCCATGTTACTTCGAGGGATAACATTATGACAATACATTTCCCAAGATTAAAGATTAAACATTACCCCAAGTTGAACTATTATGTATTATGTAGAATGGACCCAATTTATATTTATGTTTTTAATGTTGTGTTACAGGTTCACATCCAAAACAAGTCCTCAGCCAGACTGTATGAAAGAGTAGACCTTGATATTACTGGATCAGTTCTTAAAGATGTCAAGATTAATGATACAACAAGAGAGATGTACATACTGACTGAACAAAAGGTACAATAACAAGATTAATGATACAACAAGAGAGATGTACATACTGACTGAACAAAAGGTACAATAAAAAGATTAATGATACAACAAGAGAGATGTACATACTGACTGAACAAAAGGTACAATAACAAGATTAATGATACAACAAGAGAGATGTACATACTGACTGAACAAAAGGTACACTAACAAGATTAATGATACAACAAGAGAGATGTACATACTGACGGAACAAAAGGTACAATAACAAGATTAATGATACAACAAGAGAGATGTACATACTGACTGAACAAAAGGTACAATAACAAGATTAATGATACAACAAGAGAGATGTACATACTGACTGAACAAAAGGTACAATAACAAGATTAATGATACAACAAGAGAGATGTACATACTGACTGAACAAAAGGTACGATATGGAAGCACAATGGATGGAAGCACAATGCATATATTTATTTAAACAATCTTAAGCGTTTAATATAAATTCATATTTTCAATTGTGTTTCATTTGAACCCAGTTTCTGAAGATGCGTGTTGAGAATTGTGGTCAGTATACAACGTGTGAGACATGTATTGGTACGGATGCAGGGAGGGATGGAGACCCATACTGTGGCTGGTGTACTCTGCAGAGACAGTGAGTATTGTATCTTGTCTGATTAAGATGTGTGTTGAGATTTTTAGTGAAAAGCAACTAATTACAGACTAGAATGAATTTCATGAAGCAAAATTACTTTAAAGATGGCTTTTCCTTTATTCCATTGTCTACTGTTTTGTGTTTACTAGATTGTTTAGTTCATCATCCGAGTCCGATAGTGGGTATTTTTATACATAGAATGGTCAGTTGAATTTATTTTGATTAAGTGATGTCAACTATTTCTTGATGATTATTCATATAATTGATTAGATGCACCCTGTATTCTGAATGCAACATGCCTGATGTGTCTACCCGATGGTTAGCCTACAATACTGCACAGTGTATTGAAATAACCAATGAGGCTCCTTATGACAGTCTACCAATCACTGCCACAGAACAACAGGTAAGAGTCAACTTGAAAAGGGAGAACGTTTTCCCGCCCAACCCTTTTCTTGTCCACTTTACTCGTTGTTTACCCACAGTGGGAATAAGGGAAAACATTAAAAAAGTATACTAGAATATTAATCATTACTGGACATTTTGAAGGACTTTACCATTTTGTTATTTCATCCATTTTTGGACTGACCTAATATGGCACTCTTTTGTTGAGTAATATGATTGTTCAACATTTATTTTCCCCTTATCTCTAGATGTAAAGTTTCCCAACCTTCCCGTCAATACCATCCATTGACTCATATTTATCTATTTGTGGTAAATTGTTACATTAACTAAATTGTACATTTGCCAGGTTACCGTGAGTGTAGAGCAGTTACCAGACTTACTGACCAGCATGAGATATGAGTGTTGGTTTGGATCCTACGTATCTCAAGCTACAAAGACTAATGAGGATCTTACATGTGTCTCTCCACCTGGTAATAGGATACCTCCAATTCAACAAGGAGGTAAGTCCAGCACAAAATCGGGGCTGTTTCTAAAACAATTTAATATTAGAAAACATGAAAATTGCTGTTTCATTGTTATTTTCCCCCCATTTTCCAGATGATGCTGTTACGGTTACACTGAATGTCCATTCCAGTGAAACATCAGTCAGTTTTGTGGATACAAGTTTCTATTTCTATGAATGCTCAACTCATACTTCGTAAGAATTCTTTATGTTTTCTCTATCTAGCTTTAGTTTGATGCCACTCCACTTAGGGTGAGCAATAATATGTCCTCATTGACTTTCATTTAAAAAAAGTTTAATTACTTAATATCTAGAGTGGCAAATTCTTTGATTAAGTTAACATTGTTAATATTGCATGCTCATTTTAGCATAATATTTTGTACATTTCTTTAATCCATAAACTTCGTCATAGATAGGCCTAATTTATGTTGTTGTTTTCTATGTTTGCTGTAGTTGTGTATCTTGTGTTGGTAGTCGATGGGCCTGTGATTGGTGTGTCTTTGAGAATAGATGCGCTCATGTTAGTTCTACTTGCACAGGAGCCAATGAAATCATCATTACAGGACAAAACGTAAGATTAAACCTGTCATAAATAAATATGTTCTTGTTTTAAATGCTGAAATTTAACAGTAACAAGTAGAACAAGCATTTGTTTTCATATGAAAGACATACATAAAACCCCATCCTGCTCCTGTCTTTATAAACTATTTTTGTGTGAAAACAATTGAACGCTGAATTGTTTAACGAGGAATTAATGTGTAATAATAAATTTGATGTTAATTCTTTAGAATCCAGCTTTGTCTTCATCCAAGGGTCCGGGTTCCTGCCCTCAGCTACTGGCTCAGAATACTGAAGTCTTTCTGCCCAATGGAATTGAAAGAAGTATACAAGTCATGACTACAAATCTACCTGATGAGACACAGGTCGATTATCAATTACTAAGGTTGTCATAATAAAATAATAAATTACACGAAGGCAAACAGTGACTTCACAGCCCCCTCCCAAAAGCAAAAAGATTTTACATTCGCCTACTTTATATGGCAATGAAACGAACTCTACTGTGGTATAGTATATTCAGTGAAATTTAAAAAAATTCAGTGAAATTAAAAATTTACTGGATTACAGTCCCTCATCCTCTAAAATAAAAAAAACATTAATAATTATTACTTTTCTGAGACTAAGTTACACATAAACAATCAGGAACGAAGATGTAATGGTTTAACAAAAAAATATTATAGTTTGATTGTGTATTTTGTAAAAACTAGAATGAGGCAGTATCTTGTTTTTTGCGCATACACCACTAAAAAACAGCACTTAAAAAAAAAAAGCAATTACAGTCTCAGATTTTTATTTAAAAAAACAGACACTGGAGAGGAGGAAGTTACAGATAGAAAAAGCAATGAAGAGGAATTGGGTAAATAAATAAAAAACAGAAAGAGTAATGTTTGTAAGTACTAAAAATGTTTTCCAACACCTTGTGCTGTTGGGCACGAAATGCGATAAATAGTAGGTTGCAGTAAAGTTAGCGTAAGATAATAAAAGGGAAAGTTGCTGGTCTGATACTAAAAGGGGTTATAGAGGAAAAAAACACATTACGAGATAAATAGGACCGTTTTGAATATGTTTTTTTCTCTTCTAAAGTTCATCGGAAAAAACTACAGAAGCAATTGCAGTGACTGCCTACAACTATACGTCTCTTTCTTTGTAAAAGTTATGATCTGGCATTAAAAACAAGTTGTGGTGTAGAAAGTATTTATATTTAGGCAACCTATATTCAATTGGAATTGGCTTGACTCCTATGAGAATATTTACTGTACCCACCTTGTTAAATTGACACTGTTTAAACTAACCTCACTTCCATTTGTTTCCTTATCTCTTAGACTACTAGCTTTGAATGTAGCTTTGATATTGAGGGACTACGTCAGAGTACAACTGCTCAGCGTAATGCTGATACCATCGTGTGTGACATGAAAGCCGTAAGTTTCTTAGACAATTATAAAAAACAAAACAAAATGTTCCTTGAAATAGGAAAACTAAGTTATTATTTGAAAAAAGCTAAGAGTTGAGTTGAACTTTGTTTGATATCAGCCCATTTCTACTCCACAGTATACCTACACTTCCACTGATGAAGCAGAGCTGGTTGTGAAACTGACCATTGAATGGACAGACACAAGTAATAACCGTCACACTCTAGATGACTTATTCAACAATAATGGTGAGTTTGAGACAATGGTGTGGGATGGGGACCCCTTGACCTACGGACTGACACAATGATCTCAAAGGGGATGTTGCTGAATGATGCAATTCTCTGTTGACTTTGATGGTTTTATTGTTTTGCTACTTATGTTGCAGGCATCTTAACATTAATTATGAACAACTTGTTAAGACAAGTATTTTCAGAATCCAAAAACATGGGACTTTCAAATGATTGTTTTGAACTTTTATTATTGTTACAGCAACACTTTACAAGTGTGGAGTATTGAAGCCAGATTGTAGTCGGTGTGTTACTGCCAGGCCAGAGCTTGAGTGTGTTTGGTGTGATGATATGTGTGAGCTAAGAGAGTCTTGTACAACAGCGGAAGGAGAGTGGGTTACCCACAATAATAATGCCAACTGCCCTGATCCGATCCTCCAAGGGGTGAGTAGATTTATCTCTTATTGTAGTAATAATAATATCGAAGTCTTATATAGCGCACGTATCTACCAAACAAGGTACTCAAGGCGGGCGGTCAAGTGGTGTTTACCATGTCCCAGCATCCATAATAACTGTGTCACTTCCCTGATCATTATATATTCCAAGAGGTGGGTAAATATCAAATACATTGATTATTGACAACTAGGTAAGGATTTATATATATTTTGTTAATGAAAGCTATGTTGTGAGATTGTCAGTGTCTTATTATTTTTTTTGGGAAAAGATATAACATTTGACTTTTCCAAGCTAACACAGTCACTGTATTTAGTGCAGATAAAGAGGATTGAATGTGAAAATACAAGACCCAAAACATGATTTAACAGCAATAAATGACATCTTGACATCTTCATTGTTGGTTGCTTAGATATATCCATTGACTGGACCAATAGAAGGTAACACCATAGTATCTGTAATGGGTACAGATATTGGCAGAGGGTTCCATACTGTACTGAATGTGACGATTGGAGACCAAGAATGCCGTCTGGATGGATTGGAAGCCTATTATGAAACTGGCGCAAGGTGAGTGTTTGATCACTGTCAAACAGCTCAGTTTGCGTTTGTTTGTTGTTGTTGTCGTTGTCGTTGTTGTTTTGAGTGTGTGTTTTTTGTAATTTTTTTAAGGGTGTTTTTATTGCCAAGGCTAGATCGTTTATTTTACAATTATGATAATATTTTACTTCAAATATTTACATATTGATCTTAATGGATAATCAGGGTTTGAGATCTCACATTATCCTTGTTAAAGATATGCCGTTTACAAACGCAAAAACGCAAAAAACTCACTAATGAGCTGCATTAGCATTGTAAACGAAATAGTTATGGTAAAAAACTGCCGGATGTTTCTAATAAGACTTTATCATTTCTTCAATATGTAAGATATACAAATACAGTCTAAACTTTATTTCACAGTGTAAGTTGCCGAAGTCAATCAAGAGTTGAAAGTGTGGTGTCGGTGTCGCTGACTGTCATGGGAGCTGATGGGTCAACACTACAGGAAAGCTCAGGTGACGTCGAATTTGAATATAGGGTAGGTGTGATTACAACTCCTATGGATATACGGTGTCTGATGATAAATACAACTTGATATTGTTGAAAATAAGTCTACGTTGAATTAAAAAAAATAGAACAATCTATTTTCTAGTACAAAAATGTATTTAAATCAATCAATTTGACATTATTTGAAGACCAGAAAATGAAATGAATTGTATCTTTACAATGATTTCAAGACAACAACTGATTGTTACAAAGACAAGGACACATGGTCTGGTTGATGTTAAATGATGTCTACTATGTTTGTTTTTCTGGTTCTGATTTTCTTGCCAGGTTCCATTTATTACAAGTTTCAGTCCTCGTCGTGGACCAGCAGCTGGTGGGACTCGTATAACAATCAACGGCATGGCTCTAAAAACTGGACGGAATATTGAGGCATTCATTGGTGATAAAGCTTGCAATGTAATAAGGCAAGTGAAGACATAACAATTTAAGACATTGGGCATCAATTTTTTTCAGTTGGTTAAGAAAACACTTTTATAGTGATGTTTCATCTACTGTATAACTTTGATTTATTTTACAGCCCAGTGACTGAGACAGAAGCAGTTTGCACAAGCTCTGAGGGGTCTGTTGGGCAGACAGAAGTTCTCAAGATGTCTTTTGACGGAGCAAACAAAACAAGCCAGATGTACTCTTTCACCAACAACCCTGTCATTACTCAAGTCAGTCCAACCAGCAGTATCTACTCGTGAGTACATCTCAGAACATTAGTTGTTTAATTGTTAGTGAAACTGGTAGTGTTCTATTGCAATTCTCATTTGACCACTGTCTTCAATTTGTATTTTATAAGTCTGCAGTTTTATGAGTAATTTGATGCTAAATTAGTACAAAATTGGAAATCTCAATCTGGTTGAAAAGACTGAAGTTGAAAATGAAAAAATTTCCACATTAATTCCTGATCAGATTAGCTACTTGTATCCTGTTTTCTTTAATCCTTTGCTTTTATTTGCATTACTCAGCGGTGGTCGGGAGATGATTGTCAGTGGGAAATATCTAGAAACTGCCCACACGGCTTCACTTGTTGTTACAGTTGCTACACAAATCACTAAAACTAAAAGATCAGTTGGCAGTGATGAACCAAAGAATACCGAGTTTGTAGAGGTGAGTCAACATGCCATAAAATGTGTCAATCTTACATCTTAACAATTTCATTGATTTAATGTATATCACAACCCCTTAATACACAAAGACAATTTTTTTTATTGTTGTTTCTTTTTTTACAAATTGTGTATTTTCTAGAGTTGTGCTGTGGAAGGCCCAGAGTCCATGCGTTGCCGAACTCCCAATATAACGTCAGCCATAAGCAGCTCTTCATCTCAACGTAACGTGAACTTTGGCTTCATTATGGACGGTGTCAGTGACCTCTTAACGTGGTCAGAAGACAACGACGTTGAGTTGGAGTTCTTTCCTGATCCAGAGTATGACAAGTTTGAAAATGACTTGTTTGAGAAGACGGGAGAGTTGATGATGATCAAGGTGAAGTTAAGAGCTATACTGAACGCTCGCTGTTTATTCTTAAACCTAAAAACCAGTTCCCTTATACCTTGGTTTCTATAAAAGAGGAAAACAATAACTTTGAAGGGTTTTTAGATATAATCTTTTCAAAATTTCCACAACTTGTTCACAATTTGTTGTCTGTATGCAAGTTTGTAACTAGCTAAAAGTGTATTTTTCCAACTTATCAAAGACCTGTTTCCGCTAGACATTTTATTTATCAGAGCAAGGAATTCTTCGGTTTTCTTCTTTGGTTAAGTAAATGATCCCTTGTCAACTTGATTGTTGACTTGATAAAAGCGTTTAATCTTACTATCTCAATGTGTTTATATATGTTTTACTTTTAAGGGTAAGCGTATCGACAGTGCAATTACTGCCTCAGAAGTAATCATTTTGGTTGGACCAATGAAATGTCATGTGACCTTCATTGAAGAAACTGCTCTTGGTTGTAGTTTGCCTGAGAAACAACCGCCTGCCGGAGACTTCAATAGCCAAGACAAAGAGAAAGGGCTTCCTGTAGTCTGGGTAAGTCCTAAAACAACTCTTGGTTGTAATTTACTTGAGAAACAGCCTTGGACCAGAACTTCTTGGGTCAAGATACAGAGAGAGTACTTTCTGTGGTATGTGCAGATCTTGAGACAAATACCAGTTGTAGCTTAATTGAGAAACCACCATCTGGCCAAGACAAAAAGAAAGGGCTTCCTGTGGTCTGGGTTAGTCTTAAAACAAATTTCAGTTGCTATTTACTTTTTAAGAAACAACCATCTGACCAGTACCTCATGAGCCAAGACACAGAGAGAGTGTTTCCTGTGGTAAGTCTTAAGACAAATTTCAGTTGTAATTTACGTGAGGAACAACCATCCGTCCACAGGAGTTCTTGGGTCAAGACACTGAGACAGAGCTTCCTTTGGTCTGGGCAAGTCATACGACAAATAGTTGTTATAATGTTACTTTATAATAAGAAAGAACACTGACAGGGGGCTTCCTGTGGTCTTGGTAAGTCGTAAGACAAAATTCACTTGGAATTACTTGATAAAAGACCACATTATAAAAGGACCTAAAGAACCAAGACAAGGAGGGTGAGATGACTCAATTCTCAGTTGAGCTTAGTTTAAGCGATTCATAAAGTATTAAAATCTCCTTTCTCATCAGGTAGTGCACAGCAACCTTGAGTTCCGCATCGGTTATGTCGCATATCCTTCATCCAGTGATGGCGTGATCATTGGTCTCTCGGTGGTCGGTGCAGTGATTTTCGTCATCTTAGTCTGCTTGATTTTACTCCTGTCCAAACGGCTGTACAGCGCCAGTCGGGATGCAAATCTTTTGGTCTTAGAAAAAGACTTTCTTGAAGATGTTAAGAAAGGTTAGAAATAGAGGTTACAGAATTTACTTCTTCATCAGTTGAAGCTGATAGTGATAGGAAGAAATTCTTGCTTAGTTAGGTTTCTCTGCTAAGCACAAAGTAGCAGTGAACCAGTCACAAACAATGGGCATGAGCTGGGCCCAATTTCATAAAGCTGTTAGTGGTGGGAACCAGTCGTCATGTAAACTTTATGGAATGTTGGCTGGCCACCTGTTTCTACTATAAACAAGTTTATTTATGCGCTTAGTAAGTTAATGTTCCAAAGCAGCTCTGGCTCCCTTTGCCGACAAAACTTTTGAGAAAGATGACTTCTTGACGATCAGTTGATCACCATCCACTTTTGAATATCGACAATATTGTACTTTCAAAAAACTTGAAATACAGGACTCTCTCAGCGACAAGTTGACATTTTCCAGCTGACGAATGACGTGAAAGTGAGTGGGATGCCGTTTGTGAGTCACCGTGACTACGCCACTAACATGCTGTTCATTGGACAAGAGCTCCGACCAACCACAACGGATGAAGAGGTACAGTGGTCAGCACAATAGACTCCAAGAACCAAAGTTTTCATAATGAAGCTTAATCTCACAACGAAGTATTAAAGTCCTCAGGGGTCAGGTTTCAAATTATTCCCAGAGTCATTAAGAACATCTGAAGTCAAGTTTCCAGACCACTTGACTTCTAATTTATCAACTCTTTCTCAAGAACCACAGTTGACAACAAACCATCACATGCCAAATATAAATTTACTGCATTATAATTCAACTCATTTTTTAGTCCTTTGGATTCCTGTGATGAAAATCTTCAAAAGTGGTGACATCAAACACCGAGAGCTGATTTTACAAGGGTTGTTCTTAATAACAATCTTAATTGCTCAGCAAAGTTTGATGTCACAATACAAATTACATCTTAAGTTGAATTTTAGTGTTTTGTGAAATCGAACCCACGGTTTTTCAACCTGGAACTCAACTACACTCGACCACATTCAAACCATTTAATATAAAGCTTCTTCCCCAGAAACAGTAGTTGGAGCAAAATAACACAGAGTGACCAACCAAAAAAATAAAAATAATAATACAAAGATTTATACAGAGAGTGACTTACACTTTTGCACATTTAATAAATGTTAAATTTACTTATTGATGTTTATAGGAACCATGTTGCATTTTGTTTAAAAACTTTATATTTCATTCTTATTATTGTACAGTACGGTGAAGATTCCAGGGTCGAAGAAGCCATGATGAAGTTCTCTAAGTTGCTAGGCAACAAGATTTTCCTATTAATTCTCATCCAGACCCTAGATACAGGGAGCCGCTCAAAGATGTCAGTGAAAGAAAGGTGAGAAGTTTGTAAAATTTGAAACATTCTGTTTGATATTTCCCCATGTGGCTGTTAATCACTTTATATCACACTTTTTCTTCTTTAATTATAATGCTGCACAAACAGGATCTTGACTCCAGCATTTTGATTCTGATATTCAAATACCCTGTCATTTTCACCTTGAGAAAACAATAATGAGTTTACTCGAGAAAGTTGTGACATTCAGCTGTCCATCATTGGACAAAGTTATACTGTTGTTTCTGTTTATGCACAATTTCATGTTTCCAGACATTCGATAGCATCTTTACTGACTGTTATCATGGTACTGAATAATGACCTGGATATCCTAACAGAGTAAGTCAAACTGAGAACTAAAAAAAAAAAAATTAAAATGAGAGAGTTTTATTTGGAAAACATGAATGTAAATTTATGACTAACTAAAGACCTAGCAAGCAAAATAAAGGCTGGGACATAATTGTCACATTTATTTTAAACCAAATTTTCTTGATTTTTTACTCAAAGAAAACCATCGAGTGAGGCTTGCGGAGACACAAAGTAAATAATTATCATTAAGAGATGTGGTGGTTCTGAGAAGAACCGGTGGTTAACAACGCGACGTTTCGACCAGTATGCTCTGATTGTATTCAGGAAAATGTTGGACTCTATTGCTGAGTGATGCTTAAAATCTGCCGAAGAGGTTTAGCTTGCAGGTAGGCTTCAAGCTAAACCTTTTCGGCAGTAGCAGCACACATCAACATGGACCAGTATTCTCCTGAAGACAATCAGAGCATACTGATCGAAACGTCTAGTTGTTAAAAACCGGTTCTTTTCAGAACCACACCAGCTCTTAAAGATATTTATTTACACCGCGTCTCTACAACTCACTTGGTTGTACTTTCACACCATGCAACGTTTCAAATCCTACTTTAAACCCCCAAAATAAAAATGGTATGCCCATGAGTTGGGAAAGATTTCGTTTTTATGAAATTTCAAATTGTTTAGTAATTTCACTAAATGCTCTTTTCATTTTTAGCGTCTTGTTGACTTTGATGTCACAGATGATTCAGGATGCTCATTCTACCAACCAAGAACTCCTACTTTTCAGCAAGTAAGAATACTATAAATTGTTCCACTACACTCTAAATACTCGAGGGTCAAAATTGACCTGGACTCCCGTGTGGCCTTAAGGGGTCAGTATGACCAAGAATCTGTGTCAAATCAATGGGTCAAACTGACGCAGATTCTGATTTAAAATCAAATTGTTTTAACCGGGTCGACCTGACCCAGAAATGGGTCAGGAGGCCACCTAGCACTTTGAATCTGGGTCAAATAAGTACAACCTGTTATCCAAAATTTTAGTTAAAAAAATCCATAGGCTGTACTCAGTTGGGACTTGAACCAACAACCCCTGCACTGGAGAGATGTCTTAACCGCTACACCACCAAGTGAAACGAGGCCGGTTCAATTTCTGTATGATTAGCTCTAATCTATCAATTATATTTCTACACCAAATAGATAACTATGTTGTATTGTGGTAATATATTTACGAAAAGATAAATCCAAACTGCAACAAGGGTGGTTTTTCGTTCATTATTTTCTTGCAACTTCGATTACCAATTGGTTATATTCACATTTTGTCCATCAGGACAGACAGCGTTTTGGAGAAGCTTCTTTCAAACTGGGTTTCCCTATGTCTGTATGACCAACTAAAGGTAGGTCAACATTTGAAAAAATTGTCAGAATATTACAGTGATTAATAGATATGATTACAAAGAGTAAATTAGTTGTGTTGCCTTACAGTGTTTTGCATGTTTTCTACAGGTTTTGTTTAGCTTTTCTTCTGTTGTCTTTGTTTATTTGGTCTTTTCTGATGTGTATACAAGGGTAGTCGGCCTGCATGCCTGTTCGGGGTTTCCCTTTTGCACCCCGTTGTATTTTGATGCAATAAAGGTAATAAACTAATTGAACTCTACTTAATAACTAGGTTTCTTTTTTATTAACATTTTGGTATAGAATCACACCGCCTACCCTCTGTTTGTGTTGTACCGTGCCATCAAATACCGCACTGAACACGGTCCAATTGATGCCGTCACCGGCCAGGCCATATTTTCTCTCAACTTTGAGAACTTACTTCAAAAAACCATCAACTCCGACGTTTTGGTAAGTACGAGATATCCAAAGGTCAGATTCCTTAAGAGCAACTATAGACAGTGCAAGTCTCACGCGTATTCAAACAATCTGGGAGCTTTAATGATACCAATTACATTGTTTTAACTTAAAACGCGGTTTTCTCCAAACGTACATTTTTGGCTGTAGGGGATTTGTTGACCCTTCGTGAATCTACTGACGATATGGGCCGCTGCATATTTTGCCCATATGGGATTGCCCATGTTTTCCCCACATGATGTCCATATGGGCCACTGTATATTCTGCCCATATAGGAATGCACATGTTTTCCCCACATTGGCCCTTGCATATTTTGCCCATGTAGGAATGCCCATGTTTTCCCCACATGATACCCATATGGGACACTGCATATTTTGCCAATATGGGATTGCCCACGTTTTCCCAATATGATACCCATATGGGCCACTGCATATTCTGCCCCTATGGGATTGCCCACATTTTCCCCGTATGATACCCATATGGGCCACTGCATAATTTGTCCATGGGATTGCGCACGTTTTCCAATTATGATACCCATATCTGGGCCACTGCATATTCTGCCCATTTGGGATTGCCCATGTTTTCCCCATATGATACCCATATGGGCTCTTTCATATTCTGCCCATATGGGATTGCCCACGAACAGACAAAAGGCCACGTGTTGTACAATTTACACGAATATACAATCTTGTTACTTAAATAATTTCTCATTCACTAAACACGTTATGGACAAAATTGAAACAGATTTGAATGATTTAGGATCTCTACTTCCCTGACATGTAAAATTTCCAAGATGAAATTTCAAATAGTCTACCAATCAGTAATTTCAAAATTAGCTTAACGCGTGAAGAAAACAAACTCACGCACACTTTAATTAAAAAGTAAAACATTTCTGCCACTAACTTCAGTAAGAGCCTGACTAAAGTGGATATTGTTTTCATGGGTTTTAGACACTGGTGGTCCTAAACAAAGAAGGACATATCACCAAGGAAGTCAAGGTGCTAGATGTAGACACCATCTCACAAGTCAAGGAGAAGATCTTAGACGCCATCCATCTCAACAAACCCTACTCCACCAGACCAAGTGCCAACCAAGTCAGTCTCGGTAGGCCACTCTTAAATTGCTCTGTAAACCAAAGCCACTCTGTCTCCCTTTGTTCGACATTCACAAATTCTGTGTCAAATGAAAAAAAAAAAAAAGGGATCTTTATTAACAAATTTGAGTTGAGTTTATAGAAAGTAGCGCTCCTCACACGCAACCTTATTGAATTGAGAACTTTCTGGTCTGGCACTCCAGCAGTTATCGAAAACAAATGACAAAACCAGATGATTGTAAACTCACCAAGTATTATACCATGCCCGATTTGGGGCGGAGAGTACCCCCCAATGTTCCAATTTTTCAACACACTATTTTCCTCTAGCACAGTTCTGAAGTACCCCTCCTAAAATCCTATAACGAATTACTGAGATTCCCTGAACACAATGAAGACACAAGGAGGGGGTACACCATGCCATACAATGAAGACACAAGGAGGGGGTACACCATGCCATACATTGAAGACACAAGGAGGGGGGTACACCATGCCATACATTGAAGACACAAGGAGGGGGGTACACCATGCCATACAATGAATACACAAGGAGGGGGTACACCATGCCATAGATTGAGAACCAAATCAATAGTCTAACTAAGGCACAGTTTCCATTTCATAATTACAAATAGCTGTCAAATATTTCTCATAATAAGAAAGTAATCTTAAACAATACACGTGGCTTTATTTGTGACAGTTTGGCACCAGGGAAAGAACGACCGTCTGATCTTGACAGACATGTGCGTCAGACCTGTCGATAACGACCCAGGTCGAATCAACACCCTGAAAGATTTCCGAGTAAGTAAAAACACCCAATAACATATTTCATCCCCAAAACTGTGGTTTGAAAAACATGATCATAAAATTATCCGCAGTTTAAAGAGAATGCAATGAAATCATAGGAGATTAGAAGTGTTTTTTAAGATGATACAATTAGATAAGAATTTTCACTGGTTCACTGTTATTTCATTGGTTGCCTACAGGTACCTGACAGAGCCCCAGTTACCCTTGTGGATGAGGGACAAGCTGCCAGTTGCTCCGGACCACTGCATCAGTTTGAAGAAAAGACTACAAATGGTAAATAATCTCTGAATAATTTAAACATTTCAAAGGGATTTCAAGCCTCAGAAAGTATGTTTTGCTCAGCACAAGTTTCATTGTTTTTTCTAAGTGCAAGTAGACCCTACACTTTTTCCAGACATTCCAGACATTCCAATCAACACCCCCCAAAAAGGAAAGAAAGCAAACAGTCTTAACCTAACAAAAATACATTGAAAAAAACCAAAACAACAAAAACCAAGACAAATTTAAAAACTGATATTTTCTACTAGCTCCATGAAGTTTCAAAATGGTTATTTGTTTTTTGAGAAAGAAGAAAGCTGGCTTTCTGCAAGTGTATGGAAAATAGTTCATCCGGAGGTCATTGGTTCAAATCCCGCTCTAGCCAATTTTTCTTTGTTCAACCCAAAATCAAAAAACTAAAATTACCCAGTCAGTTTCCCTTGTGGTTTATTATTTGAAAATAGTCAAAAACAGTCATCCATAACGCAAAGGATTCAAAGACGGTGATGTTTAGTTATTTTCTATCCTCTACAGAAAATCTTACCATCGAAAATGAAAACACTCCTGGAGGTCATCGCGATCAACATGTGGTAAAATTCTTAAACAACATCACAGTGACTGTTCAGGATATTTATAGATACAATGTGTTTCCCACAAAGATCTTCCCTTTTATATGGTGCTCTGGAAGTGCCATCGAACATGTTCAAATCCTGAGATAATTTACTGCAGGATGAGGACAACATAAGCGTAAGATGACGTCATCGTGGGATGATTTGTCTCGGGATGACTACATCTTGAAAGTAGAAATAATATTCTTGTCTTCCAAAGATAATTCACTTTGGGTTTTCGACATTTTCAGGATGTTCCAACCCATGATAAATTTTCTTGGTAGGTCGAGTGACATCCCGAGATAAATTATGGACATCTCACTTCCAAGATGCCAACTTCCTAGGATGTATTTTTGGAAGGCGACATTCTATCTTTTTATGATTTGTAAAGATGTTGTTAACCCGAGATAAATCATCTCAGGATGTCGTCATCTTACGTTTATGTTGTCATCATCCTGCAGTAAATTATCTCAGGATCTCAATATGTTGGTTGGCACTTCCAAAGCTCCGTATCCTAATTGTTTCGAAAGATAATCACACTCTGTGGAATATAAAGACTCAACCATGTTGATTCCGATTCGGTGTTTCCCCTTTGTATAAGAAAATTATGTTAATCCCTAAAATACAACACCTTTGAGATTCAGTGGATTCATCGGGATACAGAGAGGAGCTCCTACTTATTTTCAGAATATTTGATTATTTTTTGTACAGTAACAAAACAAAGCAGATGCAGCCTACCCCCAACCTCACATTTCAAAACAACAGCTTACTTCCATCAGTACTCTCGTTATCTTGTAGATAAGATTTGAGGAATAAGATGCCTCTCCTTCTCTTTGAAAGTAAAGATGAGTAACCATGGTAACATTTTCTCCTAGGCTAAGAAAGTAGAGCCATTCGTCACTCAAGAAGATGGTTACTGCATCCCAACTAAAAGTAGTGTCCACCAGTACCAGAAGATCAGCAAAGTCCTTCCTCAAACAGAGTTTCCATCAAAAGTAAGAAATATTTTGACTTTTACGTCAACATTCCAAAAAAGAAAACAAATCTCTTCCTCCAACTCACTAGAACATAAAATTCATTCTATACCTAATCTTTACGACAATTGGAAATTTCCCTTTCAAGCGCTAAACAGCAAGCTTCAAAATTAATGTCTTCATTGGCTTCATCGGATGCAAAGAGAAGCTCCTAATAATTTTCAGAATATTTTTTTCAAGTCAAAATAAAAGCAGGGAAAATAGGTAGGTCAAAGCTGACCTAAGATGCAGCCCCCCCCCAAAAAAAAATTAATAAAAAATTAAAATTCACTCAAAAATCACACTTGAAAACAACAGTTTACTTTTACCAGGTACTTTCTCAAGAGGAAATCAGTTACCTTGCAGATTTGCGCATTAAGATGCCCCTTTCTCTCTCTATCCTTTGAAAGTAAGGATGAGTACTATTATGGCTTTGTCAGCCCACCGGGATACTAAAACACACAACTTTAAATAAAACAGGCTTGTGAGACTTCTTCTTAAAGATAACACAATTGCTTATTTTATAACTTAACTTACGTAACTTGGATAAACTAAGGACGGAGACTCCAACCTCCCAGACCAGGCTAACAGCTACTGGCGATCATAGGCCGCACCCTGGCTTAAGTACTACCCTTCCCTAATTAATATTCATAATATTACTACGCAATCATACGAAAAGTAGTCCCATAACAGTACCCGTGGTATCAATTGTCTCCTAGGCTAAGGAAGCAGAATCCTCATTCACTGAGGAAGGTGGTTACTGCATCCCAACTAAAGGTGGCGTCCAGCAGAAGATCACCCCTGAAAAATCTCAAACAGGGTTTCCATCAAAAGTAAGAGACTTTCCAATTTTAGGCCAACAATCTTTCTAACCCTCCAAATTACCAACAGTAGATTCAGAATAACTAGTGTTTTCAACAAAATGCCAATTTCCCTTTCAGCAAGCTTCAAAATTAAGTTATGACAGAATAACAAGAAATGTCACTAGGTTTGAATTTTAGATCATTTCGTTGGTTTAAAATTGTCACTGGTACTCTGTATGCAATCGGAGCACCCTGTAGTTACAATCAAAATAGTTTATATCCACGCTAAGCCATTTAAGTTAATTTTATTTGAAAAAATATTTCACAGGTAGTTTGTCTTGACTGGTTACCTTTTGTCCAGACAATCGAATACTAATATTTATAAATTCCCAGTGATATGTATTTGTTTAGTATCTGATTGATCAAAAGTTTTCAATGGTACCCTTCTTTTCGCTGGTAGGTCACTGACAGTGCACAACAAGAGCAGTATGAAAGGGAGAGTGATTATGGTAAATATTTATTATGAAACACAAACCCGCTAAGGTTTTCTTTGAAAGTGCGAACATTAAACAATATGTAAACAAAAAATTACGACCAAAACACCAGCTGTTAGTTATGCAGCTACAAAATATCACTCACTACAAGCAGTCATTTTTATGAGAACAAAATCCCATTATCATCAAAATATGTCAAAATATCACGCAGAGGGTAGTCAGCAGAGGAAAAAAATTAAAGATTATTTCTATAATTTCCTTCCCAGAACTGATGTCTCTAGAAAACGTTGGTTTTGATGACGAGGAACAAAACCAGGAAGGAGTCAGAGATTGGCATCTGGTAATTAAAAATAAATAAACAAATAAATAAGAAAGCATTTGAATGAAATATTGTTGCAAAAAGAGTCAATTGATAATTAAGGGAGCCCTGCCCGGCTATTGTAGGCCGAATCTGGTGGGGCCCGGCGGAGCTCTGTTCCCCACGAAGTGGCTAGACTAGATGGGGCATGAGTTCGGGCATGAGGAAACAGGTATGCCGGGTAGTATTGGCAATATTTCTTCACACAAACAGTTGATCAGAATGTTTGCATTGCTCCTTCTCAGTGCTCTTGGTATTTTGTTATTAGATGACGTGGAGGTAAAAAACATTTAAACATGTGTGTAAATATATACAATTATTTTTTAAATAACACTGAAATTACTGCAAACAACACAAAATGTATAAATTGTGTTTTGGTAATCTGCAATCTCAGTCAAGATTTCAAATTGGGGAGGGAGCAACCGGGGGAGGCACGGACAACAATTCAGGGCATGTGCTCGCTGAGCCTCTCTTTGAGCCCTTTACCAACACCACTGAAAAGTGTTAATGCTTAAGAAGATGCGTAACTATGGTAACCCTTTTCCCCCAGACTCAAAAGGAGGAGTCTTTCACGTTTGAGGAACACGCCAGCAAGCAACAAGGAAGAAGAATGTGTTGTATCTCACTCAATAAACGCAGCCAGTGGGCCATTTATAAGATCCCATTCCAGCGAGTTCTGTCATCCAAGGTAATCTTTGTGTCAAACAGAAACAAGCAGTTTCTGAAACGTCACAATGCAATCGTTTGCTTCCTCTTCAAATTTAATAAACTGTCTCAGTCAGTAATTGATAATGAAGTTTTGCATGGTGTGAATCATAAGAAAAACTAGGGTTGTAAACTTGCGGGTACAACTAAACTCTTTTTGGAGTCTAAAGTGTTGGGTCTAAAGAGCTGGTGTGATCTTGACGTTTCGAACAGTATACTCTGCTCGGCATCGTCTTCCTTAAGACGAGCAGAGTATACTCTTCGAAATGTTGAGACCACATTGGCTCTTCTCAGAGCCAACACTTCTCCCAAAAGAGTTTTAGACATGGTTGTATCTGCCAGTTTAATACAACAGTTTTTCGTTTGTCTCAGAAATACTTCCTGTATTTTTATTGCATCTTTGATAATAAACTAAAGAAAGTCTTGCCAATAGTAATGTTATTTGGTCGCTCATGACTGCAGAACCAGCCAGCTACATAACACAAACATGGTAATGAGAGTACACTCAAAACATGCAAAGACAGTACTAAAAACAGGAAAGAAAGTAATTAATAAATATTTGCTTTGAGGGCAGTTTTGAAACAGTAACTGAATTTGCTGACAGAAAATTCCAAGTGGCTGCAATGTCATGCCATGACCGTCTAATTAGAAAGTTATTAGAGATTGGAACCAGAGATTGGTTACTGGTATTGGTGGAAATGGCATTCTGTGCTATTGATTGCTCAAGTTGCACCCTCTCTAAGGAGTAATGCACTAAACCCCAGAAGGCATATCTGAAAAGAAAGAAAAAAATCCTACTAATCGAGTGAAATAACCTGACAATTTTATTTTAACTCCTTCTGGTACATGAAACAAGATATCTTAAAAGGCAACTAGCACTGTAACATATATAGTATATGCAATCATAAAGACACCTCTGAATGGAAGATGATAAAGAGATCTCAGTTTCAGATGTGGGAGGAAAAACCCAACTGGGGGAAGACCCACGCAATTAAAGGGGACTGAGAATCCAACCAAAACACAAGGGACTTTTGGGATTCGAACCAAAGAAGTGGAAGGCAATGTAGCTATATCACCATGCCAAACTATTGGTATTCATCACCACGGCATAACAATTTCCACCTGTGAGTCAACAACAAAATGACAATCTCTTTACTTTTGTTATCCCTTGAACACCTCACCAACAGAGCGTCATCCAAGAGTACGTTGACAACATGTTCCAGACCATTCTGTCCGTGGAGAGCGCCCCCAAGGCAATCAAGTTCCTCTTTGACTATTTTGACAGCCAGGCACAGATGTATGACTTGAAGTCCAAAGACCCAGAAATTAAAAACGCCTGGAAGAATAACATGTGAGTAACGAATGACGGTAACCTCCACCTCCAAATTATACCACGCCCGATATGTGGCAGAGGGTGTCCCCCATAATTATGTTCCCATATCTTAGACATACTCTTTCCATCTTGTACAGAAGACCCCCACAAAAAAAAAAAAAATCAAGCACCAAATGCCACCAAAAGAACAATCCATTGTTTGAAGGACCCTTTAGTGCTTCAGCTCACAATAATTAAACGTATACAATCAATCTAAAACCCCTAACACCAAAATAAACAGCATGATATTTGTATAAACTAAACCAGACTAATTGATAAACCAGATTTATAAATCGTCAGATTACAACTCCCAAGTTCATGTCAAATGTTAAAGATACAAGTTCCAATTATCTTGAGATGTGACGATTTGAGGCTGACTAAGCCTCTCTCAAAATCCATTGCAGTTTGTGAAAGACGCTTAAGCCTAAACACTGATTTCTGCCATGGTCCAATTTCATAGAGATGCTTAAGCAGAAGATATTGCTTACACTTTTCTGCTTAGCAGAAATGAGAAGGATACCAGTCACAAATGGTACACGTGGCATGTTATTTTCGGCTAGTAACCTTGTTCTGGTAAGCATAATTTTGTATAGGCCTATGCTTAGCTACTGTTGTGCTTAAGTAGCTCTATGACACCAGGTCCTGGATAAATAACTTTGCTTAGCTGTAAGCTTCATAACACATAAGCCAATATGTTTCTCTTTCAAGAGATGCTTGCAAAAATGTGAAACCTCTAAGTACTCTTCATTCAATCTCTTCCTATAGTCTGCCACTGCGTTTCTGGTCCAATGCCATCAAGCATCCAGACTACATCTTTGACATTCGACCTACTCGCTCTGTAGAGGCAAGTATGGACGTGATTGGTCAGTTATTCCATGACGCACACGATAGCAAGACGGATAAACTTGGACAGGTAAGAGAAGTTGGTGACTGAAAGGGTGGCTGCCTTAAATCACAGAAGTCTGTGTGCATTCCCCTATAAGTTTTACCCCTATGTTCCGGCCGACAACACTAGGTTTCGTCACCCTCATGTTTCGACACTCCCATGTTCCTAATCCTAACCCTAACCCTAGCGTGTAAATCATCAGGGGTTTTCGGAACTTTCGGAATATAGAGCAGTCACCCCCTATTGTCTGGTATAATGCACTTTGACAATTGTCATCAGTGTCATTCTGCAAGACCTTAAGACTGTGCATTTAATGCTGTAAAATCTGGTGAGAAACTACAATGTTTATTACTCCACAAAATGAACAAACACAGTTTTTAACAGAGACAGATTGTACTTCCCAATAATTGTTGATTTGATAAACGGTGGGATGGAGGAGGGAGGGGAGGCCCTGGGTGCATAAGGAGTCACTGCAATTGTACAATAATATGCAGACGAGTTTGTATGGTAAATTTACACGCTTGATGGTAAACATGAGTGCAGTGTGGTGCCACTATTCGGAATGAGGCTGCAGGATGGTTATTTTTACAGTCCACCAATGTAAGAAAACATTATTTTTTTAATGAAATAAATTAGGCAAAAAAACAGATCAACAACATACAAACATACAAGCAAAAAAAAAAACACCCCCAAAACACTTGAATATCTTTCCCTACAACCATTGTAGATATTAACCCTGAAGTACGATTAACACCTTTGTGGTTTATTCAAAGTTTTCGATCTTATTTGGTTACGTTGACAGGAATCCTGCATTAACAAGTTTCTGTACAGCAGAGAGAAAACCAAGTACCAGCGTCTTGTTCGACAATACTATAAAGGCGTGGAGGAATCTGCACCGGTAACCACACAAGACCTGAACGCAGAACTACGCAAAGCAAGTCAGGTAAATAAAAAAGGGCACTGTATATTTAAAAACGGGCAGTTTCACAATCTTAATCATTCACAACCTTCCATCCAAATTCTTGCTCGTTTCTCAAAACATATTCATTGTTGTTAAGATCCCCTCAGACAGCACTACGAAGTTCCATTTACTCCAAAGTCAAAACTAGCTACAAAATACAAAACATATTTTTCTTCATATATTTGGATTCAAACTCAGTGAATTCAAATGTTTCTGTTTTCTTGTAGAATTTCACAGGATTGTTCAGCAAGCTCAGCACCTTGATGCAACTATGGGATCTTGTAAGTTGATTTATTCGTTTTCGCGAGAAGGTTGTATTAAAGAGGAGTTGTTCATTCACAAAAACACCAACAGTGTTTTGTAATTAGTGAGCAGTGATTAACAAAACATAAATTTGCCTGTGAAAATAAAACCAGTGGAACATACAATCCTCCATTTTATGGAGTCAAAACTTAGTTCTATGTTAATAGCGGAACGTGTTCTGTCTAGGAATACACACAATAAAACCCACAATTTATTGAAACATTATACTCTACTTTTAAAATATCCAACCAATATTCATTTCATAACAAACGCTTTTTATAGCCCAAAGCGCCCAATCAGAAGGCAACGTACCCCTTTAATGTTTTGGGTACGGCCATTTTGAGATATGATGGACCCATTACTAGGGCACTATTTAGTCTGGGTAAATTCTTTTCTACACACCCAAACTACGCTACACTCTTCAGTCTCATGATGAAGACTAGAACACATAGTCGAAACGTTGGGGATAAACCAACAAGCTCTTTTCAGAGCCACTACTTCCTTCTAGAACAGATTATTACGTACCTCCCCCCAAATTGATATCTATCTGAATCATGCAAAGCCTTAACTCTACATCATTTTCACTCTCTCTCAATCTTACAACAGCTTCTCGTGGTGCTGAAGAAAAAAGAAGAACGTGAGCAAGAGCATCTTTGGTGCTTGCTGGAGGAAGTGAAAGAAACACTCGCCAGTGGAGATGCTTTGTAAAAATGCCCTTAATTATCATGGGGTATCCCCGGTCAATTTCAGCAGGAATTCATTTCATTTCATTAATTAAAAACGCATTCAAATTCACATCTAAGTATTGATGTATTGTCTAAGTATTGATCCTGTCGTGTGTAATTGTACTATATTCATGTTCGTGTGCACATTGACTGTATATTTAACAAGGATGTGTAATCGTCCATGACCTAGCATCGTTTAGCCATTCATGAATGAACCTGCATTCAATCAGCAGATGTACGAGATTTATTGTATTATTACCAACGCTCCTTCTCTCCCCTTTCTTTTTCTTCTCTGCAAGTCAGTCTTTTGTATTTGTATTTGTTATTGTTGTTGTATCTAAGTTGAGGGCTGCGGGCACGTCAAGCTACTTTGCTTATTTCTGTAGCCCTCCTGCATCTAATGTATGTTAATTATGCATTCAATATATTTGTTTAAATTCGTTTATTATCTGTATAAAATTATATACATTTAAATATTGTATCAAACCATACTATGTTCATGAAAATGTTTGATGCAAAAAGAAAAAAGATGCAGAAACCAATAAATCAAATCAAATCAAATCAAATCTCTTTTCCCAAGTTTGATCAAACGAGGTTCTTTTTAGCTACAATTGCATTCAAATTTGTTTCGGTGAACACATGATTTCCTTCTTCTCATTCGGTCATTATATTTCATTTATATGCATTCAACACTACATTTTTACAATTTTTAGTTGAATTTCCAATACCTATAAATTTTACACTTGATGCAATTGAATGGTTGACCTGCCTCTAATTGTTGCTGGCTCTTACGAATTGAATGACTCATTTTGACTGTTGGATGCTGATGCTAGGGAGCTTTATTTTTTTCAAACAAATTTGAATGAGCTTGATGTTAAATTGCCAAAAGTTTTTTGTTGACATTGTCCTGGAAAACATACTCAATTGACATTGAATACGGGATCAGAAACAAATCTTGCCTGAATGAGGTGAGAATGGAGTAATGCAATAGAAAAGGTTGCTTGCCCATCCACCATGTTACTGTTTCGATTTGCCAAAGACAAAAATAAACAAAATGTACATAGACTTCCCAACGAAAACATGTCGCGTTATTCACTGGTTTCCAGAAAACAATAATCTAATTTGATATTACAAAAAATGAGGAATGACAATAGCTATGTCTGGAATTATAAAAACATATTTGTTTACCCATGTTGATGTATATTGATGTTTATATATTTTTCATGTTAATATTTTATAATTTTGTCTCTTCTGTTTTGTTAACTGGAAGGTTTTTCAAAGTAGTATACATTTTCCAGCTTATTTTCGGCAATATACATCATATTAAAAAGAATGATGTACTGTTTCCAACAGTGTAGAGTTTGTTGTGATAATTATGTTTATTTGCAAGGCAGTAAATCATGGGTGTTTATTGTAATGCGGAAATAAGTACTGCACTCTAAAACTCCGGGGTCAGAATTCGGGGTACCAGGAGGCGTGACCCTAAAGAAGTGGTTAACACATGGTTAACACACTCTGCGTCATTTTAACCCATTTCTGGATCACCCATTTTGACACAGATTCTGCATAATTTAAACCTATTTCTGGATCATTCTGACACAGATTCTGCATCATTTTAACCCATTTCTGGATCATTCTGATACAGATTCTGCATTATTTTAACCCATTTCTGGATCATTCTGACACAGATTCTGCATTATTTTAACCCATTTCTGGATCATTCTTACACAGATTCTGCATTATTTTAACCCATTTCTGGATCACTCTGACACAGATTCTTGGTCATACTGACCCAGAAATGAGTCAGGCCCCAAGGGACTCGGATCCAGGTCAATTCTGACCCAGGTGTGTTTAGAGTGTAGGCGTATATGGGCAGGAAAGGTGTTTAAAGGTGCTGTATACGTTTGGTTATTGGAGCCTACTGATTGTTTTAATCCAATATAAATGTAGGTACATACAATAAAACTAACCTGTGAAAATTTCACTTCAAAAGGTGGTCGCGTTTTTGAGATATCACCGAAAAACCGGAGCGAATATTTCCACGCAGGAAGAATATTCCCTATAGGAATAAATAATCTGAGAAGCGTTACGGCCTTAACGCTTTTCAGATTCAAATTTTGGGGGATAAAAGGTAATATATTTATCCATAACTGTAGTACTTCAAAGTGAAAAGTTTCTCCAAATGCATTATACTATCCAAAGCTGCTGTACTTCTTAGGCCTACCAAGTAAGTTTTTATTACCATTAATTTTCAGAGTCATTACCAAACATATATATACAGACACATTTAAGTACAGTGGCAAGTATAAAGGTATAAATAGGTTGTTAGTTTATACACAGTTAAGATACTACGCAAATGTTCTATTCAGAGTGCCTGTTATGGACGTATACAATACAATGTAAAACAAAATAATATTGAGTTTCATTAATGTAAAATCACTTTAAGTAAACACTAGAAATGTGATTTCGGTTTTTTGTAAGACTGTGAAGGTAAAATTGTATTTGTGAGGATAAAATTAACAGTTATACCATTTAGTTTGTCTATAAATATGTATTTAAATGACATTTGATAAATTATTGTATAATACTCAGAGAAATGTAAATCATATCAGAATGCTAATGTCGTTGTCTTCAAGACACTTATTAAAAAAAATGAATTATAAGTTGAAAGCTGTCATGCTATGTTGAAAATAAGATATACAATACCAGATATTGAGACTTATCTGCTGAAATTACAAACACCCTTGCATACGACGCGTCGTATGCAAGGGTCGCGACGTCACAAGCTCTTAGGAATAGCCACTGGTATCTTTTAAATATAGTAATAAGAATGGAGATGATTGGTCACAAACCCAAGGTTCATATTAATCTTTTTAAATAACGCGCGAAACTCTGCACGATAAAAAACGAGAGTTGGTCCCAGTTTGTGTTGCTTATAGATAAAGCGTGTGAAAATTTACAGCTGGTCCACTTTTATGACAGTTGTGTTTACATATCTTGAAGTGAAATCGTATTATATAGTTTAGGCCTACAGTTAATGTCCAAACAAGTGTTATAATTGCGAAAACCAAACAAGCTCATTTGATTCTTTAAATTCATGGAGGCAACCAATATTTGCTTTTTGCAAGTGACGGCTGACGTCATCAGGGTCCCACGATCCAACCAGCTTTATTACATGCTACTGCATGCACTCAACGTAATTTAACGACAATGTTTCCAGTTCCATTTATATATTTATTAATTTTTTTCGGTTCACTTTAAAAATCCATACACTTTTTCGAAAACGTCCGATGCGCAATTAAGTTTGCAGTATTTGCTAAATGCATTCAAGACCCTCGATATGCGATGACATGTGAACACAGATTTGGGATCTAAAAACATTAAATTATTTGTATATAGATCTTTGCGTCAAATAAAAATGAACAAATGACTGCCCTCATTCATGACCCTTTCTTCCAGTTGGGTGAACAGCATCGGGGCCTACCCGTCACACTGATGTGTGTTTGTGAAAAGGCTATATTTTTATGCAAGGTTATTTCCGTCTCATGATCTTCGTTTCGGCGGCTGAGTAAAACTGTTAACAAGGGATTGCGAGACCGGAGTCTTTTTTTATGGGGATTTATGTATTTGAGGACTGGCACTAGTACTTATTTATTACACACTGGGGCCGTGCACAGTATGTCTAATCAATGTTGAAAACTTTGATTTTTTTTCGAAATTGCTTTGACCCATCCGCCCCCCCCCCCCCCCCCCCAATTTCGATCTTTACATATTGACAAACTACACTGAAGAACAAAGTAATGTCTCAAATGAAGCAGATATTTTAGATCAATGCTCTCACAGCTCAAGAGTTTTCAATGGCTTTTCCTCATGTACTTACGATAAATGCAACGGCACCCAGCACGTAGTGTAGCTTCATGTGACACTACCTTACCGTATTTAACGTGGCAGACTGTGGCAGAATGGGGCGCGCGCGGGCGATGAGTCATCATACAATTTGCGGACGTGATTTACCGTACTCTGAAGACTTGGTAAAAATAACAACTGTCCATTGCAAAGGTACAACAAATATGTGTAAATAGAAAAATAGTTTGAAACATTGAGTTATACACCACTCCATAAAAGTTTATATTCTGGTAATTATTATTGTCTCAAAGGTTCAAATTTCAAATGGGGGGGGGGGGGGGGGGGGGGGGGGGGGACCCGGGGGGCACCGACATCAATTGGGGGAACGTGCCCCCCGTCCCCCCTTAGTTACGCCACTGTTCTGCAGTAAGCCAACAGATCACCTATTTCAATTCTGACACAAATAACTGTGGAATTGCGGTAGCCATCATCTGCTAATCGAGGCATTCAATGAAACAAAAATTGCTTTTCAGTTTAGTTTATTGCAGACATTTGGTGAATGTTTAGACGATATTTGTGTGTGTTTCGGAGAGCCTTAAACGTTTTAGGGCGACAAAGCTACTCGTTCTGGAAAAGTTTGAGATCGTTCTCCAGCCATCCGTTTGTCATATACTGTGCCTGAAACTGTGTACACTCCGAAAGAAACAGAAGATAAGAAGTCGAAAAGTAATTTCTGATTTCCCTATGTCGACAATTTGACACTATGCAGGCCCCGAGGAGCCACGTAACCATCTTGTTGCCAAGGGTCAGATGGTATACGGTGTGTACAGTTTGGTACAAGCTGCTCATATTGGCCAAGCAGGTCAGGATCTTGCTGTATCATTAGGTTTGAATGCTGAGGACATGGTGTTGTATGCTGTGTTTGCTAAGAATGAAGGAGCTGATGGGACTAGTGATGTACCTATTGATCAGTCAGCATTGTGTGTGTATAAGATGAGTGATATTTTAGATGCCTTCAAGGAAGCAGTCAGGGGATGTATTCAAGATGGAGACGACTACTCAGTGCAGTACTTGGAAGGATCCTACTGTCAATCATTTGGCCTACAAGTGAGTATAAGTATGGTCAGCTCCACTCATTTTACCCCCACATACAATAAATGCAAGATATGTGCGTGTTTATGATTAGGGATATTAATATTATAGACACCGTCAGGGAACAGTAAGATATTGTTTTCAAGTTGTAAACCATTACGTTGAGTGCAATACTTGAAGTATTTTTTAACCTATGGAACAGGTTTATAAAGATATTCAAGAAATGACTTTAGTCAGTGCAGAAAGAGGAATCCTAGGTAATATGTTTTTGCACAATGATCAGTTAGCATTAAGTTTACAACTTACATATTAAGGCTACCTGCAAGAACAGACTCTTCCATACTTTTTTTGTCTCTTCATTAACTTTTCTTTTAAAAGGTAAAGCGATCACACATAAAATTATACCGACCTCTTGAGTAGGTACTTAACGTGGATTATCGCAAACAAAGTGAAAGCTAAAGTTTCTCCTTTTAATTCAAATATTATTTATTGCTATGTTTTTAGAGCTGAGGGTGGTATTGATAAACAAAGTTTTAATAATTTTACTCTAGGAACATTTTAAGGAACCCTGTGTCCCATGTGGCATTGGTCGTGTGAGTAACTTTCAGTTTGTTATTCCACCTTGTAAACCATTGCATGGCGCTAAAGTATAGTCTCATACTTCAAAAACGTAGCTCCACATTACCTTGCAGGAAAAATACCGAGCGCTTTAATACGCCACTAGGGGTATGATAAAGCGCTATATATTAAGAACCCTATGTTTTTATTATTGTATGAAAGTCAAAGAAACAAAATGGCGATGGCGCTCTTCAACGGGGCCTCAGCTACACACTGTTACTGTTTCTTTGAGTTTTGTTTATTATGAACTGTCGCTTGAGGGCGCTATACTTGGCGACCGTTTTCCGATAAATGCTTCAGTACTGTACTTTTCGATAGCATTACTGGTGTAAAAGGTTATCTAAACTACTAAATTTTGTACTGATACTGCTTAGATTTACTTATCGGCGTTTAGGGTGAGTGTTATAGAAGTGTATTGTTGGATTAGACTTACAGTAGTTTTCGTAGTATTAAAGATAATTCCAACGTTTTTTTTATGCTCATTTGAGAAGTTGTTCTAGTGTTTGTGATACATGCACTGATGCACGTCAAGGTTCAAAGGTTAAATGTTGGATGTTGTAAATCCGTTTTATAAGGTTTCAAGTTACAATTTCTGCTTTATGTAAGAATTTATGAATTCTAGAGCAAGTTTCTTCGAGTCCAGGATTTGTTTACTGTAATTCAGTTGTGCATGATCTTTTTGATTTAAAGGTGATTATTGTAGTTTCAGGGTAAATTTAGTACATGTAGTATGTCAGGTTCCTGTATTTAGAATGTTTTCCTTATTTGTTTAGGGAATTACCGTTTTGATTACTGAACTGTATGCTGTTTAACTGGACTGAACTATTGTTGCTGTACTGTTACTGATCTGCTAGTTGTATCCGGTCACAGTAGTAAGTTAATGTTTCCGTTTAAAAATCATTGTTTCTAAAATTACTTTCACTTGCTTCAGATGTTTGGACTGTAATCATCTTTCTGTTTTCACGTGTTAAGACTGTTTAGCAGTACTCTGAGATATGGAATGTGCACTCATTCATGTACTTGGATTTTGTTTGTTTTTTGCAGAATTGAATGCTGATTTATTATTAAAATCTTCATACATTAAAACCGGGTGCGACTCCATTCTTAAATCCTCTGGCCTTCCATAATTCAATTTACTCATCAAGTTGAGGCCAAGATGGATGAAAAGAAAGCGAAACGACGAACCAGCAAAACGAGATTTACTCGACAAAGGAAAGTGTTTGAACAACACATAAAGCAAGATTCTTCCATAGAAGAACTCACAGAAGAATTCCGGAAATTTGAGGTTGCCTTCATGGAATTGCAGAACAGACACGATGAGTATTGTGAGTCAATAGAAGATGGCGATGAATATGAGCAGGAGGAAGAATACATTCAGATCTGTATGGATGACTTCCAGCAGATAAAGCTGAAACTGAACCAGTTAAAAAAATCTCAACCAATCAAGTCGGCTGAAAATCCGCCTGAAAAAAGTGATGCTGTACCAACTGACCATGATGCATCCCAAATTACCGACTCCAACACTCAGCCAGAAAACAGCACTGCTGAACTGCAAGCTGAGCAGTCCCCTTCCCCACCGAAACCAGCGTTGGCTGAAGTAGAGCAGCAGCAGACACCAAAAACCAGTACTGCTTCATGCAAGTTGAGACCGAGGTTGGAGAGACCCAAGATGCCAACATTCAATGGCGATGTCAGGGATTATCACACATTCAAAGATGACTTCAAGCACATGATAGATCTGATGTACAGTCCGAGAGACGCTGTCTCTATTCTGCGAAACAGTTTAACTGGCAAGCCACTGGAGTTGCTGAAGGGTATCGGAACTGATTATAGGGCATGTTGGGAGTACTTGGACATGTACTATGGTGATCCAAGGGTCATTTCAGACACAGTGGCCCAGGATCTGACCAAGTTTAAAGCGCTTAGCGATGGAGAAGATGGGCGCTTTTGTGAGTTTGCTCAACTTGTTAGGCGCAGTTTCAACGTCCTGAAACAAGTAGGAAAGGAATCAGACATGAATAATAATCACATGTTGGCCATGATCGAGAAGAAACTGACTCCAGAGGACAGGAAAGTATATGCCCGCATTGAACAGCAGAGCAGTGAACAGGCTAATTTCGAGGGACTTCTCAAATTCCTTGAGAACGAGACGAAAACCAGAAGACGGGTATCTGCCTCCATCAGGAGTATGAATACAACACCTCAGCAAGCCCGAGTGTATCTGACCGAAGGGCGACCAACCACATCAGTAAAGTGGAAAAGGTGCTGGGGGTGTGAAACTGATAGTCACTGGCCTGATCAGTGTCCCGCCATACTGAAACTGACTCCAGAAGAGAGGTGGCGAAAGGTGAAAGATAAGCGTGCATGTTTTTCCTGCATGAAGCGGGCCGGCAAAGGGCACAATATGAGTACCTGTAACAGAAAAAGGAAGTGCACACAGTGTGATTCTCAGCATCACCATCTCCTACACAAAGTGAAAGCCGAATTTTCAGCGGCACCCACTACTCACGTGATGGCGTGCAACACCAAGTCAGAATTTACTGATGTTGCACTACCCCTGCTGACGACTGAAATTGGGGCACTTCACAAGAAAATAACTGGAAACATTGTGTTTGACTGTTGTGCAAGTGTAACCCTGGTCCGAGGGGCAACTGTACAAAGACTTGGGTTACAAGGCAAAGGCAAACCAATCAGCATCGACATCACCACTTTGGGTGGAAGGACCGAAACCCATGTCACCAGGCTGCATGAGATCAAAGTCTACCGTGGAGAAAAGATATATAAAGTGTCAGCAGTAGAAGTTCCCGAAATAACTACAGTGCCTCCACTACCTGAGCAGTGCAGAGAAAAGGTCGAGAGCCATTTGGGAACAACAATTAGACGTGGTTGTGGACAGGTTGATATACTTCTAGGTGTTGATCATCCTGCTATGCATGGCGGTAAGACAGAGAAAATAGATGACTATGTCTTGAGAGATTCTCCACTTGGCTGGGTAATTCTCGGATCATATAGTGAGGCGACAGCAAGAACGTCCACTGTGCTACACATAAAGGTCACCGACAAGACTGACCTCAGTGAGTTTTGGTCTACTGAGGCTATGGGGGTGAGGCTCAAGAACTGTAACTGTAAGCATTCAACTGACAAGCTGTTGACTCCGAATGACCAACGCCAGTTTGACAAGATGTGGGAGTCCTGTGAGAAAGTGGACAACCGATGGCTAGTTCCCTACCAATGGAAAAGGGACCCAAAAGAGCTCCCCGACAACAAGAGGCAGGCAATGGCGAAGCTATTGTCCATAGAGAAGAAGCTACAGAGAGAAGGGAACAACGCTCAACTGTATGATGATCAGATGAAAGAGATGGAGAAAAAGAGATTTTCGAGAAAGCTAACCACCGAAGAAATGAAGAAGTATGACGGTCCGGTCCATTACATTGCCCACCACCCAGTAATTCGTCCTGAGAAAAAGAACACACCTGTTCGCATCGTCTTCAATGCCTCTGCTAGCTTCAATGGCCATCGACTGAATGATTATAATTACTGGGAAAAAGGACCTGATCTCCTCAATGATCTCTTTGGGGTCTTATTCCGTTTCAGACAGTTTCCGATTGCTGTGTCAGGGGACATAGCCAAGATGTATCACCAAATCAGAATCCCTGAGCGTGATAAACACGTACATAGGTTCCTTTGGAGGAGCTATGAAGACCGAGAACCTGATGTATATGTCAAGGAGGTGGTAACCTTTGGCGACATGCCAGCACCAGCTATGGCATTGACTGCATTGAAGAGAACAGCTGCCGAAGGAGCCAGAGACTACCCTGAGGCATCTAGAGTTTTGGACCATGACACATACATGGACGACATATGTACCTCTACAAGATCCGTTGAGAAAGCTACACGTCTAACTAGCCAAATTGATGCAGTCCTAAATGCGGGTGGTTTCAAAGTAAAAGAGTGGGTGTCGAATACAGATTTGGCAGTTGAGAAACCAGAAGAGAGACCAATCGTCGGACACACATCTAAAGAAGAGCAGAAAGTTTTGGGCGTTGTATGGAACCCAGAGACAGACAGACTGAAATATCAAGTTAAAGCAGTTGCCCTGAAAGAAAGAGACGTCATGACCAAGCGAATGATTCTGAGTGAACTGGCCAAGGTATTTGACCCCATTGGGTTTACTGGTGCCTTCCTGATCCGAGGAAAGATCCTGATGCAGAAGCTGTGGCAAATGGGTGTTGATTGGATGAAGACTTGCCTCCAGAACCAAAGGCTAAATGGAGGAACTTCTTCACAGAACTGCAGAGCTTGAATGGAGTTTCATTTGATCGTTGCATGATGCTAAAACCAGACTTTCCTGTGGAGTTAATAGTGTTTTGCGATGCATCCGAAGATGCGTTTGGCACAGTTGCCTACACGAGATCAAAGAATGAGAACGGTTCGTTTGATGTGAGATTTGTGGCTGCAAAATCGAGGGTAGCTCCACTGAAGGCCCTGACGATTCCGAGATTGGAGCTACAGGCAGCACTGTTGGCTACTAGACTCTATGCATCAGTAGTCAGGGAGACATCAAATGAGTTTGAGAGAGCCATGTTCCTGTCAGACAGTGTGATTGTCCTATCATGGATACGTGGCCAATAACGACAGTACAAACCAGACTTTCCTGTGGAGTTAATAGTGTTTTGCGATGCATCCGAAGATGCGTTTGGCACAGTTGCCTACACGAGATCAAAGAATGAGAACGGTTCGTTTGATGTGAGATTTGTGGCTGCAAAATCGAGGGTAGCTCCACTGAAGGCCCTGACGATTCCGAGATTGGAGCTACAGGCAGCACTGTTGGCTACTAGACTCTATGCATCAGTAGTCAGGGAGACATCAAATGAGTTTGAGAGAGCCATGTTCCTGTCAGACAGTGTGATTGTCCTATCATGGATACGTGGCCAATCACGACAGTACAAACCAGACTTTCCTGTGGAGTTAATAGTGTTTTGCGATGCATCCGAAGATGCGTTTGGCACAGTTGCCTACACGAGATCAAAGAATGAGAACGGTTCGTTTGATGTGAGATTTGTGGCTGCAAAATCGAGGGTAGCTCCACTGAAGGCCCTGACGATTCCGAGATTGGAGCTACAGGCAGCACTGTTGGCTACTAGACTCTATGCATCAGTAGTCAGGGAGACATCAAATGAGTTTGAGAGAGCCATGTTCCTGTCAGACAGTGTGATTGTCCTATCATGGATACGTGGCCAATCACGACAGTACAAGTCCTTTGTTGCAAACAGAGTGGCGGAAATTCAGAGCCAAACCGATCCTTCCGACTGGAGGCATGTCCCAGAAGAGCACAATGTTGCCGACAAGATTTCAAGAGGGGTCAAAGTAGAACAATTACAAGGCACCTGGAAGGACGGGCCAGGATTCTTAAGAGAACCGGAAGAGAATTGGCCAAAATCGCTCCCAAAGGCTGACGAAAAGGAAATAAACCGAAAAAAGAAGGAGAAAACTGTGCTAATGGTGAAGGAAGCGGAAGATGCAATAGACTGCAACAAGTTCTCCAGCTGGAGAAAGTTGATCCGTGTGACTGCATACGTCTTCCGTTTCATCTCGCATCTGAAATCGAAGCAGAGAGACCATGACGGTCCGTTAACAGTTGAAGAATTGACCTCTGCTGAAAACCACTGGCTGGTTGAGGCCCAGAAATCACTTCATGGGCGACTTGAGAAAGGAGAGTTTAAGTCACTCAGTCCATTTGTGAAAGACGGGATGACCTTTGTTGGAGGAAGGGGTCATCTTGGAAAACTTTCTTATGACAGACAACACCCGGTGCTACTCCCCAGAAGCCACCACATATCATACCTGATCACGAAGAATGTCCATGAGCGAGGGCACTACGGAGTGGCGACGACAGCAACCAAGGTCAGAAGCAAGTACTGGGTAACCGGCGGAACAAGCTTGGCTAAGAGTGTGAAATTCAGGTGTGTCATGTGCCGGGTTTTTGAGCGGAAAACAGAAACGCAGTACATGGCCAATCTGCCTTTTGAGAGGATGGCACCGTTCACACCGCCATTCTACTACACGTCTTGCGACTATTTTGGACCGTTTGTTGTGAAAGTAGGCCGAAACAAAGCAGCAAAGCACTACGGGGTAATTTTTACCTGTCTAAATACGCGAGTCGTGCATCTTGAAGTTGCGGTTGATTGTTCGACGATGGAATTTCTTCAAGTCCTTAGAAGATTTCTTGCTGTACGAGGTCACCCGAAGCTGATTCAGAGTGACAATGGAACCCAGTTTGTAGGGGCGGAAAGACAGTTGAGAGAGATGGTAAAAGGGTGGAATGTGACCAAGTTGAAGGACTTTTGTGCTGAGAGACAAATATGCTGGAAATTCACAACACCTCTTGCACCACATCAGAATGGATGCGCAGAAGCCTTAGTGAAGAGCTGTAAGCGAGCTCTTAAGAAGGCTATTGGAGAACAACGGTTGACCCCATTTGAGCTTCAGACGTGTCTGCAAGAAGTGGCGAATCTTGTCAATGAAAGGCCCATTGGTAGGCATCCAACTGATCCTGATGATGGCAGCTACATCTGTCCGAATGGACGAGCATCAAACAGGGTACCCCAGGGGCCATTCCGCACTAGCAGGAATCCCAGAGAGAGAGTTGAGTTTGTTCAACAAATTGTGACGTCCTTCTGGAAAACCTGGATAAGGGATGTTCATCCAGCTCTTGTTCCAAGGAAGAAGTGGTGTGTCCACAGACGAAATGTGTGTATTATGAACTGTCGCTTGAGGGCGCTATACTTGGCGACCGTTTTCCGATAAATGCTTCAGTAACTGTACCTTTCGATAGCATTACTGGTGTAAAAGGTTATCTAAACTACTAAATTTTGTACTGATACTGCTTAGATTTACTTATCGGCGTTTAGGGTGAGTGTTATAGAAGTGTATTGTTGGATTAGACTTACAGTAGTTTTCGTAGTATTAAAGATAATTCCAACGTTTTTTTTATGCTCATTTGAGAAGTTGTTCTAGTGTTTGTGATACATGCACTGATGCACGTCAAGGTTCAAAGGTTAAATGTTGGATGTTGTAAATCCGTTTTATAAGGTTTCAAGTTACAATTTCTGCTTTATGTAAGAATTTATGAATTCTAGAGCAAGTTTCTTCGAGTCCAGGATTTGTTTACTGTAATTCAGTTGTGCATGATCTTTTTGATTTAAAGGTGATTATTGTAGTTTCAGGGTAAATTTAGTACATGTAGTATGTCAGGTTCCTGTATTTAGAATGTTTTCCTTATTTGTTTAGGGAATTACCGTTTTGATTACTGAACTGTATGCTGTTTAACTGGACTGAACTATTGTTGCTGTACTGTTACTGATCTGCTAGTTGTATCCGGTCACAGTAGTAAGTTAATGTTTCCGTTTAAAAATCATTGTTTCTAAAATTACTTTCACTTGCTTCAGATGTTTGGACTGTAATCATCTTTCTGTTTTCACGTGTTAAGACTGTTTAGCAGTACTCTGAGATATGGAATGTGCACTCATTCATGTACTTGGATTTTGTTTGTTTTTTGCAGAATTGAATGCTGATTTATTATTAAAATCTTCATACATTAAAACCGGTGCGACTCCATTCTTAAATCCTCTGGCCTTCCAGTTACCTTGAATTTGCTTAAACCACGACATTACACCGTAGTGGTTTTCTGTAAATACATGAAACTTCACATTTTTCTAACAGGAAGTATTTAAACAAGAAATTAAAGATTGAGGCAAGTTTATGTGCGTGTTGTCTGTATGTCTATCGAAAAGTAAACAAGTTTACAGAACTGCCGTTGTATCAAAGGTGTATAATTTTTCAGTAGTACAGTATTGCAAACGAAAGAAAATGTAAACCATTGAAAAATTTCCCTTCCTTTTCCTTGTTAATAATTAGTTGATATTTCGCTCGTAATTGAGGAAGTACACAAGAGTTACCGTATCCCCGTTATATTCATAAAATGAATTTCTGAAAAGAGGTTCATGCTTGCTGCGTGCATGCATTTTTGATCACTCAATAAAGAAGAATTTTTGTATATTTATGCGCATAAAAACGGCGGGAATTGTTCTTACTGTTTGTTACAGCAACGAGCTGGAACACATTAATTCTTGCTCTAGTCAACCATTCCTTTCATTCTGGTACGACTCGACATACCAACCACCTGATCGCACATGAAAAAGCTGCTATCTGCTATCTATCGCAAACGGACGGTGAAAATCACGGTTACACAGCAGGTAAGAATTCCGTTTAGTAGCCTGATGTGATAGAGCTCAGTGACTCAGTGTACATGCAAACATATACAACAAAATCAATCATGGAAAATAAAGTAAATCTTGTATTAACGGCCATGTATTGGGCTTACAAACCACACGTTGCTTGACTATAATAACTGGGGAAATGGATTCAACATTATCCAAAATATGACAAGACGAATAAATTGCTTTTTAGTTTTAGTGTCTGGCGTTTTATTGTTGTTGGCAATTTTATAACTTAATATACCGTTGTGTGTTTTTCAGAGACGTTTCGTCTGGTGTTAAGCTTCTTCCTTCGCAGTGTCCAGCCATGTTTTTTATTTTCTCACACTGTGGTTCAGTCTTTAGTTGCGTAAGTGTGTATATAGAAGGACACGAAGTGTAAGTTCAGTGTTGGATCCCTGAACCTCCCTGGTATACTAGAATATTCAACGCTATGGAGGCCCAGAGGAGCCACGTTACCATCTTGTTGGCTGTATGTTTGATTCTGTTGGGATTATTAAGTAGTGTTGTATCAGCTGAATGGCAAGGAGATCTGTCATCTTATCACATTGCTTCATTCAGTAATCCTCATCCTCCTAGATCTCCCAATGATCCATCTGGTAACCACAATGCTAAATTCAATCATTTCACTCTATCTGGCCCTGATGGAGCTGTGTATGTTGGAGCTGTCAACTACTTATACAGACTGGATAGTTCATTGAATCTGCTACAGAATGTTAGTACATGTCAAGAACTAGGAGAGGATAGATGTGATATATTCAACAACTACAATAAAATCCTGATATTAGATAATCAGAATCGGTTGATTACATGTGGAAGTGAGAATGGAGGAAAGTGTCAGTTCAGGAATCCAGATGATTTGTCTGATGTGTTGTTTCGTCCAGTGCCTGATGTTGTTGGTTTTGGAGAGTTGTCCACTGTTAGTTTGACTGCACCAGGAACTGATGGACCAGCTGGCCCAGGGCCTGATGGAGGAGACTGGTTGTATGTAGCAGTGACTTACACTGATGAGGTTGGGTATAGATTGATTCCACCAGTTAGCAGAAGACTGCTTAATACAAACGGGTTGTTGAGATACCCATCAGGCACAGGGTATTCTTCATCTACTGCATTTGATGATTCCTATATTCAGAATCCTTTCCATATTAACTACGTTGCTGGTTTCTCATATGATGGATTCACATACTTCGTCACTTCTCAACAAGATGATCTTAGTTCCAATGTCGTTGTTTCTAAAATCAACAGAGTCTGCCAGACCAGTCCAACATTTGACTCTTACACAGAAATCACCCTACAATGCCAAGGATCAGATGGTAGTGTGTACAGTTTGGTACAAGCTGCTCATATTGGCCCAGCAGGTCAGGATCTTGCTGTATCATTAGGTTTGAATGCTGAGGACATGGTGTTGTATGCTGTGTTTGCTAAGAATGAAGGAGCTGATGGGACTAGTGATGTACCTATTGATCAGTCAGCATTGTGTGTGTATAAGATGAGTGATATTTTAGATGCCTTCAAGGAAGCAGTCAGGGGATGTATTCAAGATGGAGATGACAGCTACTCAGTGCAGTACTTGGAAGGATCCGTCTATAATGCATTCCCAAATACTGTAAGTATATTATGGTCAGCTTCATTAAGATTGGGATCCCAGGTTATGTTTATGTTTAAGATGACAGTAAAGATGTCTATTTGAAAAGTGAGATAATGTTTTTGTAAAATGTATGCAAATAACTAAGTAAAAAGTACTTTTGCAAATGATTAAGTTTATACTTATAATGACTTTTTAATGTCTCTTAAGCAAAGAAGTGACAGAATTTGTTTAATAACACTGAATCAAATTTTCTAAAATGAATATTTCACATTGTCTTTAAAATACTTTTACTGTACGTATGATTCCTCAACAATTAAGAAACCTTTTCCAAGGCAGATTGGCTTCAGATCATTGACAGATTTCAGGTTTTTCCCTGGAGTATTTTAGATTGTACCGATAGGGCCTAATGTAAATGATTCTGTCGAAATGTTTTATTCTATTGTCAAACAATTGTTGATGCGTATGTCCCGATTGTGATACCTAAAAAGCAAAGTCCTCCATGTTTTGACAGGGAAGTTAGATCATTCTTCAATTTGAAAAATTCTGCTCACAAGCTCATGAACACGTATAGAACTCCTTACCACTGTGAAAATTTAGGGCAATCAGGCGTGATTTAAAATATTTATGTAGACTTAAACGTAATGGTTATGTTTCTAAACTCTCAAGTAAGCTGTAAGATAATCCCAAAAGACTTTGGTCTTGGTTAAAGTCAAATCACAATCAATCTCCGACTCTTTCCTTTATCACCCATGGGAACGGACAGGCTCAATGTTACCAAAGCATCATTATTTAACGATTATTTTTGCTCTGTTTTCAGTACTGATGACCACATTGGTGTCTGTCCTGATATTCCTGCTTCAGTTGGTGCATTATCTTCTTTTATGGTTTGCAGGAACCGTGTGGAACAGCTTCTCAAAAATATTCATCCTGATAAAAGTTCTGGCTGTGACAATATTAGCAATATATTTCTGAAATACTGTGCCTCTCCACTTACTATTCCCATCACTAGTATTTTTCAAAAATCATTGAATGCTTGTGTTTTCCCTACATCTGGAAATCTGCTAATACTTGCCCTATTCACAAGGGGGGGGGGTCTCAAACCTCAGTTCCAAAATGTTCGTCCCAATTCGCTCCTTCCTACCTTGTCTAAGATTTTTGAAAAAATTGTTGCAGAAAACATTCTTGATCACGTTTCTCATGTTATATGTGATGAACAACACGGTTTTGTCCCTGATGGGAGGTCCTGATGGTAGGTCTACTGTGTATCGGGGGCTGAATGAGAAGGTTCAGTGTGGTGTTATCTACACTGACTTTTCAAAGGCCTTTCGATACGGTTAGTCACCCTCTAGTCTGTTAATCCATGAAATCAGTAAGTTTGGCATCCAAGGAAACTTGTTTTCGTGGATTCAAAATTATCTGTCCGGTAGACAGCAGAGGGTTGTTTTACATAGTAACTACTCAAACTGGAAAACCGTTACCTCTGGTGTTACCCAAGGGTCAGTCTTCGGTCCTTTGTTTTGTTAACTTGTTTGTTAATGACATCCCTAAAAGCTTTATCAATTGTAGTAGTCTTTTATTTGCTGACGACCTCAAAAAGCTATTTCGCATTGTTCGCACACCTGGTGATGCCCAGCTGCTGCAGGATGATTTTGGTTATGGCTCTATAATGATTGGTCATCCACTTGAAAATTATTTCTAAATCCATCCCAAAGGTAAAGTGCTCACTTTGTCACTGAAGAAACAACCAATCGTACATATCAACTATGAAGTGTCTTCCTCTCAACCATGTCAAACTAGAAAGGGTTATCAAACACAAAGATTTAGGTATTTTTATTGATTGTAAATTGACCTTTGTTTTGTAGACTACATTGTTGCAAAGGCAGATCGCATGTTTGGTATTTGTTGGCGACACTGCAGGAATATAGATCGCAAAACAAAGCTAATCCATTTTCTCTTGTAAGACCTGGTCTTTAATTTGCGTTTGTTTAAATTGTTTTTATTATCTGTTACTCAAGAGACTCGTATCGAGCGTATCCAAAACAACATCATCCGTTTCCTTGACAACAATGTAGATGTCCCTCTAGCCACTTCCCTAGTCTGACTCAGAAATCGTAGAAATACTATGGATTTGATGTTCCTTTTAATGTGTGAATTTAACAAATTTAACTGTAATTTGCTTTGTTATTTGTTTTCCCTTGAGTTCCCCCCCCCCTCCTACCCTCCGTCAGTCAGGTCTGTTTAATGTCCCTAAAAACAGAGTCAATGCCACAACAGAGAGCTTCATACATTGTCTCACTTCACTGTTTAATCCCATCACCCCAGCCAACCCTCCTATATAGACATATTTCATTAGTCTATCTCAGCCTTCAATGTTAAAAATAATCAAGTATTTCAGCCCACCACATCATCTACCTAGTCATCCTAGTTTGGTCTAGTATGGTTCTAGTGTTCTAAATTGTTTGTCCCGTTTTAATTTGTCTTTTTGCCTTTTTTTTGACTATTTGTGTTTAATTTTAAAATGGGTATAATCTTTGATCAATCCTTTAATTGGCGCTTGCGCTGTTGGATGTTGTATAAAATAAAATTAAATAAAACAATTAAATAAAAACGTTTATATCGAGGTTAAAAGACTGTTTGAGTCCTGAAAGAGGACTGAAAAGTTCTTCAAAAGTAAAAGTTTGGGAAATGATTTTGTAATTGCCTGTAGTACAGGATTATAATTTGTCTGTGTAATGTTTGTAATGTACCTAAAGCAACTAAGAGCAAATGACTCGAACCCACACTCGTCGACCAGTGGTTGTCTACTGTGGTCGACCATTTGTTTTTGGAACAAGCCTCAAAGACCATGGTTTCTTCCGTGGCCCCGATAGCCTCGATCCATGCTAACATGTTTAAAGTACAGAAGGGAACCAGTGACACTAAAGCGAAAAGGCGGAAGGCAATGGAAATATTAACACCGTGAAGATGATTGAATAGACTTCAAAGCAAGGCGTTCGAGCGAGTAAGTCACTGCGCATGTTCGTTGCTATAAAGTCAGTTTTCAATCACGGATGTGCGCACTCGCACTTGTTCTAATTTGACAGTATTAATTTTCTGTGCAACTAATTAAATTACTCCTTAGCTCCCAATTAAGTTTACTATCAAAACAGCAGTGTATTACTCCCCATATTAATAATTTTTTACAGCGGTTTATAAATTGATTCATCTTGGGCATATGGGGGAAAAAGAGAAAGAAATCACGGCACTATTTTGTTCGTGTTTTTCCTTGACCAAATAAAGCAGTTCTGTTTTATTGTCTTGCCCGTTTTGAGCATGGTGTGAACTGTTTTAAAAACTTTCAAGAGAGATTAAACTGATCAATATTTCCTGTTTTTTGTTGTTGTATCACTCAGCTGAATATACACATAAACTTGTTGTTGATGCGTCTAAGATAACAACTTAATTATTTTGAGCGTACAATAATGGCTAATTATGTATCTCGTTATGTCTAGATTAGTCCAAACTCAGATTAAGCTTTGGATTGGGGCTAATAAATATATCTTTTTATGTCTAGGTTGGTCCAGATATGTTTCTTTGTAATCCTTTTGAAGCGGACAACCAACCATACAAGTATGCAAAAGGCATTGATGTAACAGCATCCAATGCTGTGCTGGAACTATCAGGTATTGGAGACAACTTTCTATTCTTCTATTTCTAGGTTGGTCCAGATGGGTATCTATGTGATCCTTTTGTTGATGGTTCAACCCAATTATATCAGTATGCTAAAGGAATTGATATAACAGCATCCAATGCAGTGTTGGAACTATCAGCTAAATGCAACCTAGTCATTTTGTAACAGATTTGAAAATTTGAGGAATGTTCATTAAAAAAAAGGAATGCATTTTCAGCATAAAATATTATAGTTTTCCCAAGGCATTTGCTATCATCCGACACTATTGCGACTTTAAAATTGAATGACTAGTTGCTCACAGTAACTTATTTACATTTGTTTGTTTTAATATCATGCTTGTAATGATCTGATATTAATGTGTATTTATTTATAGACACTCTGATGTCATCCATCATTACAACAACTGAAATGAACCACACTGTAGCCATCATTGGAACTCACTCCAATGGAGACCTTTTAAAAGTAAGTACTTTTGTGTGTGTACAAACTACTCTTCTACGCTTTGATAAAAAAGACTCTTTTTGGAAGGAACACCCTATTCATAGCTCAACCTTGGTACACTTTTCATTAACAATGTCAGAAGTTCACACTTAATGTTTTCAAGAGGTGATTCACATAGTTTTGTGCTATTTATGTAAAGAATGCACACGTGAATATTAAAACTGCATTAACACATATCACCTATTCATGTTTCCTTTGTAATGTTAGATATAAGCAAGCTAGATGTGTTTCTCTCTGTGTTACAGGTTCACATCCAAAACAAGACCTCAGCCAGACTGTATGAAAGAGTAGACCTTGATATTACTGGATCAGTCCTTAAAGATGTCAAGATTGATGATACAACAAGAGAGATGTACATACTGACTGAACAAAAGGTACAATAACAAGATTAATGATACAACAAGAGAGATGTACATACTGACTGAACAAAAGGTACAATAACAAGATTAATGATACAACAAGAGAGATGTACATACTCACTGAACAAAAGGTACAATAACAAGATTAATGATACAACAAGAACTGAACAAAAGGTACAATAACAAGATTAATGATACAACAAGAGAGATGTACATACTGACTGAACAAAAGGTATAATAACAAGATTAATGATACAACAAGAGAGATGTACATACTGACTGAACAAAAGGTACAATAACAGGATTAATGATACAACAAGAGAGATGTACATACTCACTGAACAAAAGGTACAATAACAAGATTAATGATACAACAAGAGAGATGTACATACTGACTGAACAAAAGGTATAATAACAAGATTAATGATACAACAAGAGAGATGTACATACTGACTGAACAAAAGGTACAATAACAGGATTAATGATACAACAAGAGAGATGTACATACTCACTGAACAAAAGGTACAATAACAAGATTAATGATACAACAAGAGGGATGTACATACTGACTGAACAAAAGGTACAATAACAAGATTAATGATACAACAAGAGAGATGTACATACTGACTGAACAAAAGGTACAATAACAAGATTAATGATACAACAAGAGAGATGTACATACTCACTGAACAAAAGGTACAATAACAAGATTAATGATACACCAAGAGATGTACATACTGACTGAACAAAAGGTACAATAACAAGATTAATGATACAACAAGAGAGATGTACATACTGACTGAACAAAAGGTACAATAACAAGATTAATGATACAACAAGAGAGATGTACATACTCACTGAACAAAAGGTACAATAACAAGATTAATGATACCACAAGAGAGATGTACATACTCACTTAAAAAAAGGTACAATAACAAGATTAATGATACAACAAGAGAGATGTACATACTCACTGAACAAAAGGTACAATAACAAGATTAATGATACAACAAGAGAGATGTACATACTCACTGAACAAAAGGTACAATAACAAGATTAATGATACAACAAGAGAGATGTACATACTGACTGAACAAAAGGTACAATAACAAGATTAATGATACCACAAGAGAGATGTACATACTCACTAAACAAAAGGTACAATAACAAGATTAATGATACAACAAGAGAGATGCACATACTCACTGAACAAAAGGTACAATAACAAGATTAATGATGGAACAAGAGAGATGTACATACTCACTAAACAAAAGGTACAATAACAAGATTAATGATACAACAAGAGAGATGTACATACTCACTAAACAAAAGGTACAATAACAAGACTAACAAGATTTAAGGGCATGTCAAGCATCACACTATCATCAAATGGTGGGAAAATGCATGTAATGGTTTTTCTTTTAAACTCAAGCTTCTAATTTAACAATTTTTCTTAATCTTTTGAATAATGTTCAAAGTTTCTGAAGATGCGTGTTGAGAATTGTGGTCAGTATACAACGTGTGAGACGTGTATTGGTACGGATGCAGGGAGGGATGGAGACCCATACTGTGGCTGGTGTACTCTGCAGAGACAGTAAGTATTGCATCTTGTCTGATTGGATGCGTGTTGAGAATTTTAGTGAAAAGCAACAAATTACAGACTAGAATGAATTTCATGAAGCAAAATTACTTTAAAGATGTTTTTTTAAAATTTGTTTTATTCCACCGACGACTGTTCTGTGTTTAGATTGTTTAGTTCATCATCCGAGTCCGATAGTGGGTATTGTTATACATAGAATGGTCAGTTGAATTTATTTTGATCAAGTGTAAACTATTTCTTGATGATGATTCATATAATTTTTACCTGCTTAGATGCACCTTGTATTCTGAATGCAACATGCCTGATGTGTCTACCCGATGGTTAGCCTACTCAACTGCACAGTGTATTGAGATAACCAATGTGGCTCCTTATGATAATTTACCAATAACTGTCACAGAACAACAGGTAAGAGTAATGTATAAGTGCTTACCGACTTTTTTTATTGGCGCACCTCCATACAGCTGGTTGGCACACAAATTTGCTAAACACAGGAAGTATTGCTTAGCAGAAGTGGGCATTCTTCCAAAATGCTATTGAGATTACATTATTGTGGCTTTCTGAAATTGGATCCTGGTGACTCTATAATATCTCCCTTGCCCTTCCCTCTTTTTTCTCCCACCACCTGTATCTAGTGTGCCACTAACTTGAGGTTCACTCACAGTGTAAACTTTTTGAATCAATTTATTAGGTAACTATAAATACCCTTTTACCCTACGAATTTGTCAATTGTCAAGGCTGCCACTGTAAGGTTCATTATATACATTGTGCTCAATGTACGCAGCTTCTACAGCTGAAGTTACCCTGCTCCATCAATTTATTATCAAATTATGATTAAAGATGTGTGTCTTATTGGCTACAAATTGTACATTTGCCAGATTACTGTGAGTGTAGAGCAGTTACCAGACTTACTGACCAGCATGATATATGAGTGTTGGTTTGGATCCTACGTATCTCAAGCTACAAAGACTAATGAGGATCTTACATGTGTCTCTCCACCTGGTAATAGGATACCTCCAATTCAACAAGGAGGTAAGTCCAACACAAAACAGGGCTGTTTTTAAAACACTTTAGTATTAGAATATATGAAATTTGCTTTTTAACTGTTTTTTTCTTTTTTCCATTTTCCAGATGATGCTGTTGCAGTTACACTGAGCGTCCATTCCAGTGAAACATCAGTCAGTTTTGTGGATACAAGTTTCTATTACTATGAATGCTCAACTCATACTTCGTAAGAATATTTTATGTCCTCTTTATCTAGCTTTAGTTTGATGCCACTCCATTTAGAATGAGCAATATGTCCTTATTGATTTTGATTATGATTAAAAACAATTTTAATTTCTTAATTTCTAGAGTCGCCAATTCTTTGATTAGGTTAACATTGTTTGCATGTTCATTTTAGCATAATAAATTGTTGCATTACTTTAATCCATAAACTCAATCATAGATATATAGGCCTAATTTCTTTTGTTGTTTTTCATTTGCGTTTGCTGTAGTTGTGTATCTTGTGTTGGTAATCGATGGGCCTGTGATTGGTGTGTCTTTGAGAATAGATGCACCCATGTTAGTTCTACTTGCACAGGAGCCAATGAAATCGTCATTACAGGACAAAACGTAAGATCGAACCTGTCATAAATATGTTCTTGTTTTAAATGCTGAAATTTAATAGTAACAAGTGGAACGTGGATTTGTTTTCATATGAAAGACATACATAAAACTCCATCCTGTTCCTGTCTGTTATTAACTCTGAATTGTTTGAAGAGGAATTAATGTCTGATAAATAATGATTTGATGTTACTTCTATAGAATCCAGATTTGTCTTCATCCATGGGTCCGGGTTCCTGCCCTCAGCTGCTGGCTCAGAATACTGAAGTCTTTCTGCCCAATGGAATTGAAAGAAGTATACAAGTCATGACTACAAATCTACCCAATGAGACCCAGGTCAGTTATCAGTCAATTACAAAGCTTGCCGTAATAAAATAAATAAATTAAACGAAGGCAAACAGTGCCTTTACAGCCACCCCCCCCCCCCCCAGCAAAAAGATTTTACATTTGCCTACTTTATGGCAATGAATGAGCTCTTAAAACATTAACTGCGGTATAGTATATCAAGTGTAGCGTATCAAAGCAAGATGGACGTAAGTTCTGCATAAAGCGGAGGAAGTGAAATAAAAAAATTACTGGATTAGTCCCCAAAAACAAAAAAAACAAAAAAAACTTTTCTGAGACTTGGTTACACTTAAACAATCGGGAACGAAGAGGAAATGGTTTTTAAAAAATAATAAAGTTATTTAGTTCGATTGTGTTTTTTGTAAATACTAAATTGATGCAGTATTTTGTTTTAGCGCGATGTACACCAAAAACAGAACTTCAAAAATAACAGCAATTACAGTCTTTGATTTATACATTTTTTTAAACAGACACTGGAAAGGAGGAAGTCATAGATAGAAAAAAGCAATTAAGAGGAATTGGTTAAATAAATAAACGTTTGTATAAGTACTGAAAGTGTTTCCAGCATCTTGTGTTGTTGGGCACGAAATGCTATAGCCCTTTAAAATTAGGCTGCAGAAAAGTTAGCGTAAGATATACAAAAATGACAATTGCTGGTCTGAGACTCAAAAGAGGTTATAGAGAAAAAACACATTACGAGATAAAGAGGACCGTTTGAAAGTTTTTTTGTAACAATAGCTTCCATAATAGTTTTGTTTTCTTTCTTTTCTATTAAAGTTCACCAGAAAAAAATTACAGAAGCAATTGTAATGACTGCCTATAACTCATGACAGTCTCTTTAATTGTGGTGTGTAGAAAGTATTTATATTTAGGCAACCTATTCAAATGGAAATGGCTTGACTCATGGGAGAACATTTACTGTATACCCACCTTGTTAAAGGAACACGTTGCCTTAAGATCTCACGAAATCTCACGGTTGGAGGTGTTCCTTATAGTTATTAAGAGTTGTTCTTGCAATAAAACACCTTTAATGTGTTATAATTAGTGAATGGTAATTAAAAAACCCAAACATTGACCTCTGACCCCCGAGACATGTCCCGCGAAATGTCCCGCGAAAATCTTGACTCCCATAAATGGCGGAGCGTTTTGTTTCGCGAAATTTAGCAAAAGCGAAGCATTTCTAAGGCATGTTTGTGTGGATCATTATATTCTACTTTTTAAACATCTTTCCGACCGTGCTCATTATACATCAAACGCTTGTTATAGCCCAAAAGCGTCCAACAGCGCCCAACCCGAAGGCAACGTGTCCCTTTAAAATGACATTACTAACCTCACTTTCCATTTGTTTGTTTATCTCTTAGACTACTAGCTTTGAATGTAGCTTTGATATTGAGGGACTACGTCAGAATACAGCTGCTCAGCGTAATAATGATTCCATCGTGTGTGACATGAAAGGTGTAAGTTAAATTATTCCCCAGACCATTACAAAGTATATATTATTTGAAGTTGCAAAACCAACCTTTTATTAAAAGAAAAGCTAAGAGTTGAGTTGAACTTTGTTTGATATCATCCCATTTCTATTCCACAGTATACCTACACTTCCACTGATGAAGCAGAGCTGGTTGTGAAACTGACCATTGAATGGACAGACACAAGTAATAACCGTCACATTCTAGATGACTTATTCAACAATAACGGTGAGTTTGAGTCAAGGTGTGGGGTGGGGACCCCTTGACCTACATACTGACACAATGATCTGAAGGGAGGGATGTTGCTGACTGATGCAATTCTCTGTTGACTTTGATGGTTTTATTGTTTTGTTACTTATGCTGCAGGCATCTCATCATTAATTATGAACAACTTGAATCTTTTTAAGTAATTTCAGAATCCAATAACATGGGACTTTCAAATGATTGTTTTGAAATGTTGTCTCTGCTGCAGCATCACTTTACAAGTGTGGAGTATTGAAGCCAGATTGTAGTCGGTGTGTTACTGCCAGGCCAGAGCTTGAGTGTGTTTGGTGTAATGCTATGTGTGAACTAAGAGAGTCTTGTACAACAGCAGAAGGAGAGTGGGTTACCCACAATAATAATACCAACTGCCCTGATCCGATCCTCCAAGGGGTGAGTAGATTTATTGATTATTGATTATTGATACAAAGTAACTGGTGGTCAGGGAGTGTTAACCATATGTCCCAGCATCCATAATAATAACAGTGTCAACTTCTGTATGCCTTCCGAGAGGTGGGTAAATATCAAATACATTGATTATTGACAACTGGGTGAGGATTTATATATATTTTGGTGAGGATTTATATATATTTTGTTGTGAGATTGTCTGTCTTATTTATTGGGGGGTGAAAAGATACAACATTTGACTTTTCCAAGCTAACTAACACAGTCACTATAATTAGTACAGATAAAGAGGAATAAATGTGAAGATCCAATACCAAAAACATGATTTAATACAATGTCAAAATGAGATCTTGACTTGATAATTATTGATTGTTTAGATATATCCATTGACTGGACCAATAGAAGGTAACACCATAGTGTCTGTAATGGGTACAGATATTGGCAGAGGGTTCCATACTGTACTGAATGTGACGATTGGAGACCAAGAATGCTATCTGGATGGATTGGAAGCCTATTATGAAACTGGCGCAAGGTGAGTGTTTGATCACTGTCAAACAGCTCAGTTTGCATTTGTTTGTTGTTGTTGTTGTCGTTGATGATGATGTTTTTTTGTTGTTTTTTTTTTGGGGGGGGGTGGTGTCTTTATTGCAAAAGCTAGATCGTTTATTTTACCATAATGATAATATTTTACTTCAAATATTTACATATTGATCTTAATGGATAATCAGGGTATGAGATCTCACATTATCCTTGTTAAACATATGCCGTTTACAAACGCAAAAACGAAAAACCTCACTGATGAGCTGCATTAGCATTGTAAACGAAATAATTATGGTAAAAAACTGCCGGATGTTTCTAATAAGACTTTATAATTTCTTCAATATGTAAGATGTACAAATTCAATCTCAACTTTAATTCACAGTGTAAGTTGCCGAACTCAATCAAGAGTTGAAAGTGTGGTGTCGGTGTCGCTGACAGTCATGGGAGCTGATGGGTCAACACTACAGGAAAGCTCAGGAGATGTCAAGTTTGAATATAGGGTAGGTGTGACTACAACTCTTATGGATCTGCGGTGTCTGATGATAAATACAACTTGATATTGTTGAAAATAAATCTACACTGACAAAAATAGTCCATCCTACATGAAATGCTGGAACAATCTATTTTGTAGTCCAAAATTGTATTTAAATCAATCAATTTTACATTATTTGAAGACCAGAAAATGAAATGAATTGTATCTTTACAATGATTTCAAGACAACAACTGATTGTTACAAAGACAAGGACACATGGTCTGGTTGATGTTAAATGTCTACTATGTTTGTTTTTCTGGTTCTGATTTTCTTGCCAGGTTCCATCTATTACAAGTTTCAGTCCTGGTTTTGGACCAGCAGCTGGTGGGACTCGTATAACAATCAACGGAATAGCTCTAAATACAGGACGGAATATTGAGGCATTCATTGGTGATGAAGCTTGCATTATAACAAGGCAAGTGAAGACATAACAATTAAGACATATCGTTTACTTGATGTCGAGCCTGTTATCAATTGGTTATTAATAGTTGGTTAAGAAAAGACTTCATAGTGATGTTTCATCTGCTGTATAACTTTGATTTATTTTACAGCCCAGTGACTGAGAGGGAAGCAGTATGCACAAGCTCCGAGGGGTCTGTTGGGCAGACAGAAGTTCTCAAGATGTCTTTTGATGGAGCAAACAAAACAAGCCAGATGTACACTTTCACCAACAACCCTGTCATAACTCAAGTCAGTCCAACCAGCAGTATCTACACGTGAGTACATCTCAGAACATTATTCCAAGTGTATAAACTGTTATTCTTATTTTTTTTGCAATCTTACAACATCTCATTTGATCACATTCTCCAATTGGTATTTTTAAAGGCTGCCATTTTATTCTTAACTTGAAGCTAACTGAGTGAACAAATTGGGTTTTTTGGAAACGTTATTCTGGCTGTAAAAACTGTAACAAAAACAACCTTGGTCTTAATCAGATAAGCAACTAATATCCATTTTTCTATAATTTTCACGAACCAAATTATTTTGATTTATTTTCAATACTCAGCGGTGGTCGGGAGATGATTGTCAATGGGACAAATCTAGACACTGCCCAGACGGCTTCACTTGTTGTTACAGTTGCTACACAAATCACTAAAACTAAAAGATCAGTTGGCAGTGATGACCCCAAGAATGCCAAGTTTGTAGAGGTGAGTAATCATGCCATAAAATGTGTCAATCTTACATCATAACAATTTCATTGATTTAATGTATATCACAACCCCTTAATACGCAAATAATTTTTTTTTTATTGTTGTTTGTTTTTTTACAAATTGTGTATTTTCTAGAGTTGTGCTGTGGAAAGCCCAAAGTTCATGCGTTGCCGAACTCCCAATATAACGTCAGCCATAAGCAGCTCTTCATCTCAACGTAACGTGACCTTTGGCTTCATTATGGACGGTGTCAGTGACCTCTTAACGTGGTCAGAAGACAACGACGTTGACTTAGATTTTTTTCCTGATCCAGAGTATGACGAGTTTGAAAATGAATTGTTTGAGAAGACGGAAGAGTTGATGACAATCAAGGTGAAGTTAAGAGCTACACTATAAACGATCACTGATTATTCTTAAACCTAAAAACCAGTTCCCTTATACCTTGGTTTCTATAAAAGAGGAAAACAATAACTTTAAACTACATCGCTGTAATTTGTTTGAAGGGTTTTAGATAAATTGTGTTTTCAAAGTTTTCACGATTTGTTCTCAATTTGTTGTCTGTATAAGTGTTTGTAGCTAAAGAGTAGCTAAAAGTGTATTTTTCCACCTTATCAAAGACCAGTTTTCCCAAGTCATTTTATTAATTTTATCAGAGCAATTTTATCAGGATTTCTTGGTTTTCTTCTTTGCTTAAAGTAAATGGATCCCTTGTCAATTTGATTGTTGTCTTGATAAAAGTGTTTATTCTTACTATCTTAATTTGTTTATATTTATATTCTTTACTTTTAAGGGTAAGCATATCAACAGTGCAATTACTGCCTCAGAAGTCATCATTAATGTTGGACCAGTGAGATGTCTTGTGACCTTCATTGAAGAAACATCTATTGGTTGTAGTTTGCCTGAGAAACAACCGCCTGCCGGGGACTATAAGGGCCAAGACAAAGAGAGAAAGCTTCCTGTAGTCTGGGTAAGTCTTAAAACAACTCTTGGTTGTAATTTACTTGAGAAACAGCCTTCGAACAGGGCTTCTTGGGTCAAGATACAGGGAGAGGGCTTTCTGTGGTATGTGCAGATCTTAAGACAAATACCAGTTGTAGCTTAATTGAGAAACAACCATCTGGCGGGGACTTCAAGGGCCAAGACAAAAAGAGAGGGCTTCCCGTTGTCTGGGTAAGTCTTAAAACAAATTTCAGTTGCTATTTACTTTTTAAGAAACAACCATCTGACCAGTACCCCATGAGCCAAGACACAGAGAGAGTGTTTCCTGTGGTAAGTCTCAAGACAAATCTCAGTTGTAATTTACGTGAGGAACAACCATCCGTCCACAGGAGTTCTTGGGTCAAGACACTGAGACAGAGCTTCCTTTTGTCTGGGCAAGTCATAATACAAATAGTTGTTAAGAAAGAACACTGACAGGGGGCTTCCTGTGGTCTTGGTAAGTCGTAAGACAAAATTCACTTGGAATTACTTGATAAAAGACCACATTATAAAAGGACCTAAAGAACCAAGACAAGGAGGGTGAGATGACTCAATTCTCAGTTGAGCTTAGTTTAAGCGATTCATAAAGTATTAAAATCTCCTTTCTCATCAGGTAGTGCACAGCAACCTTGAGTTCCGCATCGGTTATGTCGCATATCCTTCATCCAGTGATGGCGTGATCATTGGTCTCTCGGTGGTCGGTGCAGTGATTTTCGTCATCTTAGTCTGCTTGATTTTACTCCTGTCCAAACGGCTGAACATCGCCAGTCGGGATGCTAATCTTTTGGTCTTAGAGAAAGACTTTCTTGAAGATGTTAAGAAAGGTTAGAAATAGAGGTTACAGAATTTACTTCTTCTTCAGTTGAAGCTGATAGGAAGAAATTCTTGCTTAGTTAGGTTTCTCTGCTAAGCACAAAGAAGCAGTGAACCAGTCACAAACAATGGGCATGCGCTGGGCCCAATTTCATAAAGCTGTTAGTGTTAAGCAGAAAATACTGCTAACAAGAGGTGGGGAACCAGTCGCCATGTAAACTTTATGGAATGTTGGCTGGCCACCTGTTTCTACTATAAACAAGTTTATTTATGCGCTTAGTAAGTTAATGTTCCAAAGCAGCTCTGGCTCCCTTTGCCGACAAAACCTTTGAGAAAGATGACTTCTTGACTTAGACAATCAGTTAATCACCATCCACTTTTGAATTTTAACAATATTGTACTTTCAAAAAACTTGAAATACAGGACTCTCTCAGCGACAAGTTGACATTTTCCAGCTGACGAATGACGTGAAAGTGAGTGGGATGCCGTTTGTGAGTCACCGTGACTATGCCACTAACATGCTGTTCATTGGACAAGAGGTCCGACCAACCACAACGGATGAAGAGGTACAGTGGTCAGCACAAGAAACTCCAAGAACCAAAGTTTTCATAATGAAGCTTAATCTCACAACGAGGTATTAAAGTCCTAAGGGGTCAGGTTTCAAATTATTCCCAGAGTCCTAAAGAGCATCTGAAGTCAAGTTTCTAGACCACTTGACTTCTAATTTATCAACTCTTTCTCAACAACCACAGTTGACAACAAACCATCACAAGCCAAATATAAATTTACTGCATTATAATTCAACTCATTATTTAGTCCTTTGGATTCCTGTGATGAAAATCTTCAAAAGTGGTGACATCAAACAACAATCTTAGTTGCTTAGCAAAGTGTGATGTAACACTACAAATTACATCTTAAGACGAGTTTTTGTGTTTTGTGAAATCGAACCCAAGGTTTCACCCATGAACTACGTCCAAAGCATTTAACGTAAAGCTTCTTCCTCAGAAACAGTGTGGAGTTGATGCAAAATAACACAGTTACCAACCCCAAAAAATAAAAAATAAAAAGATTTATTCAGAGAGTGACTTACACTGTTGCACATATAATAATTGTCAAATTTACTTGATGTTTAGGAACCATAATGCATTTTGTCTAAAAACTGTTTATATTTCATTCTTATTATTGTACAGTACGGTGAAGATTCCAGGGTCGAAGAAGCCATGACGAAGTTCTCTAAGTTGCTAGGCAACAAGGTTTTCCTATTAATTCTCATCCAGACCCTAAATACAGAGAGCCGCTCAAAGATGTCAGTGAAAGACAGGTGAGAAGTTCTAAAATTTGAGACTTTCTGTTTGATATTTCCCCACAAATGTGGCTGTTAAACACTTTATATCACAGCCTTTCTACTTTAATTATAAAGCTGTACATGCATGAAACTTACTGAGTGAACAAGAACAAAGCTACACATTTATATAAAAAACAACGGATGACAACATTTCACAAGATGAAGTTAAAAACCTGGCAGGAGGAATGTTTGAAAGTCACATGCTAAGCAGATGGGTTTCAAGTGAACTCTTGAAAGATCTAGTGAGTTTGCGTTCCTAACATGTTGGAAGACGGTTTCTTTTGCTGGAACTTTGTTTTTGCTGTAAATGTAGAATATTTTCTTGATAATGTGTTTTGTCAAATAAGAAACTTACATGTATTTGTAATTTTTTATACAGGATTTAGATTAATTAATTTATCATTTTTGACTTGTAGAAATGTGGAAAGTATTGTCCTTTTTTCTTCCTTTTTTTATATACAAAAAGCACTTTTTGAAAGTTGTCTTCCTTCGGTATACAAGTGTTGATAAAATCGAATCACTTTTATTGAGCACCATGTACTTTTTACATCACTGTTGATCTTAGGGTGTGCACAATATTGGTGTGGTTGAAAATATTATTTTCACAGATTAACACATACATTACAAAAAAGGTACAAACATGGTCAAGGTGGAAACTTAAACTATGTGTGCTTGAAATGAAATAGTTTTTGATAAATGAGTGTAAAAAATTTATTTGTTTAGCCAAGGATTCCAAAACCTGATGGTTAAAAACAGTAAAAACATTTACATTTTTCACCCACTTTACCGTGACTCCGATGATCAATTGAGCTTAAACCTTCACAGGTTTCTTCTTTCGTGTATTGTTGGGTCACATACGGTGTGGATACTCGTCTCGGACAATAACCAATGTTGTCCGCGTGCTTTAAGATCATGACGATCAAGACAGTTTGAAATCAAAGTTATATCCGTTTACGTTAAACAGGATTTTGACTCCAGCATTTTGATTCTGATATTCAAATACCCCGTCATTTTCACCTTGAGAAAATAATAATGATTTGCGAGTTTAGTTGAGAAAGTTGTGACATTCAGCTGTTCATCATTGGTCAAAGTTATACTGTTGTTTCTGTTTATGCACAATTTCATATTTCCAGACATTCGATAGCATCTTTACTGACTCTTACCATGGTACTGAATAATGACTTGGATATCCTAACAGAGTAAGTCAAACTGGGAACTATTGTGAAGCATATTTTTTAAATTTGTAGACTCTCGATACTTCCCTTAAAAATAAATTAAACTAAAGCAAACTGGGAGAGTGTTATTTGGAATTGAAATTTATGAGTAACTATAAAGACCTAGCAAGCAAAATAAAGGCTGGGATAAAAATTCACAATTATTGAATTTTTCTTTTTTTTAAATAAAATAAAACCATCGAGTGAGGCTTGCGGAGGCACAGTGTAAATAATTATCATTAAGAGAAGTGGTGGTTCCGAGAAGAACCGGTGGTTAAGGACGCGACGTTTCGACCATGCTCTGATTGAATTCGGGAGAATATTGGACTCTATTGCTGAGTGATGCTTAAAATCTGCCGAAGAGGTCGAAACGTCTGATCGAAACGTCTAGTTGTTAAAAACCGGTTCTTTTCAGAACTACAACAGTTCTTAAATATATTTATTTACACCGTGTCTTCACAACTCACTTGGTTGTACTTTCACACCATGCAACGTTTCAAATACTACTTAAAAGAAAAATACCAAACAGAATGGTATGCCAATGAGATGAAAAAGATTTCATTTTTATGACATTTTCAAATTGTTTACTTATTTCACTATTACTCTTTTCATTTCTAGCGTCTTGACAACTTTGATGTCACAGATGATTCAGGATGCTCATTCTACCAACCAAGAACTCCTACTTTTCAGCAAGTAAGATTACTACAAATTGTTCCACTGCACTCTAAATATCCGAGGGTCAGAATTGACCTGGACTCCCGTGTGGCCTGAAGGGGTCAGTATGACCAAGAATCTGTGTCAAAAGTATCCATAAATGGGTCAAAATGACGCAGATTCTGAGTTTATTTTTTATTTTTTAAACCGGGTCAGGGTCAGGCCACCTAGCACTTGGAATATGGGTCAATTCTAACCTCGGATTTCGGTTTATATAAGTACAACCTGTTATGCAAAATTCTAGTTAAAAAAATACATAGGCTGTACTCAGTTGGGACTTGAACCAAAAAATACATAGGATGTACTCAGTTGGGACTTGAACCAAAAAATCCATAGGCTGTAATCAGTTGGGACATGAACCAACAACCCCTGCACTGGAGAGATGTCTTAACCGCTACACCACCAAGTGAAACGAGGCCGGTTCAAATTCTGTATGATTAGCTCCAATCTATCAATTATATTTCTACACCAAATAAATAACTATGTTGTATTGTGGTAATATATTTACGAAAAGATAAATCCAGACTGCAACAAGGGTGGTGTTTCTTTCATTATATTCTTGCAACTTCGATTACCAAATTGGTCCACAATTTTCACAGGTTTTATTTTATGCCTCCGTTGGGATACAACCCTCGATGCTCCCTGCCATGCCAATCAAACATTTTGGATTACTGGGTGCCAGTAACTGGTGGAAACTTCCTGCATTGGTGTATTTCTAGGGGTTACTCCCGCACTCGAAGGTTTTAAACCACCTGTTCATTTCAGAACCACCACAACTAATCAGAAATATTTAGATCGTGCTAGTGTAAATCCTTAGTTTCTAAATTGAAAAAAGGTAAATTTCACATTTATCCTTCAGGACAGACATCGTTTTTGAGAAGCTTCTTTCAAACTGGGTTTCCCTATGTCTGTATGACCAACTAAAGGTAGGTCAACATTTGAAAAAATGGTCAGAATATTACAGTGAATAATAGATATGATTACAAAGAGTAAATTAGTTGTGTTGCCTTACAGTGTGTTGCATGTTTTCTACAGGTTTTGTTTAGCTTTTTATCTATTGTCTTTGTTTATGTTGTCTTTTCTGATGTGTATACAAGGGTAGTGGGCCTGCATGCCTGTTCGGGGTTTCTCTTTTGCACCGCGTTGTATTTTGATGCAATAAAGGTAATAAACTAATTGAACTCTACTAAACATAGGTTTCTTTTTTATTAACATTTTGGTATAGAATCACACCGCCTACCCTCTGTTTGTGTTGTACCGTGCCATCAAATACCGCACTGAACACGGTCCAATTGATGCCTTCACCGGCCAGGCCATATTTTCTCTCAACTTTGAGAACTTACTGCAAAAAACCATAAACTTCGACGTCTTGGTAAGTACGAGATATCCAACGGTCAGATTCCTTAAGAGCCATTATATAGAGAGTGCAAGTCTGGCGCGTATTCAAACATTCTGGGAGCTTTAATGATACCAATTACATTGCTTTAACTTAAAACGCGGTTTTCTCCAAACGTACATTTTTGGCTGTAGGGGATTTTTGGGCCCTTCGTGAATCTACTGACGATATGGGCCACTGCATATTCTGCTCATATGGGATACCATGTTTTCCCCACATGATATCCATATGGGCCACTGCATATTCTGCCCATATAGGAATGCACATGTTTTGCCCACATGATACCCATATGGGCCCTTGCATATTTTGCCCATGTAGGAATGCCCATGTTTTCCCCACATGATACCCATAATTATGGGACACTGCATATGTTGCCAATATGGGATTTCCCACGTTTTCCCAATATGATACCCATATGGGCCACTGCATATTCTGCCCATATGGGATTGCCCACATTTTCCCTGTATGATACCCATATGGGCTACTTCATATTCTGCCCATATGTGATTGCCCACGAACAGACAAAAGGCCACGTGTTGTACAATTTACACGAACAGACAAAAGGCCACGTGTTGTACAATTTACACGAATAGACAATCTTGTTACTTAAATAATTTCTCATTCACTAAACACGTTATGGACAAAATTGAAACAGATTTGAATGATTTAGGATCTCTACTTCCCTGACATGTAAAGTTTCCAAGATGAAATTTCAAATAGTCTACCAATCAGTGATTTCAAAATTAGCTTAACGTGTGAAGAAAACAAACTCACGCACACTTTAATTAAAAAGTAAAAACTTTCTGACACTAACTTCAGTAAGAGCCTGACTAAAACGGATATTATTTTCATGGGTTTTAGACACTGGTGGTCCTAAACAAAGAAGGACATATCACCAAGGAAGTCAAGGTGCTAGATGTAGACACCATCTCACAAGTCAAGGAGAAGATCTTAGATGCCATCCATCTCAACAAACCCTACTCCACCAGACCCAGTGCCAACCAAGTCAGTCTCGGTAGGCCACTCTTGAATTGCTCTGTAAACCAAAGCCACTGTCTTCCTTTGTTCGACATTCACAAATTCTGTGTCAAATGATTTTAAAAAAAAAGGGATCTTTATTAACAAATTTGAGTTGAGTTTATTGAATGTAGCGCTCCTTCACACGCAACCTTATTGAATTGAGAACTTTCTGGTCTGGCACTCCAGCAGTTATCGAAAACAAATGACAAAACCAGATGATTGTAAACTCACCAAGTATTATACCATGCCCGATTTGGGGCGGAGAGTACCCCCCAATGTTCCCATTTTTCAGCACACTATTTTCGTCTTGCACAGTTCTGAAGTACCCCTCGTAAAATCCTATAAAGAATTACTGAGATTTCCTGAACACAATGAAGACACATGATACAAAAACAAGAAACAAAAACAAAACAAAATCAACGGACAGAAGAGAATGCAAAATGAACCGGTAAGGAGCTATCTATGCAGATAAGCCCAATAAATATTGACAGCAAATTAGGACCAGCTATAAAGCATAAACAAAAGTGAAGCTGAAGACGAGCGGTGGACTCGGGAGAGAAAGCTACGTTACATAATGCGCGAGTAGGGCTCTTTTGAACGAGGCTTTAAAATGACCAACAGAAGGCTGTTTTTGTATTTGTTCGTCAATGGCGTTCCACAGACGAGGGCCATAGAACCGAAGTGTATTCATGGAATAAGAGGCTCGAGTGAAAGGGATATAAAGTTTACGGCAAGATCTGGTAGAGTAGCCGTGAATGGCTTCAGTAGAGATGAAATAGGAGGAAAAGGAAGTGGGCAGAAGATTGTGAGAATATTTGTACATGAAAATGCCAGTATGAAGTTTGTTGATATCAGAAATAGTAAGGGTGTGTAATTGTGCAAATAGGGGAGCAGTGTGTTCACGAGGGTGAGAGGAGGTGCAAATTCTTATAGCACGTTTTTGAATAACAGACAAAGAATTAAGCCTTTTATTGTTTAAATTTGCCCAGACGATGTTGCAGTAATTAAGATGAGGAAGAATAAGTGTGTTATAGAGTAATACCAGAGCAGCAGGAGGAAGAAAATAACGTAACTTGGAAAGAACTCCAGTGTTACGCGAGGTAATTTTGATAATAGAGGAAATGTGCTCAGTCCAAGAGAGTTTAAAGTCAACAATTACTCCAAGAAACTTTGTAGAAAACACTCTATTGATGGGAATAGTGTCAATTTTAACAGGAGGTAATTCGACTGTGACTGGAGAAGTAGATTTGCTGAAAAAGATAAAATTTGTCTTGGTGTGGTTTAAGGAAAGTTTGTTTGCTCTAAACCAGTAGGACACCTGAAGAAGTTCAGAATTCAAAGAATCGATAAGAGTGTCGCAGTTTGGACCAGAATGAAGAATAGTTGTATCGTCAGCGAATAAAGTAAATGATAGCAGTGGAGAGGAACAGTGAAGGTCGTTGATATAAAGTAGGAATAGAAGCAATGAAGACACAAGGAGGGGGTCACCATGCCATACAATGAAGACACAAGGAGGGGGTAACCATGCCATACAATGAAGACACAAGGAGGGGGTACACCATGCCATACATTGAAGACACAAGGAGGGGGTACACCATGCCATACAATGAAGACACAAGGAGGGGGTACACCATGCCATACATTGAAGACACAAGGAGGGGGTACACCATACCATACATTGAAGACACAAGGAGGGGGTACACCATGCCATACAATGAAGACACAAGGAGGGGGTACACCATGCCATACATTGAAGACACAAGGAGGGGGTACACCATGCCATACAATGAAGACACAAGGAGGGGGTACACCATGCCATACATTGAAGACACAAGGAGGGGGTACACCATGCCATACAATGAAGACACAAGGAGGAGGTACACCATGCCATACATTGAAGACACAAGGAGGGGGTACACCATGCCATACAATGAAGACACAAGGAGGGGGTACACCATGCCATACATTGAAGACACAAGGAGGGGGTACACCATGCCATACAATGAAGACACAAGGAGGGGGTACACCATGCCATACAATGAAGACACAAGGAGGGGGTACACCATGCCATACATTGAAGACACAAGGAGGGGGTCACCATGCCATACAATGAAGACACAAGGAGGGGGTACACCATGCCATACAATGAAGATACAAGGAGGGGGTACACCATGCCATACAATGAAGACACAAGGAGGGGGTACACCATGCCATACATTGAAGACACAAGGAGGGGGTACACCATGCCATACATTGAAGACACAAGGAGGGGGTACACCATGCCATACAATGAAGACACAAGGAGGGGGGTACACCATGCCATACATTGAAGACACAAGGAGGGGGTACACCATGCCATACAATGAAGACACAAGGAGGGGTACACCATGCCATACATTGAAGACACAAGAAGGGGGTCACCATGCCATACAATGAATACACAAGGAGGGGGTACACCATGCCATACAATGAAGACACAAGGAGGGGGGTACACCATGCCATACAATGAAGACACAAGGAGGGGGGTACACCATGCCATACATTGAAGACACAAGGAGGGGGTACACCATGCCATACAATGAAGACACAAGGAGGGGGTACACCATGCCATACATTGAAGACACAAGGAGGGGGTCACCATGCCATACAATGAAGACACAAGGAGGGGGTCACCATGCCATACATTGAAGACACAAGGAGGGGGTCACCATGCCATACAATGAAGACACAAGGAGGGGGTACACCATGCCATACAATGAAGACACAAGGAGGGGGGTACACCATGCCATACATTGAAGACACAAGGAGGGGGTACACCATGCCATACAATGAAGACACAAGGAGGGGGTACACCATGCCATACATTGAAGACACAAGGAGGGGGGTACACCATGCCATACATTGAAGACACAAGGAGGGGTACACCATGCCATACAATGAAGACACAAGGAGGGGGTACACCATGCCATACATTGAAGACACAAGGAGGGGGTCACCATGCCATACAATGAATACACAAGGAGGGGGTACACCATGCCATACAATGAAGACACAAGGAGGGGGTACACCATGCCATACAATGAAGACACAAGGAGGGGGTACACCATGCCATACATTGAAGACACAAGGAGGGGGTACACCATGCCATACAATGAAGACACAAGGAGGGGGTACACCATGCCATACATTGAAGACACAATGAGGGGGGTACACCATGCCATACATTGAAGACACAAGGAGGGGTACACCATGCCATACAATGAAGACACAAGGAGGGGGTACACCATGCCATACAATGAAGACACAAGGAGGGGGTACGCCATGCCATACAATGAAGACACAAGTAGGGGGGTACACCATGCCATACAATGAAGACACAAGGAGGGGGTACACCATGCCATACATTGAAGACACAAGGAGGGGGTACACCATGCCATACAATGAAGACACAAGGAGGGGGTACACCATGCCATACATTGAAGACACAAGGAGGGGGTACACCATGCCATACAATGAAGACACAAGGAGGGGGTACACCATGCCATACAATGAAGACACAAGGAGGGGGTACACCATGCCATACATTGAAGACACAAGGAGGGGGTACACCATGCCATACAATGAAGACACAAGGAGGGGTACACCATGCCATACATTGAAGACACAAGGAGGGGGTCACCATGCCATACAATGAATACACAAGGAGGGGGTACACCATGCCATACAATGAAGACACAAGGAGGGGGGTACACCATGCCATACAATGAAGACACAAGGAGGGGGGTACACCATGCCATACATTGAAGACACAAGGAGGGGGTACACCATGCCATACAATGAAGACACAAGGAGGGGGTACACCATGCCATACATTGAAGACACAAGGAGGGGGTCACCATGCCATACAATGAAGACACAAGGAGGGGGTCACCATGCCATACATTGAAGACACAAGGAGGGGGTCACCATGCCATACAATGAAGACACAAGGAGGGGGTACACCATGCCATACAATGAAGACACAAGGAGGGGGGTACACCATGCCATACATTGAAGACACAAGGAGGGGGTACACCATGCCATACAATGAAGACACAAGGAGGGGGTACACCATGCCATACATTGAAGACACAAGGAGGGGGTACACCATGCCATACAATGAAGACACAAGGAGGGGGTACACCATGCCATACATTGAAGACACAAGGAGGGGGGTACATCATGCCATACATTGAAGACACAAGGAGGGGTACACCATGCCATACAATGAAGACACAAGGAGGGGGTACACCATGCCATACAATGAAGACACAAGGAGGGGGTACGCCATGCCATACAATGAAGACACAAGGAGGGGGGTACACCATGCCATACAATGAAGACACAAGGAGGGGGTACACCATGCCATACATTGAAGACACAAGGAGGGGGTACACCATGCCATACAATGAAGACACAAGGAGGGGGTACACCATGCCATACATTGAAGACACAAGGAGGGGGTACACCATGCCATACAATGAAGACACAAGGAGGGGGTACACCATGCCATACAATGAAGACACAAGGAGGGGGTACACCATGCCATACATTGAAGACACAAGGAGGGGGTACACCATGCCATACAATGAAGACACAAGGAGGGGTACACCATGCCATACATTGAAGACACAAGGAGGGGGTCACCATGCCATACAATGAATACACAAGGAGGGGGTACACCATGCCATACAATGAAGACACAAGGAGGGGGGTACACCATGCCATACAATGAAGACACAAGGAGGGGGGTACACCATGCCATACATTGAAGACACAAGGAGGGGGTACACCATGCCATACAATGAAGACACAAGGAGGGGGTACACCATGCCATACAATGAAGACACAAGGAGGGGGTACGCCATGCCATACAATGAAGACACAGGGAGGGGGGTACACCATGCCATACAATGAAGACACAAGGAGGGGGTACACCATGCCATACATTGAAGACACAAGGAGGGGGTACACCATGCCATACAATGAAGACACAAGGAGGGGGTACACCATGCCATACATTGAAGACACAAGGAGGGGGTACACCATGCCATACAATGAAGACACAAGGAGGGGGTACACCATGCCATACAATGAAGACACAAGGAGGGGGTACACCATGCCATACATTGAAGACACAAGGAGGGGGTACACCATGCCATACAATGAAGACACAAGGAGGGGTACACCATGCCATACATTGAAGACACAAGGAGGGGGTCACCATGCCATACAATGAATACACAAGGAGGGGGTACACCATGCCATACAATGAAGACACAAGGAGGGGGGTACACCATGCCATACAATGAAGACACAAGGAGGGGGGTACACCATGCCATACATTGAAGACACAAGGAGGGGGTACACCATGCCATACAATGAAGACACAAGGAGGGGGTACACCATGCCATACATTGAAGACACAAGGAGGGGGTCACCATGCCATACAATGAAGACACAAGGAGGGGGTCACCATGCCATACATTGAAGACACAAGGAGGGGGGTCACCATGCCATACAATGAAGACACAAGGAGGGGGTACACCATGCCATACAATGAAGACACAAGGAGGGGGGTACACCATGCCATACATTGAAGACACAAGGAGGGGGTACACCATGCCATACAATGAAGACACAAGGAGGGGGTACACCATGCCATACATTGAAGACACAAGGAGGGGGTACACCATGCCATACAATGAAGACACAAGGAGGGGGTACACCATGCCATACATTGAAGACACAAGGAGGGGGGTACACCATGCCATACATTGAAGACACAAGGAGGGGTACACCATGCCATACAATGAAGACACAAGGAGGGGGTACGCCATGCCATACAATGAAGACACAAGGAGGGGGGTACACCATGCCATACAATGAAGACACAAGGAGGGGGTACACCATGCCATACATTGAAGACACAAGGAGGGGGTACACCATGCCATACAATGAAGACACAAGGAGGGGGTACACCATGCCATACATTGAAGACACAAGGAGGGGGTACACCATGCCATACAATGAAGACACAAGGAGGGGGTACACCATGCCATACAATGAAGACACAAGGAGGGGGTACACCATGCCATACATTGAAGACACAAGGAGGGGGTACACCATGCCATACAATGAAGACACAAGGAGGGGTACACCATGCCATACATTGAAGACACAAGGAGGGGGTCACCATGCCAAACAATGAATACACAAGGAGGGGGTACACCATGCCATACAATGAAGACACAAGGAGGGGGGTACACCATGCCATACAATGAAGACACAAGGAGGGGGGTACACCATGCCATACATTGAAGACACAAGGAGGGGGTACACCATGCCATACAATGAAGACACAAGGAGGGGGTACACCATGCCATACATTGAAGACACAAGGAGGGGGTCACCATGCCATACAATGAAGACACAAGGAGGGGGTCACCATGCCATACATTGAAGACACAAGGAGGGGGGTCACCATGCCATACAATGAAGACACAAGGAGGGGGTACACCATGCCATACAATGAAGACACAAGGAGGGGGGTACACCATGCCATACATTGAAGACACAAGGAGGGGGTACACCATGCCATACAATGAAGACACAAGGAGGGGGTACACCATGCCATACATTGAAGACACAAGGAGGGGGGTACACCATGCCATACATTGAAGACACAAGGAGGGGTACACCATGCCATACAATGAAGACACAAGGAGGGGGTACACCATGCCATACATTGAAGACACAAGGAGGGGGTCACCATGCCATACAATGAATACACAAGGAGGGGGTACACCATGCCATACAATGAAGACACAAGGAGGGGGGTACACCATGCCATACAATGAAGACACAAGGAGGGGGGTACACCATGCCATACATTGAAGACACAAGGAGGGGGTACACCATGCCATACAATGAAGACACAAGGAGGGGGTACACCATGCCATACATTGAAGACACAAGGAGGGGGTCACCATGCCATACAATGAAGACACAAGGAGGGGGTCACCATGCCATACATTGAAGACACAAGGAGGGGGTCACCATGCCATACAATGAAGACACAAGGAGGGGGTACACCATGCCATACAATGAAGACACAAGGAGGGGGGTACACCATGCCATACATTGAAGACACAAGGAGGGGGTACACCATGCCATACAATGAAGACACAAGGAGGGGGTACACCATGCCATACATTGAAGACACAAGGAGGGGGGTACACCATGCCATACATTGAAGACACAAGGAGGGGTACACCATGCCATACAATGAAGACACAAGGAGGGGGTACACCATGCCATACAATGAAGACACAAGGAGGGAGGTACACCATGCCATACAATGAAGACACAAGGAGGGGGTACACCATGCCATACATTGAAGACACAAGGAGGGGGTACACCATGCCATACAATGAAGACACAAGGAGGGGGTACACCATGCCATACATTGAAGACACAAGGAGGGGGTACACCATGCCATACAATGAAGACACAAGGAGGGGGTACACCATGCCATACAATGAAGACACAAGGAGGGGGTACACCATGCCATACATTGAAGACACAAGGAGGGGGTACACCATGCCATACAATGAAGACACAAGGAGGGGGTACACCATGCCATACAATGAAGACACAAGGAGGGGGTACACCATGCCATACATTGAAGACACAAGGAGGGGGTCACCATGCCATACAATGAAGACACAAGGAGGGGGTACACCATGCCATACAATGAAGATACAAGGAGGGGGTACACCATGCCATACAATGAAGACACAAGGAGGGGGTACACCATGCCATACATTGAAGACACAAGGAGGGGGTACACCATGCCATACATTGAAGACACAAGGAGGGGGTACACCATGCCATACAATGAAGACACAAGGAGGGGGGTACACCATGCCATACATTGAAGACACAAGGAGGGGGTACACCATGCCATACAATGAAGACACAAGGAGGGGGTACACCATGCCATACATTGAAGACACAAGGAGGGGGTCACCATGCCATACAATGAATACACAAGGAGGGGGTACACCATGCCATACAATGAAGACACAAGGAGGGGGGTACACCATGCCATACAATGAAGACACAAGGAGGGGGGTACACCATGCCATACATTGAAGACACAAGGAGGGGGTACACCATGCCATACAATGAAGACACAAGGAGGGGGTACACCATGCCATACATTGAAGACACAAGGAGGGGGTCACCATGCCATACAATGAAGACACAAGGAGGGGGTCACCATGCCATACATTGAAGACACAAGGAGGGGGTCACCATGCCATACAATGAAGACACAAGGAGGGGGTACACCATGCCATACAATGAAGACACAAGGAGGGGGGTACACCATGCCATACATTGAAGACACAAGGAGGGGGTACACCATGCCATACAATGAAGACACAAGGAGGGGGTACACCATGCCATACATTGAAGACACAAGGAGGGGGGTACACCATGCCATACATTGAAGACACAAGGAGGGGTACACCATGCCATACAATGAAGACACAAGGAGGGGGGTACACCATGCCATACAATGAAGACACAAGGAGGGGGTACACCATGCCATACAATGAAGACACAAGGAGGGGGTACACCATGCCATACAATGAAGACACAAGGAGGAGGTACACCATGCCATACATTGAAGACACAAGGAGGGGGTACACCATGCCATACAATGAAGACACAAGGAGGGGGTACACCATGCCATACATTGAAGACACAAGGAGGGGGTACACCATGCCATACAATGAAGACACAAGGAGGGGGTACACCATGCCATACAATGAAGACACAAGGAGGGGGTACACCATGCCATACATTGAAGACACAAGGAGGGGGTACACCATGCCATACAATGAAGACACAAGGAGGGGGTACACCATGCCATACAATGAAGACACAAGGAGGGGGTACACCATGCCATACATTGAAGACACAAGGAGGGGGTCACCATGCCATACAATGAAGACACAAGGAGGGGGTACACCATGCCATACAATGAAGATACAAGGAGGGGGTACACCATGCCATACAATGAAGACACAAGGAGGGGGTACACCATGCCATACATTGAAGACACAAGGAGGGGGTACACCATGCCATACATTGAAGACACAAGGAGGGGGTACACCATGCCATACAATGAAGACACAAGGAGGGGGTACACCATGCCATACATTGAAGACACAAGGAGGGGGTACACCATGCCATACAATGAAGACACAAGGAGGGGGTACACCATGCCATACATTGAAGACACAAGGAGGGGGTCACCATGCCATACAATGAATACACAAGGAGGGGGTACACCATGCCATACAATGAAGACACAAGGAGGGGGGTACACCATGCCATACAATGAAGACACAAGGAGGGGGGTACACCATGCCATACATTGAAGACACAAGGAGGGGGTACACCATGCCATACAATGAAGACACAAGGAGGGGGTACACCATGCCATACATTGAAGACACAAGGAGGGGGTCACCATGCCATACAATGAAGACACAAGGAGGGGGTCACCATGCCATACATTGAAGACACAAGGAGGGGGTCACCATGCCATACAATGAAGACACAAGGAGGGGGTACACCATGCCATACAATGAAGACACAAGGAGGGGGGGTACACCATGCCATACATTGAAGACACAAGGAGGGGGTACACCATGCCATACAATGAAGACACAAGGAGGGGGTACACCATGCCATACATTGAAGACACAAGGAGGGGGGTACACAAATGCCATACATTGAAGACACAAGGAGGGGTACACCATGCCATACAATGAAGACACAAGGAGGGGGTACACCATGCCATACAATGAAGACACAAGGAGGGGGTACGCCATGCCATACATTGAAGACACAAGGAGGGGGTACACCATGCCATACAATGAATACACAAGGAGGGGGTACACCATGCCATACAATGAAGACACAAGGAGGGGGGTACACCATGCCATACAATGAAGACACAAGGAGGGGGTACACCATGCCATACAATGAAGACACAAGGAGGGGGTACACCATGCCATACATTGAAGACACAAGGAGGGGGGTACACCATGCCATACAATGAAGACACAAGGAGGGGGTACACCATGCCATACAATGAAGACACAAGGAGGGGGTACACCATGCCATACAATGAAGACACAAGGAGGGGGGTACACCATGCCATACAATGAAGACACAAGGAGGGGGTACACCATGCCATACAATGAAGACACAAGGAGGGGGTACACCATGCCATACATTGAAGACACAAGGAGGGGGGTACACCATGCCATACAATGAAGACACAAGGAGGGGGTACACCATGCCATACAATGAAGACACAAGGAGGGGGTACACCATGCCATACAATGAAGACACAAGGAGGGGGTACACCATGCCATACAATGAAGACACAAGGAGGGGGGTACACCATGCCATACAATGAAGACACAAGGAGGGGGGTACACCATGCCATACAATGAAGACACAAGGAGGGGGTACACCATGCCATACAATGAAGACACAAGGAGGGGGTACACCATGCCATACATTGAAGACACAAGGAGGGGGTACACCATGCCATACAATGAATACACAAGGAGGGGTACACCATGCCATAGATTGAGAACCAAATCAATAGTCTAACTAAGGCACAGTTTCTCTTTCTTAATTACAAACAGCTGTCAAATATTTCTCATAATAAGAAAGTAATCTTAAACAATACACGTGGCTTTATTTGTGACAGTTTGGCACCAGGGAAAGAACTACCGTCTGATCTTGACAGACATGTGCGTCAGACCTGTCGATAACGACTCAGGTCGAATCAACACCCTGAAAGATTTCCGAGTAAGTAAAAACACCCAATAACATATTTCATCCCCCAAACTGTGGTTTGAAAAACATGATCATAAAATTATCCGCAGTTTAAAGAGAATGCAATGAAATCATAGGAGATTAGAAGTGTTTTTTAAGATGATACAATTAGATAAGAGTTTTCACTGGTTCACTGTTATTTCATTGATTGCCTATAGGTACCCGACAGAGCCCCAGTTACCCTTGTGGATGAGGGACAAGCTGCCAGTTGCTCCGGACCAGTGCATCAGTTTGAAGAAAAGAATACAAATGGTAAATATTCTCTGAATAATTTAAAACAATTTAAGGGATGTCAAGCCTCAAAAAAGTATGTTTTGCTTTTTTGTAAGCGCAAGTAGACCATACACTTTTTATTCCAGACATTCCAATCAACACACCCCCCCCAAAAAAAAAATAAAATACAGCAAATATTCTTAACCCAGCAATAATACATTGAAAAAAAACAAAAAAAAAACAACAAAAACCAAGACAAATTTAAAAACTGATATTTTCTACTAGCTCCATGAAGTTTTAAAACGGTTATTTGTTTTTTGAGAAAGAAGAAAGCTGGCTTTCTGCAATTGTATCGAAAATAGTTCATCCGGAGGTCATTGGTTCAAATCCCGCTCTAGCCAATTTTTCTTTGTTCAACCCAAAATCAAAAAACTAAAATTACCCAGTCAGTTTCCCTTGTGGTTTATTATTTGAAAATAGTCAAAAACAGTCATCCATAACGCATAGGATTCAAAGACGGTGATGTTTAGTTATTTTCTTTCATCTACAGAATATCCCATCGAAAATGAAAACACCGCTGGAGGTCATCGCGATCAACATGTGGTAACATTCTTAAATAACATCACAGTGACTGTTCAGGATATTTATAGATACAATGTGTTTCCCACAAATATCTTAAATGTTATATGGTGCTCTGCCATCGAACTTGTTCAAATCCTGAGATAATTTACTGCAGGATGAGGACAACATAAGCGTAAGATGACGTCATCGTGAGATGATTTGTCTCGGGATGACTACACCTTGAAAGTAGAAATAATATTCTTGTCTTCCCAAAATAATTCACTTTGGGTTTTCGATATTTTCAGGTTGTTCCAACCCATGATAAATTTTCTCGGTAGGTCGAGTGACATCCCGAGATAAATTATGGACATCTCCTCACTTCCAAGATGCCAACTTCCTAGGATGTATTTTTGGAAGGCGACATTCTATAATTTTATGATTTGTTAAGATGTTGTTAACCTAGAGATAAATCCTGGTAGGATGTCGTCATCTTACGTTTATGTTGTCATCATCCTGCAGTAAATTATCTCAGGATCTCAATATGTTGGATGGCACTTCCAAAGCTCCGTATCCTTTGTTTCGAAAGATGTGAACACACAATCACACTCTGGGGAATAAAGACTCAATCCTGTTGATTCGAATTCGGTGTTTCCCCCTTTGTAAGAGAATATGTAAATCCCTATAAAATACAACACCTTGGAGATTCAGTGGTTCGTCAGGCTCCTGCTCATTTTCAGAATATCCGATTATTATTCGTACATAAACAAAACAACAGGGAAGACAGGAAGGTTAAAGCTGACCTCAGATGCAGCTCACACTAAACTCACTCCAAAATCACATTCTAAAACAACAGCTTACTGCCATCAGTACTCTCGTCAGAGGAAATTAATTATCTTGTAGATAAGATTTGAAAGTAAAGATGAATAACCATGGTAACATTGTCTCCTAGGCTAAGAAAGCAAAGTCCGTCGTCACTGAGAAAGGTGGTTACTGCATCCCAACAAAAGGTGGTGTCCACCAGTACCAGAAGATCCGCAAAGTCCTTCCTCAAACAGAGTTTCCATCAAAAGTAAGAGATATTTGCAATTTTACGTCAACATTCCAAAAAAAAACAAAAAAAAAACCTCTTCCTCCAAATTACCAAAACATAAGATTAATTCTACCTAATATTTACGCCTTTCAAGCGCTAAACAACAAGTTTCGAAATTATTTACTTCCTTGGCTTCATCGTATGCAAAGAGGAGCTCCTACTAATTTTCTGAATATTTGATTTGTTTTCTTCAAGTCAAAATAAAAGCAGATAAGTCAGGAAAACCCAAGTTGACCTCAGATGCAACCCACACTAAACTCACTCCAAAATCACATTCTAAAACAACAGCTTACTGCCATCAGTACTCTCGTCAGAGGAAATTAATTATCTTGTAGATAAGATTTGAAAGTAAAGATGAATCATGGTAACATTGTCTCCTAGGCTAAGAAAGCAGAGTCCGTCGTCACTGAGAAAGGTGGTTACTGCATCCCAACAAAAGGTGGTGTCCACCAGTACCACAAGATCCGCAAAACCCTCCCTCAAACAGAGTTTCCATCAAAAGTAAGAAATATGTGCAACTTTACGTCAACATTCCAACAAAGAAATAAAAACTCTTCCTCCAAATTACCAAAACATAAGATTAATTTTACCTAATATTTACGCCTTTCAAGTGCTAAACATCAAGCTTCGAAATTATTAACTTCCTTGGCTTCATCGGATGCAAAGAGGAGCTCCTACTAATTTTCTGAATATTTGATTTGTTTTCTTCAAGTCAAAATAAAAGCAGATAAGACAGGAAGGTCCAAGTTGACCTCAGATACCGCCGCCCCCCAAAAAAAAAATAATAATAAAATAAAAAATAAACTCACAACAAAATTGAAAACATTAGTTTACTTCCATCAGGTACTTTCGTCAGGGGAAATAAGTTACCTTGCAGATAAGTTTTGCGCATTAAGATGCTCCTCTCTCTCTCTCTTTGAAAGTAAAGATGAATACACGTGGTATCAATTGTCTCCTAGGCTAAGGAAGCAGAATCCTCATTCACTGAGGAAGGTGGTTACTGCATCCCAACAAAAGGTGGCGCCAAGCCGAAGACCCCCCATGGAAAATCTCAAACAGGGTTTCCATCAAAGGTAAGAAACTTTGAAATTTAAGGTCAACAATCCTTGTTCCCATCCTTAATATTACCAACAGTAGATTCAGTTTAACTAATGTTTTCAACAAATGTCAATTTCCCTTTCAGCAAGCTTCAAAATTAAGTTATGACAGAATAACAAGAAATGTCACTAGATTTGAGTTGCAGATCATTTCATTGGTTTAAAGTTGTCACTGGTACTCTGTATGCAATGAGCACCCTGTAGTTACAATCAAAATAGTTTATATCCACGCTAAGCCATTAGTTCATTTCATTTGACAAAATATTTCACAGGTATAGTTTGTCTTGACTGGTTACCTTTTGTTCAGACAATCGAATAACAATATTGATAGATTCCCAATGATATGCATTTGTTTAGTATCTGATTGATCAAAAGTTTTCATTGGTACCCTTCTTTTCGCTGGTTACATGTAGGTCACTGACAGTGCACAACAAGAGCAGTATGAAAGGAAGAGTGATTATGGTAAATATTTATTATGAAACACAAACCCGCTAAGGTTTTCTTTGAAAGTGCCAACATTAATCATGTTAAAAAAAGCTACAAAATATCACTCACTACAAGCAAACAGTAATTTTTATAAGAACAAAATCATAATAAATCAACATTTATCAAAACATCACCCAAAGGGTAATCAGCAGGATAAACAAATTAGAGATTATGTCTATAATTTTCTTCCCAGAACTGATGTCTCTAGAAAACGTTGGTTTTGATGACGAGGAACAAAACCAGGAAGGAGTCAGAGATTGGCATCTGGTAAGTTAAAAATAAATAAATAAGTAAACATTATTTTGAATGAAATATTGTTGCAAAATGAGTCATTGATAATTATAAAGGGAGCCTTGCCCGACTATTGTAGGCGGAGTCTGGTGGGGCCCGGCGAAGCTATGTACCCCACGAAGTGGCTAGACTAGAAGGGGCATGAGTTCGGGCACGGGGAAACAGGCATGCCGGGAGATGGGCAATATTTCTTCACACAAACAGTTGGTCAAAATGTTTGCATTGCTCCTTTACAGGGCTCTTGGTATTTTTGTATTAGATAATCAGACGTGGAGGTAAAAATATTTACACTTGTGTGAAAATATACAACTATTATTTAAATAACATTGAAATTACTGCAAACAAGCCTACAAAATGTATAAAATAATTGTGTTTTGGTAATCTGCAATCTCAGTCAAGATTTCAAATTGGTGAGGGAGCAACCGGGGGGAGGCAGAACAACAATTCAGGTCATATGCTCGCTGAGCCTCTCTTAGAGCCCTTACCAACACCACTGAAAAGTGTTAATGCTTAAAGAAGATGCGTAACTATTGTAACCCTTTTCCCCCAGACTCAAAAGGAGGAGACTTTCACGGTTAAGGAACACTCCACCAAGCAACGAGGAAAAAGATTGTGTTGTTTTTCACTAAATAAACGCAGCCAGTGGGCCATTTATAAGATCCCATTCCAGAGAGTTCTGTCATCCAAGGTAATCTTTGTGTCAAACAGAAACAAGCAGTCTCTGAAACGTCACAATGCAATCGTTTGCTTCCTCTTCATATTTAATAAACTGTCTCAGTCAGTAATTGATATTGACGCTTTGCATGATGTGAATCATAAGAAAAACTAGAGTTGTAAATTGCGGGTACAACTAAACTCTTTTTGGAGAAGTGTTGGGTCTAAAGAGCTGGTGTGATCTTGACGTTTCGAACAGTATACTCTGCTCGGCATCGTCTTTCTTAAGACGAGCAGAGTATACTCTTCGAAATGTTGAGACCACATTGGCTCTTCTCAGAGCCAACACTTCTCCCAAAAGAGTTTTAGACATGGTTGTATCTGCAAGTTTAATACAACAGTTTTTCGTTTGTCTCAGAAATACTTTATGTATTTTTATTGCATCTTTGATAATGAACTCATGAAAGTCTTGCCAATAGTAATGTTATTTGGTCGCTCATGACTACAGATGCAGAGCCAGCCAGCCAAACACAAACATGGTAATGAGAGTACACTCAAAACATGCAAAGACAGTACAAAAACAGGAAACAAAGTAATTAATAAGTATGTGCTTTGAGGGCAGTTTTGAAACAGTAACTGAATTTGCTGATAGAAAATTCCAAGTGGCTGCAATATTATGGCATGACCGTCTAGTTACAGAAATATACTAAAGGAGATTGGAACCACAGTTTCTGGTATAGGTGGAAGGGGCATTCTGTACTTTTGATTACTCAAGTTGCACCTTCTCAAAGGAATAATGCACTAAGCCCCAGCACATCTGGAAAAACTCCTTTTAGTGAGTGAAATAAACTGAACATTTTATTTTAACTCCTTCTGGTACATGAAAAAAAAGATCTTAAAAGGCAACCAGCAGCAATCATAAAGACACCTCTGAATGGAGATCTCCGTTTCAGATGTGGGAGGAAAACCCCAACTGGGGTCCAACCAAAACACAAAGAACTTTTGGGATTCGAACCAGAGTCCAAAGAAGTGGAAGGCAATGTAGCTATATCACCATGCCAAACTATTGGTATTCGTCACCATGGCATAACAATTTCCACCTGTGAGTCAACAACAAAATGGCAATCTCTTTACTTTTGTTATGTATCCCTTGAACACCTCGCCAACAGAGCGTCATCCAAGAGTACGTTGACAACATGTTCCAGACCATTCTGTCCGTGGAGAGCGCCCCCAAGGCAATCAAGTTCCTCTTTGACTATTTTGACAGCCAGGCACAGATGTATGACTTGAAGTCCAAAGACCCAGAAATTAAAAACGCCTGGAAGAATAACATGTGAGTAACGGATGACGGTAACCTCCATTACCCAAATTATGTCCCCCATACGTTCCCATTTCTTAGACATAGGCCTACTATTTCCATATTGTACAGAAGACCCCCCCCCCCCCCCCCACCAGCTCACAATAATTAAACGTATACAATCAATCTAAAACCCTTAACGCCAAAATAAACAGCATGATATTTGTAGAAACTAAACCAGAGACATTTATAAACTACATTATTAATCGTCAGATTACAACTCCCAAGTTCATGTCAAATGTTAAAGATACAAGTTCCAATTATCTTGAGATGTGACGATTTGAGGCTGACTAAGCCTCTCTCAAAATCCATTGCAGTTTGTGAAAGACGCTTAAGCCTAAACACTGATTTCTGCCATGGTCCAATTTCATAGAGATGCTTAAGCAGAAGATATTGCTTAACACTTTTCTGCTTAGCAGAAATGAGCAGGATACCAGTTACAAATGGTACATGTGGCATGTTATTTTCGGCTAGTAACCTTGTTCTGGTAAGCATAATTTTGTATAGGCCTATGCTTAGCTACTGTTGTGCTTAAGTAGCTCTATGACACCAGGTCCTGGATACATAACTTTGCTTAGCTGTAAGGTTCATAACACATAAGCCAATATGTTTCTCTTTCAAGAGATGCTTGCAAAAATGTGAAACCTCTAAGTACTCTTCATTCAATCTCTTCCTATAGTTTGCCACTGCGTTTCTGGTCCAATGCCATCAAGCATCCAGACTACATCTTTGACATCCGACCTACTCGCTCTGTAGAGGCAAGTATGGACGTGATTGGTCAGTTATTTCATGACGCACACGATACCAAGACAGATAAACTTGAACAGGTAAGAGAAGTTGGTGACTGAAAGGGTGGCTGCCTTAAATCACAGGAGTATGTGTGTATTCCCCTATAAGTTTTACCCCTATGTTCCGATAACACAAGGTTTCGTCACCCTCATGTTTCGACACCCCTATGTTCCTAATCCTAACCCAAACCCTAACCCTAGCGTGTAACTCATCAGGGGTTTTCTGAACTTAGTGGTGTCGGAATATAGAGCAGTCACCCCTATCTGGTATAATGCACTTTGACAATAATTGTCATCAGTGTCATTATGCAAGACATTAGGACTGTGCATTTAATGCTGTAAAATCTGGTGAGAAACTACAATGTTTATTACTCCACAAAATGAACAAACACAGTTTTAACAGAGACAGATTGTACTTCCCAATAATTGTTGATTTGATAAACGGTGGGATGGAGGAGGGAGGGGAGGCCCTGGGTGCATAAGGAGTCACTGCAATTGTACATGAATATGCTGACGAGTTTGTATGGTAAATTTGGTGCCACTATTAGGAATGAGGCTGCAGGATGGTTATTTTTACAGTCCACCAATGTAAGAAAACATTTTTTTAATGAAATTAATGAGGCAAAAAACAGATCAACAACATAAAAACATACAGGCCAAAAAAAACACCCCCAAAACACTTGAATATGTTTCCCTACAACCATTTTAGATATTAACCCTGAAGTACGATTAACACCTTTGTGGTTTATTCAAAGTTTTCGATCTTATTTGGTTACGTTAACAGGAATCTTCCATTAACAAGTTTCTGTACAGCAGAGAGAAAACCAAGTACCAGCGTCTTGTTCGACAATACTATAAAGGCGTGAAAGAATCTGCCCCGGTAACCACACAAGACCTGAAAGCAGAACTACGCAAAGCAAGTCAGGTAAATTAAAAAGATATCAAATAATAAACCACAAGGGAAACTGACTGGGTAAATGTTGAAATGATTTTGGGTTGAACAAAGAAAAATTGACTAGAGCGGGTTGAACAAAGAAAAATTGACTGAATTAAATAAAAAAAGGGCACTGTATATTTAAAAACGGGCAGTTTTACAGTCTTAATCATTCACAACCTTCCATCCAAATTCTTGCTCGTTTCTCAAAACATATTCATTGTTGCTAACTTTTAAGATCCCCTCAGACAGCACTACGAAGTTCCATTTACTCCAAAGTCAAAACTAGCTACAAAATACAAAATTTCCTTTTCTTCATATATTTGGATTCAAACTCAGTGAATTCAAATGTTTCTGTTTTGTTGTAGAATTTCACAGGATTGTTCAGCAAGCTCAGCACCTTGATGCAACTATGGGATCTTGTAAGTTGATTTATTCGTTTTCGCGAGAAGGTTGTATTAAAGAGGAGTTGTTCATTCACAAAAAACCAACAATGTTTTGTAATTATGAGCAGTGATTAACAAAACATAAATTTGCCTGTGAAAATAAAACCAGTGGAACATTTACAATCCTCCATTTTATGGAGTCAAAACTTGGTTTTATATATTAAAACAGGACCGTGTTCCGTCTAGAATACACACACACATTTTGTTTTATTGAATCATTGTTATTGTACTTTAAAAAAATATCCTTTTTATAGCCCAAATAAAACGCTTTTTATAGCCCAAAGCGCCTAATCAGAAGGCAACGTATCCATTTTGAGATATGATGGACCCATTACTATAGGGCACTATTTAGTTTGGGTAAATTATTCTGTACACAGCAAAACCACGCAGTGTACTCTGTGTCCACCATCGTCTGAATCATGCAAAGCCTTAACTCTACATCATTTTCACTCCCTCTCAATCTTACAACAGCTTCTCGTGGTGTTGAAGACAGAGGATGAACGTGAGCAAGCGCAACTTTGGTGCTTGCTGGATGAAGTGAAAGAAATACTCGCCAGTGGAGATGCTTTGTAAAAATGCCCCTAATTATCATGGGGTGTCCCCGGTCAATTTCAGCAGGAATTCATTTCATTTCATTAATTAAAAACGCATTCAATTTCACATCTCTTTCCCCAAGTTTGATCAAACGAGGTTCTTTTTAGCTACTATTGCATTCAATTTTGTTTCGGTGAACACATGATTTCTTCTCATTCGGTCATTATATTTCATTTATATACATTCAACACTACATTTTTACCATTTTTCAGTTGAATTTCCACTACCTATAAATGTTACGCTTGATGCAATTGAATGGTTGACCTGCCTCTAATTATTGCTGGCTCTTACAGATTGAATGACTCATTTTGACTGTTAGATGCTGATGCAAGGGAGCTTTATTTTTTCAAACAAATTTGAATGAGCTTGGTGTTAAATTGCCAAAAGTTTTTTGTTGACATTGTCCTGGAAAACATACTCAATTGACATTAATTACGGGATCAGAAACAAATCTTGCCTGAATGAGGTGAGACTGGAGTAATGCAATAGAAAAGGTTGCTTCCACATCCACCATGTTACTGTTTCGATTTGCCGAAGACAAAAATAAACAAATGTACATAGACTTCCCAACGAAAACATGTAGCGTTATTCACTGGTTTCCAGAAAACAATAATAATCTAATTTGATTTTACAAAAAATGAGCAATGACAAGAGCGCTATCTGGAATTACAAAAACATATTTTTGTTTACTCATGTTGATGTATATTGATGTTTATATATTGTTCATGGTAATATTTTACTATATTGTCTCTTCTATTTTGTTAACTAAAAAGTTGTTCAAAGTAATATAGGTTTTCAAGCACATTTTCGGCAACAAATACATCACAATTAAAGAGAATGATGTACTATTTCCAACAGTGTAGAGTTTGTTGTGATAATATGTTTACTTGGAAGGCAGTGAATCATGAGTGTTTATTGTAATGCGGCAATAAGTGCTGCACTCTAAAACTCCGGGGTCAGAATTCGGGGTACCAGGAGGGGTACCAGGAGGCGTGACCTATTTCCGGAGCAGGCTGACCCTATAGATGTGGTTAACAAATGGGATTTTAACTTAGATTCTGTATAATTTTAACCCGTTTCTGTGTCATTCTGAAACAGGTTCTTGGTCATACTGACCCCAAAATGGGGTCAGGGCCCACGGGACCCGGATCCAGGTCAGTTCTGACCCGGGTGTGTTTAGAGTGTAGGCGTACATGGGCAGGAAAGGTGTTTAAGTACAGTATAAAGGTAGATAGGCCTATGGGTTGTTAGTTTCTACAAAGTTAGGATACTACTCAGGGTGCCTGTTATGGACGTATAAAACACAAAGTAAAACAAAATAATATAGAGTTTCAAAAATATAAAATCACTTTAAAGGTGCTGTATACGTTTGGTTATTGGAGCCTACTGATTGTTTTAATCCTATATAAATGTAGGTATATACAATAAAACTAACCTGTGAAAATGTCACTTCAAAAGGTGGTCGCGTTTTTGAGATATCACCGAAAAACCGGAGCGAATATTTTCATGCAGGAAGAATATTCCCTATAGGAATACACAGTCCGAGAAGCGTTACGGCCGTAACGCTTCTCAGATTCAAATTTGGGGGGATAAAAAGTGATATATTTTTCCATAACCGTAGTACTTCAAAGTGAAAAGTTTCTCCAAATGCATTGTACTATCCAAGTAAGTTACCAAGTAAGTTTTTATTACCATTAATTTTCAGAGTCATTACCAAACATATACAGACACCTTTAAGTACAGTGGCAAGTATAAAGGTATAGATAGGTTGTTAGTTTATACACAGTTAAGATACTACACAAATGTTCTATTCAGGGTGCTTGTTATGGACGTATACAATCGATGTAAAACAAAATAAAAATAATAATATTGAGTTTCATTAATGTAAAATCACTTTTAGTAAACACTAGAAATGTGATTTCGGTTTTTTGTAAGACTGTGAAGGTAAACTTGTATTTGTGAGGATAAAATTAACTGTTATACCATTTAGTTTGTCTATAAATATGTATTTAGATAACATTTGATAAATTATTGTATAATACTCAGATAAATGTAAATCACATCAGAATGCTAATGTCATTGTCTTCAAGACGCTTATTATAAAAATGAATTATAAGTTGAAAGCTGTCATGCTATGTTAAAATTAAGATATACAATACCAGATATTGAGACTTATCTGCTGAAATAACAAACACCCTTGCATACGACGTCACAAGCTCTTAGGAATAGCCATTGGTATCCTTTAAATATAGTAATAATAATGGAGATGATTGGTCACAAACCCAAGGTTTGTGTAGACAAATGTTATAATTGCGAAAACCTACAAGCTAGTATAGCTCAATTGCTTCTTTGAACTCTGGGGGGCCCAAATTTAATAATAATGGAGATGATTGGTCACAAACTCAAGGTTCATATTAATCTTTTTGAATAACGCGCGAAACTCTGCACGATAAAAAACCCGAGTTTAAAATTAACCTTTTCTGACTGTTCAAGTTGATGTTTAGTTCCCAGTTTGTGTTGCTTATTATTATTAAAGCGCGTGAAAATTTACAGTGAACTGGTCCACTTTTATGACAGTTGTGTTTGCATGTCTTGAAGTGAAATCTTAGTATATAGTTTAGGCCAACAGTTTATGTCCAAACAAATATTATAATTTCGAAAACCAAACAAGCTCAATTGTTTCCTTGAACTATGGGGGGACTCAACATTTACTTTTGTTCATATACTTTTTCGAAAACGTCCGATGCGCAATTCAGTTTGCCAGTATTTGCGAAATGCATTCAAGACCCTCGATATGCAATGACGTGTAAACACAGATTTGAGATTTTTTTTTTTACAAATATATATATATAGATCTTTGTGTCAAATAAAAATGAACAAACGCTTGCCCTCATTCCTGACCCTTTCTTCCAGTTGGGTGAACAGCATTGGGGCCTACCCGCCACACTGATGTGTGTGTGTGTGTGAAAAGCTGTATTTTTAATGCAAGGTTATTTCCGTCTCATAACCTTCGTTTTGGCGGCTGAGTATTATTATACTCTGGCTCTCTTAAATCGCTAAAGTTTTTGACTGCCATGTAATAAACAAAATGGTGTTTTGTTTCTGCGGTAAGCCCGCCAACATATCGATTTTGACACAAATAACTCTGGAATCACGGTAGCGCTATCATCATCCAAATCGAAGCAATTCATAAACTGCTTTTCAGTTTCGTTTCTTGCAGACATTTGCTGAATGTTTAGTTGATATTCGTGCCTGAAGCTTTGTACACACTCCGAAAGAAACAGAAGAACAAAAGTCGAAAAGTAATTTCTGATTTTCCTATGTCGACAATTTGACACTATGGAGGCCGAGAGGAGCCAAGTAATAATTTTGTTGGCTGTGTGTTTGATGCTGCTGGGATTATTAAGTAGTGTGGTATCAGCTGAATGGCAAGGAGATCTGTCATCTTATCACATTGCTTCGTTCAGTAATCCTCATCCTCCTAGACCTCCCAATGATCCATCTGGTAACCACAATGCTAAATTCAATCATTTCACTTTATCTGGCCCTGATGGAGCTGTGTATGTTGGAGCTGTCAACTACTTATACAGACTGGATAGTTCATTGAATCTGCTACAGAATGTTAGTACATGTCAAGAACTAGGAGAGGATAGATGTGATATATTCACCAACTACAATAAAATCCTGATATTAGATAATCAGAATCGGTTGATTACATGTGGAAGTGAGAATGGAGGAAAGTGTCAGTTCAGGAATCCAGATGATTTGACTGATGTGCTGTTTGATCCAGTTCCTAATGTTGCTGGTTTTGGTGAGTTGTCCACTATTAGTTTGATTGCACCAGGAACTGATGGACCAACGGGAGATGGTCCAGATGGAGGAGACTGGTTGTACGTAGCTGTGACTTACACTTCTGAGACTGGCTATATAAGCATCCCACCAATATCAAGGAGAATTCTTAGTGAAGGATCTTTGTTGACAGCTCCTGATGGTGCCTCATTTTCAACATTTGTTTCCTTTTATTCGCCCATACCAATATCCTATACATCTGCTTTTTCATTTGACGGATTCACATACTTCATCACTTCTCAACAGGATGATCTGGTTTCCAATGTCATTGTTTCTAATATCAACAGAGTCTGTCAGACCAGTCCAACATTTGACTCTTACACAGAAATCACCCTACAATGCCAAGGATCAAATGGTAGTGTGTACAGTTTGGTACAAGCTGCTCATATTGGCCCAGCAGGTTGGGATCTTGCTGTATCATTAGGTTTGAATGCTGAGGACATGGTGTTGTATGCTGTGTTTGCTAAGAATGAAGGAGCTGATGGGACTAGTGATGTACCTATTGATCAGTCAGCATTGTGTGTGTATAAGATGAGTGATATTTTAGATGCCTTCAAGGAAGCAGTCAGGGGATGTATTCGAGATGGTGGAGAATCTGTGCAGTACTTGGCAGGATCCTTCTGTAGTACATTTCCAGTGAGTATTATGGTCAGCTTAATAATTCTAAAGTTATGTGCATATTTAAGATGAAGAATATTAATGGAAACCTTCAGGGAACAGTCCAATAATGTTTACAAGTTGAAAACGATTACATTGGGTTCAATACGTAAGCGTACCTTAACAGCAAGAATGGGATTGTTCAATGTATTGTTTAATTTTCTCTTCAATCATATTCTTCTTTGCAAGATAGTGAATGTGCTTAATTAAAAGTATGGATATGGTTTAACGCTCATGTGGCCACTAACTATATGAACGAAATGAATGCAAAACTTCTCCTGTAAGTAGGCCTATTTATTGCATGCATATTGCTACGTCTGTATTAAAACTATTCGAAGCACATACCCACTCCGTTGTCAGTGATAAAGCTTTGTGATTTATGATTAAACTGTTTCACCCCAACAAATTATCGATTTCTGAGTGACCATCTCAGGAAAGTAATCAAGAGAAGATCAGTGCAGTTTTATGTTGCATTAATTTTCCAATAGATGGAGTCATAATGAAAGTAGAAAAAAAATTACAAATCTCTAGCCTCACTAACATTGTGTAAAATGTTTACTTTATACTCTTTCGAGCGAAATTTGAAACATGACGTCATTGGACGTCAACGGCAAATAGTCTGCACCGGTACATTCCAAAGAGGAGATTTGGCGTCGGTTCAAAGGTCAAACACAATGCCGTTTTGATTGAATAGCATAACAATTCAAGAATGAACCAAACATTCCAGAACACAAAATGTACACACGTCACCCATATGTTTTACATGACGTCATTAGATGTTTTTGGATATTGACAACATTTGCACTGGAAGGGTATCAAATACAAAGGCATTTTACACCGTTTTAACGTGAGGAGATACTTATGATATTTTGACTCTTTCTATTGTAAACTGATTGCATCAAAAAACTGAGTTGGATCTTGGAGCCCCTCTTCAATGGATTTAATGTTGCAATTGTTTTGGAGAAATGTTCTTGTTTGAATGTAAAGCTCCCCTCGTGCTTATTCAGACGGTGGGACTCATTAATCAAAATGCCTGCCTTAGATTTCTTGGGAATAACCATTGGTATCCATTAAAAATAATGGATATGATTGGTCACAAACCCAAGTTTCATAATAATCTTTTTAAATTACGCGCGAAACTCTGCACGATACAAAACCCAAGTTTGAAATTAACCCTTTCTGATGACTGTTCAAGTTGATGTATAGGTCCCAGTTTGTGTTGCCTATACTTAAAGCGTGATCACTTACAGTAAACTGTTCAATTTTTATGACAGTTGCGTTTACATATCTTGAAGTGAAATTGTATTATATAGTTTAGGCCTACAGTTTATGTCCAGACAAATGTTATTATTGCGAAAACCAAACAAGCTCAATATTTGCTTTTATCATGTGACTGCTGACGTCAGAGTTCCCACGATCCAACCAGGTTTTTTCACATGCTACTAACACTCAACCTAATTTAACAACAATATTTTAATTTTCCGCCACTATTGATCATTGTACACCTATTTCCATCCACTGCTGTAGCGCCATGGGTAATGTATTTTTTTAGAATGTGCGCTTAATTTTTTCGAAAACGTCCGATGTGCAATGAAGTTAATTAGCTGTGTTTGCGAAATGCATTGAAGACCCCTCGATCATATGCAATGACGTGTGAACACAGACTTAGGATCTTTAAAAAATTAAATTATATATATATATTATGTATAGATCTTGGTGTCAAATAAAAATGAACAAACGGCTGTCCTCATTCATGACCCTTTCATCCAGTTGGGTGAACAAGACCTACCCGCCACTCTGATGTATGTATGTGTTTGAAAGGGCTGTATTTTTGTTGCAAGTTTATTTCCGTCGCATAATCTTTGTTTCGGCTGCTGAGTATATACTCGGGCTCTCTGAAATCGCTGAAGTTTTTGACTGCAATGGTAAACAAATTGTGTTTTGTTTCTGCAGTAAGCCCACCGGTCGCCTGTTTCGACTCTGACACAAATAACTCTGGAATCGCGGTAGCCATCATCATCCTAATCGAAGCAATTCATAAACTGATTTTGAGTTTAGTTTCTTGCATATACTTTGTCATATACTTTGCCTGAAACTGTGTACACACTCCGAAAGAAACAGAAGAAGAGAAGTCGAAAAGTAATTGTTGATTTCCCTATATCGACAATTTGACACTATGGAGGCCCAGAGGAGCCACGTAACCATTTTGTTGGCTGTATGTTTGATTCTGCTGGGATTATTATGTAGTGTTGTATCAGCTGAATGGCAAGGAGATCTGTCATCTTATCACATTGCTTCATTCAGTAATCCTCATCCTCCTAGACCTCCCAATGATCCATCTGGTAACCACAATGCTAAATTCAATCATTTCACTCTATCTGGTCCTGATGGAGCTGTGTAGGTTGGAGCTGTCAACTACTTATACAGACTGTAGTTCATTGAATCTGCTACAGAATGTTAGTACATGTCAAGAACTAGGAGAGGATAGATGTGATATATTCACCAACTACAATAAAATCCTGATATTAGATAATCAGAATCGGTTGATTACATGTGGAAGTGAGAATGGAGGAAAGTGTCAGTTCAGGAATCCAGATGATTTGACTGATGTGTTGTTTCAACCAGGGCCTGATGTTGCTGGTTTTGGAGATCTGTCCACTGTTAGTTTGATTGCACCTGGCACTGATGGACCAACTGAACCAGAGCCTGATGGAGGAGACTGGTTTTATGTAGCCGTGACGTACACTTATAAAGATGTTTATATAGAGAAATCCCACCAGTTATAGAAGACTCCTCAGAACAGACGGGTTGTTGATATCCCCATCAGGCACAGGGTATTCTTCATCTGTTGCATTTGATGTTCCTTATAACAGAATTCCTTCCATATTAAATACAAGGCTGGTTTCTCATAAATGATGGATTCACACACTTCTCAACAGTTTGATCTGGGTTCCAATGTCATTGTTTCTAAAATAAACAGAGTTTGTCAGACCAGTCCAACATTCAACTCTTACACAGAAATCACCCTACAATGCCAAGGATCAGATGGTAGTGTGTACAGTTTGGTACAAGCTGCTCATATTGGCCCAGCAGGTCAGGATCTTGCTGTATCATTAGGTTTGAATACTGAGGACATGGTGTTGTATGCTGTGTTTGCTAAGATTGAAGGAGCTCATGGGACTAGTGATGTACCTATTGATCAGTCAGCATTGTGTGTGTATAAGATGAGTGATATTTTAGATGCATTTAAGGAAGCAGTCAGGAGATGTATTCAAGATGGAGATGACAGCTACTCAGTGCAGTACTTGGCAGGATCCAGATGTAATACATTTCAAATGATTGTAAGTATGGTCAGCTCCACTAAGGTTGAATCCCAAGTTATGTGCACATTTAAGATGAATGATTTTAAATACCTTTAGGAAAGCCTTGGAAAGTCTTTCTTTTGAAGGTATATAACAAGATTGTAAAGATTATGAAAATTTGTTAATCTAAAAAGTATTCCTACATTTAGAGTGAAGTTTAAGCTGTGGATGGAGGCTAAATCATTTATATATTTTTATGTAGATTGGGATCCCAGGTTATGTTTATGTTGAAGATGATAGTAAAGATGCCTATTTGAAAAGTGAAATAATGTTTTTTCGAATGTATGCAAATCACTAAGTAAACATGATTAAGTTTATACTTATAATGTCTGATGTCTCTAAAGCAAAGAAGTGACAGAATTGGTTCATGAACGCGAAATCAAATTTTATAAAATAAATATTTCACATTACAAATTTTAAAAATGCTTTTGGTGTACGTATGATTCATCAACAATTAAGAAAACCTTTTCCAAGGCAGATTGGCTTCAGATCATTGACAGATTTCAGATTTTCCCAGGAGTATTTTAGATTGTACCGATAATGTAAATGATTCTGTCGAATTGTTTTATTCTATTGTCAAACAAATTGTAGATGCGTGTGTCCCGATTGTGATACCTAAAAAGCAAAGTCCTCCATGTTTTGACAGGAAAGTTAGATCATTTTTCAAATAAAACAATTCTGCTCACAAGCTCATGAAAACGTATAGAACTCCTCACCACTGTGAAAAAGTAAGGGCAATCAGGCGCAATTTTAAACATTTATGTAGACTTAAACGTAATAGTTTTGTTTCTAAACTTTCAAGTAAGCTGAGAGATAATCCTAAAAAAAATTGGTCTTGGTTAAAATCAAATCACAATCAATCTCCGACTTCTTCCATTATCACCTATGGGAACGGACAGGCTCAATGTTACCAAAGCATCATTATTTAACGATTATTTTTGCTCTGTTTTCAGTACTGATGACCACATTGGTGTCTGTCCTGATATTCTTGCTGATCCACTTGGTGCATTATCTTCTTTTATGGTGTGCAGGAACCGTTTGGAACAGCTTCTCAAAAATATTCATCCTCATAAATAGTGCATGGGCCAAATACCGAAACCCTGCACCCCCTGGGGATTTTTGGAGACTGGTATTTTTGGAAACTTTATCCTATGGGCTATTGAAATCAGGGTGTCTGCAAAAATCCTGGTGGTGGGTAAGACCGTGAGGGCGCCTTTTTTCAAAATGGCTACCAAAGAAGCATATGATAGATGTTTCCAACGATTATTAGAGGATTTTTAAGCTTTTTTCTGTGGCAATAAGTAATATGGGCCTTTTAAACAGAAATGTGTACGTAAGAAGCTATGTTAGAGGATGCTTTAATGGCAACCCATTGTTTTAACATGTTTGAAGGCGAACATTTAATCCAGACTCGCTCAATCTGTTAGTGTTACAATTTTAATATTAGAAACGCCCACAACTTTTCTTCATAGGGTTTTTACTCACGTTTTGACACGTGTCAGTGGATGTTTCAATTCATCTAATGATGGACATTTGGGCAGTCATTAAGTTAAGCTAATCTGTCGCCATGTCGGCAAGGATGTTGGCTCTACAAATATTATTAATTATTATTACAATTATTTATTATACTACACTAGTGTACAAAGGTCCACATGGCCCTTTAAGCCTCACAGAAAACACATATTCAAAAGCAAACCAAACAGTCAACATTGGAAACTGCTAACTGACTTCTTGAGGTCAAAGGAATAGAAAAATTACCAGGATTGTGTCCAGTGTTGAGCCATTTCTCACCCATGTCTCAAATAGCCTCTCCTAGTCAAACTCCTACTGCCTGGCTTCTTGTGCTGATCCCTGTTTACAATTGTGGGCAGAGGTGTGCAGGTGGGTTTCTGATGCCTTAAAACCGGATTGCTCTAAGCAGATGGGGCTCGTCAGCCATGGCAGGCTATTCACCTGGATCTGGATCTGAATCGATATTCTCAACGCTCTCACTAGAGCCAAACGTTAGAGTGGGTGTGCGCGGGCTAAGGACACTCTGATATCAAACCGAGGTCTTCGGGCAGCAGCGAAGATGGGAAATGTTAAGTGGTATATCATTTTGCTTTCGGCAGCTGCTGTTCTGCTACTCGTCTGACAACATGGCAGTTCTCAAAACACTGAGGTTCTGGCGTGTTCATGGGAGTGTTTGCGCAGCCGCCTTTTTCAGGCACATGCCGATCACCTACTTTGGTTGGAGTTGCATCAAAGTCCTACGGCGACGCGCTCTCTGCAGTGGGATCGCCAGGAAGTATGTAGCAGAGATTTTTTAGGACAAGCTGAGCCCTACCAGTTGGGGAGCCCTTAGAAAAGGTAGGGTAAACATCGGTCATCTCACCTGCTGGTGTCTGGCTAGCCGCAGCCAGAGCCAATCCTCTTTGCGGTACGAAATAAATAGAATTCAAAAACAAACCGAAACTCGGATTTCGGAACCTACGAACGATGAACGACACAAGGAGCTCTGTTTACTCAAAGAGAGCCTCTGTCCTTATAACTATGGAGCTGCAGAGGCTGCAGATGGATGTTGTGCACTCAGCGAGGTATGGAAACAGGGAACAGGCAACATTTGAGTCACCCGCATGCTTCGGAGCACAAACTGCTTTACAGACCATAGGTTGCTTAATACAAGGTGCGGATTTTTCACCATGTAGGCCTAACCACCAGGTTCAGCTCATCAAAATACGACACAGCTATATGAACCCTCAAAAGTGCGCTGATCTACAGACATTTTTGAATGCCAATCTAACCGGTGAAGTTAAAACATGGAAACCGACCACACAGATCCTTCAAGATGCATCTAAATACATGTAAGTTCTTGGCAGAAGGGGAGTAGTACATCAGAATGACTGGTTTAATGCTCATGGTCATCATATATTCGCCAGCCAACTACGAAGTCGAATCCGTGACCTAAAAAACAAATGGTTCCAAGACAGAGCAGACAAAGTTGAGAAGTTTGCACAGAGGAAAAACTATCACGACTTCTACACATCTCTCAACATGATATATGGTCCCAGATCTTGCAGTTCTCATCCCATTATGTCCACTGATGGCAAGCTTCCGACCCCCCCCCCCCCCCGAGACATCAAAGCCAGATTGATGGAACATTTTTCTACTCTTCTTAACCAACCTGCAGTGGCAACAATCAGGTCCTGGATCATTCACGACCTAGGAACAGGACCAATACTGGCTGAGGTAATCGAGTCAATCAAATAGACGAAGTTTAAGAGAAACCCTGGACCAGATTGCAAACCACCCGAAACACCAACAAATTACCGGAAAGCTCCATTAAATATTTTCCGAGTTTTGCCACAAAAACTCGGAAAGTATACATCCTTTTCACTTATTTAGTGGGTGTGTACATTGAATTACTTGGGTCATTAAACTAATGGATGAGCAGTTAGTTTGCCTGGGGCAGTCAGCAGCGTTACTGGTTTGTGCATAATCCAATTAACTCCACTGTTGGGAAAAGGAATTACATGGAGATAACAGATGTGAGTTGCCAGACGAAAAAGATGTTTTATTTTAGCCTCTTTGATTGGTCATCCACTTGGAAATTATCTCTAAATCCATCCAAATGTAAAGTGCTCACTTTGTCACTGAAGAAACAACCAATCTTACATAACTATGAAGTGTCGTCCTCTCAACCATGTCAAAGTAGAAAGGGTTATCAAACACAAAGATTTAGGTATTTTTATTGATTGTAAATTGACCTTTGTTTCTCATGTAGACTACATTGGTGGCAAGGCAGATCGCATGTTTGGTATTTGTTGGCGACACTGCAGGAATATAGATCGCAAAACAAAGCTAATCCATTTTCTCTTGTAAGACCTGGTCTTTAATTTGCGTCTGTTTAATTTTTTTTTATTATCTGTTACTGAAGAGACTCGTATCGAGCGTATCCAAAACAAAATCATCCGTTTCCTTGACAACAATGTAGATGTCCCTCTAGCCACTTCCCTAGTCTCACTCAGAAATCGTAGAAATACTGTGGATTTGATGTTCCTTTTAAATTGTGTGAATTTAACAAATTTAACTGTAATTTGCTTTGTTCTTTGTTTTCCCTTGAGTTCCCCCCTCCTACCCTCCCTCAGTCAGGTTTATTATTATTATTATTATTGGTTTATTAAAAACACTCCTTGCAGCCCAAAGGCTGAATTGCACAGTGATTGTACATGAATTTA